>OU452229.1:23106327-24318124 GCA_911728455.2 Marthasterias glacialis | reverse complement strand
GACGTTTACATCGTACATAGTACTTGTTTATGTTGTCTCTATTACAGCGATGAAATATAACTAGCAGGGAGACAGAAGGGGGTGGGAGGTGTCGCATATTGCTGCCAGACCAGTCCATATCAGAACAACTGGGGTGAACTCGTTCTTTTCCCTGCATTGCACGACAGACCATCCGTATGGTTTTATGTCGCATGCAAAGGACGAAAGCAATACCACGGACAGGCATCTTGCGTATGAACACACGACTGGACCGGAGTCTGGTGCACTAGACCTCTCAGCCACGACACCTGTTCATAATCCATGTTTCATTTTAAATTTGTATGAGCGATACTAACTTGACAAATAATTCGAACCCAACAAGTCCCGATGGTTCATGTTATGCAAGGAAGTATAGGTCAAATCTCAGGATCGGAAAATGTACGCTTTGCAGAAAATCATAGATTTTTTAACTATCATTTACCATAATCCTATCAAATAATGTTTAAATCTACTTTGTTTACCATGTTCTGAACTTCCTCGGCGAGTTCCTTGTATATTGCGCTGTTAGGATCTTTCAATTCCGGGGTGTAATGAACAGACTCGGTAATGCTTCCACCACGACTCACCGAATCAATCCTCAACCTTCCGTAGAACGAAACACCCGCTGGGAAAAGAATGGCACCATTAGCTCACCAAGTTAGAGTACATAACAAAACGAACAAGAGCACTGTTTCGTTTCAGTTTTATTCTATAAATGCACGTTGACTTACCGACACACACAGATTCCTGGTTTTTGTAATAACCTTGTTTGCATTCACACTTATATTCCCCATAAGTGTTGACACAATTCTCGGTCAGTAGGTCACAATCAGAACCAAGTTGCTCGCACTCAGTCACTAAAAGAAAACAAGTTACAATTCAAAACTTCAAAACAAAAGTACTTTTCTTGTGATCATGTCGATACATCTTAATAAAATACATGCGAGTTAACGTTACCCAAATAATCAAAGATGCAGCTTTTTTTCGGTTTTTACCGCGGTTTGTTGACGCACTCATCCCACTTTTCTTTGCCCGCGTATACAAGTCTGCATTTCTGTATATAATCTTTCAAGAAATGTGCGACTATCTTATTTACCTTGTTGCTCTGTTGAAGAACCTTCTGTAGTCGGTATCAATGATGTCTCTGCATGGAGAGACGATGATGTACTTAATGTACTCTCTGACGTCTTGAGTGAAGTCCGATAAGATGAAATTGAAGACGCTTGTGTTGATGAAGATCCACGAGTAGAAAGAGTAACTTTCTCAGTCATTGGTTTTGTCTCCTTGGTTGTAGGCATGGTTGTCGACGTTTCAATGTGACGGAGGCCAGTTGTCTGAGAATGTGAAGCTATTTGTTCTTCTGTTGTAGGAGTTAATATATGTGTAAATGGGGAGGTTTTGGCTTCAAGCGTTTGTAACTTAAGCTCAGTCGTCGATGTCACAGTGGAAAGCTGTGATGATTGAGAGGCTGAAGTGGTTACTTTGTGAGTTTCCTCGCTCCCTTGACTTACGCTAGACGTGGTGGTTACCTTATAATTGGTTTGCCTCTTGGTGTGTGTCGTTGGTGGAATAGAAGTTGTACTGACTTCTGTTACGGCTTCTGCAAATATTGTCGAAAGTATACTTGGTGTTTCTGTCGTTGTTGCTGTTGAGTGCATTGCCGTATTCCTTAAAATGTCATATGTCACGTCAGTTAACCCCACACTTAATGTTGGAGTGTAAGAATTGGCTGTAGTTTGTTCTAGAAGCTTATCTGTTGTTGGATCAGAGTAGCTTAAGGAATCTTCAGTGTCGTATGTGGAACTTCTAAGAGGAACTGCTGTTGAACTTGATGTAGCAAATGACATTGCTTCAGAAGACTTGGTTGTTATTGTTGTTGTTGTTGTTGATGATGTTGTTGGATTCATTGTTATATCGACAGGAGCGTTACCAGTTAGTGTTTCAAAGGTCCTTTTTTTGTCTTCCGGAGACTTCGTCTGTGAAACTGACGGCACTGTTGCATCTATTGATATTGTAACTGCCGTTGATTGGTCAGGTTTTACTGATATCTCGACTGCTTCGCCAGTTGTCCGGGAACCAGTATATCGTTTAGAAGGAGCATCAGTTGAAATCATACTTTCTGCTGAGGATTCACTTTCGGTTGTCGTCTGTCGCTTGTCATATGACACTGTACTTGAATTTGGAACCAAGGTTATTGCGTTTCTAGTTGGTTCCGTATAGCTATTAACAGGTGCGTCTGTGGGACTTTTGCCTTTAATTGGTGGGTCGGGTTTTGATGTTTTCTGGACCTCGATTGTTGGGGCAGGGTAAATTGCCTTTGCAGATGTGTGTGTCATATTTGTCAAACTTCCTGCTGTTGATTTTGCTAATGTCTCTTGAAGATGTTCCTGCGGCATATTCGTCGGTGTTGAAGATATTGATATGTCAGGAATTGTTCCGTTTGTTGGTGTGTTAGAATTGGTATGAGTATTGCTTAGATTTCTGGGCGATTTCGTTGTTGAAGCAGTCGGCTTAGAAGTTTCAGAAGACAATCTTGCTGATATTATACCAACTGTTGTCCTCATTTGTGTCGGAGTCTTGTGAGTTGGTGTATAATTGATTTTAAAGTTGTCCCCGGCAGAAGAAGTTGGATTCACAATTGCTTCCTTGAACGGAGGAGATTGGTTTGTTGGAGAAGTTGATAAGGTGGTTTCGGGACTACTTATCTCAGATCTATCATCATTGACTCCAGTGTCTGTCAAAGATGCAGTTGCTTGTTGTGATGCTTTAGATGGAGTTGCAACCGTTACAGATCCTTGGGTACGTTCTGTTGATTGAGTAGTAATCTTGTTCATATTATCAAGATGTTTGCTGGCAACGTTTGTACCAGGGCTCTTATTTGTCGCTATTTCTAATGTCCTTGTTGTTGATGGAGATGTTGATTTTGGACGCATTGTCATGCTTACTCTGGGTGTAGGGTTTTCAGATGGCTCACTTACTATAGTTCCACCTCTTGGAAAGGCTGTTTGGTTCGTATTAGGCAATTTGGCTAGACTCGATGCTGGTTGGACGGTGTATTTGGTGGTAACCGTTTGACCTTTAGGCTCTGACCTATGGCGTTCCTGTTGCTCAATTGACGTCATTGGCAAGACAGTCTGGAAACCACGAGTTGAGGTGTCCGTTAGAAGAGAGGCACTAATGTCGTTTGTATTTTGGACAATGAGAGGGTTTGTTGAAACAAATACATTAGTAGACGAATGAGATGAAACAGGAATAGCAGGAGACGATCGAGTTGAAACAGATTCAACTGAAGAAACAATATTTCCCTGGGGATGAGTTTTAGAATTGGTCATAAAATCTTCTGTGGTCATTGTTGGATGAACGGTTGACTTCATTGACGAAGGATGAGCTGAAGAAGATTTCTTAGTTACCATTTCCGTGAGACTAGATTCAGTAATTGTTGATGGAGCTATGGAAGTTAGATTTTCATTAGACCTACTTTCCTCTGAGAGTGAGGAAATCTTAGACTGATTGGTGCGAGTTGGATGAGGTCGAGTTGGGATTCTAACCAAGAAGGATTGTGGTTTTGTTAATTCTTTTTGTGTGGTTGCAGGATTAGGTGATATTGTTTCTGTTTGGTTGGATGGGCTACCTAGTAAATACTGTGTTTCCATTTGAGGACGCTTTTCTAGTGCGATCTGGGTCGTGATGTGTGATGTGTCTTTCGATTCCACAGTTGGGTAATACTCTTTTGTCACTGGGGTCGTATCTTGGAAGTCTTGAGATGATGTAATAGTTCCTTCTAAGTTCGAAGATGTCAAATCCTTGGCCAGTTCCACGTTCGGGTTCCACGTTCCACTTTCAAGAAAGTTCCACTTGTCGGTTGTAGTCAAAGTGTGTTTTTTAGTTAGAAACTCTGTAACTTTTGAAGAACTTTTAATTTCTGAATCGACATGTTTACCAGGGATTTCTGATAGTATGTTTATAGATACCAATAGACCATCACTTGGTTGTGATGTCATTTGCTGCGTTATTTCAGAAGACCTTCGAGTGGCACTTTCAACAGTTTGATTGCCTTTTTCAACCGTTTTCATTAACGCTTTATAATCGCCTGTTGTGTGTCCATCAGGACCTGTGAGGTCGTTATTAGTGGACGATGTCACATGATCATTTCCTACAGAAGCACGAGCAGTTGAATCCCAGCCTCTGGGAATAGTCGGAATATTCTTGGTTTGTGTTAGAGACAAACTAGGGTGTGTCAGAGGTGGAATTGGGCGTTTGTCAGCAGTGCCTTGAAGAGTTGTTATTTGAGTGTTTATTTCAGTTATTCCCACTATGGTCTCTTGGTTGGGTGTTACACCTGCTATAGATGGTGGTGTGTGGGGTGCCTTGCTGGTGGTTCTTATCGAAGAAGTAGGATGTTCATCGGACTTATGAAAGCTTACTGAAGTAGATTCTTCCAATGCAGATTCCATATGTTCTCTATTGCTCAGTTTCGAAGAGGTCGATACGGGTATAAAGAAAGATGATGGATTAAATATTGTGTCATTGTTTGATGGGTTTGCTTTGGCAGACGACGGTGTTGGATCAGTGGAAGATTCATTCAGCACAACAACGGGTTCTTTCTTGTACATTTTTTCTGAACTCATCCCATCAGGTGGCTGATTAGTCGTCTTAGCTTGGTCGGAGATTGAGGCAACTATCCCAAAATGTCCTGAACTATCCTCATCCGCAGCTACCGTATCAGGAGTTGAACTTCTTGGCTCATTAGAAGTGTGTGATTTGTTAACATCTTTAATAGAAGACGTAGCGTGTGTATTAGGAGGTGTGTGTTGAGCTGCCACATCGACTTCATGCTCACTCCCTGCAGGTGTGAGTGTTATATCACGTAATTCATCAGAATTCAAAGCCAGATTTGATTCTTTTCTACGCGTCTTAGAAACCGAAGTTGAAATACTAGTTCCTGAAAAGTATCCATCATCTCGATTCTCTCCTAATTTAGGGGAAGTATCGGACGCTTGGGTCCCGAAAGTTGATCCCGATGAAATTCCAGATGTTGGATTAATTACGTCTGACTCTTTGGGTGTTGACTTTGACAAACTTCGAGTGGTTGTGGTTTGAAGGCTTGAGACGTATTCACTAGTAGTTGTAGGAGATGATAAATCGGCGGCTATCTGGGAGGTGGCACCATTTGTTAGACACATAGAAGGTGATGTTACTGAAGCTAAGAACACTAGTAAGTAGATAGGATGTGAAAGTAAAAACCTCGCCATATAAAGTGATGACGTTTTCGGATAGATACTTGCGAAGTACCCGTGTCGTTCACTTGGTGGCAGAGTATCCAATCCAGTCGGAAATCCTCCAACTTTCTGACCAATCTTATCTGAGGACAAAGTAATAAAGTAATTGAATTGAATTAATTTGGATTCTAATAATAATATCGAATTTGATATTAAAAATTTTGTTCAGTCACTCTCAGCATCAACAATTGACTATTTGGCAATAATTTTCACAAAACTAAAATTTACATTTTCTCAACCTTCAGTAAAACTGAAAGCGGAAATTTGTTCTCAGGGTTGAAGTTCAAAACAGGGTTTTAAATTTACATCTTAATATTATCATCATTATGGACAAAGTTTTCCATAATGCTTTTAATTCAAGAGCTTACTTGTATTAAACTGATACAAGAAAACAAAACGTTAGGTATCTTATAAATTTAGTATTTATATTCTTGAACCCATTTTGAATTGTTAGATTCGATCTTGATCTTACCTTTATCAGACAGAGTAAACGATTTTATATACAACACAATGAAGCATTTATTGTTTTGTAACAGCACATCTTTTGAGATAGTTTGACGGTTTGAAGGAATGTGTTTTTCTGAGAATCTAATAACTATACCGCACGATCCCCCTTAAAAAGCACGAGGCATAACAATAGAGTCTGCAAAGTCAACATTATTCCCTCTGGTCACGATATTCCATGGTGAAAACCACCAGAGGAAAAACTCAGACTTCGAATGATAGATTGGTAAGAGTGTTGTGAAGTATGATTGATTGGAAAACCTCTCCACATCATCCTCTACAAATGTTTTCATTTTTAGCTGATTAATGAAATCCGTGTGTGACATGTTTCTTGTCTGCTTCTTATAGGAGCTGCATGCATTTGTTTTTGTTTGTCTGTCTGTCTGTCTGTCTGTCTGTCTGTCTGTCTGTCTGTCTGTCTGTCTGTCTGTCTGTCTGTCTGTCTGTCTGTCTGTCTGTCTGTCTGTCTGTCTGTCTGTCTGTCTGTCTGTCTGTCTGTCTGTCTGTCTGTCTGTCTGTCTGTCTGTCTGTCTGTCTGTCTGTCTGTCTGTCTGTCTGTCTGTCTGTCTGTCTGTCTGTCTGTCTGTCTGTCTGTCTGTCTGTCTGTTTGTTTGTTTGTTTGTTTGTTTGTTTGTTTGTTTGTTTGTTTGTTTGTTTGTTTGTTTGTTTGTTTGTTTGCTTGCTTTTGTTCTGTTTGCTCACTTTCCTCATAGTACTCTGTTACAAGAGATATCCATACAAGGTTTCATCAGAACATTGTGTTTGGAATCTTTACTCATACGCTGCGTGAGTCACACAAGTCAGTGAATTTTCAGTTTTAAAATCAATTTGATTAGCAGAAAATCGGTTTTCCTCTCCAAACAGTATTTTCTGGCTGGTACGTTCTGTAATAAGCAAAGCCTAGGAGAAACGCTCATCTCTAGGGGAAATGATTGCCGAAACATGCATGTGAATTGAGATAAGATTTAAGCATAAGGTTTTCTCATTCCGTAGATTAATCAACCGTTTGTAACATGTACAACACATTTTGTGATTGTTTGGTTTATACGCGGGATGGCGTTGAATTCCATAAAGTGATATTCGACTTAACGGCTGTTAACCCATTATTACTTTTCGCTCAAAACTCATCTTAAGTTGAATGTAATTATTTAAATTGCATGGATGTAATAAAAACGTACACTGTATCGCTATGAAATTTGAATAAGGCCTAATCATGATGAATTGAATATCATTTTCAAAACAAATATCGTTGTAATTAATAAATTAGTATAATCATTATCTCATCCGTCTATTAGAAATTTATACGCTGGCGGTAATTTTGTATAATAGGTCTTCGTAAAAACTAATTCCAGATACTTTGGTTGCATTCACATTGGAGTATCCTTGACTTGCCTTTGGATGTAAACCAAAAATAAGTCATGCATATGAAACGTATAAATGAAGCTACACCTGCGCGGCTATAAGTCATGTCAAATAACAGGCAGTTAATTTATGGGAAATAAGATGTTGTCGTATAAATGCTACCCCCACAATAATTGTTAATGTTTCTTCTTTTTAGTATTGGCTCAGCGAACATACCTCTTAAATGTCACTAGCAATACCTATAAAGGCTAGAATAATAAACAAAGTATTTTGCTATCATCAGCAGTTAGCATTTTGATTAAAGAGCGTTTAGAATCCATTCGAAGTAAGCTTTAATAATTGCTAATGATGCTCCAAATAAAGGAGCTCGTATTCATGTACATTCAATAAGTATCACTTATTTACACAGAATTGATTGAATAGGCATTACTCCTACAGATCAGACGAAGAATTTTTGTTTTGAATAATTTTAATTTTACATTAACATGGTATAATAAAAGCTAGTGTCACTACTGAACGTGCACGGAGCGGATGGCCCATAATAAAGTACTGCGTCTGCTTAAAATAAATGTTTGAACATCCGGTGGCCTGCCAGTGACCCACGAAAGGTGGCATAGTCATTCCCAAGCCGGTCAGCAATAACGACAGTACCTCTTAAATATGACACAAAGTCAGCTTAGAAGAAATCTATACTTTCACATAAGTTGTTGGATATATTTCTTCAAGCGCTCGATTGTTCCACCAGACAGTGTTCCGATTTCTAATTTACGACCATAATGTCATGAAAGTGTCACTTGTGATGTGACCCTCTAATCATGTTACCTTACCCCATAGAGTTGATCTGGCGTTCGAATTCCTACCAATTTGGTCAATGTGAATTGAACGGTTGAAAGAACTTTACAATCTTTAGTCCATACTTGAAGTAAATTAAGTCAAGGGTTATTTTGAGTGCTCACGTACGTTTGGGTAAATGTTTTTAAGTGGTTGACTGCGTGTGCGTTTGCCAAAAGTTTCTACATGAAGTCATTGAGGCAGTTTTTTTACCGCACATAAGAAACTGAAAATGGGAAATCATAATGTTTTAAAACAGTTTTATAAACCTGTTTTTAATTAGTATTAGACTCTTCTTTTTTACATGCATTATTATGCACACTTCATTTATTAAACGTAAGGGGCTTGTCTGAAAGTCAGTATTAAATTACTTCACAGAGACTAAAAATGGCGAGGCTTATTACTATTACAATGTCGGTTAAATGTGTGCTAAATTAATTCACAGAAGCTCTTGATCCAGATATACAATAAGCACGAGTAGACAAACTTGGCTTCCCAGATGAGCATGAAATGCCGACTGATGTAAACAAACCATCACAGGTATATTGATTTCACAGTCATTTTTTTATTCGAAATTTGTTATGTATTTCTCCAGAACATAATGCAAAACGTTTACAGACATATCACATTGTGAACATTTCGCAACCTACATACCTAGATTGTTACAAAAAAAAGTTTCTTTACTCTTTCTCAATGGGTTAAATGGTAAACCATAAGATCTATTGCAATAAGAAGGATGGTTAACAGTTAACTTGCAAGCATAACACTCACCAACCGTGACCTTTTAAACACCGATGCAACACACATTTCTCAATAAAAATGAGACCGCGATGATTAATCTAAAATAGTCGCGATTTGGCCCGTATGAAGACTTTCCCGAGGGCGAAAACAAAATATATGATATAAAGTGTCAAACAGAATGAATTTTATGTAAACAAGTGGTATACTAGCACATAAAGCAATGTTCTCCGCGGAGGAATTGTTACATAACAGTCGAGTTTGTACACCGACTAGATAGTCTTATCTCCACTCATTTAACTCTAATTTGAAAATATAGCCAGTATGCTAAATCATTAATTTTGATATGAGTATTTCAGTTTGTTCGATTTATTATTACAAAGTTTCCCATTTTGGTTACATCACACTGACGCTGCTATTTCTTTATTTATATATACTTTTCATCCCCATTCATAAATGGCGATGAAAAGCATAACAGTTGAAACCGCTTTTCACTCACAATGTGAAATTTAGAACCCCACATAGCCATAAAACATGTCCAGTTTATCTAAAGTGGTCGACAAGGATGTAGCCACCCTTTAAATTTGACCTTTGCTAACATCTCAACAATCTAGTGTTGGAGTGGAGAAACAACTTGATGAATGGACCACATGTGACAACAGGCCCGTCGTCAAGGTTTCCCGCCCATTTTGAAGCCCCAGCTCAACATTGGGAAACTGACTGTAAATGCTTCCATTCTTTATAAAACCAACCTGTGAAAATTTGTTGTTTCATTTGCGAGAAAACGGTAAAAATGCATTCAGCATTTTTGTACGCATTCCTATGGGCAGAGTTTTTGTCTCACTGAGACCAAAACTAGTTTTGGATCTTATTTCATTTATTATTTAAAAACGATAGCCCTTCAGACAAAAATATTTCAAGGAAAGTTTTCTACCATCATTATCTTTATACCATGTAAGGTATATGTAAATCTGTGAATATTTATGGTTTTTTGGCTTACCAATGTTGAGCTGGGGTTTAAGGGTTGTATGTGGTTCTGACAACAGTGCCTCAAAATAGTCATCATTACAGCCACGTCAACAAATTGGTTTTGCGTGAGACTATATTTCTGCACAAGTTGCAACATTAGTGTATTAACACAAATATACAACCATAGTAGGTCATTGACCTCAGTGAACTCTCACGGTTTGTTTGAACGACGTGCCCCACTTCTTTATTGTCCTTCATTTCCTTGTCCTTGAAAAGAATCTGAAGCCAATAAAAGACATTATTATGGAACCAATGTCAGGGGAGATATTTCTTTCCACCTCCAATGGAGACATCGAAACATATGCCAAGGAATCTTGAAACACGTCTGGTCATTCAACTCGATGACAATCCCCGTCTCTACGGTGCGAAATCAAATCACCCGTTGGTAAACTGCAACGAAGCTAAGGAATTTCTAGTAGATTAACAGGTGCATCTAGTTATACCAATTAAGAGAAATTTATCTTCTAAAAAATTGCGTTGATAAATATTACCATTGGTATAAGTTACTTTGTTTGAGGTTACATTGTCATGATGCTCTCTGTAATAGTCAAGTGCAAAAGAAACAACTATACTAACCATTCGGTTTTTTTTTTTAAGAAAGTGATACGTCACTGTAAGAACCTCATTTCAATATTGATATTCTCAGTATTTTAGGAAAAACAAATCATGTGATTCTTTATTTTAGCTTAGTTAGTTTTCTTAATCAACAGAACACAAAAGTTCTGGTTACTCATTCTCCTGTATTCAGGTTTATTGTTTTGAAGTAACCATTACACCAGATGGAAATGATTTGTAAAATTGATCTGCTATCATATATCTGATCTTTCAATACAGAGTTCATTCCAACCAGGGGCATTAATAATAGATTGGTTCCTTACAAGGACTATGTGCGGTCCAACCCGTGGGCACATTAGAGATTATCCCATGTCTGGTCACGGACTCACTATCCCAAGGGGGTTATGCATTGGCCTAGCCGTTATTTGAAGTACGGTTTTATTTCCTTAAGTAACGCATTGCAATCTTCCCAAAGGACTTCATCTATGAAATATAATCCTAACACGCAAATAATAGCAAACTTAACTCTACCAGCAGGAAGAAAATAAGACTTCATAATCTCAAACAATTCTTACAACCTTTTCTTAGGGTGGGTGATTCGGGTGAGGGTGTTGTTAGTACATTGAACCGTAAAGAGGCTGAGGCAGGCGTAGAGTTCAAGAAAAGTTCACAGTTAAATAATGCTGGGATATCGTTTAAATTATTTGGAAACCACTGCACTCATATAAATAATGCTGTTGAATAATCATCTTCAAGTTGATTCGAAGGGAAATACCAAAATTGACAAAAAAGAGTATCCAAGGGAAGAATTACTCAACTAGAAATGTTAAGATTTAAAGACAATTTAAAAAGTGCTTAATATGAAAGGATAAATTTGGGAAAAATCGTTTTAAATATGACTGGAAACCGTACAATGTCCCCGTTGTACAATTCGATAAAACAATCACAAAACGAAGCCCGAATCTTGACTCAAGATGACTCTCAAAGAAACTTCAACTACATCAGAACATGAGCATTGATTTTACTAAACCACAAGTTTATCCACTAGTAGTTCTACTGTTTTCAAAGAGAGTTTGTGCGTTAAATGTATCACAGTTTTGTAGGGAACGAGAAAATAGTTCAGCAGCAAACTTTTGGTTTATGTTCAATTCACAGTTTGACGTCAACTAACCCGTTTTTGAGTAATAATGCCAATTTAGCATTCACGGCCGTTATGGATTTACTCAGTTACAGTTTACACATTTTTTTCGAAAATTAGTCTTTGTTTATTTTGAAATACAGGCTGCAGTTGTTGAAAAGTCCCTTGTAGTATATGTTGGACTCCCGCCAATACAGACACCTGTCTGCTTAGTAAACCCAATGTCAGTTTGGATTTACAATCAAAAACACCTGCTAAAAGGGCAAAATTATACATGAAGACTATAAATTGACTGTCTACCGAACAGTGAAATTAGATCCACAAATATAACGCGTATGATAAAAAATATTGTCTCTAAGATATAATTTGATAAAATAAAATGAAATATTATCAAAGACAAACGTAACGCGAAATACATATTGCATTTATCCCAAAAGCTTCCAATTGATGTGTGTACTGATCCATGTATATTCTTTTTATTTGGTTTGACAAAAATGGACTACCAACATAAGCATGAGTTCTTCACTTTAAGAATTGAACATCGTAAGTTGCTTCGTTGTCAAAACACCAGCGAAATAAAACCCAGATGTAAGACTAAACAATAACTTGGTAATGACGCGTAAAAACGTGAATGCAAAACATTGCCAATGGATGAAGATTAATGGTGGTTTGCGATCCTCAGTAGGCAGTTAAAAGTACGGGTTGTCAAAGAGGAGTCTTCTGGGTAAGGCAAACTTGAAAAGGGTGAAGACTGCCAAGAAAATGTTTAGAGAATCATGAGCAAAGGTTATGGGTCGTTCAAAGCCCCTTACAAACAAAACAATGATATAAGAACATAAAAGGAAAGTTTGAAGAGTGCAGCACAATTACGAACGAAAGTATAAAGTTCTTCGTGAAAACAGAAACAGTAATTGTATAGGTACAAACTGTTTTATATAAATAATAACAAGAGAAATGCAAGCTGGACAATTGATCATACAAACAAACTTGAGGTGTTCCTACTTGATAATATTAGCATAAAGATTTCCGCTTATTTAATGTCACCAAACTTCACTGCGGCAATTCTAGTCAACTATACTCAACTCATTTCTTGCCCTCTTGGGCAAAATAAAAAAAATGACAATTGGAAAATCAAAAGGCAAAAGAAATATTTCTGACTTTGACTTGCAAGTCGATGGGAGGAGACATCGTTATTTCACAAAGGGACAATCAATTAATAATTAGAACCCCTCCTTATTTCCTCACAGCAGACACGCCCCTTTGAGAGAAATTTATTTGATAGGATAGTGAGGAGTTTCAAGTCTCAAATTTCTCTTAGTCTAGACGGGAGGGGTGGGGTGAGACTCAAATCATTCTGCGCACATAATACTCTGTGTTGAATTCCTATGAGGGATGGGGAAATAGTTTGCCAGACAACCATCGACAATAAAAGAAATACAATACGAGCGCCGTTGGGACCATTAAAGCACACTGATCACATTGGTGTTACCGATGCATACTATCACGTCAAAGTAGTTTGCTTGTTTTTACCAAGTTACTCCTTCATGAATCAGAAGGAATATATATATATATATATTTAATATGAATAAAAAATATAATAATATACAGCTAAATATCTAACAACATAATTTAGCATTCAGTTTACTGTTGTTGGATTCCTGACATACCTGATTATTAATCAATATTCTGCTTTGTTAGAGTTTTATAAAGATTTACAAAATAAAACAAAATACTGAATCTCCAATTACGACTTCAAACCAATGAGTTTAAAATAAATAACTAAAAATACAAACATTTACTTTCGTTAGCTAAAAATAAAACTGTAAAATACAAGTACGAATCGATTGTTTTTGTACAATAAATATAATAATCTTATGTTAATTTATCATAAAACTGTTTTCTTGAAAGTAACAAGACTTACCAGTCATTATGATGCGATGGATACCCCAGCATCAGATGATGTAGTGTTGAATCACGTTGACCGAGTAGCAAGTCCCATCAATTAGTTCTGTTCTTATGAACAAATACCAACATTGACTGCTTCTCGTCTTGTACCACCACTTGCTGACTACATCGTCGAAACTGATTGGCTAATCCTGAACAAAGCGCAAAGCTGCAACCTTGCTACATGGGTGTTGATCGCGACGTGAGACTCGAGTGTATTGTGACATCATGGTAACACCAAGTCACGATCTCTATCATGACACCAGGTAACACCAAGTCACGCTCTCTATTATGACACCATGGTAACACCAAGTCACGATCTCTATTATGACACTAGGTAACACCAAGTCACGCTCTCTATAATGCCATCTGAGGTAACACCATGTCACGCTCTGTATAATATGGCACCGCGGTAACACCAAGTCACGATCTCTATTACGACACCAGGTAACACCAAGTCACACTCTCTACCGGCCTCGCTCTGATTACAAGCAATTTCATATTCGAATGACCTCATAAGTTTGATTGCCTTACTAGACTTAATTTGTTGCCCCACCCACTGTGTGAGAGTATAGTAAAAAATGGTCGCGTTGTACGCACGCGCGTGTTGGCAAAGGTTATCAAGCAATCACTTGGGGAGGGGCGGGGTGATGAGTGAATAAGACATCTTGGGTGAGCGTGTAGAAGGTTCCATGTGAACTTTCAGCCATCATAAACAGCAAGATGTTTCTCCAATCAAATAATAAGTTAGTTCCAATGTCAACCTTCTAAGTAGCTTTTTAAAAGCTCATTGCTGATGTCCTTCTCAACCAGCAGTCGTGTCGAGCTACCTTGAGAACTAAATGCTCACGCGTGAAGGTCGATAAGTTGCTGTTTGTACGGAGATTAAGAATGACATAAGTCAATTCTACATAACATAATCCTACTAAACAAAACACACAAAATTGTCGAAATATGTTGCTGAATAACCGTAAACTTTTGATCGTATTGCAGCCCATTCCCAACATGTGTGGACTGCAACTACGCATCTAAAAAAAGCTATTACGCCCTCTCGTGGTTAAACTAAACAGCTCTATGTCAGTGAAACGTTTTTAACTCGCACTTTGTTTTAAAACAATAGTTTAAACTCACAGGGTTCCCTTTTTTTAGGAAAAGCGTGGATAAGACTAAGTGAGTTAAGGAGAAGGAAAACAAACAAGATCCACGTTCTGTTGTTTATACGCAAAATGAACATACTCGCAGAAGCAATTCACCATGGCCAGTTTGTAAACTTGTAAACAAGGTGTGTCATTAATGACGTAAATTCCTGTGCGGTCATTGACCTCATCAAGTATCCAGCTTGATCAACATTCTACCATTCCAACTTATTGCTAGGTGATATGGTTCCAGTAATAATCCATTTTGTATTACTTTGTGTGATAATCCAATAGTAATTCCGATATTTTTGATAAAACGGGTGAAAATGAACATACATTGTGGAATAAATACAGTTATTATTGTCTATGGACGAAGCAATTTTATGGGTATTTAGGTAAACCATTTGTATATTTCGACTTCATTCCTACTGTACTTTTTAAGGAGGTATGCCCCTGGATTGCACGACATGGAGTCGTGACTGCAACTGTCAAAAAACATCACAGATTTCTCTGGAACTGACAGTTAGGCTTTCCGCTACCACTGCTCGACGAACAACTGTATGAATTACACTAGAACGTAACCATGAAGTTGACGGTGCATGTCGGGATCATATAAGCATCTATATTACCAGCAGACACTGACGGCTTGGAACCGCCTGTACGAGACCAACATAACAAAACCTAAGAACCTGGTCTTGTGACATAAACGAGATTGAAACATCATTTATTTTTCTAGTATAAAAGAAACATTACATTTTTTTCCAAGTCACTTGCTTCGTCTCGAATACAACAGCCTTTACTGAACCACAAGGTTGATCTCACAGACTACGCATTGCCATTGAAAGAAAAATTGCAAACTCAGCATGAGGTGAGTAACTCTGATTTCTGCTAACATTTGACCCAGCGGGATGCATGATACACTGCTGTATTATGGCTCTCGTATATACACACTCACATAATGGTAAAACGTTAAAGCACGTCCGTACCAATCGGAATAAAAAACCTTTTTTGGTTAAGTCGTTACGTCAGCTTGTTGGTTGTTTATGGGTTCAGTTCAACCCACGATTTGGCTTCTTGATTACATCTTGATTTGTTCAATAAAACACTTACTGGATTGTTTTTGGATCAATGTCTGAGGGAAGAGACGAATTTGTGTGTGTCAGTGCAAAACTCAGAATCAGGTCATGTTATCTTTGGATAAAGTCAGATCAATCTCGTTCCCATAGAAAACCAGAAACAATAGTCAAACAAATAAAACACACTGTGTAAATGAAAAGCCAACAGAGTGTAAGTTCAGATATTATGTCAAATGTCGTGACTCAGCAAATACTCGCAAACGCGGTATAGCACTATACAACAATGGTCACCAAAAAAACAATCTTCTCGAGTTTATTATTTATTCCTCGCTAAAAACAGAGGCACATTATGCTCCTCATTACTGTCACAGGCCTTTAATACATGTATGAAACTGAGCGATACCGTGTGCCGCGACTTAGCCGGGAAAGGGCAAGGTTTGCCAATGAAGTTATTGATTACCGGTAGTCTAAGATTGTATATCGATACAAGATCTCAAATCTAAAAATGGAGGGGGAAACAAAACAACTTTAATACGGTGCATATTTAAACTTTATGACTTGCCCTTGTTATCAATACTGTATCAAGTTTTATGAGTTTAGTTTGCCTTTAAACAAACACAACGTTTTATGATACAGCCAATATTACTGTTTTGAATAATGGACTTAGTATCTATTCAACATTTATTTACATTGGATTAAAGCAGCTTGTAAAGTTATAGCCTTACATAAGGACAGTTACACTCTAACCACGAAGCGACACACTGTGTAACGTCTTAAGTATAATACAAATTAACAATTATCATATTTTTGATATTATATCTTTAAATTGTGGGAAGTTATGAATGGCGACTTGAATAGACACTGAACTGAAAGAAAATGTTGTTGAGCAGGGTCAATGTCAGTTTTAGTTCGGCGCTCAGCTCAGTTTATGACGTTTGTGAGCGCACTTCAAAACAAATAGCATAATTGGTTGTTTTCTTTGCAGGGTGAACTTGGGAATACCAATTCCAAACCATGGCTAAATCTGAAGAGGTTGAGACAAGACACGATCATCAAGTAACTACCCAAGCTCATAGAGAGGAAGACACCGTCGTCATGACAGCCAAAGTTGAGGCACAGGCCACGCAGTTAGAGATACGCTGCAAGTGGGGTTTATGTGTGGTAGCTACGGTTCTCGTTCTAACTACCATCACCGTTATTATGTATTTAGGAATCTCCAACAAAGGTCCGCAGCCGGAGGTGACGACCACACCACCTAGCGGAGGTTAGACTTTTGCTTTTAACTTAATGTGAACGGGTAACATATCCGGCCAACCAGGGTTAAATGTTTGCTAGCCCAGTCCATTTCATGTATTCTGTTTTCGCAATCAAATGAAGCACACACTGCTCGCATTTATCTTCTTCGTTTTCAATCATTAAGCCCGAACAATTGTTGTAAGGGGAAATAAATGGGATGAAGTTTTTGATAATACTAATTTGGGTTGATGACCCACATTTTCAACGACCAAATACAGGTTCACATGTTTGTATTCGAGATAATCTTACATTACATCAGAATAATTTAAATATTGGTTTTAGTTTGACTTCACGTTAATAAGCTGCAATCTCCAATACTTGATGAGTAGCTTTTCCATGACTGTCCAACTGATTGACAAACGGCATTTTTAAATTGTTGTAATCTACGGTTAGACTGGTTCCTGGTCCCTACATCGTTTTCGTTCTGACTGTATATAGGGACCAGTAGCTATTACCGATATGGTGCTTTTGATTGGCCCTCGATTACGTGGACACAGGATTAATTTTCCAGTTTAAAAGATGCCCTTCACTATGCTCGTGACGAGTGCATGTTGTTGTTTGATACTAGCACACGTGTATCGTAACCCTTCACGTAGTGAACCAACCGTCAACATTAAAATCCAAGCAACTTATGAACATCTTAACTAACGTTAGTCTGCACGGTGGGAGATTCTGAGATTCTGTCTGTCTTGTTTTGTGTAAAGGCCGCATTGCATCATGGGATTACGTGGACCTATTATGCTAAATCTAGTTAGCATACTGGCAGAAATCTGCCAGGTATATGCTAATTTTCCTGACCCGCTACCGGTCCCTACAATATACAGTCAGTAGAGAACGATGTAGGGACCGGGAACCAGTCTATTATAAGGTTTCCTGTCCTCGATGACGTAGGGGGCGCTGCGACTCCAAAATGTTGTTAAATTCAGTTTTCAAACAGTATGTGTAAATTACAAACACAAAAATAAACAACCCAAAACAATAAACAAACAAATAAATAACCCAACAAATAAACAACCATACAAATAAACAACCCAACAAAACAAAACAAAAACAAAAACAAAACATTCAAAATAATAATTGAACAAACGTAGAAATACATTTTCTTTGTTTTCCAAAGAGAGGGGAGGACTCTCAGCAACCTGCCTACAAATTCAAGATACGCCAATAGACACAGTGGACCCTAGAATTTACTTCAACGAGTCAACCTTACTCAATCAAGTTGCACCACCACAGCGTACTGGGACCTTACGGGATGCTGCTGCGTTACCTACTGGTCACTTTGCCTGCAATCAGATCAACCACGGACCTCTAACACCCATCAGACAGTTCCCTCACTCAGCAATAATGACTGATAATGGAATAACTTATGATGCCTACACTCTACATGGATGGAACCAAACTGAAAGGCAAGACCCGTTTTATCAGCTGACACCAGGGATGACTGACGCACCATGGAACAAGATAGAGTCCCTAGGTGTAGGGATGAAGCAGATGGTCTCTGGCCCAGATGGAGCACCCTTTGCTGAATTTACTGGTAAAATACTCATCTTGAGTTCATTGATTGTGTTGTTAATTAAGTATTGTATTATTTCTTGTCAAGTGAATCGGTTCGAGGGCTTGAACGCAATGACATCAGCCGTCCATTTTTTTTTTATCAACCAACCCATTTCAATATGAAAGTTGAGTCACATTATAAAACTGTTGTTACCAAGTGTTGTAATGGTTTTCACAGGCTTGTCAGGTATACGTGTCGGTATTGCAGACTCCGGAGAGCCGACCCTGACAGACTTCGGCGAGATGTATGCAGACTTCATATACATGGATATCCATGGTGGAACTATGGAGTTACCCATAGTCCGAGGTGCTGGCATGCTAACACATATCTTCACTGATGCAAACCCAGAGGTACACCCATATTGCCTGGTGGCTGTCAACGGAGAGAATGCTAACTATGACTGCCCTGAAGAGCGATCAAGTATGAAGGAATAGAAAGATAAAAAAAATCCACAAAAACCAAACCGAGGCTATAGAAGGAAAACTAGACTGGTAGCCATTTGTAAAACGATCAGAACAGTAGCTGTTACTTTGAGGCACCAGACAAAGACCATACCATCATGTCATGGGAGTATTCAAGCCCTAGTCCATCCCCAAACCCTTCAAAATCCAACTGCATGTTTTGTTTGATTCTGTTTGCCTCACTGCACCAGTAAACTGATTATGCTGTACATTGGATCAGGCATACCACCATAATCAGAGTCCAACAGTTTGTGTATTGAGTACCGTTAGGGTGAGGAAAGATCCACGTACAGTCACTAAAGCACTGTGTTATTTATCCTTCATATAGCTGCCGATAGAGGATCAGCATTCATCCAAGCATCATGTAACAACATCACTGATGAGTTAAGCCTTATTATTCACCTAACTAAACCTATATCTGATGTCAATGATGTACAATGGGCTGCTACAGAGGAGCACAGGTATACCGTAGCTTATATCAAACGCAATATTTTTTTTATTGCTTTTTTATTTCACCAGTTGCAAACTGTAAGGATGTTGTATACACCCATCACACTTTGCTAGTATTCTTTCACTTCTCTACTTTAAACAGTACTCAGTATTCTCAAGCTCTCAACATAAAAACTTCATAAAGTTGAGGCCTTTAACATTATTTTTGTTTTTTTAATGATGTTTAGTTGGCAAACAGATCGTGAAATGAAAACCTGCGATAATACAACATGTAATCTCTCTAAAGATGGTTACACAGTGACTATAACGTCACAGAAAGCCCGTGGAATGATGCTTTATGCCGTCAATATAATCGGCTTATATCCGCTTCCTCAACACGACTACGAAAAGTACTGGGTTACCGAGCCAGGAAGAGTCCAGTGTACCGAGAATTCGACGGAAATGACGGAGGCGTTTGGCACTCATCAACCGCCTTGGTTTTACGGCAGTGCCGATGTCAACGCAGCGTGTAACGAGTCCAGATGGGTAGAAATAACTACTGAACTCAGTCAGTCGATAGGAGGATTGGAAGAGGTAGGAATTCTCACGAGTATAAAGGAATTACAAAGCATGAAGTTAAAGTTGTTTAATAAGCTAATCGATTAAAGACAAGTTTTCAGACCCGTGAAAATGAAGACTAATCACTTAATTTATATGAGTGATCGTTGACAACTACAGCTTGCATCATCATTGTTATCGTCACAAATTCTTGTCATTCCAGATCCAGTACATCGTTGGTCAATCAAGTACATGGTATGGCACACTGCCCTGGATGTCATGCGCACCATCTACCTGTTCTTTGTCCATAGATGGACGATCAGTTAACATACCAATTGAAGTGACGTACGATGACGTCAGCTATGCCGTCAACGTGATTGGCCAATACGTTACAGAGGCGGTGCCATTTAATTGGAGGAGACAACCTAAAAAGGTGAGGATTGGTGGTGTATCGTCGACACAAAGTTTTCCCCGAACATTTATACTCATTACTTTCAATTGGACACCCACTGTCCACAATGTGCAATATCATACACTATTCGTGGTTTTCCATTTATCCGTTTTGTGCATATTTTACCTTTTTATATGTTAGGTTCAATGCGATGGCCAACCTGTACAAAAGATTGGTTCAAAGGTCGAAATTAAGTCCAAATATTTCGTCTTTGAACTTGCTGAGCCACTTGATACCAAACCTAAGCCAAGTTCAACAAGGAAATTTGTAGCCTTCTTTTCTGAAGACATGATCTTAGTGATTCATGGGGACGGTTCACCAGGCACTTTTTCTCCAGCTGATGAAGAGAAAGTCAAATTTACAGGCGTGATGCAACTTGTTTATGCAGGTAAAACTTACCATGGGTAAAATTTAAATTAATCTTGATCAAAAATGAAAACCATAAACACATTTTGATTGTTTTCTGTAAGTTAAATCTGTCACATTACTTCAAAGGTACTGGTCCAAAGGGTGATTTCAGCCAAGTCCATAATCTTGAGAGATATGCAGGAGTTTATTCCTACAAGCCAAAGACAAGATTCTGTGTCGAGGAAGACAAAGGATACATTAGCTTCGATTGGAACAAACAAGGCAAAGACTTTTACGGACACAACCCAGAGGAGAGCCTTCTGACTGTTGTACTGCCACACCAGGTAACGTCAACACAGTGGAGTAATTTCATCATTATTGACTTGACCTAATTCAAATTCACATCCTTGCTTGTAGCTGATTTAGATAGCATTATGCCTTCGTGTTTTCCTTGTCTGCACAGGAATCACTTCTGCCTACAGAGGACCTCGTAGAAACACCTTTTGGATTCAAAGGATATACGGGAGATTGTACAGTGATGGAGGAAGACCTTCCAAGAGCATCAATGGAGCCAGCTCCCAAGGCCATCCAGAGAATCAAAGATGACCCTGACAAACTCCAGGTTAAATAATTATTTAGGATATACATACAATCTGTCAGACGTTAGGTAACAACATATATTGGTTAACAACACACGTTTCCCGGCCCCTTGGTTCTTAAGACTGCACTAGACAAAACAGAAAGAAAGAAAGACAAGCCCATTGTAGGTCTTCATTTAGTTTAGTGTTAATACGTAAATAAAAATATTGTTTTAATAAAACCATTGATGTACGCTATATACAGGATATACACGATGCCATGGATAAGGACGCCGCCTTCCAAACACTAGTGAAAGATTGTAGTGATAACAGCCAACCGCAGAGTTACTGGGCAGGTAAATCTATCGGCATGGTAACAAGACTAGCCAGCATCTCCAGAGCCTTTGGTACTGACCATTACATCAAACTGGACGAGGATATAAAGACTTGCTTGGACTTATGGCTTGGTGTGGTCGATGGGTTGACTGAAACAAACTCATTTAGGTAAAAACAAATGAATGCCGATCTTGTCGCTACTACAATGTCGACAAGGTCGGTCCATAAAATAGTCGACCTTACAAAGTCGCCCCAAAACCGAGTCTCACCCTATTAAAGTGACCCCGTACATAGTCGCATCCGAACAAAGTCGCCCCGACAAGCCCCCCCCCCCCCACATGCTTCTGGAGATACAAACTCGACACTGAAACAGTCGTCCTTACAAAAATGCCCTTTGATAGACCAACCTTCCATCAAAGTCAACCCTTACGAGGTCGTCCCTTAAAAAGTCGCCCCTGACCTATTTGAAAAAAAGAGTTTTGTTATAAAAAAATCCTCAGTATACAAGAAATGTTCAAAGAACTTTTGTAAAAAATAACTAGATTTGTGTCTTCCTAGGTACGACACGGTTTGGGGAGGTATGTTCATCCGCAGTGCTGACGCAAACCAAGAGGTGTTTCCTTGGACAAACTTTGGATTCGTTTCTTACGCAGACCATCATTTCCATCTTGGCTACTGGCTCTATGCTATTGCATACTACGCTATACCTACCATCAAGAATGGGCAATGCAGACAGGTAAATTCATACCTCGTGGTGTAACAATACCTCAAGAAAGAAAGTTATAGTCACATCGGAACAACATCGCCCTGAAAAGCCCCATGACGTGCACCTAGAGATACAAGCTCGACCACTGAAACAGTCGTCCTTACACAATCGATCAATGATATTCTTTCCATTGAATCAATATCTGATAAAGCTTACTTATTGGAATATGTTTTAGTACGCAGTACGGCTTTAACTTTAAGAATCTCCAACCCGTAGATAACTACCATCGGATTCTAGCTCTGGCCAGGGATGTTGGCAACCCGAGTAAAGCTGATAAGTTCTTCCCAACTGTAAGACAAAAAGACTGGTACCTAGGCTCCTCATGGGCAACAGGAATAGGAGGGGGTACCAGACAAGAAGAGTCATCCAGTGAGGTAGGTATACTATTTCAAGATATACCTATCTCTTAATGATATTATCAACTGTCGTTGATTTACAGTTTTAATCATATACACACTGTTTTGAATTTCTACAATGTACAACAGGCAATCAATTGTTACCACGCCCACTTTCTAACTTGCTTGAATTTCTACAATGTACAACAAACAGGCAATCAATTGTTACCACGCCCACTTTCTAACTTGCTTGAATTTCTTCAATGTACAACAGGCAATCAATTGTTACCACGCCCACTTTCTAACTTGCTTGAATTTCTTCAATGTACAACAGGCAATCAATTGCTACCACGCCCACTTTCTAACTTGTTTGAATTTTATACAATGTACATTAGGCAACCAATTGTTACCACGCCCACTTTCTAACTTGTTTGAATTTTATACAATGTACAACAGGCGATCAATTGCTACCACGCCCTGGCTGCATTGGGCGAGGCTCTGAACCATCCAACGCTACGTGCAATTGGGCAACTTACACTAGCAACTGAGATTCGTGCGACCAGGACATACTTCCACGTGCGACACAACAACCAACATATTTTCCCGCCACTTATCAGGAAGTACGGGGTCATAGGTCAGCTCCAGGAGGATGGGATTTTTTATTACACATTGAACTGGGATTGCTCACCGAATCAGTTTCCTCAACGTCATGGATGTATCGTTGGGATTCAGCTCTTACCAATAATTTCAGTATCACATCTTTACATGGATCAGGTGAGCGTTTATTTCCAATAAGGCTAATAAAATGGCTAAAAATAAATTGGCTGATTTTGTGAAAATTTTAGATAATCAGCGTAAAGAGTGAAAAATATAGCGATTTATTTTTTATCAGATCCAAAGAACGTCTTACTCCTTACTCAATGTTGATTTCAACCCTCTCTCTATGTATTAGGAATGGGCCCTTAACATACAAGACATTTGTAACTGGGCGATCAACCCATCTTCGGCCCCCGGAGCCTCAACCATTGATGCAAGGTATACACTGGACCCAGTCGTTACCAACTGGTCGTCATTTTGCCATGCCATTATGTCCAAATGTGAAGCCCAATCACAGCTTGAGGCAGCGAGTTTCATTAAAAGTCTTGAAACATCTGCTTTGGAGCCCGGATCAGGACTAGCTAGCATGTTATTGTTTATATATGAATCTACATAGGAACTAACACGGTCAAGAAGATCTTTGCAAAACTTATCTGGAAGGTATCCAGCTATTCTAGTCTGGTTCCCTGACCAAAGATTCCCTGACGACCCTTGTTCAAAATCTTAGGTCAGGCATCATCCAAAGCTAAAAATAGATTATGAATATTCATTAATAGTCACCAATGGTGGACGATGTCATTGGATAAAAAACGGAGCGCTGATGACGGGCTTTGTTTACTTTCAAAAAGGCCTAGGACAATCAGTTTTTAAAAATGTTACAAATATATTCAAATATAGTGTTGAATTTGTTGGGGGGGGGGGGGAGGGAAGAAAAACGTTAATGGGATATGTCTGCAAATTTTTTGAATTATTATCAACAAAAGAAATGTCCGACCATGAACGACACTGTCCAAATGTTGACGACAACGAGTTCGGAGCATTTCGGATATTTTTGGAAAAGGAGGAATTCTTCCATCTTCGTCACGTGACATTTGGGTGATACCGGACTCTAAAATCGACAGAGAAAAGTCGGAGATTTTGGGGTCTGGGAACCAGACCCAAAAGAACCAGATGGCTATTTGAATACTACAACTGTGACTGCGCAGACTTTTACCTACCGTGCCCATTGTTTCGATCTACTAAATACTATCTTTCATGATGATCTTATTGAAGGCTGTGGTGGTAACGATAATCAGTTACTTTGTTGAATGATCAGTCAAACTAATTGATTGTGACCTGAGTGGTTTATTTCAATAAGTGAACAGTTAATATGAAAGATACATTATTGATGTTTGATGACATAGTTCCCTTTTAGTTGACCATGTATAATGTGCCTATCACAAGATAGAGCACCACAGAGGCTAAAACATAAAATCTTAAATTTCATGGACATTATTTTATACAACTCTTAATATGAATAAATAAGGGTAAATTCCTGAACTTGTCCAGCTGTTATTTTTACAGATGGTAATTTATGATACATAATGTAAAATTTCTCTTAGACTAGTGTAGTATCTTGCCTGCCAGAAAATGCCCGTATATAAACGGGTCACTCTGTTTGTAAACAAGGTGACAATCTGTATTCAATCTGTATAAGTTCAGGTACCATACCATGTTCACTCCACATTTTCATTTTGATACTTGACAACATTTGCTCCCCTTGCAAGCCAGACCCATCGACATCCCTCGTATTAAGATATGTCCAATTACCGGTAACTAAACCGTTGCTTTCTCAAAGCGAACAAAATCCCATGTGCCTGCATAAAGGTTTGTATATAATTACGAGGTGTTATAGAACGATACATAATATTGCATGAAACCAAATGAACATGTTAGGCCTGGCTGGTTTTAAGGTTAGTATAATAAAGTGTTTTCAAAAATGTTCTTAACATAAGTTACTGGTGATGAATGATTATGGATATTGGGATGGATAAGACGGAAATGAAGACGGGAATGAAGAATTTGATTCTGAGAATGTAAAAATAGGATCGGAAAAGGGACATTGAAAAGAGGGTTATACCCATGCGGACAATGAGGATTGGGACGGGTTAAGATCATTGGATGACAGAATAGAGAAGACAATCTTCGGGAGGATTCAGTATGAGGAATGTAAAGATGACGATAATGAGAGAATGGACAGTGAAGATAAAATATTACGAAGATTCATATTACAGTGATATTAAAATAATATTTAACTGCCAGTGAGAGATAAGTAGACAGATAACATGAAACAAACACGTTGATTGAGATACTTTTATGTGCTCTTTTTTCTGAGATACTTTTCTTTGCTACCTTTTCTGTGTTTTTTTTTTTGTGTGCTAATCTTTTGTTCTACTTTTATGAGATAATTGTCTGTGTTATTTTTCTGAGATACTTTTCTTTGATACATTTTCTGTGCTTTTTTCTCTGCTATTCTTTTGTTCTATTTTTATGAGATAATTGTCTGTGATACTTTTCTGTGATACTTTGGATGAGACATGCATATATCACCACTACATACATTTATATAGACATCAATATATAGACACCAATATATCAGGGTATATTTCTCAATCAATTAAGTGTCTGTGCAATGCACAATGCGATTAGTTCAGCTATATCCGATCATTGACTTGATGGATTTTGACGTCAATTACATAATCTTTGTACACACAAAAGATTGTATTTAAAATACGGCTTCCGTCATTTAAGTTTACATCCCACTTTCCTGGAGCAGCCTCTTTACTCTGAAACATTGCACTTTTTTACGTGTTGGATTTTTTATATATTAATGGCAGTGCTTTATATTGTAGTTAAACTTGAATATATTATGTATATTAATTACATATAAGTGAAAGTAAACGAATAATTCAAAGATAAACATTCCATTCAAACCCAACATTCATAGCGGTGACTTATACGACTAAAACAAATGTATCCCCATCTAAGACTTTACATTTCTTTAATCTTTCCAAAGTCGATATGATCTACCGCTTTTTATTTCCCAAAATCTGTTTTCGACGATTACCAACCAAGCTATTCAATATCAAGTAAGGAATTACGTAAGAACATTTAAATTAAAAATCAACAAATATTGTTAACATAGATGAAGATAACGCAGTGCAATTTGGCCATTGGCCTCAAAAAGTTTAGTTGTGAATTGATAATAAGTGTGCTGAACTTTAAACAATATAGCATAATGTTAAGGTGCATGTTAATAGAACTTGAACATTAAATAGACCATAACTTGATCTTATCAATAAAGTATTATTTTGGGTATCGAATTCTTTGTGACTGTAAATGTTTTGATGTATTCCTTGACTTTTAATATTATCGATCATTTTCTCATGGCGCCGAATCTGCAAGGAACTGTAATCAATGTTTATTCATAAATACCTGAGACAGTTTATCCATTCTGATTGGCCGAGAGGGCATCACGTGGCCATGTTTAAACGGGCGATATAAACACGGTAAAAAGTGTTTAAAACCGGCTAGCTTGCGAACGAAAAATATAGCCCCTGTATCAGAATAAAGAAGTATACGTGTTTCCAGCTGTTGGGTTTCTGATTGGCCGAGAGGGCATCAAGTGCCTATAACAGCTGCAGAGACATGAAGATCGACATTCCGTTCAAGAAATTGGCCCGTAAATATGGAAAGAAATTTGCCGCAGAGTCGAGCTGAGAAAGCGTCAAATTTGTTTCAAATTTTTGAAGGTTTTTGCATGTTTTGACCTTTGCTTGGGCAATTATTGGCCACCAGGCCCCTCATCGGTTTTAAACAATAGTTAAAAACCTCTTCATCACACCTTTATTCCCTTGTTATTATCTTATAATCATCCTAATAAGTGCAAAGTCAATGATAACAAGTAGACAACATTTCCTCTCCGTCTACCTACATCAGACATTTAGCCCTTCTCTCCAAGCAACCAGTAAGTCGTCTGTTTTCCTTTTCCCTGTAAATAATTGAAGAATTAATAAAATTAATGTTAGATATTGATTACATTGTAAACTCATTTAGGAAACAGTGTTGATCACTGTCCTGTGTATTGTTCATGTGAACACTAATTTTTACTATAGCCTGCTGAGTGCAACTGGGCTCCTACAAAACAGAAAAACTTACCTTCATTTCAACTTCTCCTCGACATACGATATCAAACTCGTTAAATTCCTTCAGAATTTGGTCGGTTGAACTGCTGATGTGAATCTTGAGAGCTGAACAAACAATATTTAAAAGTATTGAAATTTCAGTTCTTATACGAACTCAACTTTTCTCTTTGTGAAGAACTCTGACATTTTTTGGGGCGATACAGTCCTTACTTCCTAAAAATACCACAGACACCCTTATCCACATACCTTCTCCATTGGATTCCATTCTGGACGCTGTATTTACGGTATCACCAAACAGACAATATCGAGGCATCTTCAGACCAACTACTCCAGCTACACAAGGTCCTGAAATGGTTCATCAATCAGAGAAAATAACCATCACGTAGTGTACATCATTATTTTAATAGTATTGGTAGTGAGTCAGATACAACGATCGTAGAATCAGCAGTTACCAGTGTAGTGGTATCCTACGACAGTTGCATGTCATCTTAGTTTCCAAAACCTACCTGAATGAACACCAGCCCGCAGAAGAAGTTTTTGGTCTGGTCTATGCCTGACCTTAAATGAACCCACGGCTTCAAGTAAAGACAGCGACATCTTGGCTATTTCTTTAGCATGTTTATTTCCATTACGGATTGGTAGTCCTGACACCACCATGTAAGCATCTCCAATAGTTTCAACCTAGCAAGGATGTCAAAAGACCCATAGTGTTAGAGTAGACACTTTTTATGTCTGTTTTTCATACTTTCTTATCTTATCGTACTCTATAAAACACACAACCAGATGTAAGTTATCCTTACCTTGTAAACGTCAAAGTGCCCAATGATTCCATCAAAACAGGTATACAAGTCATTCAACAGAGCCACCACCTTTTTGAAAATGATGCACATGTTTTGAAAAAAAGGTAAGTTGCATAAGCTAGATTTTATTGCACATGTTAAGCAAATACAGAACAACCATTCCCTGATTGGATGGTTCATGCAGACTATCGCCAACAAGTACGAGAATGGTAAATGTCCAGGGGCGGAACCAGGGGGGCGTGAGGGGCGCACGCCCCCCTATTTTTCCTTCCGAAAAAAAAAATCAAGATATCATCCAGCCTACTTGCAATGAGAAATAAACTTTGAACATTATACTACAATGTTCGCTGTAATGTCAAGCAGTAAGGGGCGGGTATAACACGATGTTCATGCTTTTGAGGGTGCTGTTGAGGGACATTGGACCCCACGCTGTTAGGGCTTCGCGCTACGTGCTTGCAGTCACCACAACTTGCCTTCAATCATCATTTGCTGCTTGATCGGTAAATTTAACACCCCCTCCCCCCCCCCACCCCCCCCCCCCCCACCGTTTGGAAAATCCTGGATCCGCCATTGATGTCCTACCTGCATAGGCGTGCTGCTAGAAGACAGTGCTGTGAAACCCACAATGTCACTGAAAAAGATGGTAACGTTGTCATAAGTCTCTGGATGAACTGCAGATCCTACTTTCAGTTGGTCGGCAACAGACCTGGGAAGAAAGTTCAAGCTCAGATGGATAAATGGAAATAAAATGGCACTGCATATCTTTTCAGACAAAACCCTCAACATTAACATGCGTTGTTTCGATAGGAAAGACATTCTAGGATGCAAAAAGACTTACTTTGGCAGGACTTCATAAAGGAGCGTCTCAGCTCTTCTTTTCTCTTCTAGGAAGGCAGAGGTTCTCTCCTCCACAAGACCTTCCAGATTACTGGCGTAGGACTCCATACGAGACAGCAGGTTGTCCATAATACCTCCCGAGACATTCCTATCAATATTCATGTAGTCACGTTATAATGGGACAACATTGGTTATCACAACTTCATTGTACAAACTCCAATGAGAGAGTTGAAGTTGTTTTGAGAAGTTTAAGTTGCGACAAAGGTCGACTACTTACTTGCAGATTTTCTTCAAGATGGACAATAGCTCGTCAATAGAGGGCCGTTCCTCTGGGAGTTCGTGCCAACATTGCGCCATAATGGCATGTATCTCTGGGCTACATGCATCAGTTGGGACGTGAGGACGGAAAGGCTGAGATGGTTTAGCAGCAAGCTTTTCCAGAATAACTGCAGGAACATAATGTACACAATCAATTAAACATAGTTAATTCTCTTCCAGATGGTATCCTACTTGGCACAGTTAACTTTGAGTCCATACAGAATATATGCAGGGTGCTAACCTTTGACATCTACGCCATTCTTGCGCTCTGTCTCAAAGGGCAATCCCCTCATCACTACCTCCTGTATGATGATGCCAACAGCATAAATGTCGCCCTCTTTGGTCAGTGGTTTGTTCGGGTTCCTTAGTTGTTCTGGAGCTTTACACAGCATCTCTGTAAAATTTAGTCAAGTTAAAACCTGCTACGAATCACTCCGTAAAACTAAAAGTGCAACTATTGTGTCGCTATACCAACACATTACACTCTCTAGGGTGCATGGTTGATTTCTACAGTGTTGTAACACCGATGAGTCACCCACAATAGTTCATGTCGATGTGGGTGATTGTTATTAAAAGCTTCTTATATAGGTTTCTTACTTTTCATCTTAGTTTGAGTGTCGTCGTCCTCAGATGAAGTGTCTCTAAAAGCATGCAGTCCAAAGTCGGTCAGTTTGACAACAAAACGGGTGTCCACTACACAGTTAGATGAGCGCATTCTACCATGGACACCAAGCTCACTGTGATGAAGAACACTCAACCCCTACAAGAATGGAACGAGTGTAGATCATGTCAAGTTATTGATTATCAATATTAAACTATGGTATTCTCTACCTTAGATTACACACACATACACATCACTACCCTTGACCAAAGATTCCACATACTGCAATTAACCATCATTATTACCTTGATTACATCGATCAGCAGAGAACTCTTGAAATCCCAATCCAACTTCAAAGCGTCATTTTCGAGAATATCCTGAAGAATTAAAAAGAATATTCACCGTGATGTGATTAGGAATAAATTGAGTCGCAAAATGTTCATATTTCACTAAATATTATATTAGGCAACGAAACCTTCCAAAATTCCAAACTAATGAATTCCTTCATTCTTAATATTCGTCCTTTCCTCCAACAATCTTCTTTGTGATTGTTTTTTATGTACAACTCTTTTACATCTATAATATTATTTATCTAACCTGTAGACTTCCTTTTGGGCAATACTCGGTGATGATCACGTGTTTGTTTTCATCATAGCCATCAATACATGCACCAACGAATCGGACAAGGTTGCTATGCTCAAGACGACGTAACTGTCAATCAAATTCAAGTAGAAATGTATATCTTAATGCCAATCTTAATGTCAATCTCAACAAGGGTAAGGAGAAGACGTGTGAGAGGAAACTTGAAATCAAGATTATCAGATGCTCCTCTCCAGTGAATCGATAGATGTTGTTAATCTATAAAAGATGATACTGAAAGATTAAGTTAATATAAAATTAACGGTCCAATGCAAATATCGAGCAATATAGTGCTTACGTTACGGAACTCCAGTAATACTTGTCTACTCAGGTCTATCTTAGTTGTATTCATTTGTTTAAGAGCAACCATTCGACCCTGTTAGGATTAAACAAACAAAGATGTTAACTATAGATACTGTAAAGGGGGAAAATCGATAATAAGGAAAAACAACTGACCAACCACAGCGCATGGGACCAATGATGGACAGAATCTCAATGGACTTTATACAGACCGAAAATTACTAAAGGAAATGTTTGCATGACCGTAAACGTAACCCGCGAAATGCATGATCAAGATACAAAGAATTGTAATATAATGCATCGCACTCTCCTCTGTCCTTTACTGTCACAGAAATTGGTTACGTTTCGCTTCTTTCAGACTGATGCAATATTATAGAAGAACTGCGTATAAAAAACGTTCGTAAGTGAGTTATTAAATCATTCCTAGACGTACAGGAAACAAACAAAAAGTAAGCCTATTTGGAATGATAACCTTTGGATTAACTTTAGTCAGGTACCAAAGGATTAACATCAATTACGTACAACAGGATAGGCCCCCTACATATTATTTAGGAATTACATTCTACATTCGATAAGCCGTTGTACTCTAAAAGTTTTTCATTTCGCTCACCTCGTACTGAGCGACTTTGGTGAAGATCTGTCTTTGGTTGTTTGCATCTGTCATAGAACCGGTCTGGAAAAAGTACAATAATTAGAATGTTTTTTTGTCTGTATCAAAACTAACTTGATAATGAATTCAACTGCTTAAGTGTACACATTTCAATAATTCACTTCCCTCCGTTAGAACATACAATCATTCTGTCAGAACACACACTTCTAGAAACTCTTTTGCAAAAACAGTTACACCACTCTGGGTCAAATTTCATGGCTCTGCTTACCGCCGAATTCTGAGCTTACGTCTCCACTATTGTATGGTTTACAGGGTGCCATAGGCGAACATTTCTCGGTAAGCAAGACCCATTAAATTGTTGACCTATAGGCATACTTACCATTGACAGAGAACGAATTGACGATGATACTGATTTGGAAATGTGATTGAAAATCAAATCTTCATACCGGATTTTCCAAGACATGTTCATCAACTCCGAATTCAATTTCATCTTCCTGCAGAGGAATCACAAAACCTGGTTAAGTGTTTCTGTAAATTGTTCAACTGACTTGTCAGTCTTGCAAATCACAGTTGACAACAGACGAGAGTTGATAATAGACGAGAGTTGATAACAGACGAGAGAATGTTGTCACAGCCATGCAGGGAAGTTAAGGCATGCATGTACAGTATTCGAAAACGGATGTTACTCAACTTTTCAGGCACTACCTGCGTATAAAGTTCAACCACATTCAGTAGTTCATCACGACTGAACTATATGAATACACTGCTCTTTTGATATCCTTAACAAGTCCTATCAATTATATCGCTAATTAAAATAATAAATTCAAATGGCTTCTCATATCTTGAGCAATTACAGCTTATGTCTCGTATAAAATAATACGTTTTACCTGTAGCCAAAAATCATGCCACATGCCGAGGCGATCACTACACATGCAGCTATGATAGATGAAACCAGTACCAAGGTGTTGTTGTCTATTTGAAATTTAAAAGAAAAATGGTGTTTAAGTTTAGATGCATAGTCATGACAATCATTGTCCTCCATTTTGAAAGGCAACTTATTTGATGTAACACGGTCCAAGCAGTACATACATTGAAATGATTTTACATTATCTAGAAATAAGCGTTACAGCACAATGTGGGCGATGACGTCATTCAATAGACGGTTACGTGTGAAGTGTCTAGTCATGGAAATTGCCACACACGGATCCGTTTATCCAAATGAAGAGAAATTTTTTATTTTAGTGTGAATAACAATTGAATGTTTGAAAAACATGAATTAAATGTACCTTTCTCTTGACACGCTGGATTCTCATTGTAAAATCCACAGAATGGAGTGTCCGGTGGTGCTTTGCCGTCTTCTCTTCCATGCCATTCAATGTCTTTATACCATTTGATTGTATTGGAAACTCCATAATAGTCAGCAACCACCTTCATAGAAAGGCAAGATCAATTTTAAACATTATGACAATTAAACGAATATAACCGATGGCAAAATTGACTTTTCCGATGTTAATTCCATAAAATGATACATCTTTTATCCTAACCAACCTCGAACACACCGTTCTCAGTGTCAGTCATATCCCATAGAGAATACACCGCAACTCGGTCGCCTTGAGCTGTGATCGATACTTCACCGGCAATACCTGATTGAAGTAGAATCGAAAGGTTGAAATAACAGTAGAAAGGAATCAAATCTGTCGAGGTGATGGGCAAGGTCGCTGAGTCACCGACAACAGTCAATATCAGCCACTCAGTCTAAGACCCTTGTTCTTATCAAGTCATGCTTTACGAGTTTCCGGTCAACGTGTCTTAAGTGCTGTATCAGTACACTGTTAGCTAAAACATCATCTGAACGTAGTGCGTGACTATACCTTGAAATGTACGATTCCACATCTTATCTCTCAGAGCTAGACCATCCCGGATGTCTCCTCCTTCATGAAGTGTCTCATTAATGGCCAGAGAATATAAGATTAAAGCATCATGAAAAGATGTTGCAAAGAAGTTGGCCTAAAAATAAAAGACAATCAGTTAACAGCCAGCTAGTCATCCAAACACGTTAATATTGAATAATCATAGCAAACAGGTTTAGGTATAAGGGTCAAGGGTCATGATATCTGATAGCTTGTCTGAGTAAAGCAAAATTGATTAATGAAAACCTCTAGATTTAGCTCAAATTACAATTCCGTGCCTTCAAAACACGTTTGATTAAATTCCAAGTTAGCCAGGTTTAATATACGCTACTGGAGACCAAAGACAATAGTCAAAAGGTCTCCACAGGAAAGTTCTAAAGAGAGGGATGTTTCACAAGGAATTCTGTACAATGTATATGGGGTGATGTTAAGTACAGAGACAAAGGGAAGAACAAAAGAAATATCCAACACTCAGGGGGAATGTGTGAACTAACTGAATATCACGAATTGTTCTAACCTCGTCCCCAGCTTCAGGAGTAAAGTTATACGACTCCAGCATTCGACGGTTCATCTCCTTTTGGAAATTGATATATTCATCAGTTGTTGGTTCAAACAGTCGGATCGTCATTAGTGCTTTGTAAGCGATTTTAAGCTTGGCGTCATCCTCGTCACCCTATAATTACAGGGGGAAATCATCCACTGTTAAGACTTCGGCCTATACATTTGCCCATTGTCATGATGGGATATAACCACTATGTATACTTTATTCATTTCTTGTGTGTTGGAGTCAATCAATATTTGGAGTATTTTTTTCTACTGATTGCCAATTGCTTTCGATGCGGGAAGTTAATGGATGTATATGACGCATGAATCTAAGGCCATTGTGATTTCTAATTGTCATTATTTTCTTATTTACTGACTTTTAGATGTTATAAAACATACACACTATTGTGACCTTACTTTTTTACTTTGACTTGGGAAACTGATGTTGTGCAAAAACCTGGAGCCGTAGGGCTAGAGATATTGCAACAAAGACGTTTGACTTTATTCCTTTGTGACGTTATCTTACCTGGTTCCACGAGTCATCTCCAAATGTCTTGGTGTTGTTGAAGGGATGGTAGCTGATAAAGACGTAGTCACCATATACCATACCAAGATTGTAAGCACTCAGCATAATCTTACGGACGTCATCACCATCGGCACTAATCACAATAACTGAAAAAAAAAACAAGGTTTCAATTGTGTTTTAGTGATTGTTGCTATTGGGAGTCTTGGCAGGTAAAAGAAATGCAGTTAATCCATCTGAAGGATGGTTCTATTAGGATAAGAATCTGTCGAGGTGAGGGTCAAATCTGACAAACACAACCATCGATTTGATTAAAACATTTGATAAGGAAAGTTTGTTGTCTCTCCTTGATTCTGTAAGAGAAAAGATACAACTGTTTCAGACCACTTTGACAAGTCAAAGTGGACCATGACAGACCTTAAATTAACAGGTAATGTATAACGCTTTATTTTCAAACGAAGCAAACATTTACAGCACGATGATAAACAATTCAGGACATGACTAAAATGTTTCTCTGATGTAATTTCTGTTCTGCTCTACATTAATCATTTACTTGATAGACCTAGAGCTGCATTAGTTTCACGAAGATGACAGATTTATGCGGAATATCTGACGTCCAAAACCCACCGCAAAAAATTCCTATGCGGCCATGGAATGTTAATCCAGTGAGAATAGTAGCCTCTTACAGGTAAGATTAGAATTATGAAGCTCTGAAAATGTTCCGTCCCAGAAATGGACCCTGATGTCCAGGACGTCAGCATACAGGGCTAGCCCATTCCCGTACACAACTCACCCACACACCCATATACACAAGGACCGCATTACACCAGTGTTATTACAATCATTAACGATTAGCTGAAATCCGAACGCTAAATTAAATTCATCAACCGGAAAGCAGGTCAGAATGACTCAATATTATTATCTGCAATCATTTATTGTGTCAGAATCAAGGGCATAATCATTATTCGAATATAAAACTTAAAATAGATAAATAAACATGAAATTAGGTTTATTCCTGAAACATACTGGTATGCAACATACTTTCAGAACTGTCAAACTTTAACTATTTATGGGCTGCAATGCAAAGACTCTAAACTTTGGGGAAAAAATCAGGTGTTATTCAAAAACAGATCAAACCGAAATTGGCCTTCACAGAGCACTGCGCAATCAACCTTGTCTACTATTTTTGTCTTCTTCACAATAACTGTGTTTTGACAGAGTGGCATTGAACGTCATCCTCTTTACAACTGATTAATGGACTTGCAAGCTACCTAATCCGCCTTGTGGTTGCCCTTTCCTGTTGTGACAATAAATAGAATACAATCCACGGCACTTAACTTATTCACTAACAGGGAGCACATATTCCTGCATTATCTTGGGTAAAAATATTATTTCATTAAATCAGGGTAGTACGAAAAAACGACTGATTGATTTTAAAGGGACACTTTTATTTAATTAACTTGCAAATAATCAAGTCGGGATATTTAATTCTGTTTGTATGAATTGAATTACCAGCTTGAAATAATGTCCTTACTGAACAAACTTGATCTTTAAAACAAACTTAGAGACCCTGACTACATCTAGTTCTTCGTGAATTTCATAACTTCAATTTAAAACAGAAATTTCAGTTGACGACTTGTAACTGAAAACAAACATTCTCACTCAAAGCTTCACCGAAAAAAGCAGTTTGACTTAAGTCGACGTTGAGTTGCCACAAGGGAATTCATTTTGGGAGAATGAAATCGAAAAGGTTTCCTCACTCTTCTCCCCAGATAGTAAAGTAATCCATTGAGTGAATTTACAAATTGTTATTTTGGTCGGTGAAGAGCTATCAAGTTTTTTCGGTGACGATCTTTCAATAGAAATCCTTTGATTTCTACACTTGTATTTATTGAATGCCGACATTGAATCAAAGACTTTCTCCGCTGCTCGTGATATTTACTCTCACAATTACACTTTCTTAGATATTTTATATTTGTGCGATAGATTCTTTCTTTTTTCTTTTCTTTTTTGCAGCTAGGGACTGAAAACGTATCTTGGTCAGCACCATATTAAATCACAACAGATCCGTTCTGAAGTGGAGCTCTGATATCAACCAATGACACCCACGGATTTCAAAAGCATTAACATTGGACAGTGAGCGCAAAACCGGAGAAAATGCACGTTTATAAAGATCGTCCGACAGGTATCAAGATCGTCCGACAGGTATCAAGACTTGGTTTTAGCAATTTAATGATCCCTATAATGTTGGGTCAAAATGTAAACAGATAACAAAATACAGCGTGAATGTTAAATATCCACATATTATCAATATTGCTGCTACAGTACACTGCTAAAACTGGGGTGTTAAATTGATTCCCATGGTATCTGTATGTGCCAACACCGACATGGTGTTATATATCCACATTGCTTTATCGGTGTTAAAATTAGCACCGTGTTGGTGTTGTCACATATAGATACCAAGAGAATCAATTTGACACCCCAGTTTTTGCAGTGTAGTATACTTATATTTGTAATTTATTATTTCTGAATTTCTTGACTCATTTAGATATTATTTTTAATTTCTTAACAAACTGCTTTCATGGTGTATAACAAAGGGGATATCACATCTCTACTTTTTGGACCGGGTACGGGTGCGTGGGGGGAGGGGGGGGGTATTAAAACATGACTCAATCAGACCTTGGCCCAATTGCTTGGCACTGCTTGCCTCGGAATTCAGCGCTTACGCCCTGCCATGGTCCTTAGAAGTACACGTTTTACATGTCAAGGGCATGATTTCACAGAGCACTAAGAATCGTCTTAAGCTGGGTTGTCTGTATTGCCATAGTGATTTGCATTGTGACAACACACTTTGCATAGTAATCAAGATTGATTCGCACTTAAGATCATTCTTAGCTCTTTATGAAATCGAACCCTGGTCTCGTCGTCAACTTACACTGGATTGAAATCTCTAAAATAATCAACTTCAAGGTTACCATTCAAATATTCAAAGCATACCATAAACAAGCCCCATACCATTCACTGTTAGCCTCAGCGCCTACGAGCAAACTTTTGATTTGGCAGTATACATATGACTTTTGATTGATAATATTGATAAACAATAATCCCCCTAAGATATTAATAATAATAACAACGACGACGACAGAAGATGCACGGAGGGCCCCCTTGATTATCTTCCAAAAGAGAGAATAAAGTCAAGAGAAGAAAATAAAACCACTAAAGGGTCAAACTAAAGAAAGTCAAGAGATTACACCACAGAGTAGTTTAATCTTGGAAATGTTGACTTTCAGCTGGCCCTGGACCCCACGCAAACAATGCATACAGTTCCTCACATTCAGTTCAATCTTTTCTCCTGCTCAAAGAATAACCAAGACAAGTTCAGAATGCACAAGGGAGCATCTTCTTCTTCGCGGGTGAGTCCCTTGCCTACAAGACGTGGTGTGTTTCGCAATGCTCACACTCATGTACCCCTTATTTTCACTAGGGATGGCAGTTTTCTATTTAATAAACAATGCCAAAAAATCGCAAATAGCAACGTTAAAAACCTCATTTTGCCCAGAAGACAGTACAGAAACATATGAGTTCATGGCAAGACATATCCTTGACACAGATATACACAAATCAGTCTGATGAATTTGTTATAAAACGAACTGAAAAAAAAAAAAAAAAAAAACAAAAAAAAAACAAGTGAAAAGTTTATCAACTAAAAAAGATCAATTTATTGGAAAGGTGTTATTTACCGATTCGTCACTATGACAAAACATAACGTATCTTTCACACAAAGTTTTAAATCAACTGTGCATAACTGAATATGTGTTTATTCAAATCTGAGCATGATACTTCCAAAATCTTCATTTTCAATTCAATCACACTATGCCAAACAATCCCGGTAGAATGAAGTAAAGTGTGGGTTAACACATATCTGTAGGAATTCATTTCTTCGGTACTTACTTCGGCCATTCAAAGATGCTTCTTTCAAAGCAGATCTAAACTCTTCGTCACTGGAAGTTGCCGGATAAATTGAGTAGGGTCTGATATTAGCTTCACGAAGACCGTCTTCCATGGCGACTCCTGGGCGTAAAAAGAGATGACCCTTTCGCAATAAGACGCAAGAATCCCAGCCATAGCGAAGAAAAAGTTCCTTGACGAAGTACACCATAGTACGTGCTTTATGGACAGTCTGAGTAAGGGTTGGGTATCTCTTTTTGTTATCCAGCTCTTGCGCTCCAGCACTTCCAGAAAAAATTGCAATATTCATAGGTGCTGCGAAATCGGCAACACTTTGCATACTGGAACTGCAAGAAGGTCCGAAAAAGGCGACTACATCTTTCTCAAAGACCAGTTGTGCAGCTTCTCTTACGGCGTATTGAACACCGTGTCCACAACCCTCTGCTGAGTAAAACCAACCCAGAGTAAAGTTCGCATACTCTCCTCTTTCTACGCGGTGAGAGATGGTTTCACGGGCAATCTCAAGGGCTGGTAGTAAACGAGTGTCCCCATAAACGGACTCGCGTCTAAACAGAAAGATAACTACACTGATATCGGTTGCTACATTACAAGACAGCGTCCCAGCGAATGAAAAGATAGTCAACCATGCTTGTAAAGCTTCCATTATTTCTGACATGAAAGAAATTGTCGCATTCACAATTTGAAGTCAAATAAGATCTTCTTGCCTTTTTATCGCCTTGTGTTCCAAACATTCAATCACCGGGCTTCTTATATTCAAGATTTCAAGGAAAACACAACCTTAGAAACTCACTAACATCCATCCACCTTTACAAATCTCATCATCCCAGTAGCCTCTTCTCACGGCAGAACAGTTCAAGAACCACCTTTACCATAAAGTTGTCCTTACGTTCAAATCTGGCCTTCATATCTTATCTTATATCTTGAATCATTTATAAGGAAACATTAAGATGGGCGGGACCGTCACGCACGTTATGCGCATGCACTTTTCCATTGCGTAGTGTATTCCCAATGCGACCGGTTTATCCTTAGTTGTGTTTAACATCACTGATTTTATTATAGCGTAAGTCACGCATGACATATAAAACACGCATGATATCAAATGTCTCATCGAATTACACCCAATTGGGTTGCAAAACATTCAGTTCAAAGAATGGATGCAGCGTGCACAGCTCAAAATTTGTATTCATTTATGATTAAACACTTCATAATTACATTAAACTTTGAGTGATCCGTTGTAATCTCAGCAATACAAACATTTCATAATTTTTACACCAGTAAGACTGTATAATAAAAGTCTAGCTCCGAACTTGTCATCTATTTCAGTGTAAGAAAATGCGACCACGTTATCGTCTCTGTGCAGTGTGCAGTATCTTGAAAAGAAATCAGACTGAAAGCTCTTACAAGAAAAGCTCTGATGGGCCAATCAAATGGTTCACTGCAATTTAGAGTTGCTTGACAAAAAAAATAGCGAGAAGACGAAATGGGCAAGGAATAAGAAATGCCAAAGGAATGACAAAACAGCATCATAGGATTCGAACTGCCTCTAGCTGCCGGGCATCCCGGCAGTTTAGTTGGTAAGACATCTGCTATAGAACGACGGGGGTCGTTGGTTCAAATCCTACCCGAGGAATATGCCTAGGATATTGTTGTTGTTGTTTTTTTTCTCACAGGACTCGGGAAAGTAGCGAGTATACAGTGCTTTAAACACACATCGGTGTACGGGCAAAAAATTTTTTTTTTTAAATACATAAATAAATAAATACCAATCTTCTCCTTGATGTTAATTTTTGTATGGGGGATATAGAATATTATTTGTAATTTTTACCCACACACCGATACATACTTCTTGTTTACAAAACACGAAGGCCCATAATGGTATTAAAGCTTGCATAATTCATGGGTATGAACCGGAAGAAATCTGATGTAGTTACACCACATTGAGAAACGGTAATAGTTGCATCGATGTTTCGCAGTTAACAAGAAAACCTGCTTTCCTTTAAAGTGAGTTAAACCAGAAGTCTCTTACTTTTTGTTTGTCTGCTTGGTTCCTATGAAATGCATTAGTGTTTTTGGAAGATACAATTATTTAAATCATCTGATTAAAAAAAAACATATACCAACCTGTGAACACATCGTTAATATTGGTAGTCATGTTTGGAGAAAACAACGGAAAGGTTCTTTGGGGTTTTTTTTTTCTTCAAAGTTATCATGACAAGTAGTATATCATGCAGGCTTAATTTGATTACAAAAATTTAATCCAACAAATTGCATCTGGGGAGGGCGGAGTTTAAGTGCTATTTTCTAGAACTAGGGAGTATTTCAGACTCAAACAGCACTCTTAAAACTAACTTAGTCAAAACAGCGTTAATTGTTCATTTTAGACCATATTTTTTACTAACATTAGTCCAAAATGGTATAAAATTACTAATTAAGGCTTTTTTTGACTAACTTTAGTTTTAAAGTGAGTTCTCCGAAGGCTTGTGATAAACACTTTAAAACTCGTTCAAAATAGTTTTGATGAATGAGCTTTTAGTTTAAAAATGATGGTTTATATTTAATTTAATACCGTAGTTACACTTTGTCTAATTATGTTGAGATCAATTAATACTGATCTTATTTTGTTTATAGTCCATTATCCTAGACAGTTTCATATTCACTCTCGCCTCACTTCGCAGTACAACCAAACCAAACCAAGCGACAATTTTCATGAGCCAAATTTCACATTCGGATCGAACCTACAATAATAGCCCTATTGCGCAACCCGCGTCACGTGACCCTATTGTTGGTATTAAATGTAAACACACACGACGTCCTCCATAGGAAAGTGCGGTAAGATAGGTGTTAATTGTTAGTATTTGTTTATTCGATTGGGACTTTTTTCCTCGAAATCTGTGAAAAATATTCCAGAGTTTGTACCAAAGACCTTGAAGTGGCTGAATAAAGCCAGTAAGGACAGTTCCAGCAAGTCTTGGAAAATGTACAAGTAACGTATAAATGTGCACGATGTGTACTACTACTACTAGTGTACGGCTGAACGTTTAGGCCAGACGATCGCGATCACACACTTTTCAACACAGGAATTTTAAATTTTTTAAGCTGAATCATCCAAAGAAATTGCTTTCCCAAACTGTGTGATTCCTTTGCCTAATTGAAATTCACAATGCAAGGTATAAATGCTCACTTTTCAAACGTTCTTTACCAATTTTTATAGTGATTTAAATCTACATTACAAGCAAAATAACAGGCGGGTGGCTATACATAGTCGTCCGACGCCGGTAGTGCATAACTCAAAATAAACCTCTTTTGTAGTTTATGAAACAGTAATGTGAATAATATTAATGTCACAACAAGCAACTTTAATAAAATGGCTTAGTAACTGTGTTACTATTAGTTACCAAAGCCGACTTTTGGTGTGACTCTGTCGGTCGCGGCATGTATTTGCACGTAGTTTGCCATCAGCTCAGATGTAAACATTGGTCGCGCAATCGGTCTATTAACTAATCACTAGCCACACCCTGCCCTCCCAACACTAAACCTCCGAGTTCAGTCGGATCAAGACTCCCACTGTTGGTTTGTACAGCAGGCATGTTAGTTCCACTTTGTCTCAAGTTACTGTACAGTTTCTAAATATCCATTGTAGGTTTTTACATTTCAAGTCAAATATTGTATCCTCTCTTTATACGAATTGTTTTTCTTTCTTTTGGCTATACTTACTTTTACTGTTAAAAGCAGCTTCGTCCAAAATCTTATCCCACTCATGGACGGTCCAAAAGTGAAAATCAAACACCCGAACTCCAGCTTCACGAAAAACAGTTTCAATATCAATAGCAGGTTGAATATAGAGATGTCCCACTTGTATTAAAACAAAGGTATTCCACTTGTACATAGAAAACAATTTCTTCAAGAAAGATGCCATTGTGCTTGATTTATATACAGTTTGGGGTCAATGTTGGATACCTTACTTTATTATTCAATGTACCAGAACCAGCACTGCCAGAGAAAATTGGTATAGCCTTTGCCGCAGCGAAGTCAGCTACACTTTCCACAGACTGACTACAAGGAGGTCCAATATAAGCAACTACGGCCTCTTCAAAGTACAGTTGAGGTGCTTCACCAACAGCATACTGTACGCTGTGACTACAACCATGTAGTGAGTAAACCCACTGCAGAGTAAAGTTGGCGAACTCGCCTCTCTCCACACGGTGTGAGACGGTTTCACGGGCAATCTCAAGAGCTGGTAAAATACGGCTGTCTGAATAAATCGAATTTCTTGAAGTTTTGAACGTGAGTACAAATATATTCACGCTAGTTGCAACATTAACAGTAAGGCTCAGACTAATGCTGAGACTAAGACTTAAACTTATATAGATCAGCTTGAAAGCAAAAACAAAGTTTTTTGATATCCTATCCATCCTTATTTCACATCAGTCCCACGTATTAAGTGACTACCGCGATTGGAACAGACAGCCTACCACTAGAAACAACTCGGGAACGTCAAGCTTTTTATACTCTTAACTCTTGTTTTTATTCTTGCATGTTTTACTTTGCGCTTTGACCATGCTTTGAAAAAAACGCACTATAAATGCCTGTTATTATTAGTATTATTAATGGTGAGCAATTCATCTTAAGTCGACCTTCAGTTGTGGCCAGTAAGTTCTTTTCTATTTAGAATGAAATCAAAAAGGTTTCCTCACTCTTCTCCCCAGATAGTAAAGAAATCCATTGAGTGAATTTACAAATTGTTATTTTGGTCGGTGAAGAGCTATCAAGTATTTTCGGTGACGCTCTTTCAATAGAAATCCTTTGATTTCTAGACTTGTATTTATTGAATGCTGACATTGAATCAAAAACTTTCTAAGCTACTCTTCGTGCTTTTTACTCTCACAATATTAAAGGAGTTTCTAAGATACTTTTGATTTGTTGCGATACTTGAAGTTTTTTTCAGTGGCGGACAACGCAAATGGAGCAGCGTATCACCTACCAGCTGGGTACCTGCCCCACTTACACCAAGCCCTGACCAGGGTGTCTACTCGGCCCGTTGAAGACGAGCACTTCAACAAAAGGGATCCGGGTGTTTCGACAGAGCTCGTGTTTAAAACCAATCGGGATGTCGCTAAAAAAAATCACCTCAATGGGACAACGAAGAGAAGTCCTTGATTGATGGGGTGGACAAACGTGTGTATGTGTACAGACTTGACCATACCTCTGAGGACTTTTTAGAATAGGGACAATAGTCAGTTCTTTGTGTGTCTTTGTGTCTTTTGTATGTGTGTGCAAAACCAATGGAGATTGCTTCAGTACAAGAACAATAGAATTAACAATAGGTGTCCTCGGACATAATGGTGATGCACAGCGATACGTGTATGTTTGATAGAAACACACTTGGGTCCTTCTGAGAACAGGGTAGTGCTTTTAAAAGGAAGATGGTGAAGGCCTGTATAGGCTTTAGACTACATTATTGATTGTCATTTCTTGAAAATCTACAATATAGGTTACATAAAAAAAAACATTGTATTGTTACACATGATTTTGATCACCAACTTTCAATCGTTTGACCTGATAACATCACGACTTTGTTGTCACATGGTCAATGTGTACGGTAAATCCTCACTATATCGCCGACCGTGCATAACGAAGAGAACGGGCATGAATATTATTTGGCCTATATAATAACTTAAAATTCTAAAGACTTAGGTCTACTAACCGCCAAATTTAAAATGAAGTAACTAGCGGGACCCGGTTTTCCGGCTAGTAATAATCAATGACACCAACATCAAATAAAAGAATTACAAAAGAATCAAATCAGCTGCTAGCGTAGAACCGAACACAATGCACCCAAAGTACCCGATTAAATTAATTCCATGTAATGTTCTTGTGGTTAAAACGTGTAATTAATAATGAAACACTGGTGCATAGAACATACAGTATTCAAAAGATTAAAATATAAAAATAGTATACATTATTAAGTTTACACATAACTTCAGTAAATTCGATTTACTTGACTTCTCTGTGTGTTAAATTTCTGCACAAGCGTATTTTTTCGGGAGGGACCCCATCCTAACGTTTTCAGACAAGAGGATGGCGCATTTTGCAGAAAGAATACAGAGAAACAATATGCAAATAGTACTAATTCTGCTCGAAAGATAACAATGAAAGGTTGAGAATACGCCGAAAAAATATCTCAATACTTAAACTTCCCACAGTGCCCTGTTGGCCCCGGACCTCTCACCTTGTAGGATTCATGATCTGTGTGTTTTCACGGTGTCCAATTCTTTGCCATCTAATATTTTATTTAGAAAAAGAGCGATACAAAACACCTAAGACAACTATGCGGAGAATGCACTTAGTCTGAGCTTTATCCTCACAGTTTTCTCGAGGTGTACGTGGCACAATTCGTGATGTACGCTGGGCTTGCAGGCGTCTCGAGTGTGTGCACACTACTTTTCTTTTTCTTACTATTTTTCGTCATTTCTTCATTTATTTTCAATACTGTTTTTCGGGGTGGTGTTTTTTATTTATTTATTTATTTATTTATTTATAAAGAAAGAGAAACACAAGCAGTTCAAAATATACTCATGCTCAAAACTTGACCAAAACATGTTCAGAATGCAACAGAGAGCATCTCCGTGTTCAATAATTGCCGGTGCCCTTGAGCAGGACCCAAACCCCTTGACGTGGTAGGTCTCGCGTTGCTAACTCGGACGCTCCCCTTATTTTCACTGATTTGAATGACATTTACCCTTTAAATAAAAAACTAAAATAAGGAGAAAATTGCGGAACGTCTAGACTATTTTGGTTCAAAACTTAACACAGAAGGGCTCAAAATACTAGGACATAATCATTTATAATAATTTCTCTGGACCCTGGAGCGGACGCCGGTCCCTGGAGCGGGCCCTCCAGGAGCGGGGCCCGGTCACCGGAGGGGCTCCGGTTCCTAGATCGGGGCCCAGTTCCTAGAGCGACCCGGTTACTGGACCAGACCCTGGTCATGGCGCTATTAAAGCATATGGGTCATTTCTCTATGGTTAAAGGTTCTCGTAGCTTGCTGCACAATTTTTCCCCCGTGGTTATACTAAGAACCCGCAACCCTTTCTCACACCCTGGATCCGCCTTGACAATAAACGGCATACGTTATTTCACACACAATTTCCAATTTACCCCTCCGTCATTTTAGCAATACACTGAACTGAAAACGTTCACTGGAAACGAGTGTTCGAATTACTGGCTTCGGCTGCGGCTATGACTGGAACGCTGAAAAGTTCTATTCTTCAACATTGTCACTGCAACCAACAGCCAAAGCCAGAGCCAAAGTCATATGATTCTGACACGGCCTTTACTGTCTTGCATAAAAATACGTGTGTTTTTTGACATGCCAAAGAGCTATTGGTTTGTAAATAAAAATAATTATTTTTCCAGAATGACCAATCCTGTTCTTTGTTGTTAATTATGTTTAACCCAATCAGGACCGGGGGGGGGGCACAATGTGCCCCCCCCCCCCACCAATTTTTTCCCCGTAATTTTTTAACGCTTTGTCCAATCACCGCGAAATTTTCTGACTTTTCCTAAAATATATCTAGAATCATATTGGCAAAAAATAATTGATACCGGGGGTTAGCTGTTGCCATGGCAACCATTTGTTTGACCTTGGGTCACACGATTTTAATGTTTTTTAGTGATTTTTAAAACTTTTTGGACATAATTTTCACTTATTTTAGATTTTTTGCCAGAAGTGATAGTGGTGAGTCACGTGATGGTTTTGGGAATTCAAAATGGCCGCCATTTTTGGCGGCCATCTTGGATTTTGTGTTATCAGCCTGTAATTAGGGGGTCAAATTTTATCAAGTTTTTTAACAATGGACCATTTTTAACCTGCAAATTTCTTACTTTTCAGACCCCACAAATGTTCACATTTGTCAATCAAGCCTGATTATTTCTCCCTGGGCCCTTGGCGGCGGCCATTTTGATTTTTAAGTGAAAAAACGCAAAAAACATTTTTTTCCCAAAATGGGATAAATTAGTGAATTATTATGCCCCCTAAAGATATTTCCAGTCACTAAATTAGGTTCAAATTATATTCATCTTGTTAAAATGTACAAGTATGCCAAGTTTTAAAACATTCGGACAAAAAACAGAAGTTATGGCAAAAACACGATTTTTGACCAAAAATGGGCAAAAACAGTCCAAAACGCCCTGTAGTGACGTTTTTTTGAAATTTTGTGACGTCATCATGTACAACTCGGTGAAATGAACATTTGTGGCAAGTTTCATCAAAATCGGTGGAACACTTTGGAAAATACGGAGGGGGGGGGGGCACTATGTGCCCCTCCCCGGTCCCCGTACAACCAAAAAAAGCCCGGTCCTGATAGGGTTAAATCAAATAATCCTCATCATAGTTTATAGTCCATAGTAACAAATGGATTAATCCTAAAAAGTTTCATATTCGCCTTACGTCGCAGAACAACCAAACCAAACTAACTATAAGCGACAATTTTCAAGAACCATTTTCACTCTCGGATCGAACCTACCAGTTTATACTAGCCACACCCTGCCCTCCCAACACTAAACCTCCAAGTTCAGTCAGACCAAGACTCTCACTGTTGGTTTGTACATGCATTTTGGTTTCACTTTGTCTTAAGTTACTGTTTCTAATTATCCCTAATGGGTTTTACATTTCAATTCAAATCTGTTATCCTCTCTTTATACGAATTGTTTTTGTTTCTTTTGGCTATACTTACTTTTGCTGTTAAAAGAAGCTTCGTCCAAAATCTTATCCCACTCATGGACGGTCCAAAAGTGAAAATCAAACACCCGAACTCCAGCTTCACGAAAAACAGTTTCAATATCAATAGCAGGTTGAATATAGAGATGTCCCACTTGTATTAAAACAAAGGTATTCCACTTGTACATAGAAAACAATTCCTTCAAGAAAGATGCCATTGTGCTTGATTTATATACAGTTTGGGTCAATGTTGGATACCTTACTTTATTATTCAATGCACCAGAACCAGCACTGCCAGAGAAAATTGGTATAGCCTTTGCTGCAGCGAAGTCAGCTACACTTTCCACGGACTGACTACAAGGAGGTCCAATATAAGCAACTACGGCCTCTTCAAAGTACAGTTGAGCCGCTTCACCAACAGCATACTGTACGCTGTGACTACAACCATGTAGTGAGTAAACCCACTGCAGAGTAAAGTTGGCATACTCTCCACTCTCCACACGGTGTGAGACGGTTTCACGGGCAATATCAAGAGCTGGTAAAACACGGCTCTCTGAATAAATCGAATTTCTTGAACTCTTGAACGTGAGTACAAAGATATTCACGCTAGTTGCAACATTAACGGTAAGGCTCAGACTAATGCTGAGACTAAGACTTAAGCTTATATAGATCAGCTTGAAAGCAAAAACAAAGTTTTTTGATACCCCATCCATCCTTATTTCACTACAGTCCCACGTATTAAGTGACTACCGCGATTGGAACAGACAGCCTACTACTTGAAACAACTCGGGACGTCAAGCTTTTTATTCTTAGTTTTGAACGTGAGTACAAAGATATTCACGCTTGTTGCAAACATCCCGGAGCAAGTGGCAATGATTGCGTGCAACCCAAACAATAAAACCGTCAATAAGAATGTTTCAGTGCCTGCCAAATTGTTCCAGTTTTGAATACAAAAAACACATGCAGATCAACACCACGCTAACTACCAGTCTTCATGGAGAAATGGACAAGTTCTAAGATTCCGTTTTAGACTGTCATCAGTTGTGAAGTACCGATAGTCCCACTCATGGGTAGGTGATTGCTCCTGTCTGCGTTCTCATGATGGTTAAAGCTTCATCCTCGAAGTTTCAAATAGTATCTGAACCCGAAGGTCGCCAAGATATTTATTTGAGTCAAATCACAACATGTCACGAGATGAAATTCTCGGCTCTTCAAAAAGGGTGAATTTGATTTGACAACTGAAACCTATTTAAAATACTGGCAAACTACTGCGTCCATCAGTGACTTGGTTCTTTTTATCCATACGGCTTTAAAGGAGTGACCCGAGTTGTTTGTCAGAATTCTGAGTTGATAGTTTAATTAATTAAGTATTGATGAGCTAGCCTTGAGAAAAAAACTTTGTTTACGTCAATTAATGACGGGCTCTTGTGTGAATCTAGATTCCACTAATCATTATTTATATGTTTTCAAAGATTATCGTATCATCATAACTTTTACCAAGTGTAATATATTCTTTCGCTTCTTAAAGACTATTATGAACTTACTAATATTTTACATTTGATTAATAAAATAAGAGAATAGATCAATTACCCATTCTTCTTGAATATGTCTTACGTTCCAACATCCCTTATCTTTCTAGAAGTGAATCTGGCCAATGACATGGAAATTATAATACGTATCCACAATTTTAAGAAAGCACCGTAAAAAGGTTTCAAATTGAGTAAGGAGGGAAGCCTACTGGGTTTAATGGAACTGGGTCGCATTGAAAAACAGTACTGATAAAGAAATAGACCAGACAACTTATAATCTAGAGTACGTAGAAAGCCTCAAAGAATAGATGTGCAAATGGTAAGCCGCACATCATAAAACAATAAAGAGGGCAGTAAAGAAACCTTTAGGGCAAGCCTTTGTAAAAAAGAATGTAAAGGAGTACAATAATGCACTTGAAATTAACGTTTCCAGAAGCCTTTGCAGAAATCCAAACTGGTACAATACGACATGAGTCAAACTATAGCTTATGAAGTCAATCCCCCATCACACACTGAAAGGAAGCTTAGCACCCAATGAAATCGGGCCAAATACTTGCTTTTACATACTAGGTGAAAACTAACAGTTAAAGTATTTGATTGTAAAAAGCATTCATTCTCCTTTAAATGAAATTAAATTGGTACACGGGCGTTTTGTTAATACTTTTGTTGCTGCTTTGTAACTCACTCACTTTAGTTTTGTTATTTTCATTAAAAACAAGCTTGGCTTATTTCCTTCTTTTAAAACTCTCGGTTTTGTTTAGGTCTTTTTATTACAGTTTGTCTGTTACATTATTAATTATATTCCGTTTTTTAAGGAAAGTCTCAAACATATCTAATCAAACACCCTTGACTAAACATTTCAAGTGACGACAAATTAAAAAAAATAATAATACTAATAATCAACTCTCAGAAGAAACAATGAGAATGAAACTCAAAACATTGTACAATAAAACCAGCGAGTGCAATTAAGAAAAAACACAATACTGTTTTCCCCTTACGGAGTTAGTACACTGGATATAATTCTTATGACAAACAATCTAATTGGGTTTCCGATTATTTGTCATGTTAAACAATGTATTAATTATGTCATTATAATGCGTTCCATTGAGAAGGTTAACGCCACTAATTCCCGTAAAGACGTTGGACAGAAGAAGTTCATTTTGACGAGCCACCTAAGTCCATATTGTTAAATGACTGGGCCAAGGCTAAACTTTGCTTATCACTCTAAAAACTCCCGGGTTAGAATTGACCTAAATTTCAGGTTCCAGAGAACCTGGCCCATTTTGGGGTCAGGCTGACCCGTAAGGTGGTTAAAAGTGGGAATTGAACTCGGATTCTGCGTCAGTTTGACCCATTTCCTGGTCATTTTGACAGCTTCCGGGTCATAGTGACCAAGAAATGGGTCAGGCCACACGGGACCTGGAATTCTGACCCTGGAGTTTTTATAGTGTACAGGTCAGGAAATATCGAACAATTTCATACAATAAAAAAATATGTATATATATATTTTTTTATAAACATTTGAGTACTTGGCAGCTTTCTCGTTACAATCACTCATGCCTATATACTCTACTAAAAATGATCTATCCGATTCGACCAACAATTACAATATCACAAGGTACAATTTGAACTAATTGACTTTCTTGAATCCACTTACTTTGGCTAATTGATGCGGCTTGTTTGAGAGTTGACTCAAAGTTGGTACCATCATTCCAATTGAAGAAGAAAGATTGTGTTCGTATTCCATTTTCTCGTAAACCATCTTCGATTGCATTACCGGGTCGTGTGAAGAGAATACCTTTAGTGATCAAAACAATGGAATCCCAATCATAGAACTCCAACAGTTCCTTCATGAAAGACACCATCGTACTCACTTTGTAAATAGTATTAGTCAGAGTAGGATATCTTAGTTTACTTTCCAATTCATGTGACCCAGCACTTGCTGAAAAAATTGGTAAATTCATCGAAGCTGCAAAGTCAGCCACACTTCGCATGTCGTTGCTGCAAGGTGGCCCAAAATATGCCGCTACATTCCGTTCAAAGTAAAGTTGCGCTGCGATGCCAGTGGCGTAGACAACCCGTCCACGACTACAACCCTCTGCTGAGTAAACCCACTGCAGAGTAAAGTTGGCAAACTCGCCATTCTCCACACGGTGTGAGATGGTTTCACGGGCAATCTCAAGAGCTGGTAAGATACGGATATCTCCATTAAGTTACTTCTGTATAGAATCACGACAACATCGGCAGTTATTGTTACATTACCAGAACATGTCGTCAAAGTCACAATCAAAAGTAACACTTTTCGTAAATGCTGCCTCACACTGTCCATATCGTCTTACTTTAAAGTAAACTCAACCACGGACTGACAACATCTCGTCTTAAGGGTCTGCAACTGTTATGACTACCCATGGGTTTCAAAACCTTCCATCTTCAAAAAGCATCCATCAATCGGAAGCGCTTTAAGGTCAAATATTCCTACTCGTATGATACTAATTTGTGACTTGAATTGACATATACAGCCTTGGAGTGTTTCCATTATAGTGATGTCAATGGGGAAAAACATATCCTTGAAATTCAACCAAGAAAAATGTAAGTTATATAAGGTTATCAATCCGATCTTTTTTGTGTAACAATACAGAGGCAAATAATATCGGACGGGAAAACAGCAAATTGTGAACTGTTATTTCGACGCCATTATTGGCGTAAACACTGGAGATTTAGGGGGGCGGGCACAATTCGATAATTTTGACGGTGTAAATATTTACGACGCGGAAAAAATCGTGAATTTTGACACCAATGGCATAAATATTTTCAATTTGAGGCTGAATTCGTGAATATTTACGCCTATGTTGTAACACAGGACAAACAAATTAAAAGATAACGAACCAGGAAACTATAACTCTCTTGTTTACATTGACCACGTGACAACATGTTTCACATAATAATGACCAGGTCTTTATTTACATATATTGTCTGTATTGTTTACTTTTCTTTCATTTTCACTAAATATTTTATGGTAATAAACGTTAATAAGTGAACAATGTTTGAATAATGATGCTTCTTGTCACTTGTGTTAATTAATGGTATAGACTATTTGGAGTTCACTAGTCCCCCTGCTATAGTAAACACTACTTGGGATCTAGTGAGGTTTTGGGGGTGGCTGGCGTAGTGGGTGAGTTTTACTAGCAATATCATACTTGTCATGTTTTTTTATTTACACATGCGTAATTCAATGACATCTCATGCATATGTATTTCACTTTCAGTGCCTCCTAAGACATAATCACTTCGGCCGATATATAGGAGCTTCTTTAAGAGGCACCTCAAAATCCAAATCATTGTAGTCTAACTCAAGAGTAAAGCCTCGTATCCCTGCATCACGAAGATCATCTTCAATAGAGAATCTTATAAGAGTGAAGCCATAACCCTTGCCGAGCAAGAAATAAGAATTCCATCCAAAAAACTCAAACAGCTTCTTGAGAAAAGATACCATCGTTCTTGATTTGTAAGTAGTCTGAGTTAGTGTTGGGTACCTGTCCTTATTGTCCAATTCGTGTATATAAGCGCTACCTGAAAACATCGGTAGATTCATCGAAGCAGCCAAGTCAGCAACACCCAGAATGCCGTTACTACAAGCAGGTCCGAAAAAGGCCATGACATTATCCTCAAAGTACAACCGCATTGCAGCTCCTACTGAGGTTCGTATCGACCAACTGCAACCAGTCTGTGAATGAATCCATGTAAGAGTAAAGTTGGCATACTCGCCGCTATCCACGCGTCTTGAGATGGTATCTCCGGCAATCTCAATAGCAGGAAGAAGACGTGCATCTTCAAATAAATATCCTACAGGACGTTCTCTTGACAAAAAGACTGCCACTTCTACATCGGTTGCAACAAGGCAAAAAAACAATGACACTGCAATAGTGCATTGAATTGCATATTCCGTGAATTTACCTTTCATTTTATGAGGAAATGCTGATTAACGGTGGAAGCTCGAAGTTTAAGCCAGCGCAGTTTACCGTATTTGGTGTCTATGTTTACCGTATTTGGTGTCTACGGTAGCGGGCGCTCCAGTAAGCGGTCCTTTTCTATTATGAGAACAATAGAGAAGCACCGCTTACTGGGGCGCCCGCTAACGTTTCAAAAGTCTCCCATTATCTTACATCTTTAAAATGGCATTGAAACTCTGTATGTAATACGTGACAAATTAATTATATTTACGTCCGAACGATGTTTACGTTCCCTTTAGCATAAAAATACAAAGAAAGGTTTTTTACAGACGTAACTTACCTTTTTTTTTAAATTTACCTCAAAAAGCGCCATTCTTTGAATATTGTATTTTTTCAGAATACATCTTTCTAATATTTCTTATTTACAGTGAGTAGTATCAACATAAAAAAGCCTCCACCTGCCGAGTCTAAAATATGTTTTTCTTACAATATACCCATTTGCATTCAAACCGTTTTTCCTTGGATTAAGTCTTCTCCACGCCACTTGACGTTGTTAAGGATTAACTTTAAAGTCCGAATAGTTCGTTATAACTTAATGCCTATCAGCGCGGACTCTCTTTGTACCCAACCCACATGCATAACAGATTTATCAAACCAGAACGCATGCACGAGAACTGGCATTATTTGGATTCCAGCCGTAATACTGGCAAACCCGTCACTAGAACTTGAGCTTTAAGTATAAATCCACGACATACATCTGCCAAACAAAGACAAATTTAAGACTTGTATACAGCTGGCTTCTCTCACATTTCTTTGTTTCACATATCATTGACGTTTCTGTTATGACAATCAACAACAGCATGTGATAACCCATTTGTCTATTTGAATACCATAGTATTATTAGTCATTCGAAATACAGTCGCTCACTCTAAAAAAAAAAAATTCAAAAGAAAAAGCAGTTTGATGTTTTTTTTTTTTTTTTTAATTATTTAAATATTTCACAGACACAAAAGGAGAGTGTGGATTAAAAAGGTGGAGATGGCGGGCAGGCGCCTAAATCTGGTTTGTTTGGAAAATGGAACCAAACAATAAAGGAGAACCTTACATACTGACAATGTCTATGTATGTCACATGCGTAATGTTCACGTCTTCTATAATTGTGGGTGGATGTCTGTCTGTCCGTCCGTCCGTCCGTCCGTCCGTCCGTCCGTCCGTTCGTCCGTCCGTCCGTCCAAAATTAAATGTACCAACATCGAAGAGCCTCCATCCGCCGAGTCTAAAACTCGTTTTACTTAGAACTGACGATTTCCAAATTTCAAGTATTTGCTTGTTTTTCTCTCAGATATACACATCACTTTTTCACGGTTTCAGGATTTAGTTTGTCTGAATAGTCTCCTAAAACTTAATGCATATCACCGTGGACTCTCCTCGTATCCCATGTAGCAAACGAGATTCATCTATCAAGGACACATGCACCATGACTGACCTTAAATTTGGATTTGAATCCACACACTGGCAAACCCGTGACTAGAACTTGAGCGAAGTGTAAAACCGCGGCAGTCCACATTAAAAGGACATGTGAAACACATTCCCAGAAAGACGTTATCGACCTTAGTTGGCTAAGTGTTCCGTTTTAGTGAGTTATGAAGTACAAATCAGCAGACCTTTATTCAACCTTAACATCCTGATTATTTAATTAAACCTGAGGAAACACTGTATAAGTATTTGGTCACTGCATACCTGACGCTATCAGTAAAATTATGTGAGACGGTATCTCCGAAAAAATCTCTTAACGGCAGGGAAATTTCACACAATTCCAAAAAGAAAGCTGACACGATAAAAACTAGACAATGCAGTGGATGTGATAATTCATCTATTTAATAATATACTCACTTCGGCCGATAGTAGACGCTTCTTTAAGAGGAATCTCAAAATCCAAATCATTGTAGTCTAACTGAAGAGTAAAGCCTCGTATCCCTGCATCACGAAGATCATCTTCAATAGACGATCTTGTAACAGTGAAGCCATAACCCTTGCCAAGTAAGAGATAAGAATTCCAGCCAAATAACTCAAACAGCTTCTTGAGAAAAGATAACATCGTTCTTGGTTTGTAAGCAGTCTGAGTTAGTGTTGGGTACCTGTCCTTATTGTCCAATTCGTGTATAAAAGCGCTACCTGAAAGCATCGGTAGACTCATCGAAGCAGCCAAGTCAGCAACGCCCAGAATGCCGATACTACAAGCAGGTCCTAAAAAGGCCATGACATCATCTTCAAAGTACAGCCGAGCGGCAGCTCCCATTACCGTCTGTATCGGCTCATTGCAACCAGTCTGTGAATGAATCCATGTAAGAGTAAAGTTGGCATACTCGCCGCTATCCACGCGTCTTGAGATGGTATCTCCGGCAATCTCAATAGCAGGAAGAAGACGAGCATCTCCAAAAATATTACTTATATAAGATATTCTTGACAAAAAGACCGCCACTTTTACAGAAGGAGGTTCAATTGGCGTGCACCGTACTACGTGTAATAACAATATTAATATAAAGACTTTCATCTTATTCTGACATTCCAGGTTATCGATCAGACCAACGTGTTCCCTCAGAAGCATAGAGCATAAATATACCAAACAAAGACATTCCAAAGTCTTTTATACAGTTAGCTCTTTTTACATCTCTTTATTTCACATTATCATGGAAATTGTAATACGATTCCATGTTTTTAAGAAAATACCGTAAGAAGGTTTTAAATTGAGTAAGGTGAGAAACCTACTGGGTTTAATGGAACCGAGTTGCAATGAAAACAGTACTGATAAAGAAATAGACTAGACAACGTAGAATCTAGAGTACGTAGAAAGCCTCAAAGAATAGATGTGCAAATGGTAAGCCGCACATCATTAAAGAAAAAATAAAGAGGGCAGTAAAGACACTTTTAGGGCAAGCCTTTGTAAAGAAGAATATAAGGAGTGCAATAATGCACATGAAATTAAAGTTTCGAGAAGCCTTTGCAGAAATCCAAACTGGTACAATACGACATGAGTAACACTGGCTTATGAAGTCGATCCCCCTTCACACACACTAAAAGGAATCTTAGCACCTGACATTCCATGACGACTCTTGTTAATAATCTTAGGTCAGGAATCATCCACAGTTAAAAATAGATCATGACGCAACATATACAAAAACATATTACATAAAAAACGAAGCGCTGATGACATGTTTTGTTTACTTTCAAAAAGCGTGGGATAATCGTTTGTAAAAGTGTTACACAAATCGTCACCGACGCCACGAAGTAGCACCTTGTGTACAAAACCATATTTTTTTCAGTTTTCAATTTTTACGTTTTTATACAACATTCGTCATGCCCTATAATTTCATGAAGTTTCAAAACTTCACTTGCTTTACTTTTTTAATTATAATAATTTTGTATGGCAACATTTGCCCGAAATTGACAATCTTTGTTTTCACGAACTAGCACACAAGTAACATTTACACTTGAAATGCACGGCGCGCACCATACTCAATTAACGATTTCACGAAGTACGCGCCCCACGTGTGTGCGCGCGCGCACAAGGTTGCATTACTAATACATTGGAGAGTGTTACTTCGTGGAATCGGAAATAGTCAATTTTGCTTCTTTTTCGGTTTCACGAAGTAGCACGCACCTTTTTTTCTTTATTGCTTGTTAATTTAGAATGCAAAGTGGACAAAAGCAGTATTTATCAAGTTCAAAGCATTCAGAATCTACATTTTTTAGTGAATGTAGTACAGTCGTATATTAAAAAAAAAAGTGAAAAAGATAAGGCATTAGAATCGGTACACACCTTAAAGAGGGAACTTATTTATGAGGATGTTGTGATTCCGTCTACTGAAGCGTTAAAGCCTTACAATACCTGCGTCATGAAGATCATCATCAAGGTCATGTATTCCATGGTAACCTATCACGTCCAAAGACGAACGTAAATAGATTTCAAAACAGTTTTAGCGACATTTTTAAAACAATTCTTGTATTCCCTTTCATTTTCTTTAGACGCAGCGATAGTAAAGGCATGCAAAGTTTTAGTGACAATTATTTTATTTCGTTTATTTTCGTTTATCTTCTTCACATGCAGCGATAGTTGTTAAAGGCGAGTAAAGTGTAAAGAGGAACGTTTTCCGATAAAGGCATACTGTTTCCTCTCTCTTATCATTTGCGAGAACAGAACCAATGAGTATGGTGTAGGTGCGAAACAAATTCACAAAACTCAATATCCTCAAAGAGTAAATGAAACATGTCAGCATTTAAAGTGCATACCGCGAATAACAGAAGACTCTTTATTAACACAAAAAACCTTTAAAGATTACTGATCAGACAAGCTGCACAAGGCAGCCTGCAGATAAGAAAATATGATCAAGCCAAACGCTAACTGAAAAAGACATTCCCATTGAAACTCTTAATATAATAATTCACTACTGAATGGCATTCAAACATCTTCTGTTTTTATCTTCTATCTTGAGACACGTAACCCTAATGGTAACATAAATGGTGGCTTTAAAGGAACATCGCACAAAAACTTTATATTTACGCAAAAATTAGCGTAAATGTACACGCGTTGTGCCCAAAATCCAAACATACGTGCAAACAATGGCGTATACATTCAGACTGTTCAAACTGTTGTAAATCAACTCATGCGTGAATTTTGTTTCCAGCAACTTAGGGTGTCCGTGCTCAGTCTGGCACCTAAAGACACACTGATCTCTGACTTAAGGCGGCATTTTCAAGTATAGACCTTTCCTTTGCAACGTCACAGCCCGAGTTTTCGCTAACCAAGATGGAGAAACTACGGAGACCCATCAATGCAAAGCAAAAACAGATAATCACAATTGGCAAAAATGTTAAATAAAAATAAACAAATTGTTTATAATTTGTTGGAAACAAACCAACCGATAATGGAATGCATTTTTTTCAAACAGAAAACTTGCAACAATGTTGAACTTGGTAACAATGTCTCTCAACAAGACTTGAACGTTTTGCTACGTTTGGCTGTCCATGCCAACCAGTGCGGTTTGTTTATCAACAATAGAAATGTCTATAAAGTCTGCACCACCATGGGCCGCAGCGGCATGATGAGTAATACTTGCCTGATGCAGTCACTGGCATGTTTCATAAATAATATTCACGCATTACTGGGTTTGTGACTTTGGGGAACCAAATCGTGAATTTATTCACCAATATTGGCATAACTATTTTCGATTTGGGGTATAAATCGTAAATTTTAATGCCAATATTGGCGTCGATACTATTTACTACTTGGTGTACAAATTTTGAATCGTGACTTTTGACGCCAATGGCATAAATATTTTCAATTTGAGGTTGAATTCGTGAATATTTACGCCATTGTTATAAAACAGGGAAAAAAGGATGACGAACCAGCAAACTAGATAACTCTCTTGTTTACCTTGACCACGTGACAACATGTTCCACATAAAAATGACCAGGTCTTTATTTACATACATTATCTGTATCGTTTACTTTTCTTTCATTTTCACTTAATATTTCATGGTAATAAACGGTTATAAGTGAACAATGTTTGAATAATGATGCTTCTTGTCACTTGTGTTAATTAATGGTATAGATTATTTGGAGTTCACAGTCCCCCTGCTATTGTAAACACTGCTTGGGATCTAGTGAGGTTTTGGGGGTGGCTGGCGTAGTGGGTGAGTTTTACTAGCAATATCATCCTTGTCATGTTTTTTTCTTTTTTTTTCTTCTTTTTATTTGGTTTTTCAATGACATCTGCACATTTGTTTCACTTTCATTGCCTCCTAAGACATACTCACTTCGGCTTTATCGAAGCAGCCAAGTCAGCAACACCCAGAATGCCGTTACTACAAGCAGGTCCTAAAAAGGCCATGACATTATCCTCAAAGTACAACCGCATTGCAGCTCCTACTGAGGTTCGTATCGACCAACTGCAACCAGTCTGTGAATGAATCCATGTAAGAGTAAAGTTGGCATACTCGCCGCTATCCACGCGTCTTGAGATGGTATCTCCGGCAATCTCAATAGCTGGAAGAAGACGTGCATCTTCAAATAAATATCCTATAGGACGTTCTCTTGACAAAAAGACTGCCACTTCTACATCGGTTGCAACAAGGCAATAAAACAATGACACTGCAATAGTGCATTGAATTGCATATTCCGTGAATTTACCTTTCATTTTATGAGGAAATGCTGATTAACGGTGGAAGCTCGAAGTTTAAGCCAGCGCAGTTTACCATAGTTGGTGTCTATGTTTACCGTATTTGGTGTCTACACTCTAAAAAAGAAGTGTAAATATTTGCTGTGTAAAACAGCTGGGTAAAAATATTGTGTAATATTTGCTCAATATTGGGCAAAACCACAATTTTTGTATTACCCCTCACTTGTGTAAAACATATTACACAATGAAAAGGTCATACGGTACTCAAAAGTGGGTAAGAAATCAGTTAGCACAACAAAGAGGTTCGAATCAAGACTGTTTACCCAAGAAATGGGTAAAACAACAGTTGTTTTACCATGAAGCGGTGTAACATTTGCACAACAAGTGGTAAGAAGTAACAAACGATGAAGTAAATTGGCCCACGTGGAAACATTTTTCCCATAATGCAATGTGTGGCATACACTCGTACATTTATTAGCAATTCGCAGGCAAATCATAGTACGATATGGACGGGGCTGGACGTAAGTCTGATGCTGTGCGTTCGTATGAACATAGTTGCAAGAGAATTTGGCTTCATGTTAGCACTCTGCTTGAGGAACAACTGTCTGGTGAAGAGGGAAATATCTCATCAAGGAAAGCTGCATTGACTTTTCAACATGAAGGTTTCGTCACTGAAAGGTCTGGCAAAACCAACCGGCTCTTTTCAGAGCCAGCACTTCTCACAAGAAGAGATTCTTACATTGTCTGTTCGCAAGAGTTTTGTTATTAGTAATTTTGTTCAATTCGACACCATATTTGTTCATCTTAGGATCAAGTGTATCTGGTCCCCCCCCCCCGGAATTGTAAACGCATATAATATAGTTTCAAGCCAGGTGATTATTGCGTTGTCACTACTTATCGTTAATTATAGATTAATCAGAGATTGTACAAGACCAGTTCACTGCGATAAACAGTGCATCAATTAAATAAAAAGCAATGTTAGGACGGTTAACGTTATACTTTATAGTGTTTCTTTTGCTGAACTCCCCTTCCCTTTAGTTTTCTCAGTCGAGGCAAATGTTGGTGCAACCATGTGTTCTATTAAAAAAAAACCGTTTTAATTTTTATTCCACTCTTGGGGCTAAAGTACTCAACTACTAAGTAAATATACAGGATACAACGCTGTTGGGTAACGTTGCAGGGTCAAAAGATTGGGTAGTTATTTGTTGGGTACAGTTTGACACAACATAGTTGGGTCAACATTTTGACGCATTATTGGGAAAATGTTTTACACAGGAATTGAGTAAATTTTGACGCAACCCCTGTTGCGTAGCGTTTTACCCCGCTAACGACCATGTTCCCTTCTTACCACCACAAAGAGTAAAATTTTAAGCAACATTGGGAATTTTTTTCTTAGAGTGTACGGTAGCGGGCGCTCCAGTAAGCGGTCCTTTTCTATTATGAGAACAATAGAGAAGCACCGCTTACTGGGGCGCCCGCTAACGTTTTAAAAGTCTTCCATTATCTTACATCTTTAAAACAGCATTGAAACTCTGTATGTAATACGTGACAAATTAATTATATTTACGTCCAAACGATGTTTACGTGCCTTTTAGCATAAAAATACAAAGAAAGGTTTTTTACAGACGTAACTTACCTTTTTTTTTAAATTTACCTCAAAAAGCGCCATTCTTTGAATATTGTATTTTTTCAGAATACATCTTTCTAATATTTCTTATTTACAGTGAGTAGTATCAACATAAAAAAGTCTCCACCTGTCGAATCTAAAATATGTTTTTCTTAAAATTTACCCATTTGCTTTCAAACCGTTTTTCCTTGGATTAAAAGTCTTTTCCACGCCACTTGACGTTCATTCCCCCCAATGCAAATATTGATATCTATCTAATTGACGTTTCTGTTATGATAAGCAACAACAGCATGTGATAACCCATTTGTCTATTTGAGTACCATAGTATTATTAGTCATTCGAAATACAGTCGCTCACTCTAAAAAAAAAAATCAAAAGAAAAAGCAGTTTGATGTTTTTTTTTTTATTTTAAATTATTTAAATATTTCACAGACACAAAAGGAGAGTGTGGATTAAAAAGGTGGAGATGGCGGGCAGGCGCCTAAATCTGGTTAGTTTGGAAAATGGAATCAAACAATAAAGGAGAACCTTACATACTGACAATGTCTATGTATGTCACATGCGTAATGTTCACGTCATCTATAATTGTGGGTGGATGTCTGTCTGTCTGTCTGTCTGTCTGTCTGTCTGTCTGTCTGTCTGTCTGTCTGTCTGTTTGTCTGTCTGTCTGTCTGTCTGTCTGTCTGTCTTTCTGTCTGGTAAGTCTGTCCGAATTTCCGTCCGTCCGTCCGTCCGTCCGTCCGTCTGTCCGTCCGTCCGTCCGTACAAATTTGAATGTACCAACATCGAAGAGCCTCCATCCGCCGAGTCTAAAACTCGTTTTACTTAGAACTGACGATTTCCAAATTTCAAGTATTTGCTTGTTTTTCTCTCAGATATACACATCACTTTTTCACGGTTTCAGGATTTAGTTTGCCTCAATAGTCTACTAAAACTTAATGCATATCACCGTGGACTCTCCTCGTATCCCATGTAGCAAACGAGATTCATCTATCAAGGACACATGCACCATAACTGACATTAAATTTAATTTGGATTTGAATCCACACATACCCGTGACAAGAACTTGAGCGAAGTGTAAAACCACGGCAGTCCACATTAAAAGGACATGTGAAACACATTCCCAGAAAGACGTTATCGACCTTAGTTGGCTAAATGTTCCGTTTTAGTGAGTTATGAAGTACAAATCAGCAGACCTTTATTCAACCTTAACATCCTGATTATTTAATTAAACCTGAGGAAACACTGTATAAGTATTTGGTCACTGCATCAATTTTTTCAATTTGATAGTAAAGTTTTCATACCTGACGCTATCAGTAAAATTATGTGAGACGGTATCTCCGAAAAAATCTCTTAGCGGCAGGGAAATTTCACACAATTCCAAAAAGAAAGCTGACACCATAAAAACTAGACAATGCAGTGGATGTGATAATTCATCTATGTAATAACATACTCACTTCGGCCGATAGCAGACGCTTCTTTAAGAGGAACCCCAAAATCCAAATCATTGTAGTCTAACTCAAGAGTAAAGCCTCGTATCCCTGCATCACGAAGATCATCTTCAATAGACGATCTTGTAACAGTGAAGCCATAACCCTTGCCGAGCAAGAAATAAAAATTCCAGCCAAAGAACTCAAACAGTTTCTTGAGAAAAGATACCATTGTTCTTGATTTGTAAGTAGTCTGAGTTAGTGTTGGGTACCTGTCCTTATTGTCCAATTCGTGTATATAAGCGCTACCTGAAATCATCGGTAGATTCATCGAAGCAGCCAAGTCAGCAACGCCCAGAATGCCGATACTACAAGCAGGTCCGAAAAAGGCCTTGACATCATCTTCGAAGTACAGCCGAGCGGCAGCTCCCATTACAGTCTGTATCGGCTCATTGCAACCAGTCTGTGAATGAATCCATGTAAGAGTAAAGTTGGCATACTCGCCGCTATCCACGCGTCTTGAAATGGTATCTCCGGCAATCTCAATAGCAGGAAGAAGACGAGCATCTCCAAAAATATTTCTTATAGAAGATATTCTTGACAAAAAGACTGCCACTTCTACATCAGTTGCAAGGCAACAAAACATTGTCAAAAACAATGAAACCACAACAATGCAACCATTTGCATATTTGTTGTCTTTTTTCTTCATAATCATGAACATACTGGTTGAAGATGACCGTTCAATATTTCAACCAATGCAATGTACTGATTTACGTGTTAACAATTTCTTATCTTCAATCTTCTGTCAGTTTGAAATCGTTCCCTGCTTTATTAATATGTCTTGAGGTTGTTTATGTACGTGACAAGTTAGATCTACATACGCCTGAACGTTGTACGTGTGCTGGACTAAAGTCAAACCGAAAAGGATTAATTTGTTTCCCACTGGGACTTACTTTTTTAAAACTCTTTCAAAAAGCCTCAACCATTAAATTATAATTTTATTTCAAAATATGTCTTGCTTTTTTCTACCAGCTTTCTTGTTTAGTCAAAGACATGTACCAAAATCGAAGAGCCTTCATCTGCCGAGTCTAAAACACGTTTCACTTACTATTGACGATGTTTACGTTTCAACCATTTTGCATTAATGTTTTCCTCGGATATACACATCGCCATTTCACAGTTTTCAGGATTTAGTTTGTCTGAATAGTCTACTAAAACTTAATGCATATCACCGTGGACTCTCCTCGTATCCCATGTAGCAAACGAGATTCATCTATCAAGGACACATGCACCATGACTGACCTTAAATTTGGATTTGAATCCACACACTGGCAAACCCATCACAAGAATTTGAGCAAAGTGTAAAACCACGGCAGTCCATATTTAAAGGACATGTGAAACACATTCCCCAAATAACGTTATCGACCTTAGTTGGCCGATTGTTCCGTTTTAGTGAGTTATGAAGTACAAATCAGCAGACCTATATTCAGCTGCAGTGAATGAATCCATGTAAGAGTAAAGTTGGCATACGCGCCGCTATCCACGCGTCTTGAAATGGTATCTCCGGCAATCTCAATAGCAGGAAAAAGACGCACAACTCCAAAAATATTTCTTATAGAAGATATTCTATACAAAAAGACTGCCACTTTTGCAGAATGAGGTTCATATGGCGTGCAACGTTTTACGTGTAATAACAATATTTAAAAAGAGGTTTGCATCTTATTCTGACATTCAATCTTATCGATCAGACCAACGTGTTCCCTCAGAAGCATAGAGCATAAATATCCCAAACAAAGACATTCCAAAGTCTTTTATACAGTTAGCTCTTTTTACATCTCTTTGTTTCACATTATCATGGTTATCCTTGAAGTGTCTGTTACGATTTGCATTTAACAGCTTGTTTCAACCCACTTGTCTGCGTATTCCCGAGTAATGCATATTTGATGGACCTGTAAACCTATTTATTATATCGCCTATAGCTATACCACACCTTACTTTTATACATTCAAATACGGTCTGTCGCTCAATCTGAAACAAAAAAGGGATGTAGTATGAACCTTTTTTATTCTTTCCGAAACACAACGCAAAGTAGGGATTAAAAAAGAGCGGAGATTCCCAATCAGGAGCCTAATATCGGTTGGTTTGGAAACTTAAAGATTAGATTGGTCCCTTTACGTACGGACAGTGCATATAATATTGTCTTATGAATAATGTCGGCCATGTGATCTAGTATTTATTCAGTTACACTAAGTTAGAAGCAAGTATCAAAGCTAAGCCATACATAATGTAGGTTGTTGCTGACATTTCTTAACTTAAATACCAGAACAAAGGCCACAGTTTTTATATTGATTGTGGAGACGATAAAGTGCTCCGCGGCTTATGAACTGTGAAGCTTATTTTCAAAACAATACGTCAGTCACTAAAATGGTCGATGTTTTTAAAAGGACTTAGCAGCCTAAATGTGTGCTAATGTCTAAATGACTTCAATTATACATAAATCACACGGTTAAACAAACTTTTCTATATGAGTAACGTCATTTCATATGTTTGAAAATGTACCGGTATCAGCTATAGAAAGAAAAGAAAAACAAACAAAAAACAACTACAAACGTTGAAGACATCACCAAAAATAACCGTCATGACAAGTATAGAAAAGAATTGTACAAAACAAGTAAGTAAAAATTGTACACAGAAACAAAAAAGATAACAAACATGCAGACTAGATAACTTTTTTTTTACCTTGACCACGTGACAAAATATTTCACATAATATGATCAGGGGTGGATTTCCAAAAAGTAGTCCTAACTTATGACTAGTCCTTAAAGTTAGGACTAGTTTAATACTTGTCCTAACTCGAGATAAGACAAGTCCTAGCGCTTTGCAATCCATATGGTCTTTATTTGCATACATTATCTGTATTGTTTACTTTTCCTACTTTTTCACCAAATATTTTATGATAATAAACGTTTAAGTGAAAATTTTTTGAATAATGATGTTTCTTGTCACTTGTGTCAATGGTATAGAATATTTGAAGTTCAATATTCCCCTTAAACACAACTTGGGATCAAACACCGATTGTGAAGATAAAAAAACAGTCTAGTTGATTTGTTTTTTTCTTTTTTTTCGATTTTTGTATTTTTTTTTATTTGTTTGTTTATTTATTTATTTATTTATTTATTTATTTATTTATTTGTGTGTGTGTGTGTGGGTGGCGTTGTGGGGGAGTTTTACTAGCAATATAATCCTTGTCAAGGTTTTCCCATACGTTATTCAATGACATCTAATACACATTTATTTCACTTTTGTTGCCTCCTAAGACATACTCACTTCGGCCGATAGTAGACGCTTCTTTAAGAGGAACCTCAAAATCCAAATCATTGTAGTCTAACTGAAGAGTAAAGCCTCGAATCCCTGCATCACGAAGATCATCTTCAATAGAGAATCTTATAAGAGTGAAGCCATAACCCTTGCCGAGCAAGAAATAAGAATTCCAGCCAAATAACTCAAACAGCTTCTTGAGAAAAGATACCATCGTTCTTGATTTGTAAGTAGTCTGAGTTAGTGTTGGGTACCTGTCCTTATTGTCCAATTCGTGTATATAAGCGCTACCTGAAAGCATCGGTAGATTCATCGAAGCAGCCAAGTCAGCAACGCCCAGAATGCCGTTACTACAAGCAGGTCCGAAAAAGGCCATGACATCATCTTCGAAGTACAGCCGAGCGGCAGCTCCCACTACAGTCTCTTTTTACATCTCTTTGTTTCACATTATCATGGTTATCCTTGAAGTGTCTGTTATGATTTGCAATAAACAGCTTGTTTCAACCCACTTGTCTGCGTATTCCCGAGTAATGCATATTGGACATGTAAACCTATTTATTAGATCGCGTACACTCTCAGAACACTGGTTAAAATTGAATTGGTTAAAAATTGCCTTATGTTGGTTGATTTTTATGAATTGGGCAAACTGTTTTTAAATAAGTGGTTGGTTAAAATAAATTGTGCTTTCAGACTGGGTAATATAATGGTTGGGTGATTTACAAAATAAAATTGCAAAAAAATTAGTGGAAATGTGTGTTATTTTAACCAACTCATCTTGCACAACTCAATGTTGGGTAGTTGGTTAAAATGACTTTGCCCAACGAAAGTCACATGATAGCCAAAACGAATGTTCATTGGTGCATTGGGGCAGCAGCAGAAATTTCGCCAGCGAGAAAAAATGGCAGACGAGTGACAGCGACGCTGAAAGAGCGGGAGATGGATAACCTCATAAGGACATTTGAAGGTACAAACACAAGACGTATTTCATGTAAATGTATTTGCTCGATCCTTGTGTCCTGATCCGACATTCGCATATCGCTAGGTTCAGAAATGCTTATATCCGTGTGAAACTAAACATCAGCAAAACTTTCCATTGTACGCTGCACCTTTTTTGGCTTCTATTTCCGACACAAACAGGCATTCGTGTAACACGGCATGCAATGTGTTATGCATTATGGACGGAGGTCCAGCTTCCGAAATCTTGTAGAATTTGGGGAAAAATATTTTGCCATGGCTCTAGTGTGTTACTAAAAAAAAATTAATTTCCTGCACTCGGTTTAGGCATTGCCTACTTTGGTGCCACAATTATCAACATTAATGTAGTCTGTACAGGTGTGTAAGCCTATTTGTTTTTTTAAGTAAAAAATCTACCCTGTAATTTGTCACCCCTTAGAGCCCTTCCCTTAATTTGTAACCTCCAAATAAATAAAACAAGAGTTTGTAGTGTGCTTAAGCAGTACTAATTATGTACAAAATTAAATTAACATGTTTTGGTTCTCAATGGCCAGCAATGGATTTATATTTTGGGGAAAAATTACAGGCAGTTCGATTAGATTTACAGTCGAAAACCTTTGTCTATGTTTCTCATCCCAATGCTTGTTTCTATGTTGTTCCAAATGCAGGAAGGGACCAATCTCAATTTGTTCTTGAGTAGCGATGACAGAGGTGTGACACCACAACAATTCATTCTAATGATTGGAGGTAGCAGACTTCGACCATGGAACTTTATGCAAAGTGCAATTTCCCACGTTCATGTTTTTCTGATTCAAATGTAAAGAAACTGTGGCAAGTTTTATTATCAATAATGGCATCATTTTTTCCCTTAAGTATTTGTAAGTGATGCATAAATAGAAAATTACTCTGAGAGGCCACTCAGAAAAAAACAATAAAAAGAAGAAAGATGAAAAAGCATTTAGTCAGATTCTTGATTTTGAATTAATCGCTACCACCGGATGTGCAACTGAAAATGTTTGTTTTGGCCTACACTTTTAGAAAAAGAAAAAACACATGTTAAGTACAGGCTGTGTGAAACTTGTGAGCTTTCTTAATGCTGTTTGTTTGGAGTTAAATAAAATAACTTGTGGCTAGAATTAAAACAGTTATGTGTGGTTATTAAAATGTGTTTACCCATTTCCACATTAATTATTTGGATCCTGAATTAATTTAGTTGGTTAAATTTGTACTTATTGTTGGGTATGAAAACAAAAATTAACCAACAGATGGTTACGATTTAAATGACAGTTTTGAAATGAATTGCCCAACCATATTTTTATAATAACCAACTAATGGTTAAATTTTGCCCAACTTTTGCCCATGCCAAACTTTAACGACTCCATTAGTTGGTTAAACAGTTACTAATACTATATAGATGGGTAAGATGAAAAAGAATTTAACCAACAGATGGTTAAGAATTAGTGGAGATTAATTACCCAACATTTGTTTATTATTATAACCAACTGATAGTGAAACCTTACCCAATTAATGCCCAAATTTTATTACCCAACAAGTTGGGTAAAGCGCAGTTAACCAGTAATTGGTTAATTGTTTTGACCAACCACTGGTTAACTTCTAACCAACCCAGGTTGGTTAACAGTTTGCCCAATTTTTGGCTGTTCACCTGGTTACAAGTTACAAGTTGGTTAAAATTTTATCCAAGTTGGTTAATTTTTTTAACCAACGTTCTGAGAGTGTATAGCTATACCACACAATACTTTTATACAAAAGTCATTCAAATACGATCTGTCGCTCTATCTGAAACAAAAAAGGGATGTAGTATGAACCTTTTTAAATCTTGTTTTCCCCGTCTTCTTCTTCTTCTTCTTCTTCTTCTTCTTCTTCTTCTTTTTCTAATTCAGTTGAGTGTATTTATTCTTATTTTTTTCCCCGATACACAACGCGAAGTAGGGATTAAAAAAGAGCGGAGATTCCCAATCAGGAGCATTATATCGGTTGGTTTGGAAACTTAAAGATTAGAGTGGTCCCTTTACGAACGGACAGTGCATATAATATTGTCTTATGAATAATGTCGGCCATGTGATCTAGTATTTATTCAGTTACACTAAGTTAGAAGCAAGTATCAAAGCTAAGCCATACATAATGTAGGTTGTTGCTGACATATCTTAACCCTATCAGGACCAGGGGGGGGGGCACAATGTGCCCCCCCCCACCAATTTTTTTACCGTAACTTTTTAACGCTTAGTCCGATCACCGCGAAATTTTCTGACTTTTCCTAAAATATATCTAGAATCATATTGGCAAAAAATAATTGATACCGAGGGTTAGCTGTTGCCATGGCAACCATTTGTTTGACCTTGGGTCACACGATTTTACTGTTTTTTAGGGATTTTAAAAACTTTTTGGACATAATTTCCACTTATTTTATGTTTTTTTGCCAGAAAAGTGATAGTGGTGAGTCACGTGATAGTCTGAAATGGTTTCGGGAATTCAAAATGGCCGCCATTTTTGGCGGCCATTTTGGATTTTGTGTTTTCAGCCTGTAATTAGGGGGTCAAATTATATCAAGTTTTTTAACGATGGAACATTTTCAACCTGCTAATTTATTACTTTTCAGACCCAAAAAATGTTCAGATTTGTCAATCATGTCTTATTATTTCTCCCTGGGCCCTTGGCGGCGGCCATTTTGATTGTTAAGTGAAAAAAACGCAAAAAAACATTTTTTCCCGAAAATGGGATAAATTAATGAATTATTATGCCTCCTAAAGATAAATCCAATGACTAAATTAGGTTCAAATTATATTTATCTTGTTAAAATGTACAAGTTTGCCAAGTTTCAAAACATTCGGACAAAAAATACAGAAGTTATGGCAAAAACACGATTTTTGACCAAAAATGGGCAAAAATCAGTCAAAAACGCCCTTTAGTGACGGTTTTTTGAAATTTTGTGACGTCATCATGTAGAACTCGGTGAAATGAACATTTGTGGCAAGTTTCATCAAAATCGGTCGAACACTTTGGAAAATACGGAGGGGGGGCACTATGTGCCCCCCCCCCCCCCACCCCGTCCCCGTACAACCAAAAAAAGCCCGGTCCTGATAGGGTTAACGTAAAGACCAGAACAAAGGCCACAGTTTTTATATTGATTGTCGAGACGATAAAGTGCTCCGCGGCTTATGAACTGTGAAGCTTATTTCCAAAAAAATACGTCAGTTACTAAAATGGTCGATGTTTTTAAAAGGACTTAGCAGCCTAAATGTGTGCTAATGTCTAAATGACTTCAACTTACTCCTTTTTTGAGATTTTGACATTATCTGTCGTACTAGCGCCCCAGTAAGGAATATGTAGTAACTGCGACGGTCAGAAGGATTTAAAACACCTCCGTTAAAAAAAATGCCTTGGACTCAACAGAATTGCTCAAAATTTGCCTAATGTCTTCTCCAAGTGTTTAAGGTGAAATAAAAAGCATTTAATTGTACTCACGATCATTTTCTTTCTTCCAAATCGATGATTTTTAGGGCCTCTGACAACCCTGCCGTTACAGTAGCCATTTTTTTTTTACTAATGTCACGACTGCTTCCTGACTTTAAAAAATATCGCATTAACGCTGCGGAGATTGCGTGTTCGCTGATGCCCGGACATGCATAATGTTTTGCGCAGTCAACGCAGAATACCAGCTGTGTAGTGTCAACGACCCCACAATGCATGCAATGGCAACGTTGTACAGCGCGCACTCAGCCAATCATGACCAATGGAACTTTGTGGTGTTCGTTGACTGGTATCCTGCGTTGACTACGCAAAACAATATACAAGTCCGGGCATCAGCGAACACGTGATCCCCGCAGCGTTAATACGATTTTTTTTAAAGTCAGAAAACAGTCGTGACATTAGTAAAAAAAAAAAAAAAAAAAATGGCGATTGTAATGGCAGGGTTGTCAGAGGCCCTAAAAATCATCAATTTGGAGGAAAGAAATGGATCGTGAGTACAATTAAATGCTTTTTATTTGACCTTAAACACTTGGAGAAGACAGTAGGCGAATTTTGAGCAACTCTGTTGAGTCTAAGGCATTTTTTTTAACAGAGGTGTTTTAAATTCTCCTGACCGTCGCAGTTACTACATATTCCTTACTGGGGCGCTAGTACGACAGATAATGTCAAAATCTCAAAAAAGGAGTAAAGCGCCCCAGTTACTGGGTCTACAAACTTTGCTATATGAGTAACGTCATTTCATGTGTTTGAAAATGTACTGGTATCAGCTATAGAAAGAAAAGAAAAACAAACAAAAACAACTACAAACGTTGAAGACATCACCAAAAATAACCGTCATGACAAGTATAGCAAAAAATTGTACAAAACAAGTAAGTAAAAATTGTACACAGGAACAAAAAAGATAACAAACATGCAGACTAGATAACTTTTTTTTTTACCTTGGCCACGTGACAAAATATTTCACATAATATGATCATCAGGGGTGGATTTCCAAAAAGTAGTCAAAACTTATGACTAGTCCTTAAAGTTAGGACTAGTTTAATACTTGTCCTAACTCGAGATAAGACTAGTCCTAGCGCTTTGCAATCCAGATGGTCTTTATTTGCATACATTATCTGCATTGTTTACTTTTCCTTCTTTTTCACCAAATTTTTTATGATAATAAACGTTTAAGTGAAATTTTTTTGAATAATGATGTTTCTTGTCACTTGTGTCAATGGTATAGAATATTTGGAGTTCGCTATTCCCCTGAAACACTACTTGGGATCAAACATCGATTGTGAAGATTAAATAACAGTCCAGTTGATTTTTTTGCCCTTCTTTTCTTTCGATTTTTGTATTATTATTTTTTATTTGTATGTTTATTTATTTTTTTATTTTTTATTTATTTTTTTTTTTTGGGGGGGGGGTGGCGTTGTGGGGGAGTTTTACTTGCAATATAATCCTTGTCAAGGTTTTCCCATACGTTATTCAATGACATCTAATACACATTTATTTCAATTTTGTTGCCTCCTAAGACATACTCACTTCGGCCAATAGTAGACGCTTCTTTAAGAGGAATCTCAAAATCCAAATCATTGTAGTCTAACTGAAGAGTAAAGCCTCGTATCCCTGCATCACGAAGACCATCTTCAATAGAGAATCTTGTAAGAGTGAAGCCATAACCCTTGCCGAGCAAGAAATAAGAATTCCAGCCAAATAACTCAAACAGCTTCTTGAGAAAAGATACCATCGTTCTTGATTTGTAAGTAGTCTGAGTTAGTGTTGGGTACCTGTCCTTATTGTCCAATTCGTGTATATAAGCGCTACCTGAAATCATCGGTAGATTCATCGAAGCAGCCAAGTCAGCAACACCCAGAATGCCGCCACTACAAGCAGGTCCGAAAAAGGCCATGACATCATCTTCGAAGTACAGCCGAGCGGCAGCTCCCATTACAGTCTGTATCGGCCCATTGCAACCAGTCTGTGAATGAATCCATGTAAGAGTAAAGTTGGCATACTCGCCGCTATCCACGAGTCTTGAGATGGTATCTCTGGCAATCTCAATAGCAGGAAGAAGACGAACATCTCCAAAAATATTTCTTATAGAAGATATTCTATACAAAAAGACTGCCACTTCTACATCAGTTGCAAGGCAACAAAACATTGTCAAAAACAATGAAACCACAACAATGCAACCATTTGCATATTTGTTGTCTTTTTTCTTCATTATCATGAACATACTGGTTGAAGATGACTGTTCAATATTTAAACCAACGCAATGTACTGATTTACGTGTTAACAATTTCTTATCTTCAATCTTCTGTCAGTTTGAAATCGTTCCCTGCTTTATTAATATGTCTTGAGGTTGTTTATGTACGTGACAAGTTAGATCTACATACGCCCGAACGTTGTACGTGTGCTGGACTAAAGTCAAACCGAAAAGGATTAATTTGTTTCCCACTGGGACTTACTTTTTAAAACTATTTCTTCAAAAAGCCTGAACCTTTATATCATGGGTTTTTTTTCAAAGTATGTCTGGCTTTTTTCTACAAGCTTTCTTGTTTACAAAAAGTACATACAAACACCGAAGAGCCTTCATCGGCCGAGTCTTAAACACGTTTCACTTACTATTGACGATGTTCACGTTTCAACCATTTGCATTAATGTTTTTCCTCGGATATACACATCGCCATTTCACGATTTTCAGGATTAAGTTTGTCTGAATAGTCTCCTAAAACTTAATGCATATCACCGTGGACTCTCCTCGTATCCCATGTAGCAAACGAAATTCATCTATCAAGGACACATGCATCATGACTGACCTTAAGTTTGGATTTGAATCCACACACTGGCAAACCCGTCCCAAGAATTTGAGCAAAGTGTGAAACCACGGCAGTCCATATTTAAAGGACATGTCAAACACATTCCCCAAATAACGTTATCGACCCTAGTTGGCCGAATGTTCCGTTTTAGTGAGTTATGAAGTACAAATCAGCAGACCTATATTCAACCATTTTTTCAATTTAATAGTAGAGCTTCATACTCGACGCTATCAGTAAAATGATGTGAGATGGTATCGCCGAAAAAAATCTCTTAACGGCAGGGAGAAGACAAAATAATAATTCGACAATGACATTAGCATCGATAATTCATGTAGTTGAACAAATACTGATACTTCGGCCAATGATAGATGCGTTTTTACGAGGAACCTCAAAATTCGAACCACTGTAGTCTAACTGAAGAGTAAAGCCTCGTATCCCTGCATCACGAATTAAGATCATCTTCAAGAGTCTTATAAGAGTGAACCCAAGACCTTTACCAAGTGAGAAATAAGAATTCCAGCCAAATAACTCAAACAGTTTCTTAAGAAAAGATACCATCGTTCTTGATTTGTAAGTAGTCTGAGTTAGTGTTGGGTACCTGTCCTTATTGTCCAATTCGTGTATATAAGCGTTACCTGAAAGAAATCGCTAGATTCATCGAAGCAGCCAAGTCAGCAACGCCCAGAATGCCGTTACTACAGGCAGGGCCATGACATCATCTTCGAAGTACAGCCGAGCGGCAGCTCCCATTACAGTCTGTATCGGCCCATTGCAACCAGTCTGTGAATGAATCCATGTAAGAGTAGAGTTGGCATACTCGCCGCTATCCACGCGTTTTGAGATGGTATCTCCAGCAATCTCATTAGCAGGAAGAAGATGGGCATCTTCAAATGTGAATCTTTCACTTTTAACCATTATCACATCCCCATCAGTTGCGAAATTGGCAGAGATTGTCAAGCAGGGAGTATCTCAACCATGACATACATTATTTTACTCTAACCTCCCTGTTAGCAATAACATACACTCTAAAAAATAATTGCTCAACATTGGGTAAGATCTTTACCCTTTCGGTATTAAAAAGGGAACATGATCGTCAACATGAGTAAAAATATTGCACAACATTCAAAGTGTAAAAAAGTACCCAATATTGGGTAATTTTTAATACAAACATGTGCATGATTTTTAGCACAGCACAGTTGGGTAAGAAGTTACCCATGTGCCGACCATGTTCCCTTTTTACTCCAAAATTGGGTAAACCTTACCCAACCTTCATTTTACCCAGGTGTTGTGTTATATTCTTACCCAATGATTGGGTTATATTATTTTACCCAGCACTGTTGTGTAGTTAAATTACCCCCCACTTGTGTTGCTTTTAAACCAGTTTTGTGCACAAATTAATTTGCAGTTTTATGCCTGAATTGTCATTTTGTGAGAAATGAGTAAAGACGAAAACTAACAATTAAGTGAAAATACTTTTATTCATAGCAGTTGAGTACTTTAGCCCCAAGAGTGGAGTAAAAATTAAAACGTTTTTTTTTTAATAGAACACATGATTGCACCAACATTTGCCTCGACTGAGAAAACTAAAGGGGAGGGGGAGTTCAGCAAAAGAAACACCATAACGTTAACCGTCCTAACATTGCTTTTTATTTCATTGATGCACTGTTTATTGGATTGAACTGGTCTTGTACAATCTCTGATTAATCTATGATTAACGATAAGTAGTGACAACGCAATAATCACCTTGTTTGAAACTATATTATGCGTTTACAATTCTGGGGGGGGGGGGACCAGATACACTTGATCCTAAGATGAACGAATATGGTGTCGAATTGAACAAAATGACTAATAACAAAACTCTTGCGAACAGACAATGTAAGAATCTCTTCTTGTGAGAAGTGCTGGCTCTGAAAAGAGCCGGTTGGTTTTGCCAGACCTTTCAGTGACGAAACCTTCATGTTGAAAAGTCAATGCAGCTTTCCTTGATGAGATATTTCCCTCTTCACCAGACAGTTGTTCCTCAAGCAGAATGCTAACATGAAGCCAAATTCTCTTGCAACTATGTTCATACGAACACACAGCATCAGACTTACGTCCAGCCCCGTCCATATTGTACTATGATTTGCCTGCGAATTGCAAATAAATGTACGAGTGTTTGCCACACATTGCATTATGGGAAAAATGTTTCCACGTGGGCCAATTTACCTCATCGTTTGTTACTTCTTACAACTTGTTGTGCAAATGTTACACCGCTTCATGGTAAAACAACTGTTGTTTTACCCATTTCTTGGGTAAACAGTCTTGATTCGAACCTCTTTGTTGTGCTAACTGATTTCTTACCCACTTTTGAGTACCGTATGACCTTTTTCATTGTGTAATAGTTTTACACAAGTGAGGGGTAATACAAAAATTATGGTTTTGCCCAATATTGAGCAAATGTTACACAATATTTTTACCCAGCTGTTTTACACAGCAAATATTTACACTTCTTTTTTAGAGTGTACTGATGCACGTGAAGCTCAAATAACTGACTTCATATAGCTGAAGCCACGCCTATTGCACAAACAGAGTATCCTTTTTAAGCTCAAAGAAATGTTATCTCCTTGAAATTCTTCCATAGCCACACGTGACACAATGAATCGATTACAACCTATCTTAGTTGAGTTGACTTTGACAAACCATTATTGTACGTGACCCGCTTAAAACTCCCGACTCGTGGCATTCTTGTGCGTTTCTATTTATAAACAAAGCCTGGTAATCCACGACTTCCGAAGTTATACAACCTTCAAAGAGCATCTTCATGTAGACCTAGATTGTTACTAGTCTAGTCTTAGGGGAAATAACTTAATATAAAAAATATATAAAAATTATGCATGACAAGTTGTACGTATCGAAACAAGTAAACCCCTATTACTGTGACCCGTAGGCCTGAAGATACTTGTGTTGAGAAGATGATGATGAAATGGCAGTTTTAGATGTGGGAGGAAAAAAAACCAAAATGGAAAACCCACTCAATCAGAGGGACTGAAAATCCAATCCACATGCAAGGCTTCTGTCTGGGATTCGACAGGCAAGACAGGCAAGAAAGTAAACCACTGAGCCAACTTGAACGCTCTGTTTTCCACTAATAATCCTTTGTGGTGCATTTTAGTGATTCTCTATTCATTTTGGTTGCATTTGTTTAACGAACCCATGAAGGGCGTCGAACACCCCCAAAAGCACCCTTCCAATCCCAGCCCAATTCAACACGAAATGTAATCTTGTGTTATAATATTGTTGACCTTACAACATAATGATTGTACATTGTGTGAAGGCAATTCAAGGGCCTTGGCCATAAATATTTAATATTTGATGTCAACAACTAATATCACTGAGAAGAATTACTGATGTCATTCAGGGCAATCAGTTGTAACTCCTGCAAAGCGCACATTTTACATTCAGTGACGGTTCATACGACCGTTGGGATCCTCGCAAGCGATGCAATGATTTCAAATAGCGCCCTCACTATCGCAAAACGAATATTTGGTGCGTACAAACCGGAGCTGTAAATGAACAGTTGAAGATTTTGGTTTAATTTACTGAATTAAGCCGCTACTTTCCGACTACTGCGTTGAGACACAACAACCATCTGACGAATCAGTTTAGAATTATCATGTCGTTTTCATGAGCGAAATCAATGTCGTATTTTAACCAATTAGTGAACTTCCGATGAAAGATCTTATATTTCTATACAAAAAAACATTGCAATATCTTGCAAAAAGTAATTAACATCACTCTTTAAAAAAATGTACTATTTCAAGTCAAATAATAATAATATTCAAAATAATAGAAAAAAAAATAAATAAAACCCGGAAAAGTTTTCCGAGTGAATTCTCTCGGTCGGCGTGTGTTAACCTTCTCAGTGTTTTCTGTGACAAGCTGGCACTTTAACAGACCAAGGCTTTCTGTTACCAAAATCAAATTCAACTACATTTCAGCTTGGTTTGTCATCAGAAGTTAGCTTAATATTACCGAGATAACGAGGCAGACAAAATGCTCTACTGTAAAATGTTTTGAATAAAAACATAAACAGACCGTCACCTTAATGTCAAGCTTCTTCTTTTTTTTCCAGAAGGTCCTTATGCAAAAAGTGAAACCAAAATACATTCAAATAATTCGTTTGGTTTTGGGGGTTCTTTTTACGCTTGAGGTGCGGGTTTACATGGAAATACAACACCAAATAAGAGACATGGTGACGTGATACGACAACCTCAAAAGGCAAATGTTTGTTAAAAACGAAATACTGTTCAGCAGAAAATAATTATACTATTCGTTCACTGTCGGTATCGGTGTTGGAACGAAAAAAGAAATACAGCAAAATTGAATGTACCATACAAACATTTTTAAGAAAAAAAGAGTTCTCAGCTTTTACGCTACATATCAATTAATGGGTGACTGTATCTGCCTACTTGACAGCAACGTCGACAAACTGGAACAGAATAGAAAAAGACAAGCCTCTCGGTATCTCTCCTCGTTGTCTTCAAAGAAATAAATAATAAAGCAATAAATGTTGCACCGAATAAAAGACATTGAATCTTATCACAAATTCCATGATGGTGTTACATGACTTTCCACTGAGTACCGAGTTTCCCTAAGCTAATAAGAGTTATCCCCATGCAATAAAATGTCAAAGATTTGAGTTTACCTCGAGGCGTCAACAAACAAAAAGATCGTGTCTCTTTAAAGTTGTAGAGGTCCATCCTCCAGACATCCTCTTTCTTATGGAGAATAGCGCTAGACACTTGAAAGCGAGACGTTTCCTACAAATGCAATTTACCCACTTTTTGAACAAGGAACTATAGTTCATCATTTGATTTTGATTGCAGTCTGCAAGGTCGCAATTTTAAACATGTTTTGTGCTGCCGACAGACCAATTTCAAACTTGTCCACTATTTAATGTTGTTGGACAGGAATGACACTGGAAGCATGTACCAATAGGGACAGCCTACATTCTACGGGTGCTCCATTTTGCATACAACATGCCACTCTAGAATACTGAATGGTTTCAAGCATGATGTAAGACAGTGACGAGTGCGCACCTCCAATTTAATCACATGGCTGACTAAAAAAAACACGTCTATTTCATCTACATCAAAAAAGACCAAGGATGGCCAACTAACAACAAAATTGTCCGTTAAAAGGTCCATTGAATTCTGTAAAACACACAAAAAACTACTGTCAGTTAAACGACACTTAGACAAGTTAAAAACAATTCAACAAGCGAAATGAGCACACTTTCATTCATTTCTTTTGAATGAAATGACGTGCAATTAAGTGCAGTTTATATTTTATTTTTATTTACAATAATCATTTCATGACGTCTCTATTAGTCACAGTGCCCTCTAGTAACAGTTTGTAGAAGTTGTAAAAATGTTTTACAAATTAAATCAAATACAACTCATAGATTTGAAATTGCTCTTTAGAGAGTGCGAATAAAACATGTCAGTTGATTTAATGACGTAAGATATGTTATGTTCAGTAAAAACCAGTTCAATTAATTATCTGAACTTCCTATAGGGACTTCATTTCTTTCTTGACCAAAAATGTTCTTGTCATTTGGGAATAATGAAATTTGCTAAATATTGGGTGATAAACAAATAACGTTTGGTTAACAGTGACAGATGATGGCTGGTTTGGTTTGTCTCAGATTTACCAGTCCTCGCTTTAAGATATCGATCAAAAATTGATAACAAACTTTCGATGAAAACAGACAGATTGTCTAGTTGTTAAGAGTGGCGTGCCCCAACTGATGTCCATGCCACCGATGCCCCCCCCCCCCCCCCCACCCCCAACAACCCCCATTTGTAATCTGGACTTTTGAGATTATAAAATACCAGAATAAAATGTTACATTTTATGACCTTTTATGTAATAAATTCAATTTTTTTTTAAACTACTTGGTTATTATTTACACGTAAAATGTATTTTGTTTTACCTCAGCACGTCAGAAGAGCGCTAAAAAGGGCTTTTAGGAAAATTACAAACGGAAACTAAAATTTTAGCTGGCCAAAAGCACCCCCTAGGAAAATGTATGCCCCCCAAAAAAACAAAATTTCTCAAAAGAACAAACAACGATAAAGATAATTCGCAGACAAACAACATTCATTGTCAAGAGTATCAATAAGTAGATTATCAACAAGAAATCCAACGAGATACAAAAGTTCATACTCACTCCTACTGGTGACAGAAACTCTTTTAAGTGATTCTCGGGAGCTCTCCTCATTGTCTTCCACGTAAATCGTGAATCCAGTAAGATCTGCCCGACGGAGACCATCCTCAATGGAATCTTTTATAAGGCTTGCAATGTAACCTTTTCTCAGCAAAACATAGGAATCCCAACCAAAGAGAAAGAACAACTCTCTCAAGAAGGACACCATAGTGTTAGAGTCATAGATAGTTTGAGTTGTCGTTGGATACCTGTACTTTTTGTAAAGCTCTTGCGTTCCTGCACTGCCAGAGAATATTGGTACATTTACCGAAGCAGCAAAATCTGCTATACACTCGCCAAAGTGCTGCTACAGGACGGTCCGAAATAAGCGACTGCTTTTCCTTCAAAGTAAAGTTTAGCAGCTACTCTTATTGCGTCATTTACTCCTTGGTAATAGCATTTATCTGAAGTGAAAACCCACCGTACAGTAAAGTTAGCATACTCTCCTCTCTCTACGTGGTGAGAGATGGTTTCACGGGCAATCTCAAGGGCTGGTAATAATCGAGTTTCACCCCAAATCGATCGTTTATGTTTAAACAAAAACACAGCAACATTTACATCAGAAGCAACACTGCTACAGCATGTTAGTGCCAACCAAATCAACCACACTCTAGCCATCAGTTGTGTCAAACGTCTTTCCATGCTGGACTCATTTAATACGGACGTAGTGACTTTTATACAGCTAGCTAGTTAGCGTATTCTCCTCTCTCCAAGCGGTGAGAGATGGTTTCACGGGCAATTTCAAGAGCTGGTAACGAGGCTCACTGTATACAAGGAGTGGGTATCTGAACAAAATACAACCACATCTACATCAACAGCAACAATGATGCAGCATATTAGTGTAGTCATGAGTTGTGTCTATCATATAAGACTCATTCAAAACGAAGTTGAGCTGGTGCAGACAAAACAGTCGCTTTATATTGGCAATGCTTGGGTTCTTTTTTTGACAATTGTCTACTTCTGTCAAAGGTTTTTATCCATTCTTCATGATCATTCGAATCTAAAATGTCCTTTTCCAAGTTCCACTATTGCAATTTCCGCTTCCTTTTACAATATTTTAAAGATATCATATCGCAGAAATAGACAAGTGTTACATTGTCAGGGCGATACCACAATCTGCAATCTGAATACCCTTAAATTCCTCATACCTAAATGTAGAGACATTATTTCATTTCACTCATGCCACATCAGTGTTTCTCATAGAACCCTTCAGGTTCTACTACTATTACACTGTAATTCACGGTAGCGCATGGAATTAAAAACTTTCTGCCGACATACTAGTCGCGCTCTAGGTTAGTAAGATGAGTCAATTTCACGACCAATCCCGTAAAATGACAACGACTGGATATCTTCATAAACAATAAAATAAATGGTATTACTTTGAGCAAAATGTCAATCATTATGACACTTTATCCGTGAGTCGTGTTCTTCCATCAGGCCGATGTGACATGCCATCACCAACTCAGCAAGAATATTCCCGATCAGTATATCTAATTCTTTTTATACAGCTAGAAAGACCTCACAAAATTGTATGGCCATAGTATACGGAATGAAAAAACCTAAAACCAAAGGGGTAATAATAGATCAATTTACTGTGAGTTTCATAGTTGAGTCCTTATAATTTCCACTTAACAAGATTCTTAAGGTAGACCCAGATTTGTAAAACTTGTAAGTCAGTTGCAAATGGGAATATTGTTGATTGGCCTTGAATTATTGGGTCAATTTAATGACCATAATGAGAAATGACATTGTTAAAACTTTTCACCACTCCTGAAGCTTTTCAACTCAAAAACCTTCAAGTTGACAGAAGAATGGTAGAATGATTTTTTTTTCTCCACTTAACAGCTCAAGTCATGGCTGAGGTAATTGGCGCAAGGTTTTGATACTTCATAATGCTCTGACGGTGTTCTATAATGGACTCCTACGCAGATACCTTTTTTTATTCCAGAGGTGACTTTTTTTCACGAGGACACTTTTTAATGGTGGGCAAAAAAAAACAGTAGCAAGACGCCAAATACCCGTCGCATCGCGTCAAGCCGCTTCGTCGTGCCGTCGCCTCGTGCCGTTGTCCGTCTCGTCGTGCTGTCGCCTGTCTTCATATTGATTTAACAGTGGTAGTGATGTCGCGGTGTGCCGTCGTGTCGTGTTGTCGCGTCGTGCCGTAGCATCGTGCCGTCGCCCGTCTCGTCGTGCTGTCGCCTGTCTTCACATTGATTATTTAACAGCGGTAGTGCTGTCGAGGTGTGCCGTCGTGCCGTCGCGGCTTGTTGTCGCGTCGTGCCGTTGCATCGTACCGTCCCCCGTTATGTCGCGTCGTGCCAGTGCGCGTCCTGTCATGCCGCCGTTTCTTGCCGTTGCCAATCGCGTTGAGCCGTCGTCTTTCGTGCTGTCTCCTCATCTGTTCTTGACAAAGGGTGGCGCTCTTCTTCTTCTTACTCCATGGATGGTGGTCGTATAAATCGGTTTTGTAATAAATTGGTTTCCTTTCTCACACGTGACCACGCTTTTTAGGAGAGTTTTTCGTTGATGATGGCTGAGCCATCTGAACCGTAAACCTTAATTTATTATTCCATTATTGCCGTTTAATAGCTTGAGTTGCAGCTTTATAGTTCTACATTGAGACTTGGGGCCCAAAACCATAGATCTTCTAAACATGACGAATCTGTTTGCTAAGCACGCTGGAGAGAACTCGCAAACAAAACATGTTATATTGAACTTAAGGTGGTTACTAATTTTGCTTAACAGCAATTGTCGGTGCTTGGCAAAGTTGTGTGCGTCTCAAAGACACTCTAAAAAAAATTGTTTTTTCTTTTTCTTTTTTACGTTTTAACATGCACGTTTTTACATGCAATTTAGGCTTTGGACTTATTAGTTTTGTATTATTTGTTTTCAAAAGTTCTACAATTATTGAAAACAACGTTTGTAGAGGTGGAGAGATGACTCCTTAAACTTTATAAAAGCTACACATTATGTTCTTACCAGTTTTCATTTCAACTTAAAGATTGAAGTAAGAGAACAAACAACGACAATAAGATCAAGGTAATTCATAGACAAACGACATTCGTTATAACTTACAGTATCAATTAGTAGATTATCAAAAAGAAATCAAAGGAGATACAAAAGTCCATACCGCTAACCGACCATTAACAGCTTGGGCCACAGTCGTAGCGTGTGAGCCGTAGCATCGCGGCTCACGTGCTAGGATTGGTGGGGGGGGTGGGGACTGTGTATAGGCGCGGCGCAATGTGTGTGGGGGGCAGGGGGTGCTCACGGAGCTAGCGCCCCATGAGTGCATAGTGAGAGGTGTGCTATTGTCGAGTGATTCTTTCTCGCAGCTGGGGTGTTGTTTAGTAAGCAATGCTATCGCACAGCCGAGAAATCAAGGCTATAGTCGAAGCACGTCTCTTTTTCAGTTTTCACGAAGTGACGTATGTACTTAGGTATTAAAACTCATCAAAACAGATACAAATTTTAAACGGTTTGACAGTTCTGTACAAATGAAGAAGTCAGCTTTATTTTGGTGTGTAAAACATATCCCGAAATAGTAAGCAAACTCCGAAACAGTACTTTGAAAAAAAAGTTCAACTTTAACTGCGATTTTCTTAAAACACGGTATTTTGGCTTTGGTGCTCCACAGCCATACGTTATTTCGTTAAAATGTTAACAATGCCGTGAAAACTTCAGTATTACTTGACCACAGAACAGCATATAAACAAGATACAAAAGTCCATACTCACTCCTACTGGTGACAGAAGCTCTTTTAAGTGATTCTCGGTAACTCTCCTCATTGCCTTCCACGTAAATCGTGAATCCAGTAAGATCTGCCCGACGGAGACCATCCTCAATGGAATCTTTTATAAGGCTTGCAATGGTACCTTTTCTCAGCAAAACATAGGAATCCCAACCAAAGAGAAATAACAACTCTCTCAAGAAGGACACCATAGTGTTAGAGTCATAGATAGTTTGAGTTGTCGTTGGATACCTGTATTTATTGTAAAGCTCTTGCGTTCCTGCACTGCCAGAGAATATTGGTACATTTACCGAAGCAGCAAAATCTGCTACAGTCACCAAAGTGCTGCTACAGGACGGTCCGAAATAAGCGACTGCTTTTCCTTCAAAGTAAAGTTTAGCAGCTACTCTTATTGCGTCATTTGCTCCTCTGTAAAAGCATTTATCTGAAGTGAAAACCCACCGTACAGTAAAGTTAGCATACTCTCCTCTCTCTACGCGGTGAGAGATGGTTTCACGGGCAATCTCAAGGGCTGGTAATAATCGAGTTTCACCGAAAATAGATCGTTTACGTTTAAACAAAAACACAGCAACATTTACATCAGAAGCAACACTGCTACAGCATGTTAGTGTCAACCAAATCAACCACACTCTAGCCATGAGTTGCGTCAAACTTCTTTCCATGCTGGACTCATTTAATACGGACGCAAAACTCTGAAGTTGATTCTTCTGCAGATCGATGCTGCCTGGGCTTTGGCCATCAAGTGACTTTTATACAACTATACCTCTTTACCGAAAATGATTCTATTTTACTTCAGAGGGCGTTTCGTCTTGAAGAAGAATCACTTAACATCTCGTATTTAGTCTAAAATGTTACGGGTTTCATTTTCCTGTGGATTTCCACTTTTAAAGCTTCTCTGTACAATTAACTAGGTCTCTAGGGATCACGTACCTTCTTAATATACCCTTTTACGAATTTTAAACGGAAACGTATTCGTTTCTATATATGTAATGAAAAGGCCTTTCAAAATGTCACAGACGGTGGTTTTCCATTAGTTATAGTTACATCGATCTTAGCCGCATCCAATCCTAATGCAGTCACCAACATCAGAATAGTCATTCTTTTATTTCACTCATTCCTAGACATGTTTCTCAGTTAAATCTTGGTGCATTCATCTATAGGAGGCAATATGGTTTATAACAGCAGGGTGTGGTCTAGCCCTGGTAGGACGTCCGACGTCCTACAAGGGCTAAGTGTGGCCGCAGAAAAGACTGGAACCCTACTGCAGAGTTAGTATCACGTACCACTCTCCAAGGTCAAATTTCACGAAGCTGTCAGCACAATGTTTTTGATCAGCACAAAAAATACTGCTCAGCAGAAAACAGTAGAAAATTGTCTTATAATTTGAACTGTTCCATATGGTGTCCGTGACTTTCTGCTCTGCAAAGAAATTTGCTCCGAGCAGCTTAATAAAATTAAAATAAAATAAAATAAAATTATGCACAAATTGTGAAAAGGTTTCGGAAGCAATCTCATAGGCTGACCACAAACGATGACAATGCAATCTGATTGGCTGACAACGACCAAATGCAACCATAAACAATGACAATGAAGTAATCTCATCAGCTGATAACTGAATGTCACCAGAAACGATGACAATGTTAGTCCCAACCAAGTCAACGATAGCTATGAGATGTTTCAAACTTCTTCCCATCCTATTGGTCTCATTCATAAATGACACAATACCATCATTTTGTAGCCAGCATTGTCTGGTACGACAAGAGGGTCCTGTTGAAATAAGCGGCTGCTTTAAACTCACAGAAGACTTAGGATGCTACTCCTATTTCACCGTAATTTACTTCAATTCGGGGACTAAAAGCCTAACTGAAAAAGGCTGCCGATATACTAGACATTCTTAAGGTAGGATGAGATGGTTTTACAAGTTAATGGACAGAAAACGACAGAAAACGACAGAGTGTTTCCATGCAGTAACAATGAAAAATTACATTATTTACTTCCAAATGTTCACCATTTCATGACGCTGAATGTACGAGTAACTCTTCTCCATTGTGACACTCAACTCTACATTAAGAAGCTGTCTGAAAACTAAATATGATCTCAAAAAGAATATTCTCGATCAGAAAATCTTCTTCCTTTTAACCAACATCTTTTAAGACAAATACAGATGTATATGTCCTGATAATATTGAAAAAAAGAAACCCCAAAACAAAATAGGTTATAGTGGATGAAATGTGGCTTTCTGTTGACAGTCTTTATAACTTCCACTCGACCCAGCTTTGTATTACCTTGAGAAATAGTTGCAAAATTGGAATTTTGTTGTTTCGCCTTGAATTATCAGGTCGTATAACCATTCTCTTTCCTGAACAACTTTTTTTGTCGACCTGTATTTCCTATGCTATAGTGATTTATAATGAACTCATTTTCTGATGCTGTCACGTATTTTCGATGGATCTGTATTATGGGCTGTGTTTTTAGTTTTAGATACATAGCGTTTGTTCATGCAATGTAGTTCGGCACTGTAGGAGGCTCGACTGAGTTAATAACTACACTGTCAAATAAAATATCTGTAAATTTACATCAAAAGATTATGGCAGCATGCATCGCCAGATACTTTGATGTAAAATAACAGATTATTATTTATGTTTTTACCCATACACCGATAGTACTTTCCAGAGCTTTGTGAAAAATAAATCCACAGGGTACTCGGCTGGGATTTGAACCTCTGCCATTCTAGAGCAGAAATCTTACCAACAAGACCACCGAGATTGCCCGGTGGCTAGAGGCCGTTCGAATCCTTTTCAGAAGCGGGTGCCGCAACGGTCTCCAACAGATGTTAAATTTGCATCGGGGATGAAGGATACAATGTTTTTACCCACACACCAATGTGTTTAAGCACTATTATACAAAGTACTTTCCCCAGCTCTGTGAAACAAATCCACAGGAAAATATTACGCAGGTGGGGTTCGAACCCACAACGTTTTCCATTCTGGAGCAGATGTCTACTACAGACTACCAAGATTGCCCACTAGCTAGCGGACGTTCGAATTCTTTTCAAACCGTTTTTCCCTCATTAAACATAATTTATTTTCTTACTATACACATCTCAATCCTTCATGTATAATGGGGCGGATCCAGAATATTTCTTAGGGGTTGGCTAAGTATCTAAAACGATTTTTCAGTACTACGAGTCACAATGAAAGAATCCAAGGGTGTGACCAGCACTTTACACAATCAAGCCCTTACGTCCAGGACTCCGGAAAATGTTTGATTCTAGATGGTATTTGGTGCAAGCAATCTGAGGCGATTCCAGGCCACTTTCCCCTCGACTTTGAGCAAAAGTTTTGAATGAGTGAAACGAAAAGTCCATTTGAGATTCACCTCTGCGGTATCATAAAGTTTCTCATGTACTCATGTTTCCATCATGCAAAATAGGAAGCTATCTCGACATTTTCTTCTGGACATGATTGGTTGCTTGGGGCACAAACATCTTCTAATAAAGACCACTTCATTCGTTTGTAATTTCAGGAAGTTTGTGGCTCAAGCAAATTTAGAGATACAACTGATTAAAAAAAATGGGGGAAACACGGGGGATACCTCCCTCCCTCTCCCCCTCCCCTCTCTATCTTTATCGCTCCTTCTTTTTTCACGATTTTAGGAGGCAGGCTATTACCCCCTTCGCCCCCCCCCCCCTGCTGTAGCATTATTATTGCAGGTACCGGTACTGAAACAAGTCATATGTAATTCAAACTTCATCAGTAACACAGTTTGGTCAATCCTACCTACTTGAACAAACCACGGGAAAGTCGCAATTGAAGTCACTTTAAAACTGATCCATTAACAAATACTAGACCGTCCTTCTTACTTCCTGACGAAAGACTTTTCTTCAATTGTCCCGTCCCCTTCTCTATTATCAGATTTTACGACTGATTTTTGTAATCCCTTCAAGTAAGTTGCTTTATCATTTGGGTTAGAGTAGTCCATTGTATTTCTGGCTCAGTTTCGTTCCATTCTGTTCTTGTAACACGTTCCGCAATTGATTAGAAGGACACTCCTTTTATGTATTTTTTCTGATTTCACTTATAGCCCATCACGTGCCTTATAATTTACAAGCCAAGTAGGATCGGATCCTATGCATACTATGATAACATCCAGTGTTAATAAAAGCGTTGTTGGGTCCAGTGTGTGCACTAATAAATCGTCCATAAAATCTCTCTATACTTGCATTAAGAAATAAATCAAATCGACACGGTTTAATGTTCAGGTTACACTTAACATTGTCTGTATGATGCTGGGTGTCTTTATGCTATCTCATTACTAATGTACGATGATGTCAAAATAATTCCTGTACCGATTTTAAACAACCTAGACTTGTAATATATAGCTTGGGTGACTTTGTTGAAGGTTCTGCAGTCACCATCACAGCAATCTCTAAAAACTTTTATCTAAATTGATATGATTACGCGTACGACAGGTGAATTGGGTCAATATTTGCATAATTGATTATTCTTGGATGATAAATATCATGCTTGAGAGCGACAATTAATTATCCACTTACTCTTGCTTGTGTTGAGAGCTTCTCTTAAGGCAGATTCAAAGAAATTATCGTCTTCGTGGAAGCTTAAGAAGATAGTATGTGATCTAATTTGAGCATTCCTAAGAGCTGCCTCAATAGCGTCACCCGGACGGATGAACAAGTAGCCGTTTCTAAGGAACACACAGGATTTCCATCCATGAAACTTAAGCAACTCTGTTATAAATGACGCCATAGTGGAAGGTTTGTACACAGTTTGAGTTAAAGTTGGAAATCTATTCTTCTTATTTAATTCATCAGCACCAGCACTACCGGACAAAACGGGAGCATTCACCCAAGCGGCTAAGTCAGCTACACTCAGAAGATTGCTGCTGCAAGTAGGTCCAATAAACGCAGACACATTCTCTTGAAAATATAGTTGGGAGGCAACTCCAACCGAAGCTTTCTCTGGTCGACTGCAGCCCGTCGGGGAGAAAACCCACCGTAGAGTAAAGTTTGCATACTCTCCTCTCTCCACGCGGTGTGAGATGGTTTCACGGGCAATCTCAAGGGCTGGTAATAACCGAGTTTCAGAATAAATTGAAACATCTCCAGTAAAAAAAACAACAGACTGTAGGTTTGCTGGCAGGGAACAAATACATGATAGCCAAGTAAAGAACAGTGAGGCACTAAATAGTCTCACATCATCCATTCTGTTTCACATAATCACGATGCAAGACCTGTATAAGAAACAAGGAAATGCAACCGATCTACTCTGACACTGTCATTTTGTTCTGCTATGAAGGCCTGAGAGAATTGTTTTTGCTGTTTTTTGAATGGTACAATTACGAGAAACCATGTAGTTAATATAATTAGTTACCACTTTAATATAAAATACTATTTTTAACTGTTTGATGCGTAACATGTCCAGAATGAAATTTATCAGATGAAAACTCAAAGGAGACCCCTTTCTGAAGATCTGAATTGGGTTTGAATGAGCAAGAACGACTTCATTAGAAGGCGTAATTGAAACAAAGTAATTATCCAAAACGTTTTGGAGGCGTATTTTTAGAAAACCATTTCAATTGCAATGTAATGACAGATATTTCAATGTAAGAAAGTTTCGGTTTAAATATTGTGAAGACTTGCCTTGAACATTGAAGGTTCATTTTGATTTGATAGTTCTAAATAAAGAGTGGGGACAAACAAGACCCATGTAAATTATTCAGAGCTAGCCCACAAACCCGTAATGTGTGTTGTCCGCACATTCGGTTAAGGCCATTTTTAGCAACAAATAGACAACGACAGTTTTTGGCATTGTGACAACATACAAGTGTTTGGGGAATAAAGGAGTGTCCAAAAAGTGACTGGGGTGCGGAATTACAGAACACATCATCACTGCCTGCCCAAAGAGGTCCTGGCGGTTACGGTGCTCTGTCCGAATGTAAACAGGACGCAAAGCATGCAGTGGCTGCATTTACTGGACTTAGACATTTAGGTAGACAGGCATAACGTGAGAAGAAGTGACAATCAATATATATATAAAGATCTACCGTGCAATACAAGCTGTTGGCCTTGCCCCGAAATTTAATGTCAACCAAACACAAACAATCATAGCGAAATATCGCACTAAATTAATAGGCCCTTGGGGGGGGTCTTGCCTCTTGATTCGAAAACATCCAACAATAGCCCTGTATAATGTCAACGCATTTTCTGATTTCACCGTAGTTGGTGAATCAGTGTAGAATATAATGAGAGTTATAGGCCTACATGGCATAATAAAGAGGTACTAGTAGTGGTACAATGAAGTCAAGATATACGTTTGTTTATAATTCTAAATAAAACTCACTGGGACATTTTACCAAAAAGGTCACAAAACATTACGTCACTTTAAAAAAAAATGTGCATTTTCAGGTATCACCTCAAATTGTACAGTACCAAAGTTTAATTTTAATTTTTTCATGAACTGTTTTGATCGTTTGATGTTTTTCACCCATTTACTCTACCATTGATTAGAAATAACCGTGTTAGTCTGGTAGATAAAGAAGGTAGTATCATCAATTAATAAGACTAACTAATTAAAAAAAACGTATGAGTTTTTGTAGCAACAACTACCTCAACAGACGCAACGATATACAAACAGCATGTATAACCCCCATTTCCAATTTTCAACCTTTTTATATAAACAAAGTGGGTCGGTAAGAGGTCATAACCACGATAACATAATTGATTTACAATGGAGTTTTCTCTTCTAACGACGAGTCATCCATCTAAAACTGCAAATAAACACAATCATACATCAAACTACGGTAAGTTACTATGGACATTCTTTCTGAATACCGTGTACAGCTATTCACTTGATCGTCCTTCAGGTATACCGACTCCCTCAAGCTTAATAACTCGAGCTAAAATAGATTAACTTCTCCTACAATCACCCTCCCCTCATCTCAAACCCTACGATCGATAATGTTATTATTTTCGTTCATACTCAAGTTGCATGTTTGACTTCCAATTCATTGTGGGTCTATCGTAACTATATTTTACTTAATTTGTTATTTTTGCCCTGTTTGTTGATCAATTAATAGCCTTTTGATAGTTGCCTGCTGTGTGGTTATTGGCTCTAGTTTATCTTTCATTCCGTCACCAACAGATTTTCTCGTTTATTTATTTATTTTTTTGGGGGTACTGTTCTCCAGTTGTGTTTATTTTTTGTTTACAAATGTATAGCTTCCCTTAGATTTATCTATTAATTTTTTTTATTCATTTATTTCTTTTTCTTTTCTTTTTTTTTCTTTTTTTTTCATTTTTAGGATTTTATATCTGGACAGTTGGAGGCTTTTTTGGGTCTGACACATCTATGACAGTTTTGTAAACTATTGTTTTGTCCCGGACAATTTTAAATCTAAATATGTTTTTTATTGTGCGAAGGTATACAATTTTTTTTAAATCACTCCTTGAAAATGCGTCGTGGTTCGGCAATCTTGAGAAACTTCCGTGCAAACTATAATAAGTATGTCCAATGCGGCACAAATCAAACATACGACTTATTCTGTTTTGTTTTGTTCTCTTGCACACGGAGTTAAAATTAAAAAAGTCATGATTAAAAAAGTTGAACCCGAAACAATTTTTCTCTTGCAGTTTTGAAGTGTGCTGACTGCAGTATATGTTTGATAATATGTTTGATAATTTAGTACACGTCGAACATTTCAACAGACCGATTGCGCGACCAATGTATACATGTCATCACGTGACCTATTGTGTGTACTACGTCTCACCAAAAGTTGGCTTAGTGGTAATAATAACACGGTTACTAAGCAATTTTATTAAATTTGTATGTTGTGACACTGATATTTTAGGTGACATGGTTACCATCAATAAATAAAGCTTTTATTATATTATCATTATTATTAATAATCACATTACTGTTTCATAAACTACAAGTATTCTATACTACAAAAGAGGTTTGAGTTATGCACTACCGGCGTCGGACGACTATGCCTGTTATTTTGTTTGTAATGTAGGCCAAAATCACTGTAAAAAAAGGGGGGTAAAGAACGTTGGAAAAGTGAGCATTTAAATTTGCCTTGCGAAAAACTCTGGAATATTGTTCACAGATTTCGAGATAGAAAAGCCTCGATCGAATAAACAGATGCAACAATCATCATATTGTACCGTACAGCACTTTCCTATGGAGGACGTCGTGTTTGCTTACATTCTTTTAGGTCACGTGACGCGGGTCGCGCAATCGTTTTCATAGACGGTTGTTTTTCTTTTACTGACACTTTCAACTGACGAGTTAACATCATGTCAGATTAGGTAGAAACTATTCTTTTCCAAGATGAATATACAATGAAGATTGATTTCGGTAAAATTGTTGCTCTTTTTTTCAGCTAAAAGATTTTAAATGAATACTTCATTACTCACCCCTGCTATGCGAAGCGGCTTCTTTTAAATCAGGTTCGTAATCTTCATTCGACAATCCGATGACGATAGTAACTGCCTTGATATCTTCTCTCAGCAAACCTTCTTGAATGATTTTAGTGTCTTGTATACGACTGTAGCCACGGTGAATCAAAACATAGAAATCCCAATCAAAGGCCTTGAAGAGGTTGCCAAGAAAAGCTACCATTGTGCTAAGTTTAAACACAGTGCCTGTCAGAGTTTGAAATCGCATTTTCCTGTCAAGTTCAAGTGAGCTAGCTTTGCCACTAAAAATAGGAACATTCATCGAGGCAGCGAAGTCAGCAACGCTTTCCAAGTCACTCTCACAAGGAGGTCCAAAAAATGCCACCACATCCTCGTTATAGTACATTTGAGCGGCTACTCCAGAGGCATATACAACTTTACCGAAGGTACATCCATGTGACGAGTAAATCCAAGACAGAGTAAAATTGGCATAGTCGCCTCTCCCTACGCGTTGGGTAATGGTATCACGGGCAATCTCAAAAGCTGGTAGTATACGCGTCTCCGCGTAGATAATGTGATGTTTAAACAAGAACACCCCAACTTTTACCTCCGATGAAGATATGAAAACAAACATCAACCACAGGAAAACAAAATGTGTGTACAGTTTAACAATGACACACCTAGCCATGGTAAATATTATATATAGAGCTCCCGAAATAAAAGTACATTTTCAGTGGGCTGGATTGGAAAAATGTGATACTTGGCTTTGTGAACATCAAAATATCAAGTGTCACAATCAGACCTTCATATTACATGAATTGTCAATGACTAGTGGGCCTACTGTAGCCTTACCATTGAGTTTCAATCGCACCATCCGAAGACTAAATTCCATTATATGTCCATTTACTAATTGAATTTACAGTTGCATGCGGTTGATGTTTCCCATGTATTTTCAAATACGTCGATTTTTACAGAATTGAATTAGATCATGTGCATTTCAAGATTGTTAAAAAAGTATTGAATTATCAGCATTTTAACAGTTGTAGCTTTGAAGAGCCTACCGCGGTGACCTTGGGCGTCATTACTTAACCCAAAAACGCATATGGAATGGAGGAATATAACCCTTCTGGACTATAGATACTGAATACAATATATTTTGTACATAGTAAAAGCAAAAAAAAAACACACAATAAGTGATATCAAACATGAAAACTTCACTTTTCATTTAATGCTAACTTTTTTCCTTTTTTTTTTCTTAATAGCTAAAATCACGTGCTTTGATGACTCCACTAAGGATGGACAATTTTATGCGTTGAAAATGGACAAGGCTGTGAAACCTTGCTAGATTGCAAACATGTTTGGCTTCTGAGCTGTGTTTTCCACAAAATGTTTTAATAGTCTTGTCTTTAGTACTGATGCGTTCCAATATCAACGCATTTACATTTCCAAAATTCTAGTATCCACAATTATGTTGTTGTTTTTGTGACTTTTGTGACTTTTGGATACTTTCCAAACTCCATTTGAGTGTTTTATACCTGTTTACAGACAACACCGGACCATAGGTCAATATTATATGGTAACCAAACTCCTTTTCAATTCAACATGATTTATTGCACATTCTCGATCTGATTGAACTCTATCTTTTGGCCCAGACACCCAGTTGGAAGTAGATTTTCTGTTCGCGTCAGAGAGACAAAAATGTACTGTGGAGTTTTACGCAGCTAGTCTGTTGTGAAGATTGTGAACGAGAAATGGATTCAAACAACTTCGCTGGAAATGACCTGATCTGGTCAAAGAAGCAGTCTTGCAAAAATGGTACATTGTGGGGCTGGTTTTTGGCGGGAACGCTCCTCAACCTTACACTTACATCACTTTTGGCTGGATCGATATTTTTCTACGTTCGTGTGGAACTGCAGTCTGTTAAGGTACAGTGAGTTATGAGTGTTTTTTGTTTGTTTCGTTTGTTTTGTTTGTTTTGTTTGTTTTGCTTGCTTGCTTATTTGCTTGCTTGCTTGCTTGCTTGCTTGCTTGCTTGCTTGCTTGCTTGCTTGCTTGCTTGCTTGCTTGCTTGCTTGCTTGGTTTGTTTGTTTGTTTGTTTAGTCTTTTTGTTTTGGAGGTGTTTTTTATTTTGTTTTAACTTGTTTGATTTTAGGCCCAGTTGTTGTTTCATGAAGACCGACTGGCGTTCTTGGAAAAGCCAATCCTCACACGCGACGCCACTGTGCAAAAAGACACCGAAATGAACGACCCATTGAAGAAAGTCAAACAGCGGAGTCGCAGAGATCATGAAACACCAACGACAACTGAGCATCGTGCTAATGAGACCTGGATCTTTCAATCGGAAATTGACACCTCACAAATTGGTATGAATCGAAGGGAAAATTTCTCAAAACAATTGTCAGTGGCTTGCAAAAACAAGCGACGAATACGGGTATTGAAGTGAATTCGAAACAAACTAGAACCACGATAGCTGAAAAGGCGAGCTGCTGATTGGCCAGCAGAGGAACAATGACTTTATAGAAAAAAACAACACAAAAGGGTTGGATATTAGTGGGCATGCCCTTGGCCACTGCCTTCTTTGTTTAACAAGGGCGTCGATTGGTGGGGGACGGGGGGACATGTGTGCCCCCCCCCCCCCAACTGTTTAGAGTGGGGTTGCATATCAATCGTCCCCCACACTTTTTGACCCCACCCCCCCCCCAAAAAAAAAACAAAACAAAACAAAACAAAAACAAAAACAAAAAACAACAACAAAAACAAACAATTAAACAAAAACAAAAACAAAAACAAAAAACGGATGGTAAATAAAAGCAACAGTATACAGCTTTTCGGGGAAAGTAAACGTGAGTGGTTTCGGGTTTTTCGTACATTTGTTTTTAAAGAACTGAAAACGTTCGAATGGTAATGGGTGAAATGAGATTGTGTTTGCGGTGCATACAAAGATGGGCCACGCGCGGAATGCTATTGGGCCTACCTATTTTCGGCCAAGCTATTTTCTGGTCTTCCAAGGCTTGCACGCGCATGTCCCCCACCCAATTTTCGGTAGCGATCGACGCCCTTTTGTTGTTTAATATGTGGCAGATGGGCTCAGGTTGCATTGACGGATCTAGTCATCATCAGGAGACTGATGATGACTAGTGCAGGCTAGTCGAAACGTTGAGACCAAAACTCACTCAACGGTAGTGAAGTTATCCGAGAAGTCCCCCTAACCCACTAAGCGAAAAAAGTAGTAGTAGTCCCGGCCGATTTCCTACCACCAGGTAGTACTTAAAAAGCAGGACAGTTTTTTTTTAGAACTACGTTGTCTCCCGAATTCCGAAAGTCTACTCCGCGGTAGTAGAATAATAGCAAGACAAGTTCTCACAGAACAATCTACTGTATATAGCAACGTAGATATAATCACATGGTGTTACCGCAAACTAAATATACATAGTGTCACCTTATTTCGGAAATTTTTACCCAGCCAGAAAATGATTGTTTCTACTCCTTTTTCCCATCGTTGGGGGGGGGGGGGGGGGGGGAAGATAGTAATAACTTTACATAGATTATCGCTTTGGGAACATCCATACTTTTCTTTGTTTTAGCTCATTCAACTAGACCCGGTGACATAATCATAAAGTCACTGTTACATGATTATGCAAGTCAGTGGCAATTGTTACGCGGTTGGTGAAAAGGGATGTGGGGGGGGTTAGTGGAAGAGCGACCTTTGACCCCTGAAATTTGCATTTGACCCCTATATGACCTATGCTTGACCTCGGATGGCCGCGGTTATATTTTTATCAATCTCCCCTCGTGTTCAGGATTATTTTCACCAAGTTTAGGCCAAAATGGTGTCTCATTACACTTGTGCTTGCAAAACTTTTTTATATTCAGGCATGACCATTTATGTGCATCCTCAAATAAACAAATATGCATTTAAAACTAAATACATGTCACATAATGATGAAATTATCTATACAAGAAAAAAAACCATAAAAATTTGTTTGGTGTACCCATTTACACAGGGAACCAAAATCCAATTTATTGCAACATTTTTAGGTTTTTTTTTAAGTACTTTTGACTACTTTGATTGTTATTTAATGAGGAATTGTATAATATTTTGTTTGGACTAAGAAATAATTGACATCCTTCTTAAACTGTTGCCCTTTTTCTCAAGTGGGCCTCCTAATTTATGGAATAACCCATACAAAATAATGCTTAAACTGTAACGTTTTATACTGAATGCGGAAGGCCAGACTGACCGACGGACAGACGGACGGAAATTGTCATTACGTAGGCTCACTCTACTTCGCAGCTCGCCTAAAGTGACAAGTTTGAAAATTAAATTTGAACAAACAGTCTGCGAGTTACAAATTCGTCATGATGATGAAATACCTGCCAGAATATTAAAATTAAGTTCAGATCCACCACATGGACTTCACTTTCCAGTTTTAACATGCCAAGATGGAAAGGATGGGAAAGATGGTGTGAAAGGCCAGGACGGACGAGACGGTGTCGATGGAAGGGATGGAAGGAACGGTAACGATGGAAGGGATGGAAGGGACGGGCCCCAAGGATCATCTTGTGCGAAGGACCAACCCGGCGAGCCAGGGCCAACTGGTGAGCCAGGGCCATCCGGTGAGCCAGGGCGACCCGGTGAGCCAGGGCCACCCGGTGAGCCAGGGCCATCCGGTGAGCCAGGGCGACCCGGTGAGCCAGGGCGACCCGGTGAGCCAGGGCCAACCGGTGAGCCAGGGCGACACGGTGGGCCAGGGCGACACGGTGAGCCAGGGCCAACCGGTAAGCTAGGGCCAACCGGTGAGCCAGGGCGACCCGGTAAGCCAGGGCCATCCGGTAAGCTAGGGCCACCCGGTGAGCCAGGGCCACCCGGTGCGCGAGGGCGACTCGGCGAGCCAGGGCGATCCGGTGTACAAGGGCGACCCGGTGTACAAGGGCGACCAGGAGAAAAGGTAATATTCAAAGCTTGATTCTCGATCATATAAGTTTTGATCGCAGGGTACCGCGGTACACCGGTATACTGTCCCTCATACAAATCAAAGTCTTTCCACAGATAATATCACCAAACTTGGCAGCTACAAATAGTTTTCGTCAAAGGTTGTCCTTAGTTGATTTGAATTATCTGCCAATATTAGTTTCTTCCGAAGCAAGTACAATTATAGTAATAGTTAATTAAGACCACAATTCAATGCATAAACAACAAGTTCTGAAGGATTACAGTTTACAGTATCACAATTATTTCGTTTTGGACGTAAGATTTGATAAATTATTTATTTAATTTTTTAAATTTCTTTCTGTGATATGACAGGGGGATGTTGGTATTGCTGGACCGCGAGGGCAGAAGGGTTCTCGAGCAAACATCGATTCTTTAGGTACCAAAACAATACATTTTACCTTCGTTTCCATGACTTTTACTTACAAGTCTTCCATAAGAGTACCATTTTGCTCACTTTATGCTCATGTAACAGGCAGGACTAGGGACGCACACCAAACTGGCTCATAGAAAACTGTCAGAAAATAAATTGCACAAGTATAAATACTCGTGTTTTACTCACGGCGTCGGATCGGGATCTCAAACTTACACTTGTGTCCGCCCGGTTCTCCGTCGTTTCATTTTCAATTTGACACAGTATGCTGGTCAAAGCAGACAAGTATTCTGGTCAAAGCAGCAACCCATACATCTTTGTGTGTGTGTGTGTGTTTTTGTTGTTGATGAAGTTCAATTCTATTCACTGTTTAGCCCTCAGACAGTCTGGACCGACATACATTCGTTGGGGAAGAACTACTTGCCCAAACCGTCCAGGCACAGAGCTTGTGTATAAAGGTATGTTTTCCACTTTCAAAGAAATTCTTCACCTTACATTGCTATTCTTCGCTTTACACCACACATTGCCAAATGCAACAAATAATGGGAGGTGTAATTTCTTGACAGGTTATGGTGCGGGTGCGCATTATACCCATGCAGGAGGAAGTACTGATTTCTTCTGTCTCCCAACTGATCCAGATGTGCCATATTCGTACAGAGATGGACACCAAAGTAACTCGTATCTTTACGGAATTGAATACGAAGTATCGTCTTATGACCCATTTTCTCACGCGAATTCTGCACGTATTCACAATCATGACGTGCCGTGTGCTGTGTGTCGCCTGACCAGTCGAGGCACTCAGGTTTTATTCCCTGCCAAGAACGAATGTCCGGACAACTGGACAAAGGAATACAAGGGTTACCTCATGTCAGACCGCCATGATTTTCGGGCAAGGAAAGCTGTATGTGTGGATGGGGCACCAGAGGTTATCCCCGGCAGTCAAGCCAATGTTGATGGGGCACTCCTTTACGTGATTGAATCTGTTTGCGGGGCTCTCCCGTGCCCTCCATATGTAGCTGGGCGTGAAATAACATGCACAGTCTGTAGCATCTAATTACAACTCATTAAAGGCAATGACGCACTCCACAAAAATGGTCACAATTAATGCTATATTGTATTTATCCAATAAATTCTTATAGTACGTTTCATTTATTTTCATTCCATAGCAAACGTATTTTTTGAAAGACAGAATTCTAACCCGATTTCCTCGAAAAGCTTCATTTTACAAAATTATTTCCAGGATATTAGTATCTAGCAACAAACAAGGGAAACCGACTGGGGAAAGTTTTACCGTAAAACTTGGGTGTGATTACTGGTTATACGGCAGTTTCAGGTTGTATGACTTTTGCTGACTTGTACGCTAATCTGCAGGTCGCAGGTTCAAATCCCGCTCTAGTCAATTATTTGTTCACCCAGAAAAATAATTACATGTACTTTCTGCACCAATTTCAAACCAAAAAAAGGTGTTATTATATAGAAAACATAAATTAATTACTGTGATGCAAAATAAATATGCAGATCGATTTCTGCATAACAAAACCAGGACTGCACTCAACGTTGACTAAGAACCAAGCCAGAATCGGCTCTCTCAATAATCACTTTTTCATTCTCCGAATCAGATATCGGTTATGTTCTTCATGAATATTCAACAATGCTTCACAAAATGTACAAGTACGTTGATACAGTGTTTGTATTTGGAACTCGAATTAATACACCAAAATGAAACCTTTCAAAGCGTCCTCGTCAAATACACAAACTCATTTATTAACCTCTCCATGATAAGGTAACATCAAGACATCTGTTAGTTTGATCCTCACATATGGCACCTTCAAAACCAGGTTTGACAATACATGTATTTTAGCTTGTACTATCTCTGACTGTTATCATAGCGCAGTGTGACCTATAATTGGACACTGTACTGCGTTTCGTTTAATTCAATTTTGTCACATTGAACTGACGTTGTGTTTACGTTACATTCTAATCACTCCAAAAAAGTGTTTACCTTAACCGTATAAAAACTTGATGGACATGTTACAGTTTGCTGTTAAACAGTCGTCTTGCCATTAGTTGTATAAAATACAGTTTTGTATCAGATGATGTGTGTTTCCAGCCCACATGTACCATGTTACAACATGAAGCCTTATATAATACGAATCCATACCTGCCTGTGTGTTGACAAACAGTCAAAGCTATCTGAATGTTGTCATGTAGGGGTTATGTTAGGGGTAAGGGAGGAGTAGCAAGAAGTGAATCAAACCCTAGGTCTGATCTCTACTTGTATGCCTTTTGAGGCTCCCTTTCACTGGGTGAGGTTTCTTCTTTCGAACCATCATGAGTTTTAATAAAAGTTTTTACAACTTAAGTGTTCCAGAAATGACACCAGGGTAAATATCATGAAGGTCCTTCAACAGGTGGCACAAAGGGAGAAGGTTTAGAAGTTTCTTTACTCAGCTCAAGGAGCTGTCCAAGCTGATCATGACTCATTTCATCAAGACGTGCATCTGAAAGATTGACACCAACATCTGGCAGGCTAGATTTGCTTTGCTGGAGCTGACCTTGTAAAACAGCTGCATAGTTCTGCGACAAAAGATTTTAAAAACGTAAATTGTATTAGTATTTTTATTATGAATTCTTCCACTTTTTACACATTCTGCTCCATACGTTATTTACTTAAAATACATTTGTATAAGACAGAGGCACATACGGCAATGAACTATCAATATTTTGTGTGATTGGTTCTTAAAATGTTCAATGAAATTGCTTAACATTTTATTAACAAGGCTTTGATAAGGACTGTGCCCCTGTCATTTTATTTCAAAACTTTTATTTACATTTTTCATTCTGTATGTAATTTGCATGAAGGTAATAAACTGCTATTAATGATTAATGAATATTATTAAATAATGTACACAGAACCAATTCAGGTCGTAATATGCCTGTGGATTGTTTTCCCCAAAAATTCTAGAATGTACTTATTACAATACACATCACACATCGGTTTATGGGTAAAACACAAATAATAATTCAATCTACTTACATGCCATTCCTCCATAAATTTCTTTCCCTCCTCAGGCTTGACATTCTTATGTCTACGAAACTCTGCCTTGACATACTCATCACCTATTGCCTTCAGCTCTAGAGGTAGCAATCGATGAAGAAGCAGAATGTTCTTATACAGAGAGAGGACTGATGAAACATGTCTACTTGTCATTGTAACAAAATGGACAGGCAGTCTTGTTTGAATCCCAAAAACTTGATGTGAGATGTTGGCCTATGCTAATCCCTCTAGTCATATCACATCTGCAAAACAAAAATGTGAATAAGATGAAACATTAGGTCTGAATATCATTAAGTACTTCTTGTTTTCAACAGGGCTAAAAACAAATTTAAAAAACGAAGACAGTTTACTTCATCTAAATGTATTTAACATCACACAAGGCTACTTTTTGCCCAAGGTCTGCCATTTTTTCAGTCAAATTTCATGCACTCTAAGGATATGGTGCGCATTTAACTGCGCACATGTCGCCTAAAAGGCACTGCCAAGTAACACACAAGGAATCTGACCCCTAGTATGGTGCAACTAGTGTCGGTGATGACATCAATTAAATTGAGTCAACAGGCCTACATGTACTCTGAATAGAATACTCATTTATCAGAATCAAAAATGGTAGTGTCCTAATTGAGCCATCCTCAAGTTCTGGTGTTGTCAGAATTTGGGTTCAGTTCCCACTCATGGCACTGTTGACCCCGAGCAAAACACTTAAACCATCTACTTCGTCATTTGGGTATATATACCATGTGCTGTGTCAGGCCTTGAACTTCGTTCTGGAAGGGGCTTAGCAATATTCCTCTGGTAAGGGGCACCTCTGTGAGGAAAATGTACATTTGTACTAGAACTTTGCAAAGGGCGTCACAGCAAAAGCACAGGGCACCACGGCATTTGCCGTGGGTGTCATGGATTAATTTGAGGCCTGCTGTGTAATGCGTATTGTAAAAATGTACTTATAATAGTATAAGACAAGGGTAAATTTGGGTGCATATTGCACAGTATCACCTTTTAATATTTCTAGAACTATGAAGTTGTCACTCTATCATCTCCACGTTAGGGCAACCTCATTTATACATGTAGTTCTAGTCTATGACTGAGTTCATGATGAAAACTAGACCCAGTAACTGGAGAGCTGTACCCTTCTTTTGTTAAAAAGCATATAAATGTAGGAAAATCTGTAATTGAACTTGTCTGTTTTGTAAAAATGTTCAATTCATGTCTTCAGTTACCGTTTCGCAAAGGTTCAAATTACATGCGACGTTACTAATAATAATAATAGATTTTACTTTGAGTACTGGTGTGCATTGATTGCTTTACGGTTTACGCAAAATTTGTGCCAAAATGTAAGCTTGTGCGCCAACAGGTGAAAGGCTATCAGCACTAGCCCCATAAATTGTGCCAATACGCTGGACGACCTCTGCTTTTCGGCCCAACGAACCCAATTGTCCAAAAACAGAGATCAACTTTCGAAACGTAACTTACATTTTTTCACAAATTTTTCCCTCAATGATCGGTCGTTCATTGCTGGAAGCATCGGGAGAACATTCCTGCAAGCCCCCCAAGTGCGATAACTCCTAGGCTTTTGGTAAAGTTTTATGACAAATCTCCATGCTGGTATAAGCCCATTTCAACATCGTCGGAGCCATGATGGTTGCTGTTGCGCATGTGCGCTGTACAGCAAGAGAGGGCGCTATGACTCGTAGTACTCCTTTACAAGTCTTTTCTTTATTCCAGCAGTCTTCTTGTGACATTTACCTGAAAGTGGTACGTCAAGGTTTCGAGCAGCGGTAAACGCTATTGCATGTGCTGACTGATTGCGTGCATAACCCGAGACAGAACAGCGAGTGACAACATGGAGGTAGAAATGGTCACACCATCTGTTTGCGTTCGGCGACGACAGCCACTGAATGACTACACACACATAGCAACAAAAAAGACTAGCCCAGGAGTATGATGAGTCATAGCGCCCTCTCTCCCTGTACAGCGCGCACATGTGCAACAGCAACCATCATGGCTACTACGAAATTGAAATGGGCTTATACCAGCACGGAGATATGTCATAAAATTCCATCAAAAGCCTAGGAGTTATCGCACTGGGGGGGCTTGCGGGAATGTTCTCCCGATACTTCCAGCAATGACTGATCATTGAGGGAAAAATTTGCAAAAAAATGTAAGTTTCAATTCGAAAGTTGATCTCTGTTTTTCGTCAATTGGGTTTGTTGGGCCAAGAAGTGGAGGTAGTTCAGCGTATCGGCACAATTTATGGGGCTATATCAGAACCAGCTTACCTTTTTATTTTACCATATGTCTCAACAAGCTAGTCCTAGACCCAGTAACTGGGGCACTGTATTCCTTTTTTGAGATTTTGACATTATTGGTCGTACTAGCACCCCAGTCCATAATGTATGTGGGAACTCTGACGAAGCAGATTTTTTAGGAATCTGAAGAAAAAAAAATTCAAAATTACGACAAAGACTCAACAGAATTGCTGGAAAATTGCCTCCCACTGGCTTCTCAAGATATTTGATGAAATAAAATGCTTTTAATTGTACTCACAATTTTTTTCTGTCTGCCAAAACTAAAAATGCAGATCTGCGTTTTACTACTACGTGATTGCGTGTTCGCTGATCCCCTGACTTGCATGTTGTTTTGCGCAGTCAACGCAGGATACCAGCTATGTAGATCGCGCGCTCGGCCAATCATGACCAATGGAAAATTCTAGTATACAGTGTGGATTGCGTATTGGCTTATGGAGAATGGTATCCTATCTTGACCGTGCAAAACAATATGCAAGCCAGGGCATCAGCAAACACACAATCCTTTTTGTTAGGAAACAGTAGTTGATGTCAGATTAAAAAAAAATCCGCTTCGTCAGAGTTCCAACATACATCATGTACATTACGGACTGGGGCGCTAGTACGACCAATAATGCCAAAATCTCTAAAAAGAAGTACAGCGCCCCAGTTACTGGGTCTAAACTAGTCCTACACTACAGGCAGCTACACGTGTGGCCATGTGATCCCTTCTCGAACCAATCAGATCGGATAAACTGTGTGGGGGATTTATGACTAAGATTTACATGATAAATCATTAATTAAATAATAAGTACTATTTTTTAGTATTAGGCCTACATTGACACTACCACAGAGCAAGGAGTACACTGTCACTGGACTGTCACTGTGCTTACATTACACCATAGAGCTACAACAAACCCACAGACATTGACAGACACTTTTCTGAAGTCTACTTTTTGGTTCAATGTCGCCGCAGGTCAGAACAAATCAATGCAACTAGAACTAAACCAATTGTTCTATACGCAATCAAGCATGTCAAGCCAATTCTCTGATTATGTATAGATTAAAACTATAATCAACTAAAAAAGAACTAAGAAAGAAGTAACCATGAAGTGAACTTACCATCCAAACATACACGTCTTCAGCTTATCGCTTAGCAAGGTTACGGTTACACAACAATAATAGTCCACATGGTTCCAGGTTTTAATAAACCACTGCCACGTTCCTTTTCCTATGACAGTCGTCAAGGAACCCGTTTTGTATGTAAGTCGTCTAATGGGGGCGCTACAGCAGTTTCTGCACGATAAACTCGGCCCAAACCCTGTCCAACCGGTTGAACATAGGGACGAGCAAACGGTTGGGTGTGCGGTTGGTTGAAAAAGAAGACCGAGTTGCAACTTGGTTATCACCATGGAGGAAGTTCACACATCTTTTTCCAGTAAAAGTAGCAATTTCACAAAGATAACTTTTTTGCAAAAAACTATGGATTTTTTAAACTTCCTCTTCTGGTTTGTTCTTTGTCATATTATACTCATACCTGTTTTTATTTTTTCTGAATATGAATGAAATTGCCATTTTGTTTGTCTAATGATGGCCAGGCAAGACATGATCGAGTATTAGTATGTATGCACTAAAATAATATTCCCACTATTCAGCTGTAAATATATATTTTTAAGTTGGAATTTAAAAATGCAATAATTCACATCACACAGTTGCTTGGAACGCTGCGTCATTTCAAAAGCAAATTGGTTGAATATTTTAAACTAAAAACTTGTTCATCAAAATTACAATGAATTTAATTTCCTTTTTATAAAATGGCGTTGGCAATACGTATAGAACTGAAGGAAATGGGGTTATCAAAACAGAGGCCTTAGGCCTACATTTTGAGAGAGAACAAAAGAAACTTGATTATTTACAGGTACAAGATCATGTGGTGACTACGTTCCAGATCATACAGTACAGTGGCTTGTAATGGCAACACACCCTTTGTAATACACAGTCATTTCTACCAAACACAAAAGTTAAAAGAAGGAAGAATAGATGCAGAGGTTAGGAGCCAAAGTGAGTCAACTTTGGTTGAGGACATGTTGCTCACACCAGCACTACAAACAGAAAAATTAACAGAATACATGTACACCATTACTTGAAGACAAAGTACATGTGAACATCGAACATCCACAAAACCTTATTGGAGCGACTAGTGCTGACACTGTAGTCCGAGTGGAAGTAGACAGGTGCCGTACACAAAAACTGTAAATTCCAGAATAAAAATCAGACTGTAAACCATGCTGTACCAACTAAACTCGACGGATTTTTACATTCCAGATCATACAGTACCGTTACCCAAAAGGAAACTGGCGTGTTTTGTCTTGCAACCTGATTTGTTATTTATTTGTTGTATTTATTTATTTACTTACTTTATTATTCCTTTTAATCATCACGTACGTATTGTGTGACGTAGTCGTACGCCTAGTCTCAAAGGCTGAACATGCGAAAAGTGCACAACTTGTAAGACATGCAAAAGAAACACATAACTGTTTACCCAATTTGTTTATAAGAATTAGAAAAAACAATTGTGAATATGTTTACTTTTATAAAATGTGGGGATTCGGCAAACGCATGCATTAAAACAACGGTCATGACGGTAGGCCTACCTACAGCGGATCTTTTTATGGACTGGTATTGTTAATATTAATTTAAATTCAGCCTACAACGCCATAATGACTAATGTTTTAACTCACCATTCCGGGTCAAGGTTGACAAGCCTTTGATACACTTCTCTCCAAATTCGATCATTTGATAACAACCAGCACAAATTAAAAGTTATATCCAACATGAGTCCACACCGTCCACCCGTTGATATCACTGTCACGGTGTCGATGGACCTGCCCACACGTCCCGTACACATGACGTTAATGGCTACCCGTACTTAATTATAATCTATGAAGAAGCAAGTGAAGTAGTGACCTACACTCGACTCGGTGCAAACCAAGTTTTAAAACAAAAGTGTTTATGTAATAGCTGTCCTAGAGGCTGAGGATTTTGAGCTTTGAATGATATGGCGTCCAACTACGACTTCAGCTCATGCAATCCATCACTTAGCTTGCAGTGCAGATTGCAGGGAGTTGTTGCCCGTCGAGCGCTGGAACCCACATTCAGGCACTGTTCTTCGTACTATGTGGACGGGCGAGATGGTACAACAAGCACGGTCAAAATCCCTTCAAAATTGAGAGTTTTATGTCTCCTTTTCCAAATAAGAGTGACTTGCCTTTTGATCTATAACATTAAAAGTCCAACCTCCATTCAACCAGAAGTGACATGAAAGACTCAATGGGTAAAAACGGCTGCAAATTAAAACGAGGATTTCTGGAATGTCCACGCTGGGTTCATCCGAAGTGTGCATACAACAACACTTTAAAAAAATGTACACAACAAAAGCATTGGTGGTGGGCGCGCACATACATGTACATAAAATACTGCCAGATAAGTTTTCAATGATTTGCATTCCGGCGGGCAAAATCCACTCACGCTTAATTATTTCTACGCGACCGTCATTCAAAAATTGCAAAAACAGCCTTGTGAAAAGTAAATCTTCTAGAAGAAAGTGGATCCATTTCTGGAGAGGTAACCTTTAATATGGTGTGAATATTAAGTGTTTCTCCTCACTTTTCCTGTCGAAAAAAAACAACAATGGCGAACTATTTTCACTGAGCGGCAGGATTCCAATGCTGTGATCTGCGATGTTGTCCGTGAACGTCAGAGTAGAGGAGGGGGACGTATGACGTCGTGCTATGGGAGTGTGGAATGTTGTCTTTTAACAATTGATTCAACATAAACAGCATTCCTTTGTTAACTATAATGACCAATGCAAGTTAGTGTTATGAGCTGGTAGGTGAACTACATTTCACGTTTGCAGGTGCAAATTACATCGAGTCAGAAACTTGAGAATGTTTTTAAAAGAATCCTGAACTTTGGAAAAGATCATAGGGTAGGTTTAGTGAAGATGACAGCAGTTTGTATTTATGAAATCATTTTCAAACAATGAAGTCAGGACCATCTTGTGCCGGATAGTGAGGATGGTTGCAAGATCTACTAATATAAGCTTCCTTTAGAGATGAAAGTGCAACACGGTCACAGAGGTGAAGATCGGGACCTCATGGCCATTCAGTTTCTCTCCCCCTCCCCCAACAGTGGCGTAACCAGACATCGGAGATGGAGCAAGCCGGGCATTTTTGTTTTTGTTTTTTTATTGTTATTATTATTATTATTATTTTTTGGGGGGTTGGTGTTATCTAAAATGTATCGAACCATTCATTAGCGCATTTTTTGTAAATCTCATTTTGGGGGCAAGAGGGGAACGAGGGTCACGAAGGAGGGGGTGACCTAGTGCCCCTCCCCCTCTGGTTACGCTACTGTACCCAAAAGTAACTGTCCACCCATGATGATAAAGACAGTGAAGGTTTTTGTTCTTTCTGGCAATTTTTTTAGCCCACCATATTGGGCTTTTATGGCTCTCTATTGACATCAGTCTTACCAAGGTGACTATAATACCAATGTCAAATTTAAAGAGAGCCATAACAGCCCAGTGCTGGACTAATGAGACAATTTGTCTTCCAGTGGGGGTGACGAACAAATCAAATCCATTTCTACTATAATATAATTTAATATTAACATCAAGATTGACAAATTTGAAAGTTTTTGCAACATATTTATTGGAATTTTAACAAACAAAAAATACTGTTTATTGTTCATCAGCAAGTACTAATTTGTATAATACATTATTTTGATCGATAAGAGTTATTCCCAAACTATACCAGAGCAAACATGACTGTTTTACCACATTGCTGTTCCAGTGTGTGTTGTTTAATGGACTGTACACTTTTTACTTCTCTGCATACACAAACAAAATACAAGTCCATCCTAAAGTATACAATTCATTATTAGTTTATCAAAGCCTTAATATGTAAACTTAGTATAATGTCAAGTAGCAAAGCATCTTAACTATGCTCTAGAAACAAATATCTGCGTAAAAAAAACCAATACATTTCCTCCCAGACGAGAAAACCTCATAGGTGTCCTTACTAGGTTAGACAGTACCTATGAGTGGTAATCCACCTTAGGCCAACTCTTTCTAACCGCACTTTGTATTATCCCTTTTGTTATTTTGTTCTTCCAATTTGTTGATCACCATTATTGTAAATCCTTGGACCGCACCGCACTGTTAGACATCCGGGACAGCAACCTTTTGCTCGTAAGGATGATTAAATATCGAGTATCAAAAAAAAGAAATCTATAGTTTTGGGAGCAGAATTCTATGTACCTCATTTAAATTGCCATCAAAACAGATCCACAAAGCTTCCCCACCCCAGTGACGTAACTAGAGGGGCACGCCCCCCAACTGATGTCCATGCCCCCCCCCCCCGGTGCCCCCATTTGAAATCTGTATTTTTGATATTAAAATTACCAGAATAAAATGTTACATTTCATGAGCTTTTATGTAGTAATTTCAATGTTTTTAAAACTATTTTTTTATTTACATGCATAATGCATTTTTTACCTCAACACGTCAGAAGAGCACTGAAAAGGGGCTTGTTTAGGAAAAATACAAACGGAAACCAGTTTGTTTTAATTGGCAAAAAGTGCCCCCCCCCCCAGGAAAAATGGTGCCCCCCTTGTGCCCCCTAAAGTTTTACCCTAGTTACGGCGTTTCCCCCACCCCACCCCCATTAATATATTGACCAAACGCAATTCAGATTGGCATCTAAATCGTCAAATCCCGTGAACTTACTCTCAATGTGTTTACAAATCACTTTAACATCTGCACACGAAAATCCAACAAAAGACAGAAACATCAAATTCACATTTGAAAATGTGTGGCATTGTGCGCGTACAATGGCATGGAGGCGTACTTGTCATTACTCAAGTAAAAACTATTGTTGATAAACAGTTGCTATGGTGGGTGGGGCTTAATTAAATAATCATCGTTGCTAGAATCATGTTCATTTCAAATTTAACACATGGACACAATAAAATCAACAACTTTCACAAGCTCAGTAATATTTTTGGGATAATTACTATAATTCAGTCTTGCAAAATGTCAATTTTATTCCCAACTGTAAGAAGGTATCATTATTATTATTATTATTATTATTATTTTGTTATGCAATTATCCAATCACAAGGCCCAAAGGCCACTCGAGGTGTGGGATACTTTTTGAAGGGATAGAAACCTGCCCCAATGCGCAGAAACAAGACATGGTGAGATATAAACGCAAATCTCTTCACAGCACAGCTAAGAATTAACAGGGAGGGGTAAATAAATCCCTTACGAGACAAACATAAATGCCTCTTCCCCTATTTGAATCAATTATAGTTAAATCTTGCTCAAGGACACAAGTGTCATGACCAGGATTCGAACCCACATCCTGATAACTTAGCCACCAGAACTTGAGTCTGATGCACTAAACCGCCCGGCCACGGCACGCCACAAACTTAGTTATAAGGCTTGATTTGTTTTATTTTCTGTCCCTTCGCTCTCTATCTCAATTCTTCCCTTACCCAGTTACTTAAGCCATGACCTTGAGTGGCCTTTTAATGTAATTTTGAACAAAGAAATTCATGTTCATATCTCACTGTCGGTTTTGCTTAAAAACCTTTGTAGAAGTTCAAAATGTGAATTATAGCACCTTCTGCAATACTAATAGCCTCAAAGAACTTGATCTTAAGAAACAACTACAGTTTATAAGTATAAAGTACAAAATATAACGAACAAAGCTTCCTTAAAATACAAAGAACAAGGACAGAGAAATACAGGAGGGGAAATGTTATCAGCACATACCTCTCAACTTCAGATCTAGCTTGTATAAACAAAATTTTCAACGAGATAATAGCTTTACGTTGACGGTACAGACATGAAAATTTTTCTTACAAGAAAAGCAACTATAAAAGACACATAAGTCTGTTCAGTGTTTCTAAGTTTGTTATGGCACTGGATGATTTCAATGCATAAGGTCCGTTATAATAAATATTTAAGCGACACGTCTGAGATTTATTGTGTTAGCGTGTCTGACTGTCATTTGCTCACCAAGCGACAACTCTGAGATTTATTGTGTTAGCGTGTCTGACTGTCATTTGCTCACCCTGCTCTGAAATTGTGGCATCCCAATTCATCACTCATTTTTTGTTAATTAATTCATAGTTGCTTAAACTTGCTGAGGTTAATCATCAGAACAGCCTAACTTCAGCCTCAATACCAGGGCTAGGGTAGTCTTAAGTATCAATGATGTTGTGTAATCACTCATTGTCTTCTCCAAATACTGAATTTGGGCTAGGGTAGTCATAAGTATCAAATGATGTGGTGAAATCACTCATTGTCTTCTCCAAATACTGGATTCTCAAAGAACAAGTCAGGACCTTGGACTTTTGCCGTCTGCTGAGGTCTAAAAATACAATGAAACATTTTGAACACCAAAGATGTTATGCAGTTTTACACAGAAAACTTTATGATTTGTTTCATGTTAAAGATCCAAGTATAATTCACTAATCTACAAAACTTGAGCTAAGCTACCATCTTCAAGATCATTCTACATGATGACCGCGACAACTAAAAAAACGTTGTTTTCTCCAAGTGCAACAAACATTCAAATTAATTTACATACTTGAATTGAATTGAACCCTGCAAGAAAATATATATAATTGTTTTGTATATAGGCTCTGGTTCTGTGATATTTATATATTTATCTATTCATTTTGACATACAATGCCACGGGTCGTGGAAAAGGTTATAAAAACCCATGTAAAATCCACTACCCCGTCAAAAAGGTTATAATACAAAACAATGGAATGAGCACCCCAAAAAAAACGTGAAATAAAATACAAACATCTTTAAGTATATAAAGGTAAACATGAATAGAAAATGTGCTGAAAAAAAACGTAAAGAAATAAAACAACAAAGCAAGCAGAAAACAAACAAGGAATTAAAATTTAAAAGATGTCGATGTATAACATGTACAAAAAGGGTAATAAAGCGCCAGAAATCGGCACTGGTCACAATGAACGAATACAACCGTAAAAAGTAACCATAGAAAAATGTATATAAAACAAAACAAAAGGCAAAATGAACAAAACGCAACAAAAATCATGTTGTGGGTGGACCATGTGATTCGTAGAACTGCTTTTTTATGTGACCATGACAGCTTGTAAACAATCTCTCTATGAAACCAGACATTTTGTAGCACTTTTTGTAAATTTAATTACACTGGTCATTCCAATATAATTTCATTAATCATAACTCCCAGATACTTGTCACATTCCGTGTCCTGCAGTTTTTGACCATTTATGAAATAATCGTTGTCAATTGTATGGCGCTTTTTAGTCATTTTCATAATCTTGCACTTGGCAATGTTGAAGTCAAGCAACCATGTTTTTGACCAGGCTTCTAAAACTTGTAAATCACTCTGTAATACATTATAATCTTCCATAGACCTCACTGTCCGGTACATTATACAGTCATCCGCATATAATCTTACGGTGGACTGGATGTTTTTGCTTATGTCATTAATGAAACAATAAAAAAAAAAATAGAACCGAGGACTGTCCCTTGAGGGACACTTGAAAACTTCGCCATTTTGAATGACTCTGTGCGATCTATTTTCGAGGAAACTCATTATCTACCTTAAGTGTTGTTGTCCAAAGCAGTAAACACGAAGGAGAACATTGTGTAACTGTGTCAAATGCTTTGGCAAAATCTAAAAATGCTATGTGAACGCAAGAGCCGGAATCCATGGTGCTACTCCAATCGTTGATTGCGTCGATTAGTTGTGTATCACAAGAACGTTTCTTTCTAAAGCAATGTTGATTCAATGTTGATGTCATTCAGGAGATTATTGTCAGGCAGACGTTTTGTAAGGCGAAAATCCAACAAACTTGACAAACTTACCTCATGTTTGTCTTGTTCTTGTCAGCAGTCACGAGAGTCTTCACATCATTGAGACTCTTACTAGTCATGGATAAAACTCTACAAGATGCTGGAGAATCAGCCTCAGAGAGTCTCTGAATATCTAGGGTGAATTTTAAGACACACGAGGTCAAACTCTCAAGACCAAATCAAAGGAAACTAAAAGGTATGTTACCCTCCTACTGTCGGACCATTTAATTTAAACAACTACTGTGGTTTTAGATGATAAAGTTTGCCAGTCTGCAGTATTATATCATGTGGTGAATTAATCCATACAGTACACAGTTAACCCTCCTACTGTCTGACCAGTCAGTATCGTCCACTGAGGTTTGAAAGAAAGATAAATATGCCAGCCTGCAGTATATCATAAGGTGAATGCGTCTATACAGTACATAGTCAACCCTCCTACTGTCTGATCCTTCAATATCATCCACTGTGGTTTTGGACGATAGATAAGCTGTGTTAGTTTGCAATATGATATTATAAGCTATCACACAAGCGCGATTCGAATACGGAAAAACATAGCGCTTCTGCATCCCATATCCCAAGGCCGGAGGCCGAATGGGATATGGGATGCAGACGCGCTATATTTTCCCGTATTCCACGAGTGCCAGTGTGATAACGAATTTATCTTCCAATCAACTGGAAGATAATACAATTTTGAGTCTTTTTTGATGAAGAGCAAATCGTACAATAGGCAAATTCTAGAACGTCATTTTGCACTGTCCGTATACAGAGCGTGATGCATGATACTCAAAATATGCAGAGTGCAATATAGACTACTGGGAGTAGGGTATGTTTTATTTTCACACTCCCGTTGAGCAATCTGATTGAAGGATTAGCGCGTACTGGAAGATAACATGCAGTGTAAATCTGCACCCATTGTACACACTTAGTTCTGTGCACAGCTGTGCCACGTTACACAACACGTAGAGTTGAATGGCTTCATAAGGTTGGTCAACTCACTGGAAAATGTTAACAAGACTAGAGTAGGAGGGTAAAGGAATCTAAAGTGGAAGGATAAGAAAGAATCTCACCAAGTCTCTTGCGTTTGCGTTTCCTTTTTACCAGGCAGACTATGATGATAGTAATAGCAACTGCTGCAAGACTGCACAAAACTATGATCAAAGCTGTTTCTCCAGCTTCTGTAATCAGAAATATTGGGATCAGCTACAAATATTGAATACCAATGTTGAATACAGAGGACCAGAGGAAAGATGGCCACTGCATCATAAAGATGTAATGTTAACAAATATATGAATTTGATAATGAATCTCAACTTACGGTTGTTTTTTGTTTCTTCTTCAGTTTTGGGTCTTGTTCCATCACCATTGGAAGTATTTTGTGCCGTCAGAGAAAAGACTGAAGCAAAAAAAGCAATCATCAATTAAAAGTACAGTCATACAAAGCTTGAAAATGATTCAAGAACTAAAATCTTTAAATGACAAGACTGTATTTAAACAAATCTCAAACTCCCTCTTTCCCATCAATAACCCCCAACCCCAACCTCAACCCTGCATGTATCCCCATCCTCACCTACTTCCCATCAATAACCACACCCCCCAACCTCAACCCTGCATGTATCCCCATCCTCACCTAATTCCCATCAATAACCCCCACCCCAAACCTCAACCCTGCATGTATCCCCATCCTTACCTATTTCACATCACTAACCCCCAACCACAACCTCAACCATGCATGTATCCTGGCTCACCTATTTCCCATCAATAACCCCCCCCCAACCTCAACCCTGCATGTATCCCCATCCTCACCTAATTCCCATCAATAACCCCACCCCAAACCTCAACCCTGCATGTATCCCCATCCTTACCTATTTCACATCACTAACCCCCAACCACAACCTCAACCATGCATGTATCCTGGCTCACCTATTTCCCATCAATAACCCCCAACCCCAACCTCAACCCTGCATGTATCCCCATACTTACCTATTTCACATCACTAACCCCCAACCACAACCTCAACACTGCATGTATTCCCATCCTCATTTACTTCCCATCAATAACCCCAGCCCCCAATCTCAACCCTGCATGTATCCTGGCTCACCTATTTCCCTTCAATAACCCCCACCCCAACCTCAACCCTGCATGTAACCCCATCCTCACCTAATTCCCATCAATAACCCCCATTCCAAACCTCAACCCTGCATGTATCCCCATCCTCACCTATTTCCCTTCAATAACCCCCACCCCAACCTCAACCTTGCATGTAACCCCATCCTCACCTAATTCCCATCAATAACCCCCATTCCAAACCTCAACCCTGCATGTATCCCCATCCTCACCTAATTCCCATCAATAACCCCCATTCCAAACCTCAACCCTGCATGTATCCCCATCCTCACCTATTTCACACTCTGATCCTCCAAATCCTTCCTTGCAGATACATTTCCCATCTGTCTGGCTGCAGGTTGCTCCATTGTAACACACACAGCTATGTTCACAACTCCATCCCCATTTCCCTTTGTCACACTCCTGTCTCTCTGGGCAGCTGCCATTCCGTCGGTCACAGACATCACCTGGGCAAGCACACTGGAGAGTACAGCCTGGACCATAGTATCTCCAATCACAGGGGCTTTCACAGTAGACACCCATCCATCCTTCTAGACAATCACATGAACCATTCACAGGATTGCATAATCCCTTGTTTTTACATTGACATTCCTGCACACAGTTATTGCCATAGTAGCTTTGGTTGCAAGGAACAGCGCAGTTATCACCTTGCCAACCTGGCAAACAGGCACAATGGCCTGTCATGTGATCACATAATCCATGTATGCAATCACAGGTATAGATGCATTGGTTACCATAGAAACCCTCTGTGCATGCCTGGTTACAATGCTGACCAATCCATCCATCTGTGCAGTTACAATAACCTATACAACAAAATATATGCAAGAAACCATTACCAGATAGTTGGGACAAATATGCTGCCATCACAACTTGTTTATACTTACATTAAAATTCAGTTTAATTAAAAAGGCCCTGTTTTCAAATAGAAAGGAAAAGCAAGGTAGTAAGGGGAGTCCAAAGATCTTATAGATGACTCTTTTTGCCAGTCAGTGCATCTATTTCTGTAGACTGGGACCTCTAGAAAACACCTGGCAATTAATTGTAACAATGAAACTTTAGAACCAACTTTGGAGTGAAAATAAAAACTTCAAATGCTTGGAATATTTTTGGATCTTCCAATGAGTACAAAATACCTAGAATGATGAAAGTGAGTTTAATATCAGTACCTGTCACATGGTGGCATGGACTACCATTCTCACATTGACACATGTAATTACACCTGTCCCCATATGTGTCTTTACTACAAAGTGACGAGCAATCATCACCAACCCATCCTGGTTTACACCAGCATGACCCAGTCACAGCATCACACACTCCGCCGTTCATGCAGCTACAGTTCTGGTTGCAGCCATCACCATACGTTCCATCAGTGCAAGCAATATTACAATATTGCCCAAGCCATCCAGGTAAACAGGTGCATGAGCCATTAATATGGTTGCAATGTGCACCATTCTCACAGAGACAGGGTTCCTCACAGTGTTGTCCGAACATTCCTAAATGGGTTGAAATCAAATTTGTACGGTACTTAAAGTTCAACAACGAAACAAAGTTTAACGTACAAACCTCTTCACCAGATGCACATTAAAATACAATTCATTTTTCTGTTTTTTATATATTTATTTTAGTGGACCAACCAGCAATAGCGCTGGTTGCCCAGTTAGTAGAGCACTTGTAGGTTATTCAAAAGAATGCAGGTTCAAATCCAGCATCAGTCAATTTTTCTTTGCTTGCTACCCAATAATCACTAATAACTTCATACCTTCCCAGCACTGTTGATCACATGATGGTCCCATCCAGCCTGGTGTACAGTCACATGACCCTGTCACATGATCACACAATGCATCATTCTGACAGCGACATTGTAGCGTGCAATTTTCACCATACCAATTCTCTTCACATGCCGTGTCGCAGTGCTCACCAATCCAACCATTACTGCAGTGGCATTCCCCAGTATGTGGTGAACAATGAACGGCATTTTCACACCAGCAACTGTTGAGGCAATCCTGACCAAAGGTTCCTTCTGTAAACAAAAATCACTTCCATTATAAAGAATAAAGTTTGATGTGTAGCTTTTACTTCAGAATGGAGACACATTGAAGACATAATGGTTATGGGAAGTAAAGATAAATGACGAGCCAAATGATATGTTATAAACTGAACGAATCTTAATGAATGACTGTTTCAGACTAGGAGCAAGTTTGATCAAGGACTATAGTTAATCATAGTTCGACTAACTTTTATCGAACTTACGCTAGTCAACGATGGTTGGACTAGTCAAGTCGACTATTCATGACCAGCCTATTGAGGTTGGTCGTATTGCTGGTTACCATTTGCCATTTCATAAGCAGTGCAGAGGGGACCAGTTACTGGAAAAGTGATCAACGTTGATTTCGCCATTTTCTCATGGTAGCATGGACGTGACATGACTAGAGTCGTTTGCACTTTAACTTCCGTGCACATGCACTACGTACGTACGTCACTAACCAACCACTAGTTAACTATTGGTCCTTGATCAAACTTGCTCTAGGTAAGTTGTGCATTTATGATTCCAGGTTGCTTCAGTTCTTTTTTCACATTTTATACCAAACTTCTTATTTTCACTTACCATCACATAGATTCATGCACAAATCCTCTTTGTATCCTGGTTGACATGTACAGTTACCATCAACTGGCTCACACTCTGCTCCATTCATACACAAGCACAAAGAGCCACAGTACTGACCAAAAGACCCCTTGGGACATACATCACTACATCTGTCACCCATCCACCCTGGAAGACATTGGCAATCTCCATTGATATGATTACACCAAGCTGCATTCAGACATTCACAGGTAGATGTGCAGTTTACTCCATAAGAACCATCCTCACAAGACTGACTGCAATTCACACCTTGCCAACCTGCTGTGCATATGCATTGACCATTCACATTGTTACAAGCAGCACCATTCTGACATGTACACTTGTCCTGGCAGAGGTGACCGTATAACCCGGCTGGACATGTCAGATCACAGAGGGCAGAATAAAACCCTGGTGGACACAAGCACTGACCAGTGGTTGGAATGCAGACTGCATTATTGTGGCATTCACAAGCTGATAAACACTGCCTGCCGTAAAATCCCTCAGGACATGTTCCATTACATGTCTGACCAATCCATCCAGCTTGACAATAACATTCACCAGTGACATGGTGACACACCCCGTCATGTTGACACTGACAGTCATCGTGACAATTCTGCCCATAGAAGTCTTCAGGGCACCTGTCTTGACAGGAGTCACCTTTCCATCCTGGGGTACAAGAACACTGACCAGTCACTGGGTGACAAGATCCATGATTCTGACAAGTACAGAGGTCAAGACAACCCAACCCAAAATAACCCTCTGAAAAAGACAAGAAAAACATCAACAAATAAAAATAACAATGTATTCAATTTACAACAACTATCATCAGCTACTTTACAAGTAATACATGCCACGGGAAATCTTGTTTGCAATATAAACTATTTATTATACTAATTTGACATTCAGCAAGTGCTTCCGTTCCATGGTCCCAGAACAACAATTCAATACAGTTACAAAACATGCCTCAAGAATGCATCATCAATTAATTATTAGAAACAAAAGCAGAGAGAATTGGTGGATATTAAAAAATGCACAGTAATTCACTTAAGGTAATATAAAATGCACATTTAAAAAGACATAATAAATACTGACAAATCTTAAAAGTTACACATGAAGAAAATCCAAAGGCCTCACTGAACTCAGTAAATGTTACTTCTACATGATCTGCAAATGCTCGTAATCTTGGGATCATGTTTGATAGCACCATGTGCATGGAATCCCATGTGAAGAAAATTTGTCAAGCTGCTTTTTACCATATTAGAAATATTAATGGCATTCGTAAAATCCTCAATAAAAAGTCTGCCTCTATCCTTATACATGATTTCATTACATCCAGGCTTGATAATGGAAATTCATTGCTCTGTGGTATTAACAAAAATCTCATCAAAAGACTGCAAAATTTCCAGAACGCTGCTGCTCGTGTATTATCCAAAACACGTAAACACGATCACATTACACCAGTCTTGAAACAGCTTCACTGGCTTCCAGTCTGTCAAAGAATAAAATTCAAGATCATTTTGCTTGCCTGGAAAGCTATGAATGATAGAGCTCCTCCCTATCTCAAAGAAATTCTCTCACCATATTTGCCAACTCGCAATCTTCGCTCCACAAACCAACTTCTTTTAACTGTCCCTAAAACAAGCACTTCCAACGGTGATCGTGCCTTTTCTGTAGCTGCACCCACTCTCTGGAACTCTCTTCCATTAAATATCCGATCTACAGAGTCTCTGGACATTTTCAAAACATTGCTTAAAACTCACCTGTTCAATATTTTTTACAATTGACTTTCTGTGTATTATTTTTAACCACTTTTTTGACTATGCGTTTATGTCAATCTGTTTTTTCTTTTCTTTCTTAGCTACGTACTTTGTAATCTTTTTTGTTACTCTCTACATTATTTGTTTGTACTTTTTGTTTTCAAGTGCTTCGGAATATGTTAAGTCACAGATAGATGGCGCTCTACAAGTTTTGATTATTATTATTATTATTATGATTGTGATATGGAATAACAAGCTTTCAAGCGATGTGGGAGAAGGGCAAAGTCTTGATGAGTCGGTGAGTGAATTTTTCAAACAATCTTTCACTCAAGCGTCACTTGATTGTTATTTAAAAACCATTCAAAGTACATTTTGTAGGAAAGTTCAGTTTCTGTTATCATTTATTAAGGGGGTCAGGTTGACTTAGTGGTAAATGTCCGACCTTTCACCTCTGTGACCCCAGGTTCAAATCCCAGACTGGAGCCTTGCATGTGATTTGGGTTTTCAGTCCTTACCTTTTTACGTGGGTTTTTCCCTGCTTGTGGTTTTCCTCCCACTCCTAAAACGGAACATTTCTTCATTATCTTCTCCATACATGTATATTCAGGCATACAGGATACAGTGCTAATCAGTTTTGATGATCCCTTAGTATTTACTACCAGAAAGATTTACAATAAATAATAAAACACTGACCTTGGCATGGAGTCTGGCACCACAATCCTGTCCATCCAGCCTTACATGTACAGGATCCATTGATGTGATCACATTCAGCATCATTCAAACAACGACACAATTGATTACAGGATTCTCCATACCAACCTGTTGGTCAAATAGTCAGTTCAATTAATTAGTCAAACAGTAATATCCAATTCTTCTCTGGAAAAAGTTCTAAATACTGTTGTAACTTGTAACTCCCTATTTTCCAATATTTTTTCAGCAAATTGAGCAACCAATGCCTGAAGAACCGTGTCGTGGCCGAGCGGTCATAACAAGTACACAAGACTCAAGCTCTGGTGTTTCTGATCAGCAGAGTGTGGGTTTTAATCCTGGTCTTGACACTTGGGTCCTTAAGCAAGACACTTAATCATTATTGCTTAGACCTACGGATGGGGTGTAAAGCCTTTGGTCATGTGTGTTAATGCTCGTATCAAAGAACTCAGAAAACTTAACGTCAAGAGAAAGGGTTTGCCCCGGTGTTTCTGGCATGGTCTGGCAGTAATATGCACCACTTAACCTTGTATCCCTTGTAAGGTTTAGTATTATGGTTACTTCGTCTCTTAAAGTCATTCTTAACAAGCTCCACCTGATTTGATAATTCGGCAGAAAATCCATAAGAACAAATAAATAACAACTCATGAAATAGCAAAAAAGCCATGAGATCATCTCCTTATAGGCTTACCAGATTGACATGTAGCCTCACAATGATCACCCTGCCACCCAGGGGTACAAGAACAAGCACCTGTTACATGATTACAAGCTGCGCCATTCTGACAGAGACAGCTGTAATTACAGAGTAACCCATAGGTACCAACACCACACATCATCTCACAGTCAACACCAGACCAACCAGCTGTGCAGGTGCATTTCCCATTTATATGGTGACAGCTGGCTCCATTTTGGCATGTGCATGCCTCTCTACAGTGCATACCATACGTTCCTGTACCACAAGGTTCAGAGCAGTTGCGACCCCTCCAACCTTCAGAGGATGAGATAGAATCAAGAACAGTTTAATGAGTTTAATTAGTAGAATTTATTTTATTGTATAGTTAGCAAGCTGAACATGGTATAGACAACTGTTTTAAAACAGGCATTGTCCCCAACCATCTAATGTGTCAACTGAAAATCTCATTGGTGGCTTAAAGTACACCCGTAATTTTCAATTGTCATATTGAATCATCGAAATTCAGTGGAGGGCTGCTACAGAGCAAGGGGCACCTGAAACTTAGCATGGTATCAAAGCCAGGTGGAGGGCTGCAACAAAGCAAGGGTACCGACTGAAACTTAGCATGGTACCAAAGTCAGGTGGAGGGCTGCAACATAGCAAGGGAACCTAAAACTTCGCAAGGTATCAAAGCCAGGTGTAGGGCTGCAACATAGCAAGAGGCACCTGAAACTTAGCAAGGTATCAAAGCCAGGTGCAGGGTTGCAACATAGCAAGGGGCACCTGAAAATTAGCTAGGTATCCAAGCCAGGTGGAAGGTTGCAACATAGCAAAGGGGAACCTGAAAATTAGCAAGGTATCAAAGCCAAGTGGAGGGCTGCAACATATGTAAGGGGCACCTGAAACTTAGCATGGTATCAAAGCCACGATGAGGGCGACAACATAGCAAGGGGCACCTGAACCTTTTAAAGGTTTGCTCAAGTTTGTATGAGCAGTAAAGGACTGGATATTGACACACACTTAAAGAAGAAGCATGCATCCTCAAGTCTTGTGGTCTTGTGATGTTTGAAATCCAGTGAGAATTGTAGTGACTAATGAGAGGCTCCTGAGGAATGCCAGGTTGAATCAACATCTCTAAACAAGGATATAAACATAAATTACAAAAAATACAAAAAATGACGAGCTGAATCATCATAAGAAAATGCTCATAACTGGAGCGTTCTCATTGCATAGCAAATGAAATCAACAAAAAATGATATCCGTGGCGAAGGATATTCTTAAATTAGACCCTGCTAAGCTACCTGCATACTTACCTGCAGAGTCCATAGCTCCTGTTATCACACCTCAGGACGTCTTTAATAATGTAACGAAATGGTACCCCCTTTTTGGCGCCCGCTAGTGTTAGGTACCTCTTAGCAGCGGGGCATGCGCAGTGGGAATTTGTGGGATTGCGTGCTCGTCGGGGACGAGACGTGGTAGTTTGATTGAGACTTGCGAGGGAGACGGTGGGTAGAGCGGAGAGCAAGACGGTTGTGTTGTGATTGGAGCGGGAGTGAGCAGCAAGCGGATTGGGTGTTACTGGGAGTTGGGAACTCCAATTAGCGGCAGAGAGGTACACTAACTTATGCCAGTGCTTGGACTGCGTGGGCCACTCTTGTAGTAATTAATTGAGCTTTCGAACTGTGGGTTTAGACTTCTTAACAATTTTGTGCACTCCATTCAATCGTACAATTGCACGGGAGTCAACAGTGACATTTGTTACATTCAGTGATCTTTATTTACCTTAAGTGATATTTATTTACCTTAAGTGACATCTATTTACCTTAAGTGGTGATTACTTATCTTCAGTAACCCTTATTTTGCTTCAAGTGGCTATATTTTGCCTTAACCCTATCAGGACCGGGGGGGGGGGGCACAATGTGCCCCCCCTACCAATTTTTTCACCGTAACTTTTTAACGCTTAGTCCGATCATTTGTTTGACCTTGGGTCACACGATTTTACTGTTTTTTAGTGATTTTAAAAACTTTTTGGACATAATTTCCACTTATTTTATGTTTTTTTGCCAGAAAAGTGATAGTGGTGAGTCATGTGATAGTCTGAAATGGTTTTGGGAATTCAAAATGGCCGCCATTTTTGGCGGCCATCTTGGATTTTGTGTTTTCAGCCTGTAATTAGGGGGTCAAATTATATCAAGTTTTTTAACAATGGAACATTTTCAACCTGCTAATTTATTACTTTTCAGACCCAAAAAATGTTCAGATTTGTCAATCATGCCTTAGTATTTCTCCCTGGGCCCTTGGCGGCGGCCATTTTGATTGTTAAGTGAAAAAAACGCAAAAAAACATTTTTTCCCGAAAATGGGATAAATTAATGAATTAATATGCCCCCTAAAGATAAATCCAGTGACTAAATTATGTTCAAATTATATTTATCTTGTTAAAATGTACAAGTTTGCCAAGTTTCAAAACATTCGGACAAAAAATACAGAAGTTATGGCAAAAACACGATTTTTGACCAAAAATGGGCAAAAATCAGTCAAAAACGCCCTCTAGTGACGGTTTTTTTAAATTTTGTGAAGTCATCATGTAGAACTCGGTGAAATGAACATTTGTGGCAAGTTTCATCAAAATCGGTTGAACACTTTGGAAAATACGGAGGGGGGGCACTATGTGCCCCCCCCCCCCCCCCCCCCCCCGGTCCCCGTACAACCAAAAAAAGCCCGGTCCTGATAGGGTTAACGAGTGGGAATTCACCTTCTACTACTTGCAACCAGTAATAATCGTATTTAATCATTTATAAACAATAAAAGGATCAGCCTAGCACTCAGGAAATTGTCTCTTCCTTTGCTCTTTTAAGTCAGTCTGTCAATAGGGTCCTAGAGCCCCTCCCCTATTTTATCACATGCGGCGACAGATGGTCTCCAAACGATCTCAACCTTTAGTACCAGCTAGACTACCGCTCGCCTGTGCTGGTGTGACCCGGACTGTAGGGTAGACCGGGTAGGGATTCGCCACAATAAGTTTTTAAAAAATCAATGTAAACAAGAGTGGAGGACCAGACTGCATTCCACCGCATCTAGTGAATGAATTCGCATACGAACTCTGTTTTCCGCTGTCTCTTTTAGTTATGATTAACACTTAACACACTAACTCACCTGAGGTTTCGCATTATAAATATATTGACGATATGACACTTTCTCAACCTTTTAAGAACTCTGAACAAACTATTAGTATGCAAAATGAATTAGATCGTCTCCAACAATGGACTGCTGATAACAATATGAGACTTACCCATCCAAGTGTCAATCAGTATTTGTTTTAAGCGTTGCCCACAGTAGCACCTATTTTTTAGTATTGATGGCTTGTTAATTAATCAAACTGACTGTCTGAAATTGCTTGGTGTACATGTACAAAGTAACCTTAAATGGGACACCAAAATTGATCAGATATGTGCTAATGTTTCAACCAGAAGCTTTTTTTTCTCCGTCAGCTCAAGCGGTGTTGTATTCCTGTTAATGATTTGTTGATGATATATACCATGCATATTAAGCTAACAATGGAATACACCTGTCCACTTTGGTTTTCAAGTCTTAGTAAATCTCAACTGTTTCTGTTCGACTTGAACAACTTTTTACTTTACTAAATTTGGCAAATCACTGCTCATTTCAAACAACCACAGACACTTGCTCCCACCAACAAGAAATAATAATCTTAGGAGTACAAACAAACTTTGCTCAACCAAGTGTAGAACCAACAGGTATAAAAACAGCCAAATTTCTTCCAAAACTGCACTCTGCAATAGTTGATTGTTTTTTATTTTCAGCTTTTGCTAGTTTTTTAGGGAGCTAGACTCCAAGTTTTCTGTTCTTGTCTTTTACCTTTGTCCTCTTGTTTATTGTACATAACACTTTTTGAACGAATGTATTTTTGTTTTAGTTTTATTACTTATTGTATATCCATATATTCTAAACATAACTCAACTCTAGGGCTGCGAATTTTGAATTTTAATAATCCAATAATAATAATAAAAATTAAATGGTCTGCAATCCTTAAAGGCATTGTAACACAGGGTAGTTGAGAAAACAAACTTTTGAGAAACAAACTTCACTGCATACAAAAGCTACACTTTGGTAACACAAGAGATACCCTTCTAAGGTATCTTCTCGTCCCAAAAGACAGTTATGAGGAAATTGACATGTGAATGTTTCTTATTTCATCTTGGGAGATCACCTGGAACTGGTTGCCAGGTAATTGCCTCAGGTGATATGACCATTACAACTGGTCATAATGTGATTAAACTTTTAAATACGACACCAAATCATAAGCGACTTGCAATGTAAAGACAAAGATCCTTACCTGCTGCACAAAGACAATCTCCTGTAACATGATCACACGTAGCTCCATTCTGACATGTGCAGACGTGAATACAGCCATTGCCAAAATACCCCTCTAAGCAAGGACTACCACAGTGGGTTCGTACCCATCCAGGAGTACATGAACAAGATCCATTGGTAGGGTAACAGAAGGCACTGTTCAGACACTCACACTGCTCTAGACAATCCAGGCCATAACCAAGTCCTACAATTAGTAAGACAACCATTGTATGTTAAGCAGGATGTACAGAATAAGGAGTTATTTAAAGGACAACTCAATTTAAAATGATCACTTGTTGGTTGTATGGTGTGATGAACACTAAAAGATGAAAAAGATTTTACTCTTCCAAAAACTCACCTACTCTATTGAAACTCAGTGTGATTTCATCAACATCTCAGATAACAACGCCCTTCATTTTGTTTTCAGTGGATGGGGGGGGGGAGTGGTTTATTCATCCTGAATACAATCAATACAGTAAGATTTAAGATATAACCCAGCCAGGATACAAAGATGAGTCCAGTACCTGGTCGTTGACATTGTTCTTGACAATATTCTCCAATGTACCCTGGTAAACATGAGCACTCCCCTGTCACATGATCACATCGTCCATCGTTCTCACATAGACATTCCTGCTGGCATTGAGAACCAAAGAATCCTTCCTCACATGACAAGGCACATGTTGGGCCAATCCAACCATCGGTGCAGGCACAGTTTCCAGTCACATAATCACAGGTTGCATCATTTTGACATGTGCAATTGGCTTCACAGTTAAGCCCCTGGTCACCTAAGTGTAGAAAGCATCAAATATTACTGGACAAAATCTTGCAGATTGCAAATTCTAATATTTTCTACAATCTTCTTTAATATGTGTTACATGGGGAGACCTGACATAGATTTCAAAGGTAAGAACAATTTTAATGAACAAATGTTAAAAGTAATTTCAGTGTAGTTATCATTCTGCCATTGTGAGAATTCTTTACAATATTCCAATAACTTAAGTTTGTCTCATCAGTAAACCTTCAACTGAACAGGTTTCCAAATGGTGTCTTGAGTGTTACTTTGCTTATTTTGGTGCTATTGTTGCTATGGAAACTGATCAATGTCACAAGATACCTTCATCACACCGCTCATTGCAGAAGACTCCAATATAACCTGGGTTACAGTAACAAGTGCCGTTCACATGGTCACATGTTGCTTCATTTTTACAAAGACATGTCTGGTTGCACTGACTTCCATAGAAACCTACAGCAAAATATAACAACCAATTAAATAAGAATATCACATATGCCTCACGGAAATGGTTCTAAGCACATGCTATTACAGTTTACATAGCTGAGATGATTTTCAATGATGACCAAAATTTGATTGTTTGGAATCTTCACATACAGCATTCTTCACATTTTTGTTTTATTTGACTCAAAGTTTTCTCAATCTCCTGAATTGGCTTTTTGAAAATAAATCAAGTTGATGAAAACATTACCTGTTGGGCAGGGACTTTCACAAAGTACCCCAGTCCAGCCTGGTCTACAAAGACACACTCCTGAAATATGTTGGGTCCTAGCTCCATTCTGACACTCTGACTTAGATTGACAGTTATCTCCATAGTAACCTGGGTCACATGGTCTCTCACAGTTGTCTCCTTGCCAACCTGGTTGACATACACACCATCCTAGTGTAATAAATCAAAATCGATTTTGAGAATCAAAGTTTTAAAGAATACAAAAAGTTACAAAGCAATTTATTACTAAGTCAAATTTAGACCTTGAAAATAATGTAAACAAAATAATGTTTTAGGCAATCTATAATACTAATGTCAGTAACGTGTCTGTTTGTTACGCAAAAACTCTGAGGTGCAAGCATAGATATAGCTGGAAATTGTCGTGGGTCGTTCTTTTGGACCCACATTCAGGCTACAGGTTTTATTTTTTATCTTCCGAAACCATTGAATAGTGATTTTTGGGGATAATAAATTCATTGACAGAGGATTTGTCAAAAAGAAGCGTGTGCAACAATGTTTCAACAACCATAACAACGTTCACTCACAAAAGTCATGTAATTCATGTGTGTATGCATGGGTAGGCACACACACAGTTATGGGGACATAATGGAACAAAGGTCCCCAGAACGTTTTTTCCTTGTCAAACCCTGTCCCCCCAACAAGGTAATTCAATAGAAACGGGATTAATAGAACAACAATAGGGAGTCCCCACAATTAACTCAGTGTTAAAAAGAATACATGTACATTACATAACAGTGTACTCATACATGAAGACCACATGTGAGCCATTCATGATCACAGTGCACTGGTTTTCCTCATTTGGCTCGTATAGCCAAGTTGGGTTGCCAGTGCTCTACATGGAGGCTTAAAACCATGAACAGCAAAAAAGACGGGTAGAGAGATGGCGTGCGTTGGGCAGTATTTGATTAACATATTGAAAAGATGAAATGACAATGATTCAGTTGATTCTGAAAAAAAACAATTTAAAGCAAAAAAAAATGGTGAATAGATTGGTCTTTCCCCTTCCTTTTTTTCTTTTGACGACAAAATGTGCGGCAAAAGGTTTTAACTGGTATTGGAACCGACAAATCAGAACCGGGTAACATCAACAACTGCAATCCTTATTCTCGCGAGCAAACGGCCGTCGGAGGCGGCCATTTCGGGAGTATATCCAAGCTTATAAATTTCAATTTTGCCTTTCACCGATGTGTGTAAGCACTGTATACTCAGTGCTTTCGAGTCCTGTGGAAAAAAATCCACAGGCAACGCGGGTGGGATTCGAACCCACGACTCCCGCATGACTAGAGCAGATGTCTTAACCACTAGACCACCGAGCACGCCCGGTGATGAGGGGCCAGTTCGAATCCAGTATTATTGGCGGCAGGTACCGCAAACAATTAGATAGATGTCAATATTTGCATTGGGGGAATGAATATAAATTTCAATTTGCCTTTCACCGATGTGTGTAAGCACTGTATACTCAGTGCTTTTGAGTCCTGTGGAAAAAAATCCACAGGCAACTCGGGTGGGATTCGAACCCACGACTCATGCATGACTAGAGCAGATGTCTTAACCACTAGACCATCAAGCACGCCCGGTGATGAGGGGCCAGTTCGAATCCAGTATTATTGGCAGCAGGTACCGCAAACAATTAGATAGATGTCAATATTTGCATCGGGGGAATGAATATAAATTTCAATTTGCCTTTCACCGATGTGTGTAAGCACTGTATACTCAGTGCTTTGTTTGCGGTACCTGCCGCCAATAATACTGGATTCGAACTGACCCCTCATCACCGGGCGTGCTCGGTGGTCTAGTGGTTAAGACATATGCTCTAGTCATGCGGGAGTCGTGGGTTCGAATCCCACCCGAGTTGCCAGTGGATTTTTTTCCACAGGACTCGAAAGCACTGAGTATACAGTGCTTACACACATCGGTGAAAGGCAAGTTGAAATTTATATTCATTCCCCCGATGCAAATATTGACATCTATCTAAATATCCAAGCTTGGTTATCGTGTCTGACATCAACATGGCTGCTGTGAGCCATAGCCATAGTTATGGCTAAGTGGTGACTATTCTGAGAAATAAAATCACATGGATCAATCAATGATATTCATTTGGCAGCTTTTCAGGTGTCCTTAACTTTCCTGTTAGAATATCACTCTATGCAAACTTCTCACCAACATACGTTTCTATGCAGTGTGAATGATTTAAACTTACCATTGGTGTGATTACACACTCCTCCATGTTGACACAGACACTGCTCTCTACATCTGTAACCATAGCGACCATCTACACATCTGTCTCCACACAGCGCCCCCATCCATCCTGCAGTACAGTTACAAGTTCCATCTATGTGATGACAGCCTGCGTCATTCAGACATGGACAACTCTGAGAGCATCCATCCCCATACATACCATCCTGGCAGGCATTGCCACACATCGTACCCTCCCAACCTGGTAAACATGCACAGGAACCAGTGACATGATCACAAGATGCTGCATTTAAACAAATACACATCTGTAGACAGTCTTGACCATAGTATTCTTGTTGACATGCCATCTCACAAACCACACCTTCATAACCTGGAGCACAGGTGCAATTCCCAGACACTGCGTCGCATACAGCACCATTTTGACATGGGCACAGGGTGCTACAATCTTGACCAAAGTGACCTAAACAAACAGTGACAAAATAATGTATTTCAAATAGTAAAACATGACACAAACAGAAAATACCACTATGATCTGTACTATTTCTGAAAAGAAAAATACTATGTGCACACAATGGTGAGTAACCAAAAACAAGTTACAAACCTTGCCTGCATGGAGTCTCACATGCAACTCCTATCCATCCAGGATGACAGAGGCAGGAACCAGACACATGATCACACACTCCATTCTGACACAAACACTGATGCTGACACCGTGCTCCATATGTACCAGCTTGACAAGTTACGTTACAGTATAAGCCAATCCAACCAGGTGTACAGAGACAGCTTCCATTACGATGATCACATAATGCTCCATTTTGACACTGACATTCCAGACCACAATCAGGACCGAAAGCTAAAAAAAAAAAAAAAATTATTATTTTGTTTAGAATTAATGAAGGAAACAGTTTGTTATACAAAACAACTGTGACAGCTTATTGTTTGCTAATATTGTATTTTCTGCACAAAAAAAAAACTTTAATAGGGGAATTTATGTCTACATCTAATCAATTTACTGGCAATGTGTGATCAAGTTGGCTTACTGGTAACTTGCCCTGTCTTTAGAATCCTGCCTCGGTTTAGAGCCTTGCAAGTTGGGTTTTTGTTATCAAAAAGATTTACGATAAAAAAAGGGTGGTGGAAAAAAGCCTGTGAATGGTTTGCTTGTGTTTGGAAGAAAAGACTTCTCTCTTTAAGACACTAACTGGTTAAGTCTAAGATTTCACAGTCTGTGTGTCTGCATCGTCCTTGAGATGGCAGGTCAAATCTTAAGCCATTACTACTTTTTGGAGATTTGAATAAAATCAGTCAAATCACTGGAATCAGTGTCCATGATTATTCTTTACCTCCAGGAGTACAGGAGATTTCACACAAATCACCAAGATATCCAGGTGCACACAGACATTCTCCAGTCACATGGTGGCAAAGTGCTCCATTCAAACAGTAACATCGTTGAGCACAGTCTTGTCCAAATTGTCCTTCATTACAGGTAGAGTCACAATATGAACCTGTGAGGTGTATTTGTTATGGGTCAAGATTAAAATTTAATAAAAATCATAAATCCTACAACTAGTAGCTGTAGCAATGGTCTATACCAGTGTTACTTTCAAACAGCTTATAAATGATATATCCATAAATATAAAATGTAAATAAGATATTAAGAAACATTTGTGAATTTGAAAATCCTCCCAAATGAATTTAATAGTAAATCTGACAGTTTGTATCAAATGGCAATAAGAACTCAAGTTGGGTTGAAAAGAATTTGGGGACACAACTTTATTTTGCCAAAGAATTGAAAAATCAGATCAATTATGATAAGAATCCCTGAGTACAGTGTGGAAATCTTTTAATCTTATCACTTATAGACTGATCTGAGTCTGAGCAGCTGGTTTATGGTTGTTTACACCACAGCAGCTCATGGCCACTGTCAGCGAGAGTCGATGCACACACATTGTGATTCCTCCATGCTGATCGGTACATTATGTGCGGCTTACGCGCCATTGTTGTCTCTTGGTGTGGCGGCCACAGCTGCGTTGGTCTAAAACCACCACGAACAAGCTGCTTGGATTAGTGTATTAGATCCTTAATATCAACACTTACCTTGCCAGCCGCTGGTACAATTACACCTCCCAGTCACATGGTCACAATCAGCACCATTTTGACATAAACATTGTTCTAGGCACTGGTTACCATAGAAACCATCTGGACATGGCTGACTACATGTGGTACCAACCCAGCCATTAGTGCAGGTACAATTCCCTGTCACATGATGACAAGACGCTCCATTTTCACACAAACAAGGAAAGCTACAATCTTGACCATACACACCTTGTGAAACAAAAAACATAAAAATTACAGATATTAACTAGTTCTGGTGATTATAAGGAAAAATAATTGAAGATCAGTTACCTTTTAGAGGTCATTCATTTATGTAAAATCTTCTTAGTTCTCTTCAGTTCAAGCCCAGACTAGCTGTTTGCATAGTGTATGACCCAAATAGAGAATTGTCTTACCATTACAAATCTCTTGACAAAACTCCCCAGTGTAGCCTGGTAAACAGCTACAGGCTCCAGTAATATGATGACATGTTGCTCCATTTTCACATCTACAGCGTGAGGCACAGGCTAAGCCAAAGAAATTCCCATCACATACACGGTCACATAGCTCCGATGTCCATCCAGCAGTACATGTACATGATCCAGTCACATGATGACATGATGCTCCATTCGTGCAACGACACTCATCACTACACTGGCCACCATAGTAACCAGTACTACAAATACTGTTACATGTTTCTCCCTGCCATCCTGAATGGCATGTACAATGGCCGGTGATGTGGTCACAGATGCCATGAGCACATTCACAACTTTCTGAACAGTTTACTCCGTAAAACCCAGCTGTTGAATAATACAAATGATATTTTCAATTTTATCGTAAGCAATGCACCCAAGGTTCCAACAAATCCAAAACTCCCAAAATGTAGGTGAAGAGTTTGCTCAGTAACAATGCGTCTTCTACAAACGGTACACACGAGCAAAAATGCTCTATCAATATAGAAAAAACTCTGATTTACATGAGCAGTGTTGAGCACACTGAGCACCGGCATATCCTGGTGTACATTCACAGTATCCGTTGATGGGATGACAGTAAGCATCATTAAGACAAGAGCAGTCACTAGCACAGTCCAAGCCATACTGTCCTTCTTGGCACACATCACCACAATACCTTCCAGTAAATCCTGAAAAAACAACAACATTTAACAAACTCTTTCAACAACAAAAAAGCTTAACAGACTTTGTGCCCGACCAAGAAGATCATCTTGAAAAATGGATTAACTGAAATGTTTTATAATCAAGGGATCAGATCATAAGAGATAAAACAGGGGCACAGTTTCAAAGAGGCAAGATATATATGACAAGCTAATCTGGGGTCAGATGGAGGGATTGCTCAGGGGATAAGAATAAGAGATCAATAAAGGGATCAGATCAAAAGATCAATAGGGGATTAGACCTAAGTGCAAATATTGGGCTCAGTTAAGCAAATCAATCAGAGATTGTCAAGTTAGGGGTTAAGATTGATGGATTACTCAGAGGATAAGAATAAGAGATCAATAAATGGATCAAATAAACAGACCAATCAGGGGATTACCAGTAGATCTAGGTGTAAATATAGGGCTCAGTTTAGCAGATCAATTTAAGTTGGGCTTAAGATTGTAGGATTGCTCAGGGGATAAGGCTAAGATTTCAACAAGGGAATCAATAACACAGATCAGTCAGGGGACAATAAGCAGGGATTACAATGAAATATAAAAGCAGAAGAGATGAGTCTTCAATACAATACAATACAATTCATTTATTCATCATGCAACATACATGAAATGTGTTGTCCTTGCACAGCAGCAGTAACATCTAAAACATACAGTACGTAGTAAAGGCACATTAAAGGCATTGCATACGTTTGGTAATGACTCTGAAAATTTTTGGCAATAAAAACTTACTTGGTAAGGAGTACGGCAGCTTTGGATAGTATAATGCATTAGGAGAAACGTTTCACTTCGAAGTACTGCAGTTACGGAAAAATATATCACTTTTTATCCCCCAAAAACTTGAATCTGAGAAGCGTTATGGCCGTAACGCTTCTCAGAATGTGTATTCCAATGACGGATACTTCTTCTGCGTGAACGCAACCGCTCCAGATTTTTGGCGATATCTCAAAAACGCTGCCACCTTTTGAAATGAAATTCACACAGGTTAGTTTTATGGTATATATCTACAGTTATATAGCATCAAGGCAAACGTACGGTTCCAAAAACCAAAGGTATACTTTGCCTTTAAACACTGTAAAAAATCAACAACAAATTTGAAAATTATAAAAAAAATTATCAAAAAGCATAAGGTAAGCCCAAAGAGTGAGCGTCACAGATGACACTTTCTTTGCTCTCTCATGCCCAAGTTGTATAAATTACCTGGTGTACAGCGACACTCTCCAGTAACATGGTGGCAAGCTGCATCATTCAAACATTCACACACAGACTGACAATTGTCTCCATAGAAGTTTTCTATGCAGGCACTGCCACAGTACTGACCAACCCAACCAGGTGTGCAAGAACATGTTCCTAAATACAGAACAATGTCAGATAGAAATAATCATGTCCATAATTCATGGTTAATTTGAAAGTGATATTTCCACCCTCTGTAGTCGACATGCTGAATTCATCAGAGTAAAAATTATCAATAGTCCTAGAAAAATACTATTCGTTTCTATTCAGGACATCAAGAATAAAGGTGCTTCAATCCTCCCATATCCTCTTCTAAAGACCTTTTCATACTACGAAAAATTGCCGTGTTGGACATGGGTCCAATCTGTGTTGAACTGGCTCACCTTTTCACACTACAACATTTCAATATGGCGTTGACCTGTGTAGAGCGCTCGATCCGTATCCAAACCAACCCTGGTCGGCAGATGGGTTGAGGGCTTCTGATCCGTGTTGAAAATTCCAACACGTGTTAAAAGCCGCTGTGCGAACACTTTTGGGTTCATTTTTATTCGTGTTGAGGTGTGTGGACATCGTGGGCGCTCTGGGACACTCTGTTGCAATGCAGTATGGGAATAATCTGCTCATGACCCGTGTGTACTGTTGCCCAGTATGAAAAGATCCTCCACATTACACGTGTTGACAAGTTACACATGTAACCCGAAGCATATTTTCGTGGAACAGTATGAACGCTGAGCAGATTGAACCGTGTTGAATTTGTTCAGAGTTGACAAGGGTTGGACCCGTGAAGATTTCAACACGTGTAGAAAGGTACGAAGTGTGAAAAGGCCTTAATTGTGTCACCACACCAAATTGTTTAGACTTGGATAAGATTGGAATGTCTGACCCGGTGACAACCAATTGTTATTTGGGCCTATACAGCCCTTAGTCCTTCTGAATACTTCACTTTAGCAATGAGGTCATGGAAGGATTTGGGATCAAGACATCACATGAGGATCTTGTAGATGATGAAGGCTCAGACATACTCGATATTGAATATCAATTCTAGCTCACCATTGACATGATTGCAGAAAGCATTATTCTGACATCGACAATGATGACGACAGTCTGTACCATAGGTCCCCTGTGAACAAGGTTGACTACATGATGCTCCTTGCCAGCCTGCTGTACATCTACAGTGTCCTGTCAATTACAATAGTACAATACACAATTCATCCATCAGGCCTTTTGTTTCTACTTTGTAACTGTCTCAGCTACAGTCCATATCTGATGAAGAAAACTTCAGATTATCTGCCGACACCCCTCCCCCCAACCCCCTCATCCCATCCACCATGGAGCATTACTGATAAAAGCCAAAGAGTAAAATACATTATAATTATAGCAATAGCTGTTTCCTGAAAGATAAATCCATTTGGATATTTTTATAGCTCTATTGGATTTGCTTCTTGAAAACTAGACTACAACATTGATAAGAAATTCTGTACCATTTGCCTTGTCACAAGTTGCCCCATTTTGACACTGGCATGTATTAGAGCATTGATCACCATAGAAACCGTCTCCACAAGCTCTTTCACAGATTGAACCTTCCCATCCTGGTAGGCAACTACAGACACCTGACACATGATGACATGAAGCACCATTCTGACATCCGCAGATACTGTTGCAACCTAGCAGGCAAAGAAGAAGAAACAGTCTTAAATCCTAACTAAAAGAAGTCAAATGTATCCCTTATTACCATCCCCTTGAGGTTTCAAACTGTGATGTATTTGAAACTGTTGACATAGAGTGAGATGTCAGTTTGATTATCTACCTTCTTGGGTTAAATTAATTTCTGCAAATCATTGTGTGGTACTGGGTTTTAACATTTCCCTGCAAGTTGACCAACCATTTGAAAAGATTCAGCTGCATGGTTTGTGTATGGTGGCACAAGTGTGTACAGAACTCACTATGTATGTATGTATTGTGTAGATGCATTCACCACGCAGTTAGGGTTTTAAACAGACAAGTAAATATTGATGTTTTATTCCTTTTAAAACCAGTTAAAAGCAAAGTACTTAAACTGGAACAAAAGGTACCTGAACCATAGTACCCAGCGCGGCAAGTGTTGCTACACAATGTCCCTGTCCAACCAGGATAACAATGACACAACCCTGTCTGATAATTACACACGCTCGTGTCATCCCTGCACTGGCACTTGAAGTTGCACTCTGCCCCATACTGGTTAGACTGACCACGTGAACACTGGCAACGAGATCCTTCATAACCAGGAGAACAGGTACAAGTGTCAGGGGCAGTACATCTACCTTTACCGGATATACAAGATGGATCACAAATTGCTGCAGAGTAGGAAAGAAATCAAGAGAAACAAAATTGTCCTTTACCATTCAATTTGCTTGACATTTTCCTCCTAGAAGTGCCCCTTACCAGAAGAAAAGGTTGCTAGGCTCCTTCAAGACTGAAGTTCAAGGCCTACAAGTGGTTCATTGATCAATCAAGCAAGGAATTTAGCAATACTCCCTTGTACCTCTTGTATTAATGCAAAACGCACACGTATGTGTTACAAAATGATGCATCATTGCCAATAAAGATGCCTGACACTGTGTGATGAAGAGTGGAATCTATCTATAAATAGGGCAAAGGATTCAAAGTTGATATGCACTTTATGAGGGGTTTACCCCAACGCTAGCCCTATTGTGCTGTACGCCGGATTTCCTCCCCTTCTTGGAAGGAGTCCAAGTCGTAATTGGCATTATGAATAAATGGGGCTAACCCGATGCACACGCCTTGGAGCATTTACATCTTGACCGCCAGCACCCCCAACTTACAAGATTTACCATGTTTAAAGATGATAGGGCCATGTCCAAAAGAACGGCTGCTTCCAGTGACAGTGTGAATGCAATAATATTGTATCGTATTCGTAGCTCATGGTCATCTCCCAAAGAACCAACATATCCAAGATTAGACCCAAGTCCAAAGAGCAACAACAGACCAAGAGTTGAAAAAAAAAATGTCAAAACTTTGATCTAATCTAGGCCCAATTTCATGGCTCTGCTAACCACGGAATTCTGCGCTTACGCCCTGCCACGGCCCATAGGAGTACGCGCTTTACAGGGCGCCGTAAGCACAGAATTCTTTGGTAACCAGCGCCATGAAATTGGGCCCTAATTACTATAGCCCCACAAATAGTGCCACAACCCACCCAGGTTGAACTCTAACTAGGGCGCTGAACTCCTTTTTTTTTTTTAGATTTTGACATTCAGTCTCAAAAAACGAGTTCAGCGCCCAATGAGTTACTGGAATACTGCTGGGTCTAGGGCTATCAATCCTCCTGTTCTTTGCCATTGGCGACTTTTATCGACTGCACTCATTATAACAGACTATTTTAAGTTGAATAAAAGTTACTGTTTTCCGACCTTACTGACGTATACTATTATTATTAATATTTTTAAGAAAACATGGCCATGCACTATACTGCATGCTGCTGAGTGCATGCAGCTGACACTGACAGTGACAGTTAACTAGCTGCAGTGCTATGCTAACTTAGTTACCCCAGTTTGTTTTCTGGCCTCACTGTTTGGTGGTATTCTGGTATTGCTAATGATGAGAGTTGAGCTGAGTTGCCGGCCAGAGCCGTGCCACAGAAAATTAGTGGCTAAAATGCCGTGTACGGACGACGAACGTAGGCCCCACACTTACCCCCACTGAGGTCGCAGGGTGAGAGAGTGTTTTGTGGCAAGACTTTTTGACAGGTCACACTCGACTTGACTCACGACTACACATACACGCGTTCTTTTTCACCATCAGATCCCCTGATCTCCATAAGTATAATCATAAATAGAGATCAGTTATCCTATCGCGTCAAGACGACAGGATACTAATCATATAGACCGATTGCGCGTGACCCGATGTTCACATATCACGTGACTTATTGTGGGTAATAGTCTGACCTAGTGGCAAACTACGTGCTTATACATGCCGGACCGACAGACTCACACCAAAAGTCGGCTTTTGGTAATAATAACACAGTTACTAAGCCATTTTATTAAAGTAGTATGTTGTGACATTGATGTTAATCACATTACCGTTCATAAACTACACCAGTAAAGTATTCTATACTACAAAAGAGGTTTATTTTGAGTTATGCACTACCGGCGTCGGACGACTATGTAGCCACCGTCTGTTATTTTGTTTGTGGCCTAAATCATGTATAAAAAGAAGAAGAACGTTGGAAAAGTGAGCATTTATACATAGCCTTGCGAAATTTCAAATAGGCAAAGGAATCACACAGTTGCGGAAAGCAATTCCTTAGGATGAGTCAGCTTCAAAACTTTGAATTCTTGTGTTGAAAAGTGTGTGATCACAGTCGTCTGGGCTAAAAGTTCCGTCGTGCACTTACTATAGTACACATCGTGCACATTTATACGTTGCCTGTACAATTTCCAAGACTTGCTGTAACCATGGAGGAAGGATGTTTTTTCTTCCTCCATGCTGTAACTGTCCTTACTGGCTTTGTTCAGCCACTCGAAGGTCTCTGGTACCTTCCTCCATGCTGGTACAAACTCTGGAACATATTCCACAGATGTCGAGAAAGAAAAGCCTCAATCAAAAAAACAAATGCAACAATCATCATGTACCGTACCGCACTTTCCTATGGGGGACGTCGTGTTTGTTTACATTTAACACCCATATATAAAAAAACTACACGCATCTACCCTGTACAAAAAAAAACCTACTGTACTAGTGCCCACCTTGCACAAATCAACCCTACACACATCTACCCTGTAAAAATAACCCAACACGCATCTACCTGTACAAATAAACTCTACACGCATCTACCCTGTACAAAATAAACTTTACACGCATCTACATTGTACAAAATAAACTCTACATGCATCTACAGTGTACAAAATAATCTCTACACGCATGTACCCTGTACAAATAAACTCTACACGCATCTACACTGTACAAAATAAACTCTACACGCATCTACCCTGTACAAAATAAACTCTACACGCATCTACCCTGTACAAAATAAACTCTACATGCATCTACCATGTACAAATAAACTCTACACGCATCTACCCTGTACAAGTAAACTCTACACGCATCTACCCTGTACAAATTTAACTCTACACACATCTACCATGTACAAATAAAACTCTACACGCATCTACCCTGTTAATTTTGTACAGGGTGGATGCGTGTAGAGTTTATTTTGTACAGGGTAGATGCGTGTAGAGTTTATTTGTACAGGGTAGATGCGTGTAGAGATTATTTTGTACAGGGTAGAGGAATGTAGAGTTTATTTTGTACAGGGCAAATGCGTGTAGAGTTTATTTTGTACAGGGTAGATGGGTGTAGAGTTTATTTGTACAGGGTAGATACGTGTAGAGTTTATTTTGTACAGGATAGATGCGTGTAGAGTTTATTTTGTAAAGGGTAGATGCGTGTAGAGTTTTATTTGTACAGGGTAGATGCGTGTAGAGTTTAATTTGTACAGGGTAGATGGGTGTAGAGTTTATTTGTACAGTGTAGATGCGTGTAGAGTTTTATTTGTACAGGGTAGATGTGTGTAGAGTTTAATTTGTACAGGGTAGATGGGTGTAGAGTTTATTTGTACAGGGTAGATGCGTGTAGAGTTTATATGTACAGGGTAGATGCGTGTAGAGTTTATTTTGTACAGGGTAGATGCGTGTAGAGTTTATTTTGTACAGTGTAGATGCGTGTAGAGTTTATTTGTACAGGGTACATGCGTGTAGAGATTATTTTGTACACTGTAGATGCGTGTAGAGTTTATTTTGTACAATGTAGATGCGTGTAAAGTTTATTTTGTACAGGGTAGATGCGTGTAGAGTTTATTTGTACAGGTAGATGCGTGTAGAGTTTAATTTGTACATGGTAGATGCGTGTAGAGTTTATTTTGTACAGGGTAGATGGGTGTAGAGTTTATTTGTACAGGGTAGATGCGTGTAGAGTTTATTTGTACAGGGTAGATGCGTGTAGAGTTTATTTTGTACAGGGAAGATGCGTGTAGAGTTTAATTTGTACAGGGTAGATGGGTGTAAAGTTTATTTGTACAGGGTAGATGCGTGTAGAGTTTATTTGTTCAGGGTAGATGCGTGTAGAGTTTATTAGTACAGGGTAGATGCGTGTAGGGTTTATTTGCACAGGGTAGATGCGTGTAGAGTTTATTTTGAACAGGGTAGATGCATGTAGAGTTTATTTGTACGGGGTAGATGCGTGTAGAGTTTATTTTGTATAGGGTATAGATGCGTGTAGGGTTGATTAGTACAGGGTAGATGCATGTAGGGTTTATTAGTACAGGGTAGATGCGTGTAGGGTTATGTTTACAGGGTAGATTGGTGCAGAGTTTATTTGTACAGGGTAGATGCGTGTAGGGTTGATTAGTACAGGGTAGATGTGTGTAGGGTTATTTTTACAGGATAGATGCATGTAGAGTTTTATTTGCACAGGGTAGATGCGTGTAGAGTTTATTTTGTACAGGGTAGATGCATGTAGAGTTTATTTTGTACACTGTAGATGCATGTAGAGTTTATTTTGTACACTGTAGATGCGTGTATAGTTTATTTTGTATACTGTAGATGCGTGTAGAGTTTATTTTGTACAGGGTAGATGGGTGTAGAGTTTATTTGTACAGGGTAGATGCGTGTATGGTTGATTAGTACAGGGGTAGATGCGTGTAGGGTTATTTTTACAGGGTAGATGTGTGTAGGGTTGATTTGTGCAAGGTGGGCACCAGTACAGTAGAGGTTTTTTGTACAGGGTAGGTGCGTGTAGTTTTTTTTGTACAAGGTATATGTATGGGTGTTGATCTATTTTGTACAAGCTAGATGGTTGTAAAGATTTTTTATAGGGTACTTTTCTTTATGTAGAGCATAACGCAATGCCATAACCAACATGTGCGGGCGCCCTAGCATGGTCGTTTGTTCAGATTTCTGTGTATAGTGTATGTAGTCTACACGGTGCAGGGGGCTGAATTTCTATGTAGAGTGTAGGTAGTCTACACAGTACAGGGGGTTGAATTTCTGTGTAGAGTGTAGGTAGTCTACACAGTACAGGGGGTGGAAAATCTTGCCACATATCAAGCACCAAATGAAAATTTCACACGTGAATCACGATGTTTATATTAACGCCTTGCATGACGTCACGCGCGGCTACAGTCTATACGTGGACATTAGCTTGTGAAGGTTGTGCACCAAGTGCGCGTCAAATAATTTTTATGCACATTGCTTTGATTTGAGTACACAGGGGCAATCTGACTCCAAGTGGCCAATCAAGATCATCATTGGGGATTTTTTTGTCTGGACATTAAAAAAGAACAAAACCACGAAGTACAAGGTATTCATAAAACATTCCTATGGAAGCGACACAATGTCTTGCATGTACAATGAAACATCCAACCTCGCTGGGGGACAGGGCGGGTCCAAAGCGCCAATTGCCGAGAAGCCACTTATCAAATTCGCATTGCCTCCTGTTTATAGACTACACACTTTCTAGATCCAAGCCACTGAATGTTTTTTGTACTCAATAAAGAAATGTGAACAACGATCCGAGGCCGGTTAGGGTACACGGGACAAACACTAACTTCAAATTTAACGTTCATAAGTGAAAACTCGAATGAACATCATAAAATAGACATGGATGCCACCACCAGCCCTGAACTGTTTTTCAAGAGTAAATGTATTCTAAGACTTCCTAATAAAATAGTGCTGCCGGCTGCTGCCGAACTCTACAGAACAGAACGTACTTTTGCAAAGGGGGCCACTTGAGCTCAAGTATGAAACGGGTTTTCTACATGAAGTAATATGGCTTTGTTGCCCTGACCCTCAAAGTGACTTACGTTGAAGACAGTCTGTGCCTTGCCACCCGGTGCAACAGTAGTAGTTCGTGTAGCCAGATGTTTGGTATGCCGTTGTATATCTGTTTGAATGCGTCTTCCTTTTACGATAGAAATTATAAATTGATAATAACATGTCAAACTGTTTTTCTACAAATAATAAAGCCGATTTTGGAATAGTCGAATTGTCTGTAATTATGAACGCTAGAATTGAACCTCCGGAAATACTGTTGGCATATAAGTCGAGAAATAGTATTTTGAACGGACTCCAACTAAAATCAACATGTTTATTTCGATTGTTGTCGAAATTAAGGCATGAACAGGCACAATCACATTTTGTTAATTTACATTAACTGCTTTACCGCACTGTTTGCACCAAAATGATATCACTTGATTTTTAAAGTTTCACTGGTTTGTTGAAGCAAAGAGTAGAGGTTGTGAAATGAATCTATTCTTCTTTTAATGCTATTATACCTTTATATCTTTAATGAAGCAATTTTAATTAAGATAAAATGTGTACAGAAATCATAGTTTTTCCATCTTTACCGATATATAGCACATCTAGACCAACCTAGGATTCCACAGCGTGCCGTATATCTTTGCCGATTGGTCTGTATTCCCGATCTAACCCTTGTTGGTGTTTTGTACCTATATTGTGCAACAAAACAAGATTATGTTTATTTCTTTCATTCATTCATTCATTTATTCATTTCGTTTTTCATTTTCTTTTTTACTGAAAGTTACTTCAAGCTCCAAAGAAACTACGTACAAGGTAACACTGTAAACTAACATTTTTACAAATTCATGTTTTTGCAGTAATCAAAGACTTACGTTACTAGTCTGGAACATATGCGGGCATCACAACTTGGAAGATTTAATGCAATTAGACAGCAAGAAACGGTCAATACAGCCTGTAACAACATGGTCTCGATCAAGCCAGGCTTCAGGCCGCTCTCAACCACACGGGTCTGGATATCTCAAATTACTATACCAGCTAAGCTTTAAAAAATATCCAACGGAAAAAATTGCGTAATTCAATTTCTGACTAATTTTCCGGTTTGGAAGTGGGTTGTGCTGTCCCTCCTTTTCACTATTTATACACTGAAAAATATCATCAGCTGCCAGAACAATGTTTAGTACATTATACCGGCTTTTAATTGCTTTTAAATGCTCAACGAATCAGAGAAGACCCACTGAATTGCATCATGGCTGAGAGCTAATTTATGTGTAGTCAAGTTTAATTTCATGTTTAGCCAAAAACAAAGGCTGTCTCGAGAACGAACTTCCGGTAAGTGCTTTCGGGGCGCTTTCCCTTGCTCCCACTGTTTGGCAAAGTTCCCAAACATGATGCTTTCTCATTTTTGATTTTCCTTCCGACCATGAAGCTTTAAAAATGTGTCTGGAGAGGAAGTTGTATAAAAATAGGGAAATGACCTCCTACTTCAAAGCTGAAACTTCTTACTTTTTAGTTTTGCGAGAAGCACGTCAAAGCTTGGGTTGCTTCTCGTCTGGTTACTTCTACATCTACACACCCCTTCCCCCGTGGGCACTCTCCATTTGTGTACCCATCCCCCCTGGGTACACCACCACTAAGGTACCTCTCCATCGGTGGCGTAACCAGCGGGGGCAGGGGAGGAAGCCCCCATTCAGAATCCAGTTTTTGTGGTCTTTTGGGTCAATTCTCAATCTCCAAAACTCCAACAAATTAAGTCACTATCCACATCGAAAAATGAAGGAATCTTTTGAATTTACAAACAGTCAACAAGAATTTCTTAGGGTATCCGGGGAGGGGCAGGGGGTGGGGGCGTGAGCTACCTTCCCGCTCAGAACCCTTATTCCCCCTTGTCGCCCCCACCCAATGAGATTGGGGGAAAATGCCCAAATAAATGGTTCGATACATGAAATAGCCCCATCCCCCAAGAAAAGAAAAAAATGAATCAACAAACAAACAACCAATCAAACAAACAAACGAACTCCGTTTTACTCGTTTCACTCATAGTAAAGTCTGTGCAATAAGTTTTATTTTTAAGTTTTACACTGAAACGATTTCTCAGATCTCTATGAAAATGACTAAAGATCTGAGAAATCATTTCCTGGACAAGTAGAACATTTATTGTGCACTCAAATAATATTATTATTATTATTATTTTTTTTTACAATAATAACTGTTGCTAGAATGTTGCTATGGTGGTGGGCGGGGCTTTATTACAACAATCATCGTTGTTATGGTGGTGAGGCTTGTTTACAATAAGAACTGTTTCTAGAATGTTGCTATGGTGGGCGGGGCTTAAATACGATAATCATCGTTGTTGGTGGTGAGGCTTATTTACAATAAGCATCATTGCTAGAAAGTTGCTATAGCGGGTGGGGCTTAATTACTCAATCTTGAACCCTACTTACACTGTAAACTGAATTATATTATCACAGTCTGATTAATGAAGGAAATAATATATCAATATTATTTAAATTATTGCAAAACACTATACAATTACTATAAATGTATACAGCATTAACTCATTGCAATCACAAAATATGAACGAAAATTCAGACAATACTATCAGCTCATTTCAAATTTAAAGGTACACACCGGCTTCGTTGGGCTATTTGGGCTACAAAATAGGCTAACATATGACTTCAAAGGTCTTTCAGGAATGGAGAAGAACGGTTCCTAAAAGAAACCATCAAATTTTGCCGTTTTCGAGCATTTTTCAAAAAACGATTTATCCGAACCAAAAAGTGGTTCGGATAAATCACGTGATCTTCGGAGTTAGTTGTACTTCCAGCCGTATAAAAGTAAATTACTAAACCAAATTTAAATCCTTTTTTTTTTTACAATTATTCATGAATGTTTGACAAAAAAGACTTATGTATTCAGATTATTGATATAATTTGTAAATAATGATGAAAAATCGAACGTAATATTCACATTCAGAGGTGTCCGTGCAACCGAAGCGTGTCTTACGGCGCACCAGCGTGGGAGCTAGCGGAACGTAACCTTGGGGCATATCCCGTACAGCCAGTGCCGTGTCTCGTGGGGCCAGAGGGACAAACTCCGGGGCATGAACTCCCCAGCTCGCCGGTCGGTCTAGCCGTAAGCGTGGGAGCTTGTCGGAGGGGTAGGGAGCCAGACCAACAATTATGTTTTTTTAACGAGAGTTTTAGTCTGTACCCCTAGCTATTATCCCCTAACTATTGTAACGTGTTGCCTGCGCTACCCCGCACGAGCGACGACGATGGGGAATGTTTATCTCCCATACAGCTGATATATCTACTTCTATGATAGCTGCATAATGTCCACTTCCCTCCCCCCCCCCCCCCCCCCAATCGCCACAACAAAAAACCGGTGGCGGTGGCCGCGGCCGGCCAGTGAAGTCATCGCCCGAAAAACGGGAGAATGCCTTCGCTAAAGCTGCCAGGATTGGCAATACAATCCGTTTGCAGCGAAAGCAGGAGGCTCGCTTGGCACATGACTGTTATTGGCCAAGCCAATGTGAAAAGATGGTCCAAGATTAGGGACACTACCATTAGTTTTTAGACTGCAGCAGGCTGGTCACGATGAGAATATGAAGGATGTGGTCTTTGCCATAATTTTGATGGACAGGTTTGTGTCATAGAACTGTATTGTGAACATGCCTGCGTATATTTGAAATCATGAAGACTCACATTTTGACATTATTTATGGTCAATCATGGCTGTGATGTCCACATTGTGCCAAGCTTATTCACTCCCTTTCTACATTTGAACACAACCTGACAACACAGATTAGTCCTGGACCCAACTGTCATTCGTCCAAGTATTTTTTTTTTTACAACATAGGGCCTACTTGCGATATAATGAAGAAACGTTCTCCATTGCAAGTTCGTCCATTTCGTCGTACACAGAATACACTGTCTGTTTATGTCTGGGGGTTTTTTACACGTGATTTTGTGCTGGATGGATATGAAGTCTGGATCCTCATGCCTCGTCATTGTAATAATTTATACATAAACAGAGCACCAGTCTACTTACAACATTGCGCAACATTGGCACGTAAACTTGACAGTTGCAACGGCTGGAAAAGCGTATAAGCTGACCTTTGACCGTGTTTTGTTTTTTTCACATTTTTCGTTAATTACGTGATATTTTGATGATTTTTTTTCAAGAACAACCATTTAAAAATTATTGTCTGTCATTCCACATCACTAAATTAGGTAAACAGTAAGCCGGTGTGTACCTTTAACTCATGGAGACAATAAAATCAGCAACTTTGTGAAAGTTACTATAATCCGGTCTTGCAAAATGTCAACTTTACTCCTAAATTGTTTTATTTCCTTTCCCATCGCTCCATATCTCAACCCTTCTCTTTCCCAATTTCTAATGCCTTGTTTCAAGTTGTGAATTATAGCACCTTCTGCAATACTAACAGCCTCAAAGAACTTGACCATGTTTTTAAAATTGTTATTCTCTTGTATATATTCTTGTAATTTTATGTGAAATTGCCGAATAAATAATAATAATATTAACAATAAGAAACAACTACAGTTTATAAGTATAAAGTACAAAGTATAATGTACAAAGCTTCCTGGAATAAACCTTAAAATACAAAGAACAAGGACAGAGAAATACAGGAGGGGAAATGTTATCAGCACATACCTCTCAACTTCAGATCTAGCTTGAATAAACAAAATTTTCAACGAAATTTTGGCTTTACCTTGACGGTACAGACACGCAAATTGTTCTTACAAGAAAAGCAACTATAAAAGACACATAAGTCTGTTCAGTGTTTCTCAGTTTGTTATGGCACTGGATGATTTCAATGCATAAGGTCCGTTATAATAAATATTTAAGCGACACGTCTGAGATTTATTGTGTTAGCGTGTCTGACTGTCATTTGCTCACCCTGTTCTGAAATTGTGGCGTCCCAATTCATCACTCATTTTAGTGTTAATTAATTCATAGTTGCTTAAACTTGCTGAGGTTAAACATCAGAATCGTCTAACTTCAGCTCAATACCAGGGCTAGGGTAGTCATAAGTATCAATAATGTTGTGAAATCACTCATTGTCTTCTCCAAATAGTGGATTCGGGCTAGGGTAGTCATAAGTATCAATAATGTTGTGTAATCACTCATTGTCTTCTCCATATACTGGATTCTCAAAGAACAAGTCAGGACTTTGGACTTTTGCCGTCTACTGAGGTCTAAAAATACAATGAAACATTTTGAACACCAAAGATGTTATACAGTTTTACACAGAAAACTTTATGATTTGTTTCATGTTAAAGGGCCTATGAAGAGCAATTTTTAAACAAATTTTGTATCAAATATCCATATTTTAGGAAAGTTTAAGGAAAATTAAAAAAAAGTTTTTTGTACTAAAATTAGGGTTAAATGTACAAATTGAATTTTCAAAAATGACCTGTCTTAAACTGGACACATGAGGGCTATGTTGTGTGACTCATAACAGGAACACAGCAGCATTGAAAATGTACAAAACCAAAATCCCAAATTTTGCAAAAGAAAGCAGCGGTCACCCCAAAATATGTACTGACAAGTCTAAACACTCATCAATAAGACAACAACCAAACATCAGTGGAGTTGCCATTTGAAAAACAAACAAAAAATCTGTAATTTTTTGTGCAATAACCAACCATGATGTTGCAGCTTTGCCTTCGATGACATCACACATTTGCTCATAAATATGCAAAATTCAATTTGCATAAAACACAAAATCCAGAAAAAAAGTGTCAAAACACCCCAAATTTGACAATCAAAATGTGGAATTATTTTATCAGAATGAATGTAGAGTTGTTTCAAGTAATAAAAAAATCCTATTTCATAGGCCCTTTAAAGATCAAAGTATAATTAATTAATCTACAAAGCTTGAGCCAAGCTACCATCTTCAAGACCATTCTACATAATGACTGGACGAATAAAAACATGTTGGGTTACAAAGTATGAGGAAATATCTACATGTACATAAATGAAGTATGTGCTTCATCACATTGTGTTAACAATTAGAAAGTGAAATTTGTTTTCTCCATGTGCAATAAACATTCAAATTCATTTACATACTTGAACTGAACTGAACTGAATTGAACCCTGCCATAAAAAAAATAAGATTTTGTTTTGCATACAGGCTCTTGGTTCTGTGATATGAGAAGGAAAATCCAACAAACTTGACAAACTTACCTCATGTTTGTCTTGTTCTCATCAGCAGTCACAAGAGTCTTTTCATCATTGAGACTAATACTAGTCATGGATAAAACTCTACAAGATGCTGGAGAATCAGCCTTAGAGAGTCTCTGAATATCTAGGGTGAATTTTAAGACACACGAGGTCAAACTCTCAAGAGAAACTCAAAGGAAACTAAAAGGTATGTCACCCTCCTACTGTCTGACCATATAATTTAATCAACTACTGTGGTTTTAGATGATAAAGTTTGCCAGTCTGCAGTATTATATCATGTGGTGAATTAATCCATACAGTACACAGTTAACCCTCCTACTGTCTGACCATTCAGTATCGTCTACTGAGGTTTGAAAGAAAGATAAATATGCCAGCCTGCAGTGTATCATAAGGTGAATGCGTCTACACAGTACATAGTCAACCCTCCTACTGTCTGATCATTCAATATCATCCACTGTGGTTTTGGACGATAGATAAGCTATGTTTGTTTGCAATATGATATTATAAGTTATCACACAAGCGCGATTCGAATACGGAAAAACATTGCGCTTCTGCGTCCCATATCCCATGAGGCCGATGGCCGAGCGGGACATAAAACGCAGACACGCTATTTTTTCCCGTATTCCACGAGTGCCAGTGTGATAATGAATTTATCTTCCAATCAACTGGAAGATAATACAATTTTGAGTCTTTTTTGATGAAGAGCAAAACATACAATGCGCAAATTCTAGAACGTCATTTTGCACTGTCCGTATACAGAGCGTGATGCATGATACTCAAAATATGCAGAGTGCAATATAGACTTCTGGGAGTAGGGTATGTTTTATTTTCACACTCCCGTTAAGCAATCTGATTGAAGGATTAGCGCGTACTGGAAGATAACATGCAGTGTAAATCTGCACCCATTGTACACACTTAGTTCTGTGCACAGCTGTGCCACGTTACACAACACATACAGTTGAATGGCTTCATAAGGTTGGTCAACTCACCAAAAAATGTTAACAAGACTAAAGTAGGAGGGTAAAGGAATCTAAAGTGGAAGGATAAGAAAGAATCTCACCAAGTCTCTTGCGTTTGCGTTTCCTTTTTACCAGGCAGACTATGATGATAGTAATAGCAACTGCTGCAAGACTGCACAAAACTATGATCAAAGCTGTTTCTCCAACTTCTGCAATCAGAAACATTGGGATCAGCTACAAATATTAAATACCAATGTTAAACACAGAGGACCATGGAAAGATGGCCACTGCATCATACAGATGTAATGTTAACAACAAATATATGAATTTGATAATGAATCTCAACTTACGGTTGTTTTTTGTTTCTTCTTCAGTTTTGGGTCTTGTTCCTTCACCATTGGAAGTATTTTGTGCCGTCAGAGAAAAGACTGAAGCAAAAAAAGCAATCATCAATTAAAAGTACAGTCATACAAAGCTTGAAAATGATTCAAGAGCTAAAATCTTTAAATGACAAGACTGTATTTAAACAAATCTCAAACTCCCTCTTTCCCATCAATAACCCCCAACCCCAACCCCAACCCTGCATGTATCCCCATCCTTATCTATTTCACATCACTAACCCCCAACCCCAACCCCAACCTCAACCCTGCATGTATCCCCATCCTCACCTACTTCCCATTAATAACCCCACCCCCCAACCTCAACCCTGCATGTATCCCCATCCTTACCTATTTCACATCACTAACCCCCAACCCCAATCTCAACCCTGCATGTATCCCCATCCTCACCTATTTCCCTTCAATAACCCCCACCCCAACCTCAACCCTGCATGTATCCCCATCCTCACCTATTTCCCTTCAATAACCCCCACCCCAACCTCAACCCTGCATGTAACCCCATCCTTACTGACAAGACTGTATTTAAACAAATCTCAAACTCCCTCTTTCCCATCAATAACCCCCAACCCCAACCCCAACCCTGCATGTATCCCCATCCTTATCTATTTCACATCACTAACCCCCAACCCCAACCCCAACCTCAACCCTGCATGTATCCCCATCCTCACCTACTTCCAATCAATAACCCCACCCCAACCTCAACCCTGCATGTATCCCCATCCTCACCTAATTCCCATCAATAACCCCCAACCCCAACCTCAACCCTGCATGTAACCCCATCCTCACCTATTTCCCATCAATAACCCCCATTCCAAACCTCAACCCTGCATGTATCCCCATCCTCACCTATTTCACACTCTGATCCTCCAAATCCTTCCTTGCAGATACATTTCCCATCTGTCTGGTTGCAGGTTGCTCCATTGTAACACACACAGCTATGTTCACAACTCCATCCCCATTTCCCTTTGTCACACTCCTGTCTCTCTGGGCAGCTGCCATTCCGTCGGTCACAGACATCACCTGGACAAGCACACTGGAGAGTACAGCCTGGACCATAGTATCTCCAATCACAGGGGCTTTCACAGTAGACACCCATCCATCCTTCCAGGCAATCACATGAACCATTCACAGGATTGCATAATCCCTCGTTTTTACATTGACATTCCTGCTGACAGTTATTGCCATAGTAGCTTTGGTCGCAAGGAACAGCGCAGTTATCACCTTGCCAACCTGGCAAACATGCACAATGGCCTGTCATGTGATCACATAATCCATGTATGCAATCACAGGTATAGATGCATTGGTTACCATAGAAACCCTCTGTGCATGGCTGGTTACAATGCTGACCAATCCATCCATCCGTGCAGTTACAATAACCTATGCAACAAAAAATATGCAAGAAACCATTACCAGATAGTTGGGACAAATATGCTGCCATCACAACTTGTTTATACTTACATTAAAATTCACTTTAATTAAAAAGGCTCTGTTTTCAAATAGAAAACAAACACAAGGTAGTAAGGGGAGTCCAAAGATCTTATAGATGACTCTTTTTGCCAGTCAGTGCATCTATTTCTGTAGACTGAGACCTCTAGAAAACACCCGCCAATTAATTGTAACAATGAAACTTTAGAAACCAACTTTGGAGTGAAAATAAAAACTTCAAATGCTTGGAATGTTTTGGGATCTTCCAATGAGTACAAAATACCTAGAATGATGAAAGTGAGTTTAATATCAGTACCTGTCACATGGTGGCATGGACTACCATTCTCACATTGACACATGTAATTACACCTGTCCCCATATGCGTCTTTACTACAAAGTGATGAGCAATCATCACCAACCCATCCTGGTTTACACCAGCATGACCCGGTCACAGCATCACACACTCCGCCGTTCATGCAGCTACAGTTCTGGTTGCAGCCATCACCATACGTTCCATCAGGGCAAGCAATATTACAATATTGCCCAAGCCATCCAGGTAGACAGGTGCATGAGCCATTAATATGGTTGCAATGTGCACCATTCTCACAGAGACAGGGTTCCTCACAGTGTTGTCCGAACATTCCTAAATGGGTTGAAATCAAATTTGTACGGTACTTATAGTTCAACAATGAAACAAAGTTTAATGTACAAACCTCTTTACCAGATGCACATTAAAATACAATTTATTTTTCTGTTTTTTATATATTTATTTTAGTGGACCAACCACCAATAGCGCTGGTTGCCCAGTTAGTAGAGCACTCATAGGTTATTAGAAAGAATGCAGGTTTAAGTCCAGCATCAGTCAATTTTTCTTTGCTTGCTACCCAATAATCACTATAAGAATAACTTCATACCTTCCCAGCACTGTTGATCGCATGATGGTCCCATCCAGCCTGGTGTACAGTCACATGTCCCTGTCACATGATCACACAATGCATCATTCTGACAACGACATTGCAGCGTGCAATTTTCACCATACCAATTCTCTTTACATGCCGTGTCGCAGTGCTCACCAATCCAACCATTACTGCAGTGGCATTCCCCAGTATGTGGTGAACAATGAACAGCATTTTCACACCAGCAACTGTTGAGGCAATCCTGACCATAGGTTCCTTCTGTAAACAAAAATCACTTCCATTATAAAGAATAAAGTTTGATGTGTAGCTTTTACTTCAGAATGGAGAAATATTGGAGACGTAATGGTTATGGGAAGTAAAGATAAATGACGAGCCAAATGATATGTTATAAACTGAACTGATATTAACAAATTACCATGTTTGAGACTAGGTAAATTGTGCCAATATTATATTTCATGTATAGACATAACTGTCTTATGCATTTATGATTCCAGGTTGCTTCAGTTCTTTTTTCACATTTTATACCAAAGTTCTTATTTTCACTTACCATCACATAGATTCAAGCACAAATCCCCCTTGTATCCTGGTTGACATGTACAGTTACCATCAACTGGCTCACACTCTGCTCCATTCATACACAAGCACAAAGAGCCACAGTACTGACCAAAAGACCCCTTGGGACATACATCACTACATCTGTCACCCATCCACCCTGGTAGACATTGGCAATCTCCATTGATATGATTACACCAAGCTGCATTCAGACATTCACAGGTAGATGTACAGTTTACTCCATAAGAACCATCCTCACAAGACTGGCTGCAATTCACACCTTGCCAACCTGCTGTGCATATGCATTGACCATTCACATTGTTACAAGCAGCACCATTTTGACATGTACACCTGTCCTGGCAGAGGTGACCGTATAACCCGGCTGGACATGTCAGATCACAGAGGGCAGAATAAAACCCTGGTGGACACAAGCACTGACCAGTGGTTGGAAGGCAGACTGCATTATTATGGCATTCACAAGCTGATAAACACTGCCTGCCGTAAAATCCTTCAGGACATGTTCCATTACATGTCTGACCAATCCATCCAGCTTGACAATAACATTCACCAGTGACATGGTGACATACCCCGTCATGTTGACACTGACAGTCATTGTGACAATTCTGTCCATAGAAGTCTACAGGACACCTGTTTTGACAGGAGTCACCTTTCCATCCTGGGGTACAAGAACACTGACCAGTCACTGGGTGACAAGATCCATGATTCTGACAAGTACAGAGGTCAAGACAACCCAACCCAAAATAACCCTCTGAAAAAGACAAGAAAAATATCAACAAATAAAAATAACAATGCATTCCATTTTCAAAAACTATCATCAGCTACTTTACAAGTAAAACATGCCACAGGAAATCTTGTTTGCAATATAAACTATTTATTATACTAATTTTACATTCAGCAAGTGCTTCCGTTCCATGGTCCCAGAACAACAATTCAATACAGTTACAAAACATGCCTCAAGAAAGCATCATCAATTAACTATAAGAAACAAAATCAGAGAGAATTGGTGGACATTAAAAAATGCACAGTAATTCACTTAAGGTAACATAAAATGCACATTTAAAAAGACATAATAAATACTGACAAGTCTTAAAAGTTACACATGAAGAAAATCCAAAGGCCTCACTGAACTCAGTAAATGTTACTTCTACATAATTGTGATATGGAATAACAAGCTTTCAAGCGATGTGGGAGAAGGGCAAAGTCTTGATGAGTCGGTGAGTGAATTTTTCAAACAATCTTTCACTCAAGCATCACTTGATTGTTATTTAAAAACCATTCAAAGTACATTTTGTAGGAAAGTTCAGTTTCTGTTATCATTTTTTAAGGGGGTCAGGTTGACTTACTGGTAAATGTCCGACCTTTCACCTCTGTGACCCCAGGTTCAAATCCCAGACTGGAGCCTTGCATGTGATTTGGGTTTTCAGTCCTTACCTTTTTACGTGGGTTTTTCCCTGCTTGTGGTTTTCCTCCCACTCCTAAAACGGAACATTTCTTCATTATCTTCTCCATACATGTATATTCAGGCATACAGGATACAGTGCTAATCAGTTTTGATGATCCCTTAGTATTTACTACCAGAAAGATTTACAATAAATAATAAAACACTGACCTTGGCATGGAGTCTGGCACCACAATCCTGTCCATCCAGCCTTACATGTACAGGAACCATTGATGTGATCACATTCAGCATCATTCACACAACGACACACTTGATTACAGGATTCTCCATACCAACCTGTTGGTCAAATAGTCAGTTCAATTAATTAGTCAAATAATAATATCCAATTCTTCTCCCGAAAAAGTTCTAAATACTGTTGTAACTTGTAACTCCCTATTTTCCAATATTTTTTCAGCAAATTGAGCAACCAATGCCTGAAGAACCGTGTCGTGGCCGAGCGGTCATGACAAGCACACAAGACTCAAGCTCTGGTGTTTCTGATCAGCAGAGTATGGGTTCTAATCCCGGTCTTGACACTTGGGTCCTTAAGCAAGACACTTAATCATTATTGCTTAGACCTACGGATGGGGTGTAAAGCCTTTGGTCATGTGTGTTAATACTCATATCAAAGAACTCAGAAAACTTAACGTGAAGAGAAGGGTTTGCCCCGGTGTTTCTGGCATGGTCTGGCAGTAATATGCACTACTTAACCTTGTATCCCTTGTAAGGTTTAGTATTATGGTTACTTCATCTCTTAAAGTCATTCTTTACAAGCTCCACCTGATTTGATAATTCGGCAGAAAATCCATAAGAACAAATAAATAACAACTCATGAAATAGCAAAAAGCCATGAGATCATCTCCTTATAGGCTTACCAGATTGACATGTAGCCTCACAATGATCACCCTGCCACCCAGGGGTACAAGAACAAGCACCTGTTACATGATTACAAGCTGCGCCATTCTGACAGAGACAGCTGTGATTACAGAGTAACCCATAGGTACCAACACCACACATCATCTCACAGTTAACACCAGACCAACCAGCTGTGCAGGTGCATTCCCCATTGATATGGTGACAGCTGGCTCCATTTTGGCATGTGCATGCCTCTCTACAGTGCATACCATACGTTCCTGTACCACAAGGTTCAGAGCAGTTGCGACCCCTCCAACCTTCAGAGGATGAGATAGAATCAAGAACAGTTTAATGAGTTTAATTAGTAGAATTTATTTCATTGTATAGTTAGCAAGCTGAACATGGTATAGACAAGTGTTTTAAAACAGGCATTGTCCATAACCATATAATGTGTCAACTAAAAAGCTCATTAGTGGCTTAAAGTACACCAGTAATTTTCAATTGTCATATTGAATCATCGAAATTCAGTGGAGGGCTGGTACAGAGCAAGAGGCACCTGAAACTTAGCATGGTATCAAAGCCAGGTGGAGGGCTGCAACAAAGCAAGGGCACCGACTGAAACTTAGCATGGTACCAAAGTCAGGTGTAGGGCTGCAACATAGCAAGGGAACCTAAAACTTAGCAAGGTATCAAAGCCAGGTGGAGGGTTGCAACATGGCAAGGGGCACCTGAAACTTAGCAAGGTATCAAAGCCAGGTGGAAGGCTGCAACATAGCAAGAGGCACCTGAAACTTAGCTAGGTATCCAAGCCAGGTGGAAGGCTGCAACATAGCAAGGGGCACCTGAAACTTAGCTAGGTATCAAAGCCAGGTGGAGGGCTGGAACATAGCAAAGGGCACCTCCAATTTAGCAAGGTATCAAAGCCAGGTTGAGGGCTGCAACATAGCAAGGGAACCTAAAACTTAGCAAGGTATCAATGCCAGGTGGAAGGCTGCAACATAGCAAGGGGCACCTGAAAATTAGCAAGGTATCAAAGCCAGGTGGACGGCTGCAACATATGTAAGGGGCACCTGAAACTTAGCATGGTATCAAAGCCACGACGAGGACGACAACATAGCAAGGGGCACCTGAACCTTTTAAAGGTTTGCTCAAGTTTGTATGAGCAGTAAAGGACTGGATATTGACACACTTAAAGAAGAAGCATGCATCCTCAAGTCTTGTGGTCCTGTGATGTTTGAAATCCAGTGAGAATTGTAGTGACTAATGAGAGGCTCCTGAGGAACGTCAGGTTGAATCAATATCTCTAAACAAGGATATAAATATAAATTACAAAAAATACAAAAAATGACGAGCTGAATCATCATAAGAAATTGCTCATAACTGGAGCGTTCTCATTTGCATAGCAAATGAAATCAACAAAAAATAATATCCGTGGCGAAGGATATTCTTAAATTAGACCCTGCTAAGCTACCTGCATACTTACCTGCAGAGTCCATAGCTCCTGTTATCACTCCTCAGGACGTCTTTAATAATGTAACGAAATGGTACCCCCTTTTTTGGCGCCCGCTAGCGTTAGGTACCTCTTAGCAGCGGGGCATGCGCAGTGGGAATTTGTGGGATTGCGTGCTCGTCGAGGACAAGACGTGGTAGTTTGATTGAGACTTGCGAGGGAGACGGTGGGTAGAGCGGAGAGCAAGATGGTTGTGTTGTGATTGGAGCGGGAGTGAGCAGCAAGCGGATTGGGTGTTACTGGGAGTTGGGAACTCCAATTAGCGGCAGAGAGGTATACTAACTTATGCCAGTGCTTGGACTGTGTGGGCCACTCTTGTAGTAATTAATTGAGCTTTCGAACTGTGGGTTTAGACTTCTTAACAATTTTGTGCACTCCATTCAATCGTACAATTGCACATTTTTTACATTCAGTGATCTTTATTTTCCTTAAGTGATATTTATTTACCTTAAGTGACATCTATTTACCTTAAGTGGTGATTACTTATCTTCAGTGACCCTTATTTTGCCTCAAGTGACCATATTTTGCCTTAAGGAGTGGGAATTCACCTTCTACTACTTGCACCAGTAATAATCGTATTTAAACATTTATAAACAATAAAAGGATCAGCCTAGCACTCAGGAAATTGTCTCTTCCTTTGCTCTTTTAAGTCAGTCTGTCAATAGGGTCCTAGAGCCCCTCACCTATTTTATCACATGCGGCGACAGATGGTCTCCACACGATCTCAACCTTTAGTACCAGCTAGACTACCGCTCACCTGTGCTGGTGTGACCCGGATTGTAGGGTTGACTGGGTAGGGATTCGCCACAATAAGTTTTTAAAAAATCAATGTAAACAAGAGTGGAGGACCAGACTGCATTCCAGCGCATCTAGTGAAAGAATTCGCATACGAACTCTGTTTTCCGCTGACTTTTTTAGTTATGATTAACCACTTAACACACTAACTCACCTGTGGTTTTGCATTATAAATATATTGACGATATGACACTTTCTCAACGATTTAAAAACTCTTAAAAAACTATTAGTATGCAAAATGAATTAGATCGTCTCCAACAATGGACTGCTGATAACAATATGAGACTTACCCATCCAAGTGTCAATCAGTATTTGTTTTAAGCGTTGCCCACCAGTAGCACCTATTTTTAGTATTGATGGCTTGTTAATTAATCAAACTGACTGTCTGAAATTGCTTGGTGTACATGTACAAAGTAACCTTAAATGGGACACCAAAATAGATCAGATATGTGCTAATGTTTCAACCAGAAGCTTTTTTTTCTCCGTCAGCTCAAGCGGTGTTGTATTCCTGTTAATGATTTGTTGATGATATATACCATGTATATTAAGCTCACAATGGAATACACCTGTCCACTTTGGTTTTCAAGTCTCAGTAAATCTCAACTGTTTCTGTTCGACTTGAACAACTTTTTACTTTACTAAATTTGGCAAATCACTGCTCATTTCAAACAACCACAGACACTTGCTCCCACCAACAAGAAATAATAATCTTAGGAGTACAAACAAACTTTGCTCAATCAAGTGTAGAACCAACAGGTATAAAAACAGCCAAATTTCTTCCCAAACTGCACTCTGCAATAGTTGATTGTTTTTTCAGCTTTTGCTAGTTTTTTAGGGAGCTAGACTCAAAGTTTTCTGTTCTTGTCTTTTACCTTTGTCCTCTTGTTTATTGTACATAACACTTTTTGAACGAATGTATTTTTGTTTTAGTTTTATTACTTATTGTATATCCATATATTCTAAACATAACTCAACTCTAGGGCTGCGAATTTTGAGTTTTAATAATCCATTAATAATAATAAAAATTAAATGGTCTGCAATCCTTAAAGGCATTGTAACACAGGGTAGTTTTAACAAGCATCTTTCGAGAAACAAACTTCACTGCATGCAAAAGCTACACTTTGGTAACACAAGAGATACCCTTCTAAGGTATCTTCTCGTCCCAAAAGACAGTTATGAGGAAATTGACATGTGAATGTTTCTTATTTCATCTTGGGAGATCACCTGGAACTGGTTGCCAGGTAATTGCCTCAGGTGATATGACCATTACACCTGGTCATAATGTGATTAAACTTTTAAATACGACACCAAATCATAAGCGACTTACAATGTAAAGAAGACAAAGATCCTTACCTGCTGCACAAAGACAATCTCCTGTAACACGATCACACGTAGCTCCATTCTGACAAGTGCAGACGTGAATACAGCCATTGCCAAAATACCCCTCTAAGCAAAGACTACCACAGTGGGTTCCTACCCATCCAGGAGTGCATGAACAAGATCCATTGGTAGGGTAACAGAAGGCATCGTTCAGACACTCACACTGCTCTCGACAATCCAGGCCATAACCAAGTCCTACAATTAGTAAGACAACCATTGTATGTTAAGCAGGATGTACAGAATAAGGAGTTATTTAAAGGACAACTCAACTTGAAATGATCACTTGTTGTTTGTATGGTGTGATGAATGAACACTAAAAGATGAAAATGATTTTACTCTCCCAAAAATCTTTTAACCTTAATCACCTACTCCATTGAAAATCAGTGGGATTTTTATCAACATCTCAGATAACAACGCCCTTTATTTTGTTTTCAGTGGATGGGGGAAAAGGTTGTGGTTTATTCATCCTGAATACAATCAATACAGTAAAATTTAAGATATAACCCAGCCAGGATACAAAGATGAGTCCAGTACCTGGTCGTTGACATTGTTCTTGACAATATTCTCCAATGTACCCTGGTAAACATGAGCACTCCCCTGTCACATGATCACATCGTCCATCGTTCTCACATAGACATTCCTGCTGGCATTGAGAACCAAAGAATCCTTCCTCACATGACAAGGCACATGTTGGGCCAATCCAACCATCGGTGCAGGCACAGTTTCCAGTCACATGATCACAGGTTGCATCATTTTGACATGTGCAATTGGCTTCACAGTTAAGCCCCTGGTCACCTAAGTGTAGAAAGCATCAAATATTACTGGACAAAATCTTGCAGATTGCAAATTTTAATATTTTCTACAATCTTCTTTAATATGTGTTACATGGGGAGACCTGACATACATTTCAAAGGTAAGAACAAATTTAATGAACAAATGTTAAAAGTAATTTTCAGCGTAGTTATCATTCTGCCATTGTGAGAAATCTTAACAATATTCCAAGAACTTAAGTTTGTCTAATCAGTAAACCTTTAACTGAACAGGTTTCCAAATGGTGTCTTAATGTGTTACTTTCCTTATTTTGATGCTATTGGAAACTGATTAATGTCATAAGATACCTTCACCACATGGCTCATTGCAGAAGACTCCAATATAACCTGGGTTACAGTAACAAGTACCGTTCACATGGTCACATATTGCTTCATTTTTACAAAGGCATGTCTGGTTGCACTGACTTCCATAGAAACCTACAGCAAAATATAACAAGAAATTAAATAAGAATACCATATATGCCTCATGGAAATGGTTCCAAGCACATGCTATTACATGGTTACATAGCTGAGATGATTTTCAATGATGACCAAAATTTGATTCTTCACATACAGCATTCTTCACATTTTTGTTTTATTTGACTCCAAATTTTCTCAATCTTCAGAATTGGCTTTTTAAAAATAAAATCAAGCTGATGAAAACATTACCTGTTGAGCAGGGACTTTCACAAAGTACCCCAGTCCAGCCTGGTCTACAAAGACACACTCCTGTAATATGATGGGTCCTAGCTCCATTCCGACACTCTGACTTAGATTGACAGTTATCACCATAGTAACCTGGGTCACATGGTCTCTCACAGTTGTCTCCTTGCCAACCTGGTTGACACGCACACCATCCTAGTGTAATAAAACAAAATCGAGTTTGAGAATCAAAGTTTTAAAGAATACAAAAAGTTACAAAGCAATTTATTACTAAGTCAAATTTAGACCTTGAAAATAATGTAAACAAAATAATGTTTTAGGCAATCTGTTTGTTACGCAAAAACTCTGAGGTGCAAGCATAGATGTAGCTGGAAATTGTTGTGGGTCGTTCTTTTGGACCCACATTCAGGCTACAGGCTTTATTTTTTTTTCTTCCGAAACCACTGAATAGTGATTTTTGGGGATAATAAATTCATTGACAGAGGATTTGTCAAAAAGAAGCTTGTGCAACAATGTTTCAACAACCATAACAATGTTCACTCACAAAAGTCATGTAATTCACGTGTGTATGCATGGGTAGGCACACACACAGTTATGGGGACATTATATACAATATAACAAAGGTCCCCAGAACGTTTTTTCCTTGTCAAACCCTGTCCCCCCCACAAGGTAATTCAATAGAAACGGGAATAATAGAACAACAATAGGGAGTCCCCACAATTAACTCAGTGTTAAAAAGAATACATGTACATTACATAACAGTGTAATCATACATGAAGACCACATGTGAGCCATTCATGATCACAGTGCACTGGTTTTCCTCATTTGGCTCGTATAGCCAAGTTGGGTTGCCAGTGCTCTACATGGAGGCTTAAAACCATGAACAGCAAAAAAGACGGGTAGAGAGATGGCGTGCGTTGGGCAGTATTTGATTAACATATTGAAAAGATGAAATGACAATGATTCAGTTGATTCTGAAAAAAAACAATTTAAAGCAAAAATAGATAGTGAATAGATTGGTCTTTCCCCTTTCTTTTTTTCTTTTGACGCCAAAATGTGCGGCAAAAGGTTTTAACTGGTATTGGAACCGACAAATCAGAACCGGGTAACATCAACAACTGCAATCCTTATTCTTGCGAGCAAACGGCCGTCGGAGGCGGCCATTTCGGGAGTATATCCAAGCTTATAAATTTCAATTTTGCCTTTCACCGATGTGTGTAAGCACTGTAAACTCAGTGCTTTCGAGTCCTGTGGAAAAAAATCCACAGGCAACTCGGGTGGGATTCGAACCCACGACTCCCGCATGACTAGAGCAGATGTCTTAACCACTAGACCACCGAGCACGCCCGTTGATGAGGGGCCAGTTCGAATCCAGTATTATTGGCGGCAGGTACCGCAAACAATTAGATAGATGTCAATATTTGCATTGGGGGAATGAATATAAATTTCAATTTGCCTTTCACCGATGTGTGTAAGCACTGTATACTCAGTGCTTTCGAGTCCTGTGGAAAAAAATCCACAGGCAACTCGGGTGGGATTCGAACCCACGACTCATGCATGACTAGAGCAGATGTCTTAACCACTAGACCATCAAGCATGCCCGGTGATGAGGGGCCAGTTCGAATCCAGTATTATTGGCGGCAGGTACCGCAAACAATTAGATAGATGTCAATATTTGCATCGGGGGAATGAATATAAATTTCAATTTGCCTTTCACCGATGTGTGTAAGCACTGTATACTCAGTGCTTTGTTTGCGGTACCTGCCGCCAATAATACTGGATTCGAACTGACCCCTCATCACCGGGCGTGCTCGGTGGTCTAGTGGTTAAGACATATGCTCTAGTCATGCGGGAGTCGTGGGTTCGAATCCCACCCGAGTTGCCTGTGGATTTTTTTCCACAGGACTCGAAAGCTGAAAGGCAAGTTGAAATTTATATTCATTCCCCCGATGCAAATATTGACATCTATCTAAATATCCAAGCTTGGTTATCGTGTCTGACATCAACATGGCTGCTGTGAGCCATAGCCATAGTTATGGCTAAGTGGTGACTATTCTGAGAAATAAAATCACATGGATCAATCAATGATATTCATTTGACAGCTTTTCAGGTGTCCTTAACTTTCCTGTTAGAATATCACTCTATGCAAACTTCTCACCAACATACGTTTCTATGCAGTGTGAATGATTTAAACTTACCATTGGTGTGATTACACACTCCTCCATGTTGACACGTACACTGCTCTCTACATCTGTAACCATAGCGACCATCTACACATCTGTCTCCACACAGCGCCCCCATCCATCCTGCAGTACAGTTACAAGTTCCATCTATGTGATGACAGCCTGCGTCATTCAGACATGGACAACTCTGAGAGCATCCATCCCCATACATACCATCCTGGCAGGCATTGCCACACATCGTACCCTCCCAACCTGGTAAACATGCACAGGAACCAGTGACATGATCACAAGATGCTGCATTTAAACAAATACACATCTGTAGACAGTCTTGACCATAGTATTTCTGTTTACATGCCATCTCACAAACCACACCTTCATAACCTGGAGCACAGGTGCAATTCCCAGACACTGCGTCGCATACAGCACCATTTTGACATGGGCACAGGGAGCTACAATCTTGACCAAAGTGACCTAAACAAACAGTGACAAAATAATAATTTCAAATAGTAAAACATGACACAAACAGAAAATACCACTATGATCTGTACTATTTCTGAAAAGAAAAATACTATGTGCACACAATGGTGAGTAACCAAAAACAAATTACAAACCTTGCCTGCATGGAGTCTCACATGCAACTCCTATCCATCCAGGATGACAGAGGCAGGAACCAGACACATGATCACACACTCCATCATTCTGACACAAACATTGATGCTGACACTGTGCTCCATACGTACCAGCTTGACAAGTTACGTTACAGTATAAGCCAATCCAACCAGGTGTACAGAGACAACTTCCATTACGATGATCACATAATGCTCCATTTTGACACTGACATTCTAGACCACAATCAGGACCAAAAGCTAAAAAAAAAAAAAGTTATTATTTTGTTTAGAATTAATGAAGGAAACAGTTTGTTATACAAAACAACTGTGACAGCTTATTGTTTGCTAATATTGTATTTTCTGCACACAAAAAAATCTTTAACTACTAAGGGGAATTTATGTCTACATCTAATCAATTTACTGGCAATGTGTGATCAAGTTGGCTTACTGGTAACTTGCCCTGTCTTTAGAATCCTGCCTCGGTTTAGAGCCTTGCAAGTTGGGTTTTTGTTATCAAAAAGATTTACGATAAAAAAAGGGTGGTGGAAAAAAGCCTGTGAATGGTTTGCTTGTGTTTGGAAGAAAAGACTGCTCTCTTAAAACAGTAACTGGTTAAGTCTAAGATTTCACAGTCTGTGTGTCTGCATCGTCCTTGAGATGGCAGGTCAAAACTTAGGCCATTACTACTTTTGGAGATTTGAATAAAATCAGTCAAATCACTGGAATCAGTGTCCATGATTATTCTTTACCTCCAGGAGTACAGGAGATTTCACACAAATCACCAAGATATCCAGGTGCACACAGACATTCTCCAGTCACATGGTGGCAAAGTGCTCCATTCAAACAGTAACATCGTTGAGCACAGTCTTGTCCAAATTGTCCTTCATTACAGGTAGAGTCACAGTATGTACCTGTGAGGTGTATTTGTTATGGGTCAAGATTAAAATTTAATAAAAATCACAAATCCTACAACTAGTAGCTGTAGCAATGGTCTATACCAGTGTTACTTTCAAACAGCTTATAAATGATATATCCATAAATATAAAATGTCAATAAGATATTAAGAAACATTTGTGAATTTGAAAATCCTCCAAAATAAATTTAATAGTAAATCTGACAGTTTGTATCAAATGGCAATTAGAACTCAAGTTGGGTTGAAAAGAATTTGGGGACACAACTTAATTTTGCCAAAGAATTGAAAAATCAGATCAATTATGATAAGAATCCCTGAGTACAGTGTGGAAATCTTTTAATCTGATCACTTATAGACTGATCTGAGTCTGAGCAGCTGGTTCATGGTTGTTTACACCACAGCAGCTCATGGCCACTGTCAGCGAGAGTCGATGCACACACATTGTGATTCCTCCATGCTGATCGGTACATTATGTGCGGCTTACACACCATTGTTGTCTCTTGGTGTGGCGGCCACAGCTGCGTTGGTCTAAAACCACCACGAACAAGCTGCTTGGATTAGTGTATTAGATCCTTAATATCAACACTTACCTTGCCAGCCGCTGGTACAATTACACCTCCCAGTAACATGGTCACAATCAGCACCATTTTGACATAAACATTGTTCTAGGCACTGGTTACCATAGAAACCATCTGGACATGGCTGACTACATGTGGTACCAACCCAGCCATTAGTGCAGGTACAATTCCCCGTCACATGATGACAAGACGCTCTATTTTCACACAAACAAGGAAAGCTACAATCTTGACCATACACACCTTGTAAAACAAAAAACATAAAAATTACAGATATTAACTAGTTCTGGTGATTATAAGGAAAAATAATTGAAGATCAGTTACCTTTTAGAGGTCATTCATTTATGTAAAATCTTCTTAGTTCTCTTCAGTTCAAGCCCAGACTAGCTGTTTGCATAGTGTATGACCCAAGTAGAGTTTTGTCTTACCATTACAAATCTCTTGACAAAACTCCCCAGTGTAGCCTGGTAAACAGCTACAGGCTCCAATAATATGATGACATGTTGCTCCATTTTTACATCTACAGCGTGAAGCACAGGCTAAGCCAAAGAAATTCCCATCACATACACGGTCACATAGCTCCGATGTCCATCCAGCAGTACATGTACATGATCCAGTCACATGATGACATGATGCTCCATTCATGCAACGACACTCATCACTACACTGGCCACCATAGTAACCAGTATTACAAATACTGTTACATGTTTCTCCCTCCCAACCTGAATGGCATGTACAATGGCCGGTGATGTGGTCACAGATGCCATGAGCACATTCACAACTTTCTGAACAGTTTACTCCGTAAAACCCAGCTGTTGAATAATACAAATGATATTTTCAATTTTATCGTAAGCAATGCACCCAAGGTTCCAACAAATGCAAAACTCCCAAAATGTAGGTGAAGAGTTTGCTCAGTAACAATGCGTCTTCTACAAACGGTACACACGAGCAAAAATGCTCTATAAATATAGAAAAAACTCTGATTTACATGAGCAGTGTTGAGCACACTGAGCACCGGCATATCCTGGTGTACATTCACAGTATCCGTTGATGGGATGACAGTAAGCATCATTAAGACAAGAGCAGTCACTAGCACAGTCCAAGCCGTACTGTCCTTCTTGGCACACATCACCACAATACCTTCCAGTGAATCCTGAAAAACAACATTTGACAAACTCTTTCAACAACAGAAAAACTCAACAGACTTTGTGCCCGACCAAGAAGATCATCAAATGGATTAACTGAAAGGTTAATCAGGGGATCAGATCATAAGAGATAAAACAGTGGCACGGTTTTAAAGAGGCAAGATATATATGACAAGCTAATCTGGGGTCAGATGGAGGGATTGCTCAGGGGATAAGAATAAGAGATCAATAAAGGGATCAGATCAAAAGATCGATAGGGGATTAGACCTAAGTGCAAATATTGGGCTCAGTTAAGCAAATCAATCAGAGATTGCCAAGTTGGGGGTTAAGATTGATGGATTACTCAGAGGATAAGAATAAGAGATCAATAAATGGATCAAATAAACAGATCAATCAGGGGATTACCAGTAGATCTAGGTGTAAATATTGGGCTCAGTTTAGCAGATCAATTTAAGATTGCCAAGTTGGGCTTGAGATTGTAGGATTGCTCAGGGGATAAGGCTAAGATTTCAACAAGGGAATCAATAACACAGATCAGTCAGGGGACAATAAGCAGGGATTACAATATAATGTAAAAGCAGAAGAGATGAGTCTTCAATACAATACAATACAATTCATTTATTCATCATGAAACCTACATGAAATGTGTTGTCCTTTGCACAGCAGCAGTAACATCTAAAACATACAGTACGTAGTAAAGGCACATTAAACACAGTAAAAAATCACAACAAATTTTACAATTATAAAAAAAAAAAAAATTATCAAAAAGCATAAGGTAAGCCCAAAGAGTGAGCGTCACAGATGATACCTTTTTTGTTCTCTCATGCCCAAGTTGTATAAATTACCTGGTGTACAGCGACACTCTCCAGTAACATGGTGGCAAGCTGCATCATTCAAACATTCACACACAGACTGACAATTGTCTCCATAGAAGTTTTCTATACAGGCACTGCCACAGTGCTGACCAACCCAACCAGGTGTGCAAGAACATGTTCCTAATAAATACAGAACAATGTCAGATAGAAATAATCATGTCCATAATTCCTGGTTAATTTGAAAGTGATATTTCCACCCTCTGTAGTCGACATACTGAATTCATCAGAGTAAAAATTATCAATAGTCCTAGAAAAATACTAGTATTCGTTTCTATTCAGGACATCAAGAATGAAGGGGCCTCAATCCTCCCATATCCTCTTCTAAAGACCTTTTCATACTATGAAAAATTGCCGTGTTGGACATGGGTCCGATCTGTGTTGAACTGGCTCACCTTTTCACACTACAACATTTCATTATGGCGTTGACCTGTGTAGAGCGCTCGATCCGTATCCAAACCAACCCTGGTCGGCAGATGGGTCGAGGGCTTTTGATCCGTGTTGAAAATTCCAACACGTGTTAAAAGCCGCTGTGCGAACACTTTTGGGTTCATTTTTTATCCGTGTTGAGGTGTATCCACGTAGTGGGCGCTCTGGGACACTCTGTTGCAATGCAGTATACGAATAGTCTGCTCATGACCCGTGTGTACTGTTGCCCAGTATGAAAAGATCCTCCACATTACACGTGTTGACAAGTTACACATGTAACCTGAAGCATATTTTCGTGGAACAGTATGAACGCTGAGCAGATTGAACCGTGTTGAATTTGTTCAGAGTTGACAAGGGTTGGACCCGTGAAGATTTCAACACGTGTAGAAAGGTACGATTAGTGTGAAAAGGCCTTAATTGTGTCACCACACCAAATTGTTTAGACTTGGATAAGATTGGAATGCCTGACCCAGTGACAACCAATTGTTATTTGGGCCTATACAGCCCTTAGTCCTTCTGAATACTTCACTTTAGCAATGAGGATATGGAAGGATTTGGGATCAAGACATAACATGAGGATCTTATAGATGATGAAGGCTCAGACATACTCGATATTAAATATCAATTCTAGCTCACCATTGACATGATTGCAGAAAGCATTATTCTGACATCGACAATGATGACGACAGTCTGTACCATAGGTCCCCTGTGAACAAGGTTGACTACATGATACTCCTTGCCAGCCTGCTGTACATCTACAGTGTCCTGTCAATTACAATAGTACAATACACAATTCATCCATCAGGCCTTTTGTTTCTACTTTGTAACTGTCTCAGCTACAGTCCATATCTGATGAAGAAAACTTCAGATTATCTGCCGACACCCCTCCCCCCAACCCCCTCATCCCATCCACCATGGAGCATTACTGATAAAAGCCAAAGAGTAAAATACATTATAATTATAGCAATAGCTGTTTCCTAAAAGATAAATCCATTTGGATATTTTTATAGCTGTATTGGATTTGCTTCTTGAAAACTAGACTACAACATTGATAAGAAATTCTGTACCATTTGCCTTGTCACAAGTAGCCCCATTTTGACACTGGCATGTATTGGAGCATTGATCACCATAGAAACCGTCTCCACAAGCTCTTTCACAGATTGAACCTTCCCATCCTGGTAGGCAACTACAGACACCTGTCGCATGATGACATGAAGCACCATTCTGACATCTGCAGATACTGCTGCAACCTAGCAGGCATAGAAGAAGAAACAGTCTTAAATCCTAACTAAATATATCCCTTATTACCATCCCCTTGAGGTTTCAAACTGTGATGTCTTTGAAACTGTTGACATAGAGTGAGATGTCACTTTGATTATCTACCTTCTTGGGTTAAACTAATTTCTGCAAATCATCGTGTGGTACTGGGTTTTAACATTTCCCTGCAAGTTGACCAACCATTTGAAAAGATTCAGCTGCATGGTTTGTGTATGGTGGCACAAGTGTGTACAGAACTCACTATGTATGTATGTACTGTGTAGATGCATTCACCACGCAGTCAGGGTTTTATACAGACAAGTAAATATTGATGTTTTATTCATTTTAAAACCAGTTAAATACAAAGTACTTAAACTGGAACAAAAGGTACCTGAACCATAGTACCCAGCGCGGCAAGTGTTGTTACACAATGTCCCTGTCCAACCAGGATAACAATGACACAACCCTGTCTGAGAATTACACATGCTCGTGTCATCCCTGCACTGGCACTTGAAGTTGCACTCTGCTCCATACTGGTTAGACTGACCACGTGTACACTGGCAACGAGATCCTTCAAACCCAGGAGAACAGGTACAAGTGTCAGGGGCAGTACATCTACCTTGACCGGATACACAAGATGGATCACAAATTGCTGCAGAGTAGGAAAGAAATCAAGAGAAACAAAATTGTCCTTATACCATTCAACTTGCTTACATGTTCAACAACCCGAATAATCCACCATGAGTAGCCTACTAAGCATTGCTGATGAATGTACTATTAATATGATGTAGAGGTTGTTCCGCTATTCATCTTCGCTAGCGCAACAACCTCATAGCCTAACTTACTGATAAAGTAGCCCTATAAATAGTCCCAATACATTGGAATTCCCCATACAGTGCTATAGTCTGCAAGACAATAGAACTAAACCAAGGCATCGTTTACGCTGAACTTTGTAGTAGAAATGAAAGTTAACGGTAAAGTCACCAAACTTCAGAATAGTAAATAATTTGGGAAAAGTTGTGCTCCCTAAATAAAACAGCTTGAAAAGTTACAATAGTGCTGGGGTAGCACTAACAACAAGACAAGTTTGCCTTTAACCTAATTGTATAATCAGGTACGACTACTATTCACCAGGACTGGTCTTCAAACACACTATCAATACTGTAGGTCAACATTGTAGTAGTTCATGTATTGTTGTTGAAGTGCGCCCTCTATTGTTCAACTAAAACACACCCGAGAACGTCTCTTGCAAATGGCAGCCATCTTAAATGGACTCTTCCTTGTATCGGTTCCCGAAAAGATACCACAAACATAATTTCATGCCATCTTTATGGACAACTTGGGTTTTGGCTTTGAGCTGCGGCAAGCTGTGCCCTTTGGCTTTGCAAAGTTCCAACACATATTGACATTTTCCTCCTAGAAGTGCCCCTTACCAGAAGAAAAGGTTGCTAGGCTCCTTCAAGACTGAAGTTCAAGGCCTGCAAGTGGTTCATTGATCAATCAAGCAAGGAATTTAGCAATACTCCCTTGTACCTCTTGTATTAATGGAAAACGCACACTTGTGTGTTACAAAGTGATGCATCATTGCCAATAAAGATGCCTGAGACTGTGTGATGAAAAGTGAAATCTATCTATAAATAGGGCCAAGGATTCAAAGTTGATATGCACTTTATGAGGGGTTTACCCCAACGCTAGCCCTATTGTGCTGTACGCTGGATTTCCTCCCCTTCTTGGAAGGAGTCCAAGTCGTAATTGGCATTATGAATAAATGGGGCTAACCCGATGCACACGTCTTGAAGAATTTAGATCTTGACCGCCAGCACCCCCAATTTACAATATTTACCATGTTTAAAGATGATAGGGCCATGTCCAAAAGAACGGCTGCTTCCAGTGGCAGTGTGAATGCAATAATATTGTATCGTATTCGTAGCTCATGGTCATCTCCCAAATACCCAACATATCCAAGATTAGACCAAAGTCCAAAGAGCAACAACAGAACAAGAGTTGAAAATAAAATGGTCAAAACTTCGATCTATAGCCCCCAAAAATAGTGCCACAACCCACCCAGGTTGATTTCTAACTAGGGCGCTGAACTCCTTTTTTTTTTGAGATTTTGGCATTCAGTCTCAAAAAAGAAGTTAAGCGCCCAAGTTACTGGAATACTGCTGGGTCTAGGGCTATCAATCCTCCTGTTCTTTGCCATTGGCGACTTTTGTCAACTGCACTCATTATAACTCATAAGTTTAATAAAAGTTACTGTTTTCCGACCTTACTGACGTATTATTATTAATATTTTTAAGAAAATAGGGCCCTGTACGATACTGCATGCTGCTGAGTGCATGCAGCTGACAGTGACAGTTAACTAGCTGGTAAGTGCTATATGCTAACTATACCCTTGTTTGTTTTCTGGCCTCACTGTTTGGTGGTATTCTGGTATTGCTAATGATGAGAGTTGAGCTGAGTTGCCGGCCAGACCCGTGCCACAGAAAATTAGTGGCTAAAGTGCCGTGTACGGACGAACGTAGGCCCCACACTTACCCCCACTGAGGTCGCAGGGTGAGAGTGTTTTGTGGCAAGACTTTTTGACAGGTCACACTCGACTCGACTCACGACTACACATGCGTTCTTTTTCACCATTAGATCCCCTGATCTCCATAAGTATAATCATAAATAGAGATCAGTTATCCTATCACGTCAAGACGATAGGATACTAATCCTATAGACCGATTGCGTGACCAATGTTCACATATCACGTGACTTATTGTGGGTAGTAGTCTGACCTAGTGGCAAACTACGTGCACATACATGCCGGACTGACAGAGTCACACCAAAAGTCGGCTTTTGGTAATAATAACACAGTTACTAAGCCATTTTATTAAAGTAGTATGTTGTGACATTGATGTTAATCACATTACCGTTCATAAACTACCAGTAAAGTATTCTATACTACAAAAGAGGTTTATTTTGAGTTATGCACTACCGGCGTTGGACGACTATGTAGCCACCGTCTGTTATTTTGTTTGTGGCCTAAATCATGTATAAAAAGAAGAAGAACGTTGGAAAAGTGAGCATTTATACCTAGCCATGCGAAATTTCAAATAGGCAAAGGAATCACACACAGTTGTGGAAAACAATTCCTTTGGATGATTCAGCTTCAAAACTTTGAATTCTTGTTTTGAAAAGTGTGTGCTCGCGGTCGTCTGGGCTAAACGTTCCGTCGTGCAGAGTACACATCGTGCACATTTATACGTTGCCTGTACAATTTCCAAGACTTGCTGTAACTGTCCTTACTGACTTTATTCAGCCACTCGAAGGTCTCTGGTACAAACTCTGGAACATAATCCACAGATTTCAAGAAAGAAAAGCCTCAATCAAATAAACAAATGCAACAATCATCATGTACCGTACCGCACTTTCCTATGGGGGACGTCGTGTTTGTTTACATTTAATACCCACAAACGGTCATGTGACGCGGGTCGCAAAATCGGTCTATTCCCAGTGTTTCCCCCACCGAACCTAATTGTTTTTCCTGCAAAACTGCCACCGTCGTAGTGATTTTCAAATGCCTTTTTGATTCAAAAGAAAGGAATCCTTAAAAAAAAAAATCTGGGGTGGGGAAGAGGGGGAATCAAAACTTGAGGGCGCAATGAGTAATTAGGTATTCCCATTTCCCATACAACTGATTTTAAAGGAGAAAACAACAATCATTTCTTTAAATGATAAATTTAAAAAACAAATCACATACTTGACAATTTACACCCTGTGGGTCAGTTTTTGGCGACGTAACAGATTTTCGCACCATGTTTTGGCCATACTGCTTAAACAGCTTGGCCTATTATAGATTAAAACATCCGCGTGGAGATTTGTGCTAGTATTTTTGCAGATTGTATTTCCTTTTATATTATCGCTGATTTAACTTGGCGCCAACCATTAAAGCCATATGCGCCAAGGCTAACTGACACGCTAACACGAAATCCGGGAAACAAACTTTAATTAGTGGATTGTGCAAAGTGGTTCATTATTGTATTCTAATAGGCTGATTGCGCGACAATATTGACATGTTGTCACGTGACCCCATAATGGGTATAACGCCGTACAGCTGATGGCAAAATACGTGTCAAAATACGTGACACAGAGTGAGTTCAAAAACAGTCGATTGTACTTTTGTTAAGTGATAAGTTATTTAATCAGCCCCTTTATTTAAAGTAGTATATTATTGTGGCATTAATTTAAATCACATTTGTGTTTCATGATTTAACAGAATTCTACTAAAAAGAGGTTAGCCATGCACTACCGGCGTCAGACGACTATTATGTAGCCACCCGTCTGTTATTTTGTTTGTAATGTAGGCCTTAATCACTGTAAAAAAAAAAAAAGGATAAACAACGTTGGAAAAGTCAGCATTAATTTTTAGCCTTGCAGAATTTCAAATAGGCAAAGGAATCACACAGTTTTGGAAAGCAATTTCTTTTGAGGATTTCAGCTTCAAAACTTTGAATTTTTTGTGTTGAAAAGTGTGTGGTGGTCGCGGTCGTCTGGCCTAACGTTCCGTTGTGCACTGTACACATCGTGCACATACGGTACTATTACAATTTTCAAGACTTGCTGGAACTAACCTTATTGGCTTTATTCGGCCATTTAAAGGTCTCTGGTTCAAACTCTGGAATATCTTTCACAGATTTCGAGCAAGAAAAGCCTCGATCGAATAAACTAAATGCATTAATCATCGTGTACCGTACTACCCTTTCCTATGGAGGATGTCGTGTGTGTTTACATTTTTTACCCAAAAGTGGTCACGTGACGCAGGTCGCACAATGGTCTATTATCTTCACCAACTGTGAAATACTGCTTCAAAAATTTCACACGTGAATCACGATGTGTATATTGATCCCTGGCGTGACGTCACGCGCGGCTACAGTCTATACGTGGACATTATAGTTAAATAGCCTGTGAAGGTTGTACACCACGTGCGCGTCACCTAATTTTTATGCTCATTGCTCTGATTTGAGTACACAGGGGCAATCTGACTCCAAGTGGCCAATCAAGATCATCATTGGAGATTGTTTTTGTCTGGACATTAAAAAAGAACAAAACCACGAAGTACAAGATATTCATAACACATTCCTATGGAAGCGACACATGTCTTGCATGTACAATGAAACATCCAACCTCGCTGGGGGACAGGGCGGATCCAAAGCGCCAATTGCCGAGAAGCCACTTATCAAATTCGCATTGCCTCCTGTTTATAGACAACACACTTTCAAGATCCAAGCCACTGGATGTTGTTTGTACTCAATAAAGAAATGTGAACAACGAGGCCGGTTAGGGGACACGGGATAAACACTAACTTCAAATTTAACGTTCATAAGTGAAAACTCGAATGAACATCATAAAATAGACATGGATGCCACCACCAGCCCTGAACTGTTTTTCAAGAGTAAATTTATTCAAGGACTTCCGTTAGGGGTGCCGACTGCCGAACTCTACAGAACAGAACGTACTTTTGCAAAGGGGCCACTTGAGCTCAAGTATGAAACGGATGAAACGGTTTTTTATATATGAAGTAATATGGCTTTGTTTGTATTTACCCCTGACCCTCAAAGTGACTTACGTTGAAGACAGCCTGTGCCTTGCCACCCGTTGCAACAGATGTAGTTCGTGTAGCCAGATGTTTGGTATGCCGTTGTATATCTGATTGAATACGTCATCCTTTTACGATAGAAATTATAAATTGATAATATAACATGTCAAACTGGTTTTTTTTTACAAATGATAAAGCCGATTTTGGAATAGTCGAATTTTCTGTAATTATGAACGCTAAAATTGACCCTCCGGAAATACTATTGGCATAAGTCGAGAAAGAGCATTTTGAATGGACTCCAACTAAAATCAACATGTTTATTTCGATTGTTGTCGAAATTAAGGCATGAACAGGCACAATCACATTTTTTGTTAATTTACATCAACTGCTTTACCGCACTGTTTGCACCAAAATGATATCACTTGATTTTTAAAGTTTCACTGGTTTGTTGAAGCAAAGAGTAGAGGTTGTGAAATGAATCTATTCTTCTGTGAATGCTATTATACCTTTATATCTTTAATGAAGCAATTTTAATTGAGATAAAATGTGAACAGAAATCATAGTTTTTCCATCTTTACCGATATATGGCACATCTAGTCCAACCTAGGATTCCACAGCGTGTCGAATATCTTTGCCGATTGGTCTGTTTTCCCGAACTAACCCTTGTTGGTACTTTGTACCTATATTGTGCAACAAAACAAGATTATGTTTCTTTCTTTCATTCATTCATTCATTTATTCATTTCGTTTTTCATTTTATTTTCTACTGAAAGTTACTTCAAGCTCCAAAGAAACTACGTAAAAGGTAACACTGTATACTAACATGTTTACAAATTCATGAATGTTTTTGCAGTAATCAAAGACTTACGTTACTAGTCTGGAACATGTGCGGGCATCACAACTTGGAAGATTTAATGCAATTAGACAGCAAGAAACGGTCAATACAGCCTGTAACAACATGGTCTCGATCAAGCCAGACTTCAGGCCGCTCTCAACCACACGGGTCTGGATATCTCAAATTGCTATACCAGCTAAGCTTTAAAAAATATCCAACGGAAAAAATTGCGTAATTTAATTTCTTACTAATTTTCCAGTTTGGAAGTGGTTTGTGCTGTCCCTCCTTTTCACTATTTATGCACTGAAAAATATCATCAGATGCCAGAACAATGTTTAGTACATTATACCGGCTTTTAATTGCTTTTAAATGCTCAACGAATCAGAAAAGACCCATTGAATTGCATCATGGCTGAGAGCTAATTTATGTGCAGTCAAGTTTAATTTCATGTTTAGCCAAAAACAAAGGCTGTCTGGAGAACGAACTTCCGGTAAGTGCTTTCGGGGTGCTTTCCCTTGCTCCTACTGTTTGGCAAAGTTCCCAAACATGATGCTTTCTTATTTTTGATTTTCCTTCCGACCATGAAGCTTTAAAAATGTGTCTGGAGAGGAAGTTGTGTAATAATAGGGAAATGACCTCCTACTTCAAAGCTGAAACTTCTTACTTTTTAGTTTTGCGAGAAGCACGTCAGAGCTTGGGTTGCTTCTCGTCTGGTTACTTTTACATCTACGCACCCCCTCCCCCGTGGGTACACAACCACTAAAGGTATCTCTCCATCGGTGGCGTAACCAGCGGGGGCAGGGGGAGGAAGCCCCCCGCTCAGAATCCCGTTTTGCGGTCTTTGGGGTCAATTCTCAATCTCCAAAACTCCTATAAATTAAGTTACTATCCACATCGAAAAATGAAGGAATCTTTTGAACTTACAAATAGTCAACAAGAATTTCTTAGGGTATCCGGGGAGGGGCAGGGGGTGGGGGCGTGAGCTACCTTCCCGCTCAGAACCCTTACTCCCCCTTGTCGCCCCCACCCAATGAGATTGGGGGAAAATGCCCAAATAAATGGTTCGATACATGAAGCAGCCCCATCCCCCAAGAAAAATAATAAATGAATCAACAAACAAACAACCCATCAAACAAATAAATGAACTCCGTTTTACTCGTTTTACTCATAGTAAAGTCTGTGCAATATGTTTTATTTCAACTTTAACCATGTTCGGCAAGTACTAATTCGTACAATCATTATTTTGATCAATGAGAGTTATTCCTAAACTATACCAGTGCAACCAGGACTGTACCAGTGCATTGGACTGTACACTTTTTACTTCTCTGCATACACATACAAAATACAAGTCCATCCTAATGTGTACAATTCATTATTAGTTAATATGCAAGTTTAGTATAATGTCAAATAGCACACCATCTTAACTATGCTCTGGAAACAAATATCTGCGTAAAAAAAAGTCAAATTCCTCACAGACGAGAAAACCTAATAGATGTCGTTACCAGCTAAGACAATACCTATGAGTGGCAATCCATCTTGGGCCAATTCTTTCTTACCGCACTTGGTATTTTCGCTTTTGTTATTTTGTTCTTCTAATTTGTTCATCACCATTATTGTAAATACTTGCACTTGGAACTCAACGCGCTGTTAGACATCCGGGACAGCAACCTATTCCTTATATGGATGATCAAGTATCACGAAGAGGAATGTATAGTTTGGCAGAACTCTATGTACCTCATTTAAATTATCATCAAGACAGACCTATCCGTAAAGCCCCAACCTTAATGTATTGACCAATCACTATTCAGATTGGCATTCAAGTCGTCCAATCCCATAAGCTTCAACCCTCAATGTATCGACAGATCACTTAAATAACAACTGCACACCAAAATCCAACAAAAGTCAGACACATTAAAGTCACATCTGAAAATGTTGTATACCATTTGGGTATTAGTATTCCAGCATTATGCATACGATGTGTAGCAATGTGGCGTGTGTGCACTATGAATGTGGTATGGTGGCATACTTTTCATAACCCAAGTAAAAAACATTGATAGACAGTTGCTTTGGTGGGTGGGGCTTAATTACAATAAGAACTGTTGCTATGGTGGGTGGGGCTTATTTAAAATAACAATGCTTGTTATGGTGGTGGGGCTTAATTATTATTATTATTATTATTATTTATTCGGCCAATATCTAAACAATCCAAACAATACGATGAAACATACCAGCATTTCTAAAATAAATCTTTTATGAAAGATATACAATGTAAACAGAATAAGTAAAGAGGATTAAAAATGACAAAAACAATTCAAGAAAGACAGTGAAACAGAAACATTTTGGATATAGAACACAAGACAATCCATTCTAAGGTGTACAGGATTAATAAAAGTGGATAATCCCTGTTGCTCAAAAGCATATTAATCCACCCTTGAATGGAACACCAACATTGATTAAAAACGGTAAAATTGTTATAAAAATATACTCTGAGTAAACAAGGTGTCTAAATGAATCTGATAAAACAAATTTATGAAATAAATAAAAACTTAAAAAGTAAACTAGCAACAAATCAATAAAAAAATTAACTAAACATTCAATTAACTAATCAATCAATCAATTTAATAAAAATGATAAAATGATTAAAGTGTAACAGTAAATCTGACGGGGAAAAAAAAAAAAAAAAAAAAAAAAGAATAAATGAAGAATACATACAAAACGCAATGCAAGACAGGAGACGGTGGCGTGCCATTGTGGTTCGGGAACACCACCCGACATAAGCACAGTAAGCAAGTTAGCATGAAAATAAATTAGTGCCAGAAAAACTGAGCTAAATGTAAAGGTACTAAATATAAAACAAGGTTTAAAAATAAACATAATAAAACTAAATAAATAGGAAGGTGTGTTTATATAAATCAATTCATAATAAATGAAAATAATATTTAAGTGTACAATAAATGTTCTACTTGTCCAGGAAATGATTTCTCAGATCTCTATGAAAATGACTAGAGGTCTGAGAAATCATTTTCTGGACAAGTAGAACATTTATTGTGCATTCAAATATTATTATTATTATCATTTTTTTTTTACAATAACTGTTGCTTGAATATTGCTATGGAGGTGGGCGGGGCTTTATTACAATAATCATCGTTGTTATGGTGGTGAGGCTTGTTTACAATAAGAAGTGTTTCTAAAATGTTGCTATGGTGGGTGAGGCTTATTTACAATAAGCATCATTGCTAGACAGTTGCTATAGCGGGTGGGGCTTAATTACTCAATCCTGAACCCTACTTACACTGTAAACCAAATTATATTATCACAGTCTAATTAATGAAGGAAATATATCAATTATGATTTCAATTATTTCAAAACACTAAACATTTACTATAAATGTATACATCATTAACGTATTGCAAACACAAAATATGAACGAAAATTCAGACAATATAATCAGCTAAATAGAATCTTACTCATTTCAAATTTAACACATGGACACAATAAAACCAACAACTTTGTGAAAGTTACTATAATCCAGTCTTGCAAAATATCAACTTTACTCCTAATTAGTTCTATTTTCTGTCCCTTCGCTCCCTATCTCAATCCGTCCCTTTCCCAGTTACTTTAGCCGTAACCTTGTGTGGCCTTCTAAGGGAATAGTAAACAAAGGAATTCACGTTCTTATCTCACAGTCGGTTTTGTTTAAAAACCTTTTGTGGAAGTTTCTAATGCCTTGTTTCACATTGTGAATTATACCACCTTCTGCAATACGGTATTAACAGCCTCAAAGAACTTTACCATGTTTTTAAAATTGTTATTCTCTCATATATATTCTTGTATTTTTATGTGAAATTGCCGAATAAATAATAATAATATTAATAATAAGAAACAACTACAGTTTATAAGTATAAACGACAAAGTATAATGTACAAGCTTCCTGGAATAAACCTTAAAATACAAAGAACAAGGACAGAGAAATACAGGAGGGGAAATGTTATCAGCACATACCTCTCAACTTCAGATCTAGCTTGTATAAACAAAATTTTCAACGAGATTTTGGATTTACCTTTACGGTACAGATATGCAAATTGTTCTTACAAGAAAAACAACTATAAAAGACACATAAGTCTGTTTAGTGTTTCTGAGTTTGTTATGGCACTGGATGATTTCAATGCATAAGGTCCGTTATAATAAATATTTAAGCGACAACTCTGAGATTTATTGTGTTAGCGTGTCTGACTGTCATTTGCTCACTCTGTTCTGAAATTGTGGCATCCCAATTCATCACTCATTTTTTTAAAATTAATTCATAGTTGCATAAACTTGCTGAGGTTAAACATCAGAATAGTCTAACTTCAGCTCAATACCAGGGCTAGGGTAGTCTTAAGTTTGATGTTGGGTAATCACTCATTGTCTTCTCCATATACTGGATTCTCAAAGAACAAGACAGGATCTTGGACTTTTGCCGTCTGCTGAGGTCTAAAAAATACAATTAATCATTTTCAACACCAAATATGTCATACAGTTTTACACAGAAAACATTTTGTTAAAGATCAAAATATAATCAAAATATAATCAAAATATAATCTACAGGCCAGATTAAAATAAAATTGGGTTACACTGTTAGAGCAAATTTGTACATAAATGAAGTGCGTGCTTCATCAATTTTTTTTTGTACAAATAGTGACATTTGTTTTCTCCGTGTGCAATAAACAAGGGTTAGGGTAGGGTGTGGTTGATATTTGTGTGCAATAAAACTGAATTGAATTGAACCCTGCCAGAAACAAAACAAGATTTTGTTTTGTATACAGGCTCTTGGTTCTGTGATATGAGAAGGAAAATTAACAAACTTGACAAACTTACCTCATGTTTGTCTTGTTCTCATCAGCAGTCACAAGAGTCTTTTCATCATTGACACAATTAGTAGTCATGGATGAACCTCTACAAGATGCTGGAGAATCAGCCTCAGACAGTCTCTGAATATCTAGGGTGAATTTTAAGACAAAAGAGGTCAAACTCTCAAGAACATGTCTAAGGAAACTAAAAAGTATGTCACCCTCTCACTATCTGACCATTAAGTATCATCAACTGCAGTTTGATTAAAAAATAAATATGCCAGCCTGCAGTATATCAAGTGGTGAATGCATCTACACAGTACACAGTCAACCCTCCTACTGTCTAACCATTCAATATCATCCACTTTGGTTTTGGACGATGGCTAAACTATGCCAGCCTGCAATTTGATATGTGCATCTACACAGTACACAGTCAACCCTCCTACTGTCTGGCCATTCAATATCATCCACTGTGGTTTTTGATGATAGATAAGCTATGTTAGTCTGTAATATGATATCATGCAGTGTCAATCTGCACCCATTGTACACACTTAGTTCTGTGCACAGCTGTGCCACACAACACGTACACTTGAATGGCTTCATAAGGTTGGTCAACTCACCACAAAATGTTAACAAGACTAGAGTAGGAGGGTTAAAGGAATTTAAAGTGGAAGGATAAGAAAGAATCTCACCAAGTCTCTTGCGTTTGCGTTTCCTTTTTACCAGCCAGACTATGATGATAGTAATAGCAACTGCTGCAAGACTGCACAAAACTATGATCAAAGCTGTTTCTCCAACTTCTGCAATCAGAAACATTGGGATCAGCTACAAATATTAAATACCAATGTTAAATACAGAGGACCATGGAAAGATGGCCACTGCATCATAAAGATGTAATGTTAACAACAAACATATAATTTTGAAAATGAATCTCAAATTACGCTTGTTTTTCATTTCTTCTTCACTTTTGGGTTTTGTTCCATCAACATTGGAACTATTTTGTGCCGTCAGAGTAAAGACTGAAGCAATAAAAACAATTATCAATTAAAAGTACAGTCATACAAAGCTTGAAAATGATTCAAGAGCTAAAATCTTTAAATGACAAGACTGTATTTAAACAAATCTCAAACTCCCTCTTTCCCATCAATAACCCCAAACTCCGACCTCAACCCTGCATGTATCCCCATCCTCACCTATTTCACACTCTGATCCTCCAAATCCTTTCTTGCAGATACATTTCCCATCTGTCTGGTTGCAGGTTGCTCCATTGTAACACACACAGCTATGTTCACAACTCCATCCCCATTTCCCTTTGTCACACTCCTGTCTCTCTGGGCAGCTGCCATTCTGTGGGTCACAGACATCACCTGGGCAAGCACACTGGAGAGTACAGCCTGGACCATAGTATCTCCAATCACAGGGGCTTTCACAGTAGACACCCATCCATCCTTCCAGGCAATCACATGAACCATTCACAGGATTGCATAATCCCTCCTTGCTACATTGACATTCCTGCTCACAGTTATTGCCATAGTAGCTTTGGTTGCAAGGAACAGAGCAGTTATCACCTTGCCAACCAGGCAAACAGGCACAATGACCTGTCATGTGATCACATAATCCATGTATGCAATCACAGGTATAGATGCATTGGTTACCATAGAAACCCTCTGTGCATGGCTGGTTACAATGCTGACCAATCCATCCATCCGTGCAGTTACAATAACCTATACAACAAAATATATGCAAGAAACCATTAACAGTTTGTTGGGACAAATATACTGCCATCACAACTTGTTTCCACCCTTGTTAAAATTCTGCTTAATTAAAAAGGCTCTTTATTTTCAAATAGAAAGGAAACACAAGGTAGTAAGGGGAGTCACAAGATCTTATAGATGACTCTTTTTGCCAGTCAGTGCATCTATTTCTGTAGACTGGGACCTCTAGAAAACACCTGCCAATTAATTGTAACAATGAAACTTTAGAAACCAACTTTGGAGTGAAAATAAAAACTTCAAATGCTTGGAATATTTTGGGATCTTCCAATGAGTACAAAATACCTAGAATGATGAAAGTGAGTTCAATATCAGTACCTGTCACATGGTGGCATGGACTACCATTCTCACATTGACACATGTAATTACACCTGTCCCCATATGTGTCTTTACTACAAAGTGATGAGCAATCATCACCAACCCATCCTGGTTTACACCAGCATGACCCAGTCAAAGCATCACACACTTCATCAGTCCTGCAGCTACAGTTCTGGTTGCAGCCATCACCATACGTTCCATCAGGGCAAGCAATATTACAATATTGCCCAAGCCATCCAGGTAGACAGGTGCATGAGCCATTAATATGGTTGCAATGTGCACCATTCTCACAGAGACAGGGTTCCTCACAGTGTTGTCCGAACATTCCTATATGGGAGGAAATTACATTTGTACTTAGTTCAACACAGAAACAAAGTTTAACCTACAAACCTCTTCACCAAATGCAAATTAAAATACAATTTATTTTTCTGTACTTGATATGAATTTATTTAAGTGGACCAACCACCAATAGCGCTGGTAGTTTAGTTAGAAGAGCACTTGTAGGTTGTTCAAAAGAATGCAGGTTCAAATTCAGCATCAGTTAATTTTTCTTTGCTTGCTACCCAACAATCATTATAAGAATAACTTTATACCTTCCCAGCACTGTTGACCACATGATGGTCCCATCCAGCCTGGTGTGCAGTCACATGACCCTGTCACATGATCACACAATGCATCATTCTGACAGTGACATTGTAGCGTGCAATTTTTACCATACCAATTCTCTTCACATGCCGTGTCGCAGTGCTCACCAATCCAACCATTACTGCAGTGGCATTCCCCAGTATGTGGTGAACAATGAACGGCATTTTCACACCAGCAACTGTTGAGGCAATCCTGACCAAAGGTTCCTTCTGTAAACAAAAATCACTTCCATTATAAAGAATAAAGTTTGATGCACAGCTTTTACTTGAAAATAAAGACATATTGGAGACGTAATGGTAATGAGAAGTAAACATAAATAATGAGCCAAATGATATGTTACAAATTCAACCAATCTTAACAAATAAACTTGTTATACCATGGTATATTAGATTGTGAATTTTTATTGGTCGAGAACCAATCACGTGACATAACACAAAATTTCATGTCTTCTCAAAAAAGTAATGTTGTCGGGGTCCATTACCTAGATCGTCCTCAGAAAATTCATTTCATCGTCCCAATTGGTATGTACATTAAAGTTAGCAATACACCCGAGGAAGAGGTAGGTCATGTCGCCCGCGTCCATTACCTAGATTGTTCTCAGAACATTATTTCATCGTCCCCATTGATCTGTACAACCACATTAGCGGTACTACCTGAGAAAGAGGTTACTATACAACCACTGGTACTATGCACGTTACTGTACTTTCGATATGATGCTCGTGATACAGGAAACGGTTGATACATTTTGGTTGATAAAAAATTTGTAACCGACGCACTTTTGTTGAATTGAATATTTTCGTCTGCAAACTTTGTCGGTAAGGGCCTTTTTAACAATCCTGCGATCTAATACCATGGTATAACAAAACAATTGTTGTCTGCTGTGATATGTGGTCCATGCTGTTTTGGACACCCTCGGGGGGCCGATGGCACCCTCGGTTTCGCCTCAGGTGCCATCTGCCCCCTCAGGTGTCCAAAACAGCATGGACCACATTACAGCAGACATCAATTGTATAATGTTTCAAACTAGGAGCAAGTTTGATCAAGGACCATAGTTAACCATAGTTTCACTAACTCTGATCGAACTTACACTAGTCAACGATGGTTGGACTAGTCTAGTCGACTATTTACGACCAGCCTATTGAGGTTGATCGTATCGCTGGTTACCATTAGCCGTTTCATAAGCACAGTGCAGAGGGGACCAGTTATCAGAAAAGTGATCAACGTTGATTTTTCTAATTTCTCATGGTCATATGGACGTGACATGACTAGAGTCGTTCGCACTTCAACTTCAGTGTGCATGCACTACGTACGTACGTCACTAACCAACCACTAGTTTATCATTGGTCCTTGATCAAACTTGCTCTAGGTAAATTTTGCATTTATGATTCCAGGTTGCTTCAGTTCATTGTTTCACATTTTATACCAAACTTCTTATTTTCACTTACCATCACATAGATTCATGCACAAATCCCCTCTGTATCCTGGTTGACATGTACAGTTACCATCAACTGGCTCACACTCTGCTCCATTCATACACAAGCACAAAGAGCCACAGTACTGACCAAAAGACCCCTTGGGACATACATCACTACATCTGTCACCCATCCACCCTGGTAGACATTGGCAATCTCCATTGATATGATTACACCAAGCTGCATTCAGACATTCACAAGTAGATGTACAGTTTACTCCATAAGAACCATCCTCACAAGACTGGCTGCAATTCACACCTTGCCAACCTGCTGTGCATATGCATTGACCATTCACATTGTTACAAGCAGCACCATTTTGACATGTACACCTGTAATGGCAGAGGTGACCGTATAACCCGGCTGGACATGTCAGATCACAGAGGGCAGAATAAAACCCTGGTGGACACAAGCACTGACCAGTGGTTGGAATGCAGACTGCATTATTGTGGCATTCACAAGCTGATAAACACTGCCTACCGTAAAATCCCTCAGGACATGTTACATTACATGTCTGACCAATCCATCCAGCTTGACAATAACATTCACCAGTGACATGGTGACACACCCCGTCATGTTGACACTGACAGTCATTGTGACAATTCTGCCCATAGTAGTCTACAGGACACCTGTCTTGACAGGAGTCACCTTGCCATCCTGGGGTACAAGAACACTGACCAGTCACTGGGTGACAAGATCCATGATTCTGACAAGTACAGAGGTCAAGACAACCCAACCCAAAATAACCATCTGAAAAAGACAAGAAAAACCTCAATAAATAAAAATAACAATGAATTCTATGTTTTGAGGCATTGCATGGTGAGGTATCAATGTGTATTTGGTTTGTGGTAACACCATGTGATTATATCTACTTTGCTATATACAGTAGATTGATTTTGTGAGTACTTGTCCTGTTATTATTCTACTACCGCGGAATAGATTTCAGAATTCAAGGAGGACAACTAAGTTCTGAAAAGAACTGTCCTGCTATTAAGTGCTACCTGGAGAGGTTGAAATCAGCCGGGACTACTACTACTTTTCACTGAACCCTAGGCTTCGCCCCTTTGAATTTTTTTTCCCCGTTCATCCACAAGTTGATTTTTTTCAGCACCCTGTCTTTTACGACAATAACCTCCCCCTGCAAGCCCAAAGCTATTAAAATGACCGTGGGGGTGAATTGGAGTGCCAGTCAAGACTTAGACTTCTTGTTATTTATATTCAGTGTGCGGTGCGAGTTGTTTTCACAAAGTGCATACCGCCCTGTGCCAAGGATCCTTAGCGCAGGGGTCAATTAATAACTGAGCGGAGACATGTGGCTGCTTTCAACACTCCTTACTCTGCAGTGGTTAGGGTCTGGCCAATGAAAGTCTACAGGCTTGTGGGGGTATACCTAGGGTGAGGATTACCTGGAATATTGGCTTTTTTGGCCGATTGAAAGAAAGTTATGGTTATATTTGGTAGTACCTGCTGAATTTTACCACCTTGCTGTATGGATCGATGGGGCTTCTCAGATAACTTCACTGACCTTGAGTGAGTTTATTGATTGGTCTCAACATTTCCACTAGCCTGCTCTAGTCATTGTCAGGAGACTGAAGAATGTTTGAGATGCTGATCTCTTTATAGGCATTCAGAGGTTTCAGTGTAGAGTCAGGCCTTGCTCTGATTGGTTCTTCTTCTTCTAAGCACTATTGTTTGCTGCTTTATTAATCTATCGACCTGAGCCTTGTGTCCCAGACCCTACCTATTTACGTCGTTTTTTCCTTCTTGGGGTTTTCCTCCAAGATCAAAACTGAACATTTCTACATCTTCTTCTCCACACAGCTATCTTATGGCCTAGGGGCTAAAGCACTAATCGTTTTTCAGGTTCTCGAGGTTTCACTACCAGAAAAATTTACTATAAATAATAAAACACTGACTTTGGCATGGAGTCTGGCACCACAATCCTGTCCATCCAGCCTTACATGTACAGGATCCATGGATGTGATCACATTCAGCATCATTCACACAACGACAGACTTGATTACAGGATTCTCCATACCAACCTGTTGGTCAAATAGTCAGTTCAATCATGTCAATTAATAAGTCAAATAACATTCTGAACAATGCGCCCTGTTACAGCGCTGCTAATTACATGCAATGGGAGACTTTTGAGACGATAGTGGGCGTCCCACAGACCAGTCCTTTTCCATTGTTTCATCGTTGAGAACAAAGGAAAAGGACTGGTCTGTGGGACGCCCGCTACCGTCTCAAAAGTCTCCCATTGTATGCATTGTATGGCATTTATGGAACTCTGTAACTGGAATGTTATACTGAAAGAATTGTATTTTCCTCAAGACTTCACTTGGACAAAATTCATGCATTTCACTTGCCTCAAGAACGAATAATCTTATGATATATTTTGCTACTTTTTGATACCAGCTATCATGCTGTATAGACCCTGGCAATTGTCCACAGCCAATGGAGTGTGTAGGGAGTCTTTCATAGGTGACCCTTTTGTTGTCTACACAAAGGAACTATTCTGCCAATATGCTGCACTACTCAAAGGAAGAATTGCTTGCCTTAAAAAGCTGCATTCCACAGAACAAAAGGATTCATTCTCTGATGCAGCACATACTGTCTTTGGGTATTAATAAAATACCAGCTAAAAGAAGGTGGGTTCGTGCTAGTAGGACTTCTCATCACATCAAAAAACCCTGTGTTTCATTTCGTATGATCAATGCCCGGTCTGTTAGAAACAAAACTGGTGCAGTAAAGTCGACTTTATGTTGGACAATGAGCTGGACCTACTGTGTATTTGTGAAACTTGGCTCAATGAGGATGATCATGCTTTTTTTTTCTTTTATCGGCGAGATAGCTCCCTCTGGCTACACCTTTAAACATGTACCTGGAACCTCGAGGCGGGGAGGACGGTGTAGGATTGATGTTCAGAAATGAACTTAATGTCACATTAACCTGCTCTCCAACATCATACCAGTCCTTCGAGTTTATTGAAGGCAAAAAGTTCAATCCCTCATCCGATCTGCCAAACTAATGCACTATACTGAGCTTGTTGAAGATTGTCATGGTAATGCATAGAGACTGTATCATCTCACAAATGAACACCTCAGTAGGAAGACAGACTCGTCGCTACCTAACCACGACTGCACTCAAGAACTTGTTAATGACTGCAGCCACTTCTACAAGGATAAAGTGGAGGATATATGCTCCAGTCTGGCTGCGGCACACGCCAGAGTAGAATGTAGGACTTCAAGAACCATTCACACTGGTATCCTTGATTGTTTTCGACCAGTTACGGTTGACGAGGTTAAATCTATCATTCTGAAGTCGCCTACCAAGTCTTGCAATCTGGACCCGATGCCGACACATCTACTGAAGAAGGGTTTGTCTGTTGCTATTCCTGCTATCACTCACATAATCAATGCCATGTTCAAAACTGGAGCCATTCCCAGCCCTCTGAAAGTTGGTCATGTGCGACCAGTACTGAAGAAGCCCCGTTTAGACCACAACTCAATGCAGAATTACCGACCAATCTCAAATCTTCCTTTCAAAGGTTAAGGAGCGTGCAGCAATTTCCCAGCTCACACAGCATCTTCCAGACAGCAATATACTTGATAGCCGCCAGTCAGCTTATCGAACCAACCACTATAAGCCTGATGGATCATATTCTTAGACAGATGGACGGAAAACTGACTGCATTGATTCTGCTGGATGTATCGTCAGCATTCGACACCGTACACCATCCCACATTAATCAATCGGCTGGAAACATTCGGAGTCACATCACGTACCCTCGAGTGGTTCAGGTCCAACCTCAGCAATCGGTTCCAGTGTCTCTATTGAGGGTGTTAAGTCTCTTGCCACGCCTTTAATGCATGGCGTCCCCCAGGGCTCAGTAAGCAGCCCACGCAACCACTTGGTGAACTTATCCACAGCCACAATGTCGAGTACCATTCCTATGCAATTGACATCCAATTCTACATCTCCTTCCACCCATCAGAGAAAATTTAATCTCTGTCATAAAGCGCTTGGAGCAATGCGCAACTGAGATAAATATTTGGATGCCACAGAACAACCTGAAACTCAAGGCAACCAAATTTGAGTTTATCCTTCTATAGGTTCCAAGGTTATGCTGAAGAAGATCCCTAAGCATCCCTTAACAATCTGTAATGTAGAGATCAGTCCGTAGGAGAAGTGCCAGAATCTGGGCGAGATCCTCAATTCGCACATGACACTCAATGATCGCATATCAAGCATTTCTAGGTCCATCTGATTCCAGATACGTATAACCTTTCACATATCCTTAGGTTCCTTACCCGTCAAGCAACAGAATGGTGCACTCTTTGATTTCCTCTCACCTCAATTTCTGCAATGTAATTCCCTCTTAATCAACCTCCCAGATTACCAACTAGGACGCCTCCAACGCCTACAGAACTCTGCAGCCAGATTGGTGACCCTCAACAGAGGCAGATCTCACATCACTCCCATCCTTCGGTTACTACACTGGTTTCCTGTTCGTGAACGGGTCGTCTTCAAGACCAATCTCCTCATATTTCACTCTCTTCACAGCGCAGCAGCATTATATATCCAAGACTTAATACACCCCTACAAACCAACTCAACAACTTCGTTCTGCTAAAACCCAACTCCTACACATCCCACACTCACAACACTCTTGGGGAAGCCGATCATTCTCAACATCTGGCCCATCACTTTGGAATTCTCTCCCTACTGAACTCAGAAATGAAAGCACCCGCGTGCTTACCTTTTCCAAACCTCACGTGTTTAATAACTTTGTTACAGACAGTTACAGACAGTTGTAATATGCCTTCATTGCTGTTCTGCAGAACTTTGAATAACGCCAGGTGACAGACATGGCGCGCTATAATAAGTGCCCAGATGAACTTAAAAAAGCTATTATAACTCCAATTCTCAAAAAATCAAATCTTGATCAGAATGTTCTAAAAAATTACAGGCCTGTTTCCAACATCCCGTTCGTTGCCAAGGTGGTTGAGAGGGTTGTGGCGTCAAGGTTTAAAGACTACATGTCCGACCATGGTTTTGACAAGGCCTTATTTTCAGTCAGCCTACCGAAAAGGTCACAGCACAGAAACGGCGCTTCTAAAGGTCAAAGGTGATCTTTTGAAAGAGCTTGATAAGAAGAAAATGGTGCTTTTAGTGATGCTTGACCTTACGGCAGCATTTGACACCATTGACCACAGCACCCTCATCCACAGGTTCAACACAACACTTGGTATATCTGGTCCAGCTTTGGCTTGGTTTCAATCCTATTTGTCAAATAGACACAGTTGTGTTTCTATTGATGGCAAATATTCGGGTAATATCGCTCTTGACTGTGGCTTACCTCAAAGCTCTATCATTGGCCCACTCGGTTTTACTGCTTATGTTTTGCCTGTGGGTGACATCATTCGCAAGTATAGTCTATCTTTTCACATTTATGCAGATGATACACAGATATACACTTCTTTTAATCCCAAAATACCTGGGGATTGCATCAATGCTTTAACTTCACTTCAAAATTGCATCATTCACATTCAAAAATGGATGACGTGTAATAAACTTAGGTTGAACATGTATAAAACAGAGTTTCTTGTTGTTGGTTTAGCACACAATCTTCGATCCCAGCCTGATTTATCACTTAAAGTTGGATCTATTGTCATCAAACCTGTCAACTCTGTTCATAATCTTGGTGTTATTATGGATAACGATGGTACAATGACTGGTCAGGTTCGGGGACTTTGTCGCACTCTTAACTATCAACTGAGAAACATTGCACGAATTCGGAGGTACCTTGACGAGGACACATGTCATCACATAGTTCGAAGCTTGGTTACCACCTGCCTTGACTATGGCAATTCGTTGCTTGTTGGTATCACCAATGCCCAAATGTATCAGCTGCAGCGCATCCAAAACAAAGCTGCGCGGCTGATATGTGGTGCAAAGAGACGTGAACATATTACCCCCTACCTGACCAGGCTACATTGGCTACCTGTTAACAAACGCATTAATTTCAAGCTACTTGTTCTTATTTATCAACGTGTAAACAATTTGGCTCCTTTATATCTTTCTGATGACATTGTTTCATATAACAACCGAAATGTTCATGGCCATGCTCTCAGACCTCATAATGATCACACCAGGTTGCATGTTCCAAAAACAACCTGTTCTTTTGGCGACAATTCTTCTTGTGTTGCCGGCCCACGCTTGTGGAACACTCTTCCTTCCACCATCAGAGAAGCACCTTCTCTCACAACTTTCAAAAAACTGTTAAAATCGCATCTCTTCACGTAGCCGTTTACTTTTGTTTCTCTTTCATTATTTGCCTTTTGTAAAGCGCTTAGTTTTGAATAAGCGCTATATAAGTACTGTATGTATGTATGTAAGTATGTATGTATGTATTGCAATATCACACCCGATTTGATAATTCAGCGCAAGGATTGTCATTTTTGACAGACATTACGTATAATAAATGTCTGTTTTATGATTGTTCTACTCAAAGGGTTCTCTGTGGTTTCAAAAGAAACTAACATGTGCTATTTTGAGTAGATGCATACACTACATGATATCACATCACAGCCTTGCATAGTCTATCAACCATTCAAAACCACAGTGGACGATAAAGAATAGTCAGACAGTAGGAGGGTTGAAGAAGGGCAGAAAATCCATATAAACAAATAAATAACAACTCATGAAATAGTAAAAAGCCATGAGATCATCTCCTTATAGGCTTACCAGATTGACATGTAGCCTCACAATGATCACCCTGCCACCCAGGGGTACAAGAACAAGCACCTATTACATGATTACAAGCTGCTTCATTCTGACAGAGACAGCTGTAATTACAGAGTAACCCATAGGTACCAACACCACACATCATCTCACAGTCAACACCAGACCAACCAGCTGTGCAGGTGCATTCCCCATTTATATGGTGACAGCTGGCTCCATTTTGGCATGTGCATACATCTCTACAGTGCATACCATACGTTCCTGTACCACAAGGTTCAGAGCAGTTGCGACCCCTCCAACCTTCAGAGGATGAGATAGAATCAAGAAATAGTTTAATGAATTTATAACGAGTAGAGTTTTCATTATTGATGTAGTTATTAGCAGGCTAAACACTAGAACAAGAGATATTTTTCTGAGGTATCTTACAGTCCCCGAAGACAGTTATTTGGAAATTGACATGTGAATGTTTTTATTTCTTCTTGGGAGATCGCCTGGATCTGGTTGCCTGATAATTGTCTCAGTTGACATGACCCTTACACCTGGTCATAATATGATTAGCGACTTACAATGTAAAGAAGACAAAGATCCTTACCTGCTGCACAAAGACAATCTCCTGTAACACGATCACACGTAGCTCCATTCTGACATGTGCAGACGTGAATACAGCCATTGCCAAAATACCCCTCTAAGCAAGGACTACCACATTGGGTTCCTACCCATCCAGGAGTGCATGAACAAGATCCATTGGTAGGGTAACAGAAGGCATCGTTCAGACACCCACACTGCTCTAGACAATCCAGGCCATAACCAAGTCCTACAATTAGTAAGACAACCATTGTATGTTAAGCGGGATGTACAGAATAAGGAGTTATTTAAAGGACAACTCAATTTGAAATGATCACTTGTTGGTTGTATGGTGTGATGAATGAACACTAAAGGATGAAAATGATTTTACTCTCCCAAAAATCATTTAACCTTAATCACCTACTCTATTGAAAATCAGTGTGATTTCATCAACATCTTAGATAACAACGCCCTTCATTTTGTTTTCAGTGGATGGGGGTGGGAGAGTGGTTTATTCATCCTGAATACAATCAATGAGTAAGATTGAAGATATAACCCAGCCAGGATACAAAGATGAGTCCAGTACCTGGTCGTTGACATTGTTCTTGACAATATTCTCCAATGTACCCTGGTAAACATGAGCACTCCCCTGTCACATGATCACATCGTCCATCGTTCTCACATAGACATTCCTGCTGGCATTGAGAACCAAAGAATCCTTCCTCACATGACAAGGCACATGTTGGGCCAATCCAACCATCGGTGCAGGCACAGTTTCCAGTCACATGATCACAGGTTGCATCATTTTGACAGGTGCAATTGGCTTGACAGTTTAGCCCATGGTAACCTAAGTGTAGAAAGCATCAAATATTATTGAACAAAATCTTGCAGATTGGATGGCTTGAGCGAAGTGAGAATCAAATTTTAATATTTTTTAAAATCGCCTTTAATACATAGATTTCAAAGGTAAGAACAATTATAATGAACAAATGTTAACAGTAATTTTCAGTAGTTATCATTCTGCCAGTGTGAGAATTCTTTACAACATTCCAAGAACTTTAATTGAGTTTGTCCAATCATTAAACCTTCAACTGAACAGGTTTCCAAATGGAGTCTTGATGTGTTACTTTGCTTTTTGATGCTATTGTTGCCATGGAAACTGATCAATGTCACGAGATACCTTCATCACACCGCTCATTGCAGAAGACTCCAATATAACCTGGGTTACAGTAACAAGTGCCGTTCACATGGTCACATATTGCTTCATTTTTACAAAGGCATGTCTGGTTGCACTGACTTCCATAGAAACCTACAGAAAAATATACCAAGAAATTAAATAAGAATACCATATATGCCTCATGGAAATGGTTCTAAGCACATGCTATTACATGTTTACATACTGGTAGCTGAGATGATTTTCAGTTATGACCCACATATTTTGATTGTTTAAATCTTCACATAGAGCATTCTTCAAAAGGCAATTAAATTATTTGATATGTTTCTAATTTGACTTTAAATTTTCTCAATCTCCTGAATTGGCTTTTAAAAATAAAATCAAGCTGATGAAAACATTACCTGTTGGGCAGGGACTTTCACAAAGTACCCCTGTCCAGCCTGGTCTACAAAGACACACTCCTGTAATATGATGGGTCCTAGCTCCATTCTGACACTCTGACTTAGATTGACAGTTATCTCCATAGTAACCTGGGTCACATGGTCTCTCACAGTAGTCTCCTTGCCAACCTGGTTGACATGAACACCATCCTAGTGTAATAAACCGAAATTGAATTTGAGAGCAACAGTTTTATTGAATACAAAAAAATATAAAGTAATTACGAAGTCAACTTTAAACCTTCGATATAACTTAAACAAATAAATCTTCGAAGCCATACATCCAATCTTGGTTTTCGAGTTTGACATCAACATGGCTGCTGTAAGACATAGCCATAGTTATGGCTAAGTGGTGACTATTCTGAGTAATAAAATGACATGGATCAATCAATAATTTGATAGCTTTTCAGGTGTCCTTAACTTTCCTGTTAGAATATCATGTTATGCAAACTTCTCACCAACATACGTTTCTATGCAGGGTGAATGATTTCAACTTACCATTGATGTGATTACACACTCCTCCATGTTGACACAGACACTGCTCTCTACATCTGTAACCATAGCGACCATCTTCACATCTGTCTCCACACAGCGCCCCCATCCATCCTGCAGTACAGTTACAAGTTCCATCTATGTGATGACAGCCTGCGTCATTCAGACATGGACAACTCTGAGAGCATCCATCCCCATACATACCATCCTGGCAGGCATTGCCACACATCGTACCCTCCCAACCTGGTAAACATGCACAGGAACCAGTGACATGATCACAAGATGCTGCATTTAAACAAATACACATCTGTAGACAGTCTTGACCATAGTATTTCTGTTCACATGCCATCTCACAAACCACACCTTCATAACCTGGAGCACAGGTGCAATTCCCAGACACTGCGTCGCATACAGCACCATTTTGACATGGGCACAGGGAGCTACAATCTTGACCAAAGTGACCTAAACAAACAGTGACAAAATAATGTATTTCAAACGATAAAACAAAAAATCATGTACATTGTACAGTGGCTGGTATTTGTATTCTACATTTGCCTACAATTAAATCTTACCAGAAAATGCATCTTAAGTCCAATTCTAAATTTTAATTGATTAAGTTAATACTACATTGATTTGTACTATTTCTGAAAAGAAAAATACTACGTGCACAAAATGGTGGGTAACCAAACACAAGTTACAAACCTTGCCTGCATGGAGTCTCACACGCATCTCCTATCCATCCAGGTTGACAGAGGCAGGAACCAGACACATGATCACATACTCCATCATTCTGACACAAACATTGATGCTGACACTGTGCTCCATATGTACCAGCTTGACAAGTTACGTTACAGTATAAGCCAATCCAACCAGGTGTACAGAAACAACTTCCGTTACGATGATCACATAATGCTCCATTTTGGCACTGACATTCCAGACCACAATCAGATCCGTATCCTAAAAAAAAACAGTTGGGAGAAAACAGTTCAGTAGATAAAGCAACTGTGACAACTTAGGATTCCCTATTAAGGGTTTGCTCCAGGCCTTCCTCCCTTAAATAAAATGTTTTTTCATCGTCTTCATTGGTATCTTCAGGCCTAGAATTTACAGTGCAAGTGCTTTTGAGAATTCCTTGGTTTTGTTTTCGGAAAGATTTTAAATAAAAAAGGGTTTGTTAGAAATTTGTTTTAAGTAGGGCCGATTTAATTGGACCTGCCATTACAGAATCCGATAATTGGGCCGGTGGAATGAGACTCTGCAAGGGTTGATCATCTGCCTGTGACTTAATCGCCATGGTGACCCATTTCACATGTACAAAGCCTTTTAAAAACATCTTACGAGGTGGACATCAGGGAAAATTCTCACAAGATTTTCTTTACAAAAGTGTCAGTTTGACCGTCTAGTTTTGTAACTTTGTAAAAATGATACACGATAACCATGAATTTGGGTTTGCCATAAAAGTGCGAAATGAAAAATGTAGAGTGGCTTAACATGAACATCTCCCTAATTGTTTGTTTGTTTTGTGTGTTTTTTCGCTGTACAACCAGAAATTAGGCTAAAACATTTATCTTCTTTATGAATTTAAATTCGTTCATAAAGTTTACATTTTATTTATGATACTTATATAAGTTGAGTTGATTTTAATGGAGACAACTGTTGCAAAAGAATGTAGCACCTCAATTCAATTTTTTTTAATCGTAAAAGAACAAGCATATCCTACAAGGGTAACTGACCAGGTAAATTTTAATTAAATTGACTGAAGCAGGATTTGAACATGCGACCACTGGCTTTGCTCTACCAACTGAGCTATTTAGTGTTGATTAGTACATGTGTGTCTGTATCGTCATTGAGATGGCAGGTCAAATCTTAAGCCATTACTACTTTTTGGAGATTTGAATAAAATCAGTCAAATCACTGGAATCAGTGTCCATGATTATTCCTTACCTCCAGGAGTACAGGAGTATTCACACAAATCACCAAGATATCCAGGTACACACCGACACTCTCCAGTCACGTGGTGGCAAAGTGCTCCATTCAAACAGTAACATCGTTGAGCACAGTCTTGTCCAAATTGTCCTTCATTACAGGTAGAGTCACAGTATGTACCTGTGCGGTACATTCGTTATTGGTTAAGATTCAAGTTTGGTTAAATTATGAAATCTCAAATCCTATAACTATATCAGTTAGTTGTAGCAAGTTAAGATATTGCAAACAGTTTATATCAAGTAGGCCTACTTATAAATAAAGTTAAAAGAAAAATAAAAAACAATTGTTAAATTGTTGTATCAAATGCCAAAAAAATTCAGATTGGGTTGAAAAGAATTGATAGATCTTTGATATTGTGTTGGGCATAAACAGTTATCCTGTCTATAATTATTAACTTGATCCTTGTCTCCTTCCTCAAGTTAGAGTCACTAAGCGAAATAAAGGCTGAGGGACGAGATTCGTTTCGGAGTAAGTATACCGCCGATTATAATTAATTGTAAACCTCTTTGTCAGAATACACACAAATCCCTAACAATAATCACACAAATCAGACACAAATTTATGTGACCTTGACCTCAATTTATTTATTTAATCACCTTCAACTCAAGAAGTTGGGTAAAACAATATAGCCTATCAGCAGTTTGAAACGAGACTGAAGTTACTGACAACTTTTGCAACTTTCACCTACAGATCAACACCCCACGAGTCCACTGGCGAATCACCAAACATGTTGATGCTTGGGCGTGAGGTCAAGCTGCAAATTGATTTGACAACTGAGCTGCCCGAGGAGGAGAACGAAGAATTGCCAACCAACTATGCCTTGAGGCTACGGGAAAATATGAGGTCTGCACATGATCGGGCAAGAGTCTGTCTCAAGCAAAGCGCTAGGCGCCAGAATAGAACCTATGACAAGCAGGTAGTTGATGGAAAACTGTATAGGGGGCAGTTTGTCTGGCTGTACAATCCAGCAAAAACTAAGGGCCTGTCACCTAAACTGCATCGTAGATGGGAGGGTCCGTACCTGATCGTGCACAAATTGTCGGAAGTGGTACTCAGGATCCAGCGTAAGCCACAGGGTCGAATGAAAGTTGTTCACTATGACCCTCTGAAGCCCTATGTGGGTGAGGCCTTGGAGTCTTGGGTTGATAGTGGAGAATCTGAACCTGAGGCTCCATGGCCTAGGAGTGGAGTGAGAGCTGTAGACAGGAAGTGGGCGATGAACCTCCAACTGAAAGAGGGGAAGTGGTAGTATTTCAGGCACCCGATTCTACTGTACGAACCAAGGATGTCATTACCCCTAGCGAGGTGGAAAGTCTTTCACTTAAGCAGGAGCCCGTAGCAACTGACGATTTGTCAGAACCTGCATCACAAAACGACGATGTGCAGACAGAACGATCACCATGGCGGAACCCCAAAAGACCTCGGAGAATGCCACAGTGTGTACAGTAGAAGTACTGGTCGATGAATCAGTATAGACTGAGCTATGTATTTAAGCAGTAACAGAGGTGACTCTATATCATTTTGCATTGTATCTTTCAGGCTGAGGATGGGGAGAATCGAGAAGAGGACAACATCGGAGCCCAAAGAGGAGAAAGTTGAGTGACCTAAATGCCGGATGTTGCTGCTGAGGAAAAGCCTGGATAGTCACCTAAAGGGAGAGCATGGCCAAAGGGTACGCTACTGGTGCCTCCGATGCCCAAGTAGGTACAACAGAAAGGACAATTTGAGAGTACACTACAGGGAACACAATCCAGATAGATCTGGGGAGATAGAGCATATACGAGGTGAGACATATGAGGATCGAGACAGGCGTATTAGTAGCAGCACCCGTAGGGAGTATTCAAGGTCGCCTGGGTCCCCTCAGGGAGGTAGGAGGGGGAGATCCCCACCTAGGAAGTAGCCGTCGACTAAAAAGTCGAAGGATGAGAATCAGCGGAGGGAACCAAAGAAGCGTGACTGGGTTGCCGTCGAGGTTGATCAGGAAAAGGTGAGGAAAGTCCAGAAGCCTGTACCCTGTACAGTGTCAAAAGCGCCGGGAGGATTTGCCGATGGGCATGTCCACTAAGAGGGAAGAGGCGCCTAGGCAGGTGGTGACTGACCCGGAACTCAGCACGCCAGGGAAACTTAATCTGAAAGCCGACCTTGTAACTGATGCGCCTGAAGTTGTAAGAGAAGAGGAAGTACTCATGACAGAAGGGGGCCAACAAGAGTAAGAGGGGCAACAGGAGGATTTTGGCCATGCTGGATCTGTCTCTGACGCCTGACGTGTGGGACCAGGAAGTTGTACCTAGTGACAAGGCCCTTAAAGAGTGAACAGCAAGGCGCTAGGAATGATGGCGTTACTGCAGAAAGAGAACCAAGATGCAGTCTGGCCAGATGAGGATGACGATCCTGCAACAACAGAGAAGTCCATCCCGTCCTGGCTGCAGCCGATGCTTCCTGAGAAGCTGCTGACTGGACAGACAGCTCGTATCCAGGAGATTCGAGAGACATACTTGTATGCTGAAGAAGGAAAGACAATCTGCAGAGATGTACAGCAGGAGTATGAGGTGGTCTACCTGCAGCCAATATAAATGGAGAAGCCCAAGGATCCTCCAACGGTTCCAAAGAGTAGTCGCCTTTGGCGCCTAGTGAGATGCCCAGATGGGGTAGTGGCCAGGCAACCCTCTACACAGGAACAGTTGGAGCAAGCCATGCTGGGAAGAGTCAACAAGGTGACTGAAACTGCCTCCCGGTGCATTTACCAAGATGGGAAAAAACTGACCAAGGACAAAACCACCCGCACCTTTGACGTAAACTTCATTACGGGTGTGACCGAGGAGTTCTAGATAGCACCTTCTGCAGAAAAAAAGGAATGCCTAAACTTGTATGTTACGCAAACGTTTTACGTGTTTTGCTTAAAGTTATATAAATTACAACCGTTTTTCAGTAAAGGTTCGTTATTTGTTGTTAATTTAAAGCTGCTTTATTTATTTTGTTAAAGTTCGTTTTCTTCAAGAGCAGGAAGTTAAGCTCCTCTGAAGTCTTTTTAGGAGAAGTGAGAGAGGGTTTTTATTTAAAGTTTGTATGACGCTTATTTTTATGATTGTATAGAAGATTTTAATTTAAAGTTTGTATTTAAACTACATTTCGCCTGGTCAGGTATCAGATTTGAGGTCAGAGGACTGACCAATTTGGAGCGCGGCATTGTAGCGAAATGTAGGGCACCCTCTGCTAAAATTATGTCATAGTAGTACTTTGCGTGGTGACCGGACGTCTCCTGATGTTGGAGGCATGGGCGAGTGGAACGTCAACCATCTGGGCCACACAGGGTATAGAAGCGCGTGCAACGGACGGAATAGCGTCTTGTCTTGTTTTGTCTTGCCCTGACTTGCTCTGCATTTTAGTCTCGTCTTGGGATAGTCGGGTTTTGCTGCCATCGCTGTTGAGGTGCGAGCTGATTGTACGCTCTGAGAACTTGGTCAGTCCTGTAACCTGTGATCGTGGCCCACAGAGTTCCCGTAAGTGTGATTTCTATTCAACCAATGTATCAAGTGTGCTAGAATTATTACTAATTAGCTCAACGAATCAACTACCGAGAGGCAATCAGTTGCCCCAGTCAGTAATTTATCATCACCTAAATTGGAGCCATCAGACCTATCTAGGCGTCATTATTTTATTAGTGGTTTCTGCTAGAATAAAGAAATAAAGGAGGAGAAGTTAAGCCTTTGTCTCTCTGTGTGTAATTAATTGGGGGAACCTGTACTCATCAACCTGGGGAGTAATTAGACTGCATCTAGATTACTAGACCAAGATTAAGCCTTGGCGTCTGGTGGTAGACTGCCCCAAAATGGACCTGCCTACTAGTTGCTCAACTGCCGTTCGCTGGGTCAATTAAGGTCGGGCCGGGTGCACCGTCAAAAGATAGACCGCCACAATAAGCTAAAAAAAGTTTTTCAGACCCCAAAATTGGCCCACAATGCCCAAAACACGGAATAGCCCATTACCATGGCAAAGATCCTTTAATATTTTTAATATTTTTTTGTTGCTTGCTCACCTAGTCCTTTCATTTCAAAAAAGAATTTTTGGCCAAGGACAAAAATATGAAGTATTTACGCGGACCCACTCTTAAAGATTATGCACAAAACTAAACTATAAATTGCACACAATTAAAATGCACCTGACCTCTAGTGGTGCGAACTGCCACCTTGCACCCTGCCATTGGTGCAACCAGGTCGCCTGACCAACTATGTCGTTCACGTACCACGTGCGGCGTCACATGACCACAACTCATGCACTTCCATTACAATATCAACACTTACCTTGCCAGCCGCTAGTGCATAAACACCTCCCAGTCACATGGTCACAATCAGCACCATTTTGACATAAACATTCCTCCAAGCACTGGTTACCATAGAAACCATCTGGACATGGCTGACTGCATGTGGTACCAATCCAGCCATTAGTACAGGTACAATTCCCCGTCACATGATGACAAGATGCTCCATTTTCACACAAACAAGGAAAGCTACAATCTTGACCATACAAACCTTGTAAAAAACAAAAAGGTGATCATACGGAAAAATAATTGGAGATCGGTTGGAGATCGGTTACCTTTTAGAGGTCATTAATTTTTAGTGTAAAATCTTTTCAAGCCCAGATTTGTCTGTTTTTTCCCTCATTGTTGACCTTTGACCTCTTTTGGTTGTATAGCTGTTTGCATAGAGTATAACTCAACTAGAGTATTGTCTTACCATTACAAGTCTCTTGACAAAACTCCCCAGTGTAGCCTGGTAAACAGCTACAGGCTCCAGTAATATGATGACATTTTGCTCTATTTTCACATCTACAGCGTGAAGCACAGGCGAAGCCAAAGAACCTCCCAGAACACTTGCGGTTACACAGCTTTGATCTCCATCCAGCAGTACATGTACATGATCCAGTCACATGATGACATGATGCTCCATTCATGCAACGACACTCATCACTACACTGGTCACCATAGTAACCAGTATTACAAATATTGTTACATGTTTCTCCCTGCCATCCTGAATGGCATGTACAATTGCCGGTGATGTGGTGACAGATGCCATGAGCACATTCACAACTTTCTGCACAGTTTACTCCGTAAAACCCAGCTGTTTTTGAAAGATAATTTTCAATTTTATTGCAAATATTTTTTTGTATGAGTCTCACACGTATTAACACAGTAAAGTAAAAGGTAATACTTCTTACAAATTTCAAAGCAATCCAACCGAGGTTTCTCAAATTGTTCCAACAAACACAAAACTCCCAAGGTCTATATACGTGCATTTATAACAAAATGTAGGTGACGAATTTACTCAGTAACAATGCGTCTTCTACAAATGGTACACAGGCATAAATGCTCTATCGTAGAAAAAAACTCTGATTTACATGGGCAGTGTTGAGCACACCGAACACCGGCATATCCTGGTGTACATTCACAGTATCCGTTGATGGGATGACAGTAAGCATCATTAAGACAAGAGCAGTCACTAGCACAGTCCAAACCATACTGTCCTTCTTGGCACACATCACCACAATACCTTCCAGTAAATCCTGAAAAACAACAACATTTGACAAACTCTTTCAACAACAAAAAATCTTAACAGACTTTGTGCCCGACCAAGAAGATCATCTTGAAAAATGGATTAACTGAAAGGTTAATCAGTGGATCAGATCATAAGAGATAAAACAGTGGCACAGTTTTAAAGAGGCAAGGGTATGACAGGTTAAGGGGATATGAATAAGAGATCAATAAAGGGATCAGATCAAAAGATCAGTAGGTGATTGACCTAGGTGTAAATATTGGGCTCAGTTAAGCAAGTCAATCAGAGATTGTCAAGTTTGGTTAAGATTGATGGATTACTCAGAGGATAAGAATTAGAGATCAATAAATGGATCAAATAAACAGATCAATCAGGGGATTACCGGTAGATATTGGGCTCAGTTTAGCAGATCAATTTAAGATTGCCAAGTTGGGGTTAAGATTGATGGATTGCTCAGGGGATAAGGCTAAGATTTCAACAAGGGAATCAATAACACAGATCAGTCAGGGGACGATAAGTGGGGATTATAATAAATATCAAAGCGGAAGAGATGAGTCTTCAAAAGGTAAGCCCCACAGATGACACCTTTTTTGCTCTCTCATGCCCAAGTTGTATAAATTACCTGCTGTACAGCGACACTCTCCAGTAACATGGTGACAAGCTGCATTATTCAAACATTCACACTCAGACTGACAATTGTCTCCATAGAAGTTTTCTACACAGGCACTGCCACAGTGCTGACCAACCCAACCAGGTGTGCAAGAACATGTTCCTAAATACAGAACATTGTCAGATTGAAATAATCATGTCCATAATTCATGGTAAATTTGAAAGTGAAATTTCCACCCTGTGCAGTCGACATACTGAATTAATCAGAGTAAAAAATGATCAACAGTCATAGAGATACCAAGTAGAATTCTATTCCAGGCACCAAGAATAGCGTGGCCTCCATATTCCCATATCCTCTTCTCCCATGTCACTCCACTCCAAATTGTTTGAACTTTGATAAGATTGGAATGCTGGACTTTGGGCATACAGCCCCCGAGTCCATTTGAATCCTTCATATTGGCGATTGGATATGGAAGGATTGGGGTCTGACCTATTATTATGTCTTGAGGATCTTGTAGATGATGAAGGCCAAGTTAAACTCGATATTGAAATCATTTCTGCTATAGCTTACCGCTGACATGATTGCAGATAGCATTATTCTGACATTGACATTGATGAAGACAGTCTGTACCATAGCTCCCCCGAGAGCAAGGTTGACTACATGATGCTCCTTGCCAGCCTGCTGTACATCTACAGTTTCCTGTCAATTATGACAATAAATACACAATCCGTTAATCGGGGAATTTGTTTTTACTTCAAACTGTCTCATCAACAGTCCATATTTGAAGAAAACTTTACATTATCTCCCGACAACCGCCCCCCATCCCAATCACCATCCACCATGACGCATCAATGATAAAAACCAAAGAGTAAATACATTATAATTATAACAATAGCTCTTTATCTGTCTGAAAGACAAATCCATTTGGACAATATTGTAGCGTACAGAATCTCTAAGTTTGAGTTTGAACATTAAGCAACTTGTTGGCTTCCCATCAGTAGAGGGCGCTTTTTTGTTGCTTTTTTGGAGGCCATGACAGCTAAGACAGCTTGGAATGTAAAATCTAAACTTCTGCACTTTATTGACACTATTTAGTTATCAACTTAAGGCATCTGGCTAGCTCAACCAAATTGAACCACATAACTTCTCCACTTCACTTACATCACTTTTATGTGACTTCAAGTAAACCACTTCCCACACAGTTAACCACGTCAGCTTAGCATAGAGTTTGAGAGACATTGTCATTTGATAGAGGAAAACAATAATCAGTAAGTGGCATCATGAACTTGTTATCAACGCACTAAAGTTCAATCATTCTGGTTCAAGTACGTCTCATTTGATTGAGTTAATGATGTCAAAACAAAAGTCGACAAGCATCGACAAGTATTCGCTGACATATCCAATGTAGTCACGGAGGCTACAGATATTTCTGTAGCTTTATTGGATTTGCTTCTTGAAAACTAGACCATAACATAGATAAGAAATTCTGTACCATTTGCCTTGTCACAAGTTGCCCCATTTTGACATCGGCATCTGCTAGAGCATCGACCTCCATAGAAACCTGTTCTACAAGCTCTTTCACAGAATGAACCTTCCCATCCTGGTAGGCAACTACAGGCACCTGTCACATGATGACATGAAGCACCATTCTGACATTTGCAGTAACTGCTGCAACCTAGCAAACGTAAATGAAGAAACAGTTTTAAATCCTGACTAAAACAAGTGAAATATATCCCTTACCACCATCCCTTTTGAGGTTTCAAACTGTGACGTCTCTGAAACAACTATTAATTTACTCAACATATTGTGACGCGAGTTTGATTATTTACCTTTCTTCGGTTCGACTAATGTCTACAAACCATGTGGTGCAGAATCTAGACAGTTGGCGCTGGCTGCCATATTAATCAAACTTTCAATAAGCTCTTAGTCTTACTCTTGTATAATTTTTACCATTTTGAAAAAAAATCAACGGTGCACAGTATACAAAAGTATGCATTCAGGCATTCCCCACATGATAATTGCAGGCTAGCCTACATCATTCTAAATAGCGAACTGCTATTAAATTCAGTTTGAAACTAATTTAAAGACAATGTACTGAAATTGAGTTCTAAATAAGCTACCTGCACCATAGCGTCCAGCAGGGCAAGTGTTGGTACACAATGTCCCTGTCCAACCAGCATGACATTGACATGACCCTGTGTGAGGATTACAGATACTGGTGTCATCCCTGCACTGGCACTCAGATCTACAACCTGCCCCATAGCGACCCTCTGAACATCGCCGATTGCAAATATCTCCAATCCAACCAGGAGTGCACGCACATGACCCTGTTACAGAGTTACACACTCCATTATTCTGACATCTACAAGTTGAAGCACAATTTTGCCCATAGCGACCCACTGAACATCGCCGATTGCAAATATCTCCAATCCAACCAGGAGTGCACGCACATGACCCTGTTACAGAGTTACACACTCCATTATTCTGACATCTACAATTTGAAGCACAATTTTGCCCATAGCGACCCACTGAACATCGCCGATTGCAAATATCTCCAATCCAACCAGGAGTGCAGGCACATGACCCTGTTACAGAGTTACACACTCCATTATTCTGACATCTACAAGTTGAAGCACAATTTTGCCCATAGCGACCCACTGAACATCGCCGATTGCAAATATCTCCAATCCAACCAGGAGTGCAGGCACATGACCCTGTTACAGAGTTACACACTCCATTATTCTGACATCTACAAGTTGAAGCACAATTTTGCCCATAGCGACCCACTGAACATCGCCGATTGCAAATATCTCCAATCCAACCAGGAGTGCACGCACATGACCCTGTTACAGAGTTACACACTCCATTATTCTGACATCTACAATTTGAAGCACAATTTTGCCCATAGCGACCCACTGAACATCGCCGATTGCAAATATCTCCAATCCAACCAGGAGTGCAGGCACATGACCCTGTTACAGAGTTACACACTCCATTATTCTGACATCTACAAGTTGAAGCACAATTTTGCCCATAGCGACCCACTGAACATCGCCGATTGCAAATATCTCCAGTCCAACCAGGAGTGCAGGCACATGACCCTGTTACAGAGTTACACACTCCATTATTCTGACATCTACAAGTTGAAGCACAATTTTGCCCATAGCGACCCACTGAACATCGCCGATTGCAAATATCTCCAATCCAACCAGGAGTGCACGCACATGACCCTGTTACAGAGTTACACACTCCGCTATTCTGACATTTACAAGATGAAGCACAATTTCGACCATAGCGTCCAGCACGGCAAGACTGTTGGCAACGAGATCCTTCAAACCCAGGAGAACAGGTACAAGTGTCAGGGGCAGTACATCTACCTTTACCGGATATACAAGATGAAACACAAATAGCTGCAGAGTAGGAAAGAAATCAAGAGAAACAAAATTGTCCTTATACCATTTAATTTGCTTACATGTTACACACTTAGCATATGGGTCTAAACCCATATCCAGCTCCATTAATAAAAGTGCCAATGCGCTGGATTCCCTCCGTTTCTTCCCTTGGATGGATTGGAGGGAGTCCAGCATTTTGACACTATACGGGGGCTAACCTGTTGCAAGGTCCTAATCTCAACCACCAGCACCCCATTCAACAGTCTGATTGATAGGTTTGTGTCTGAACTTATGGCTGCTTTGGTAGGCGACCGCTAGTGGCTGCCATCATTGTATCAATAGCTCTTGGTCATGTCCCATGAGATCCAATCAAGAGGTACAACGAACTATGTGTTAAAATTGACATTTTAACCTATAAAAATGGTTCCTCCATGATTGGCCTAGCCCCATCAATCATGCCAAGAGCAATACTATGGGATCTTGGGATGTCGGGGAGGGGGGTGGGGCACTATTTATGGGGGCTAAACCCAGGTGTGCATTCTTCCTCTACAATCAATCAGTACGGATCGAGGGTTCCTGTTTGATTCACATCTAGATCTGGCCTTTAAAAAGTTTAAAAGACTAATTTCTGTACAAAACTAAAAGTTAAAGAACTTTGTATATATCATGTTATAATTTCTTACCCAGATATATACTGTATAGTCGGAGTTATTAGTAGCTGGACCTGAACCCAGTAACTGGGGAGCTGTACTTTTTTTATTACTTTGACTTGAACAGCTACTAAAAACATTTTTAAAAGGTAGTACAGCGCCCCAGTTGCTGGGTCTACATTTTGACATTATCTGGCGTTTGTAGGCCAGATAAGGTCTAGCCCCATTAGTGTGGCAAGGATTTTTGACATCAGTTGATTCAACCGATGTCAAAAAACCTTGCCACACTAACGGGGCTAGATGTCCAAATCATAATGCAAATCAAAATTTTTAAAAAAGGAGTACAGCGCCCCAGTTACGTGGTCTATACTGGACCCAACAAAACAATAGGACTTGACCCAGTAACTGGAGCGCTGTAACCCTTTTTGAGATTTTGACATTATTTGTTGTTATCGGTCGTACGTACGACATAATAAAATGTCAAAATCTCAAAAAAAGGAGTAGGGGCCTACAGCGCCCCAGTTACTGGGTCAAGTCCGTAAAAAAAAAGAAGTGTTGTTGGGTCGGACAACAAAATGTACACTCCTAGTACTACTAAAGTAATAATATCACTAAGTAAAAGTGCCTAACGTTAGTGACTACTGTTTATTTAAGGCGTTACTTAAAAAAATGTGTTAGTGTTACTGTGACAATATCTGTCGACAGCTAGTACGACAGATAATGTCAAAATCTCAAAAAAGGAGTACCGGTACAGCGCACCAGTTACTGGGTCTACTGTACTTTTTAAATTCTACTCTGAGCCGAGTTTCCCGGCCAGCCGTGGCATCAGATCATGATCAGATGAATGTTCTGGCTCCATTTTTGACCATCTAGCCTGGTTTCACACCCACGACCAGATGTGGATTACGGGAACTCACTACCTTCGCCTGATGCGCGTGTGGCAGCTATTCGGTTTTTTGACAATCTGGCTCAACATCCACATGTGAGCCTGACATGCACAAGAACGTTACTTCAGGCTGGGTAGGTACAGCCTTACTGGTCTTTCGATTCATTGTCACCATAGCGTTGAGACGACGGGATACTATCCCTATTCTCTTCTCAACCTTGAGGGCGCAAACGGGTATTCCCCATACAACTTTGGTTACATCATGGAGGTTTCACACATTGATTTTCAAAAATAAGTAAAATAGCGCTAAAAATATTCTTGTATTGGGCAAATCATTCCATTAACCCGGGGGTGGGGGCTGGGAAAAGAGTTTGGTGTCAGATGAAACCTGTAAGCCAACCTTTGCCCTTTTTCTTAAAAGTAAAGTTATAATGGCCAGTAACGGGAACTTGGGGCGGGGCTCTCCCTCACCCTCCCCCTACAATGAATATCGAATCCTCGTATCCTAATATCCAGTCAAAAAATCGTCTTAATTTGAAAAGGGATGTGGTTTATAAAGTTCGTTTGGTTCTCGGACTTAAAACGTCTGTCGTGCATAATCTGTAAACTAAGACTGTTCAGAAAATGCTTAGGTCTACCGGCTGAGTATATCAGCATGCAGCTAGCTGATAAGACTAACAGCTACGTCTTTTATTTCTTGTTTCTTTTGGTGAAGTATGAAGCCCTCCCCCCCTTGCCAACACCGATCGGCTTTTGGGGGTCGGGCCTGTCACTCGCGGTACTTTCAATGAAACACCTCACTTTTTTTTTATAGAGCAAACACTTAAAAATGCATTAATGGAATTGCAAAAAATACACTAAATTACGCAACACTATTTTACAAACATTATTTTATTGAATACCATAAAAATACGTAATGAGAGCAAGCAGTTTCCTGAAAAAGGCGTAAAAGTCCCTGTCGATTTACTTTTTGTTTAATCGACGTAACAGACTTTCACAGCATGTTTTGGTCAGATAAGGAACATCCGTGTTGGGATTTTGGCAAACTTTTGCAGGATGATTTTATGTTTCTGTTAGCCCTTTTTCAACTTGGCACGCGACCAAGAAACCCATTTGCGTATTCTTACATTCAGATCAACAACAATTTTCATTACAGAATGATAAACGGGACACACTTTCAGGAAGTTTAATGTTCTTAATGAAATAGATATGGATGCCACCACCAGTTCAACAAATGAGTATTTGAAGACAAACAATATCACGGAACAGAATGTACTTTTTGCAAGGGATCTACGACCATTTCAAGAGCTCGAGTGTGAAGATGCTTGTACTCGTGTCCAGAAATGAAAATATATCGCTTTGTTGTATTCACCCCTGGACCTTAAAGTGACTTACGTTGATAACAGCCTGTGCCTCGCCACCCGGTGCAACAGTAGCTCTCACTGCGGCTAGATGTGCTGTATGACGTTCTATATGTTGTCGAGTACGTCGCCCTTGCGATGAAAATTATAAATTGATATTAATAGAAACATACCGAGTGTCTTATTATAAATGCTTCAACTGATGCTCAAGGAACTAATTTAAGCCGAGAGAATATCATTTTGAAGATCCCTAAAATTACCATAAAATGCCTATTTCAATTGCCGTTCACACTTTTATAAACAAGCACAATCACATAAAAACAAAATCAACTGCTATTCGTTGCTTGCACCAAAATGAGACTACTTATTTTTTATAAAAGTGTGACAGGTTTGCCGAAGCAAATTGCAGAAGATGAATTTACTCTTCTCAAATTGATGTCGCGATAATTCTAATAAAGATTCTATTTTTGAGATAAGCGTGAACAAAAAGCATAAGGTTTTTATCATACCGGTATCTGTTACATCTTTTCCAACCTAGGAATCCGCACTTGGTTGTGTATTTTTGGGAAGCGCTATGTCTTGACGAAACTCTGGATGATACTCTATATCTATAAAATGGTGGAACAAAACAAGATTTTCATTCATCAATTCAGTCATTGATCTTTTCATTTTAATAATTCATTCGGTCATTTGATATGTTCGTTGTTTTTACTTTTTAAAACAAAATACAACTTCTGAGAGTTGCTTAGAGCTCCAAAGAAACTATAAAGAAAAGGTTTAGAACTGAACTTACATTCTATTTTTCCAAATTAATTTACACCACAAAAAATGGTAGACAATATGACAAGTCTTTAAAACAAAAAAGCAGCACGTCAGACACGTAACCCAGACCGTGACCAACGTAAGAAAGAAACCAGTAATTTTGTCAAGTGATCTGAGGGTGATGTATATAAAGGATCCATTAATGCTAGGTCTTATTTTTGGTCAATTTGACCCAACAAATTTTTATGTAAAATTTAAATAGCTACTTTAACAGATCAAGAAAGTTATCAGCTTTCATTTAAAGCATTGCCCGAACAAAATTCGTTCATGATATTGACAAGTTGTACTTTATTAAAACTAAAGAAATTTTACCCCGGCATTAAATCTCGTCCATCAGCCTTGTAGTTTGTGCATTGTCTGTGGCATAATTTGTTAATGCGAATTTTTTTTAATGTCTTTCGTTTTGAAACGGCATCTCTGTCAAAATTTGTTCAGAGAAAGAATCATTTGAAAAAAGTTTCTTTTGGTAAAAAGACTTTGAATAAGACTCACAAATTAAAAGGGGACTTCTCCGATGCTTGTACCTCACATATAAAATACAAGTATGTAAAATGTATAATAACTACCGACATTAATCGTACGAATTACAAAACATTCATCATATGATTGCAATAAACAAAGACTTACGTTACTCGTCTAGAACATGTGCGGGCATCACAACTTGGAAGATTTAATGCAATTAGACAGCAAGAAACGGTCAATGCAGCCTGTAACAACATGGTCTCGATCAAGCCAGGCTTCAGGCCGCTCTCTGCCACACGGGGCTCTAAATCAACGGCTACTCCCAAAGACTGAAGTTACGTAAGTGCGTAATTAAACACAATGTGGAAAATTGAAAAAGCGAAACAAAGCATACCCTGAAGGACCGAAAATGAATCGGGCGGTTCCCCCTTTTTACTATTTAAGCACTCCCCAAAATAAACATCATAGGCCAGAACACAATTTTTAAAATAAACCGAATTTGTAATGGATTTTATATGCTCCCAAAAAGACAACACCACAAGGAAATGAGCAGATAGATTTTAACGAATCAGAGAAGACACATAGCATCATGGGTTTAAAGAAGGTTTAATTTTATGTTCAACCAGAAAGAGGCTTTAAAACAAATTTCCGACATGTGTTTCCGGGGTACTTTCCAACATTCATTTTTGTTACCAAACATGAGGCAATCTTATTTTTGATTTCTCCTCCGACCACATAAGTTTTTAAGATAATGTGTCTAGGTTTGAGGTTGTAAACAGGGCAATTTTGACTCCAAGCTGAAATATCTTAAATAGCTTATTAAAGCTTAATTGTGCTGCGAGTCTAACGTTAACGTCAGAGCACGTTGCAATGGGTGCCTCTTATCTGGTTACCTCTCCGTCTGCATACCCCCTTCTCACCTGGGTACTCTCCATCTTGGTACCTCATATAACTGGGTACCTCATCACCTGGGTACCCATCTGTATCAGGGTACCACTAAAAACAAAAACAAAAAACACCCCCAACATACAAACAGCCCTACAAACAACCCAACAAACAACCCAACAAACCAACAACCCAACAACCCAACAAACCAACAACCCAACAAACCAACAAACCAACAACCCAACAAACAAACAAACAAACAACCCAACAAACAAACAACCCAACAAACAAACAAACAAAACAAACAAACAAACAAACAAACAAACAAACAAACAAACAAACAGACAAACAAACAAACAAACAAACAAACAAACAATCAAGCAAACAAGCAAGCAAGCAAGCAAGCAAGCAACCAAACATACAAACAAACAAACAAACGAACAAACGAACAAACAAAAAACAAACAAACAAACAAACAAACAAACAAACATACAAACAGCCCAACTAACAAACATACAAACAAACAAACAAACAAACAAACAAAACCAACCAGCCAACCAGCCAACCAGCCAACCAGCCAACCAGCCAGCCAGCCAGCCAGCCAGCCAGCCAGCCAGCCAGCCAGCCAACCAACCAACCAACCAACCAACCAACCAAACAAACAAACAAACAAACAAACAAACAAACAAACAAACAAACAAACTCCTTTTGGACTCTCCATCTGTACCTCCTTATGACGATGCCACTATTCTCTTCTGGGGACATTTTTATGCTAAACTGATCGACAACATGAACAGCCATTTTCATACCGGTATGGGATATTGGGGTAATCCTCAATCTCCAAAACTATATTACCCTCCCCCAACCGGAAATTGGAGCGAATGTTTTGAAAGAGTCACTAAGAATCATTCGGCAACTCGTTGGAGGCTGCCCTTGGAATCTTACCGTTCACCATGACGGAAACCCCCACTGCTAATAATTTCCCACAGATAAATAAGGAAACCTAATAGAAGTCGTAGCATTGTTTGTTCATCGTATGTATGTTTAGACTATGAACGGATCTTCCCTTTACATGAGGAACTATAAAAGCAACTTAACCATTAACTCGGAGCTATACAAACATTTCTATTTTATTTGTTTTTATTTTTTTATTTCCAATATCTAATTTTTGCCTATCAAGCATTTTCTTCCTCCATGGTTGAGCAAATGAATCGCGTTTCCACTTTCCGTGTTCTTGCTAACCAAACATACGGAAGCGTTAAAGGGCCACAACGAAAAAAAAATTCAAGATGCTATCTCGCCGCGGTTAGTTACTTTATATCTCGCCGCGGCGAGTTACTGTCCATGGTATAGTTACTCAAGATAGTTACTCGCCGCGACGAGATAGTAACTCGCCGCGGTGAGATAGTAACTCGCCGTGTTGTGGACCCTTAACGCTGATCCGTACGAACACATGAGGGCGTAATGTTGTTTAAGTTTCCTGTGATTCGTTTCAATTTTGGGTCACACTAATCGTAAAGGTTTCAAAGTATAGTGAAAGAGTGGCTTATGTCGACGAATTCTTAATGAACGATGGTAACTCAATGAGCGTATCGTCAGTAACATTTGCGCCATTACGACAGAGCAATTTAGTCTTACGTACGTGGTTTTCGGGTAGTCTACATCACTGCACTTTAATTCAAATGGAATGTGAACAAAATGTGGTACATTCTGTTACGTGCTTAAATGCACGACAGCGAAATTTAATAAAAGGAAATAGAACAAATGGACTTAGCAAGTAAAGGCACAAAAAAAAAGCAGTCAATAAAATTCATTCGAAAATATTATTTATTAGGTAAACCAACAAACCGACAACGAATACAATGAGTTAAAGCAGTGGTAAAGCCAGTTTAGTTACAAATAAAAGCAATATGTTATAAAGCATGGTTCAAGCAAAACATAGGTAAAAGATTAAGCCGGCAAATAGCAAATTAGTAATCGACCAAAATACAAATAAATAAATACAATTAAAAAGGTTTGAAATCAGGTCAATCCCCCGCCCAGTCAGTATCCTTGAGGCACTGTGCAGTCATCACACAGGCCCGGCATCTCCACCCCACTACCGCACCAGCCGCTCCAGTCACCAACCAGTCCAACCTACACCGTCCTTCCACCAGGGGCCTTCTACTCATGAGCCACGACAGTCCCTGGTAGTTGTATGGGGCGATTAGCACGGCTCTCGGTGTAGTTATCAGTGAGGCGTGGGGAAGACGCCAGCCTAACGCTGCACAATACGGCCGCACATCTCACATAGAGGCAGCGAAGCCTTTAAAAGTTTTACTTGCGTGCATTCAATAACATTCCTTAAGAAATGTCTTTGGGGTAACTTTGGAATCAAAGAATGCACTTTTTACCATTGTACCGTAACAACACTAAAAGGGAGCGGAAAATAAAAAGAAATATAATTTTAACGACCATTTTAACAATATATTTAGATAACGATTTTTCCTGCTCTGCAGACTCGGCTGGTTTCTTGAATCACTTACAGTTTAGATAATCATCAGTTTCCGGTCGAGTTGACCATCCATTGCAGCATTGCTCTATGCAGCAACCAATTACTTCACGTGTAACTTGTACGAAACTCGTCTGTATCCAATATGGTAAACTGTTCTGTAACCGGATATCGGATACAAAAAGAATCTTTGCCAATAATCATAGTTATCAGTTATGGCCCATGTCATTGACAAGTGGTCATTCAAAAGCAGTCCACTAATCAAAGTAAAAAATATGTAATTAATGGTCCGGAATTACCGATCGGAGCTTCGGGCGTGGGGTGTTTCACTGCCTTCGTTTTCATTATCAGCAAGAATAAGATCCTTTTTATCGACTGCCTCGGGTTAACTAAAGCAATAAAAGTTTGTCCGAAGGACATGTTCACATTTTGCATTTAGCCTAAGACAAAGGTTTATTTTGTTTGATTTGTGTAACGACGTAGCCAAGTGGGGTGGGAGGAGAATCTGGCCAATGTGGAACATCTTGTCTCCCCCGTGCTTGCCCCCTGTCAGCCTCCGGATACCGTGAAATTTGCTATAATCAGGCGACTTTAGACTTGACCTCAACTGAAATTGCCCCCTTTACAGATCTATGTGCCCCCCCCCCCCTTTCCCCCTGCAAAGAGAGAGAGAGAAAAAGAAATATGCTAGCAACTGGTGCCAATTAAGGATGTCTAGAATGGTATGTCAACCACACTGGGAAAACCGGTTTCCCGCAGTGGAGAAAGATGTCAACTGAAACAATTTGTGGCAATCTTACATTAATGTTAAAGTTTATTACGTCACGACAGGATGTTTCTATGGATCAGATTGCTAAACGGTGATTTTACTTCTAATCATCAGGTAAACACGTGTTTACGTGCTAAATACGTGCTCATGCCATTAGTCTCTAAAACGCGGTCAAACGAGTTACACAGTGTTTTATACAGTGGATGATTGCTACGCCATAATGTTAGTAATAGATGACGCTGACGATGTGGGTCTATAAACAACAACCATCTAAAGAGAAAAATCAATCAATCTGAAAGTTCACTTGGTGTTAGACTCGCTTCCAGTAAGTCAAGCTCAGAGATAGTGATCTTTTCATATAAGAAGGATGCCAGTCTAAATGCCACTTGTTGCTTTTTGTGTCTGAATGTTGCATCACTAAAACACAGGACAACTTGGAAAGTTACATAAAGCTGGAGGAAGAACAAACAGAAAACCAGTAAGCCAGCAACAATACGAAAACTAATACAACTTTCGGCTGGTACTACCAATGTGCTGTGACAAAATAACCCGTTATTTTATGCTCTTAGCTCTCATTAAAGTTCAACAAGAAGTGTTCATTTACTCAGAGTAACTTGTTTACTTTTTGTTCAGCGCTTTGGGGGAAGTCTCTACGTAAGGCGCTCTATAACTTGCACTGTTTGTCACGACTGTACCTAGCCTGACTTAGTCACTAAATGAAAATCCAAAAAAAGAAATAATAATTTCATAAATTGTTTTTAAACTGTTATTTTCTCAACGCAACACAATGTTACAAATTGTTACAATCTGGATTCTTCAGAATTACAAATAATACGGTCTGGATTCTATTTACCAAACATCTTGATTAATCTTTGTTGAAACTAACTGAAATCAAATTAATCTTTGACACTAATACAATAAATAATAAACTCTATCTCCAAAATATTGATTGACTAATCGCCTCATCGGTTCTTACAGCACCGTATAAAGTTCATGCTCAACTCAGGGCCCAAAATCTCAATGTCCTTCTCCGGCGAGTGGATAGCGACAACAAGTTCATATCATATAAATCAAGTTCTCTCTACTTTACCGGCAATCTCTGCATCTTTCAGTATCATAAACGGTCACCAAGTCAAGGCATCAAGCCAACATCACATCGTGGTCTCTTTAGGCCATCTTCCTGGTGTGTGTTGATTGTACGGTGTCAAACTGCGCCCGTACTAATTGGCTATCTAATAAAATAGAAAAACCCCAAATCGAAGTAATTTCTATGACCATTGTAACGGACAGCTATACCGCATATTGGAGGTATACTATACCACCGGTACGGGTTCATCAAACTGGGTCAACACTTTCCCGCTCCGGAAGTATGTGCTATAAATAGACTACTCTTTTGTTCTGTTGGGCCAGCGGGAGATTTACTGGCTTGGAGCCAAGAGATACCTCTGTGTTGTTTTGAGACTGTGAAAAGCAGGAGTGTTGTGAGTTTGGGAGAAAAGACCGGAGTTGAATAAAGTTGGACATTTTTCATATAAAATCCAGCCTTGTGTTTCCTTCAGGAATAAGGAAACAATTAGGACCCATAGGCCGCTCGCTACAATATCATCAATTACAACTGTAATCACTCATTGAATGAAACAATATCGCAAACTTGTCTCCAATAATCAGTTCTATAACATCGAGTTTTGAACATCGCAGAGTCTTTGCCGTACTCACACAGCTTCGTACCAAATAGTCAAATTTAGATACATTTTAACAATTACTGTTTTAACAAATTAGTCTCCTACTAGGTCTACAGGAATCTAGTTCTGTCTAGTTCAATTATAATATCAATATCAGCTGTACACACAAAAAACGGTATTCATAAATTACCTTATCTTTCCAACCTTTCTTAGTTTAAAGATAACATGCCCAAACTTCTTGACAAAAGTGCACTTCTTCAAATCAAGACAAAATATTTTACTTACAGCTTAGTCAATCCTGTGGTCACCTTGAATTATTGTTCTCGCTCTGCCTGGTTCAATATTCGGCTCTTTCACTATAAATATGGTGCTGCACACAGCAAAATAAATTTTGATGCCACACAGGCAAATATCATGAGGATTTCTCAATTCTGGCTCCAATTTCAAGCCTCAAACTGTACTTTAACCAGCGTTCACTACCAAAGTGCCCCGCAGGACTTGCTGAGTGGGAACCTACATGTTTGTCCTCTGCTGTAAAGTGGTGAAGTGTCCTGGCCAACGCCCCAAAACTCTACATGCCAAGAAAAAACAAATTTGTATACTATTCTGACTCGGTATGGATAACTCAATCAATCTAACAATGTGACTATAGCTATAGCCTCTATTGTATTTATGCATTCAAACTATATCTCTATATACCCTGCTTCAGTGGCCTGACTAAATACTATGTAATCAAGCAACAACAAAAACATTCTATACAATACTTTCCTCCCGACTGCAACTATTTAAGGAATCTGGCTTTTGTAAAAACTATTTAAAAGTATAGCTTGTCTATTTACAAAACTTACAATCAAATCAACCTAATCATGACACTGTTGATATGATTGTTATCATGTCTATACCAAGATTTGGGGGTGCTTAAGATACCTGGTACTGAGATGTACAGCTACCCCAGCCCAAAAATCCGCATTTGGTTTGGTCAATTTCTGTGGTACTGACTGGCAAGCTCCCATTTCTCATACAACTTCAGTCCGCTACAATTTAATCTTGAAGGAGAAAATAACATTCATTTCTTTAAATGGAAATTTTTAAGTTAAAGTAGCGCTGAAAAAAACAAACAAAATATTGGCAATTCATACCCTTTTGGTCAATTTTTGGCAACGTAACAGATTTTAGCACCATGTTTTGGCCAGACTGTTTAAACAGCTATAGATAAGAACATCCGCGTGGAGATTTGTGCTAGTATTTTTGCAGATTTTACTTCCTATTATTATGGCTAATTTAACTTGGCGCCGACCAATCTAACATCTCAGACATGTCTAAACACTAAACACGAAATCCGGGAAACAAACTTGAATTAGTGAGTTGTGCAAAGTGATTTCTTTGATTGTATTCTAGTCTAATTATCTTCAGCAACTGGGAAACCCTGCTTCAAAAATTTCACACGTTATTCACGATGCGTATGATGGTCCCCTTGCATGACGTCACGCACGGCTACAGTCTATACATGGGCGGTTATGAGTTAAATTGCATGTGAAGGTTGTGCATCACGTGCGCGTCACCTAATATGCACATTGCTCTAATTGGAGTACACAGGGGCAATCTGACTCCAAGTGGCAGATAAAGATCATCATTGGGTTTTTGGGTGTTTTTTTTTTGTCTGGACATTAAAAAAGAACAAAACCACGAAGTACAAGGTATTCATAACACATTCCTATGGAAGCGACACATTGTCTTGCATGCACAATGAAACATCCAACCTCGCTGGGGGACAGGGCGGGTCCAAAGCGCCAATTGCCAAGAAGCCACTTTATCAAATTCGCGTTGCCTCCTGTTTATAGACTACACACTTTCTAGATCCAAGCCACTGAATGTTGTTTGTTTATACTCAATAAAGAAATGTGAACAACGAGGCCGGTTAGGGTACACGGGACAAACACCAACTTCAAATTTAACGTTCATAAGGGAAAAACCGTTTGAAATGAACATCATAAAATAGACATGGATGCCACCACCAGCCCTGAACGGTTTTTATACATGAAGTTAATTTATTCAAAGACTTCCTAATAAAATAGTGGTGCCGGCTGCCGAACTCTACGGAACAGAAAAAAACTGAATGGTTCGATATATTAAATGGCCCTCTCCATGAAGAGAAGAAATAACAAAAAGAAAATAAATAAATGAATCAACAAACAAACAACCCAACAAACAAACAACCCAACAAACAAACAAAAACAAACAAACAAACAAACAAACAAACAAACTCCGTTTTTTGTGAATTTTTTTTATTTCAACTAACCATGTTCGGCAAGTACTAATAATGCTTTATGTTGACCAATGAGAGTTATTCCCAAACTATACCAGAGCAAACATGACTGTTTTACCACATTGCTGTTCCAGTGTGTGTTGTTTATAATGGACTGTACACTTTTTACTTCTCTGCATACACAAACAAAATACAAGTCCATCCTAATGTATACAACTCATTATCAGTTTATCAAAGCCTTAATATGTAAACTTAGTATAATGTCAAGTAGCAAAGCATCTTAACTATGCTCTAGAAACAAATATCTGCGTAAAAAAACCCAATACATTTCCTCCCAGACGAGAAAACCTCATAGGTGTCCTTACTAGGTTAGACAGTACCTATGAGTGGTAATCCATCTTGGGCCAATTCTTTCCAACCGCACTTCTTATTCTCCTTTTTTTTTCTTTTCTTTTTTTTTCTTCTAATTAATTGTTGATCACCATTATTGTAAATACTTGCACTTGGACCGCACTGCGCTGTTAGACATCCGGGACAGCAACCTATTCCTTATATGGATGATCAAGTATCAAGAAGAGGAATGTATAGTTTGGCAGAGCTCTATGTACCTCATTTAAATTATCATCAAGACAGACCTATCCGTAAAGCCCCAACCTTAATGTATTGACCAATCATTTCAACAATTGCAAACCAAAATCCACCAAAAGTCAGACACATTAAAATTGGTCTTTTATCACATGGCCACGACCCTGCCGGTTTTAAACGGCCGTTTAAGACCAAGTCACAACTCTTTTATTCCCTTATTTGAAAATGGTGTATACATGTTGGGTATTAGTATTCCAGCACTATGCATTCTCTATGTGGTATAGTGCACTATGATTGTGGTATAGAGGCGTACTTGACAATGCATTACTCTTCAAGTAAAAACTTTTGTTGATATGGAACAGTTGAACAGTTGCTATGGTGGATGGGGCTTACTTACAATAACCATAGTTATTAAGGTGGATGGGGCTTAATATATTTACAATAAGAACTGTTTTTAGAATGTTGCTATGGTGGGCGGGGCTTAAATACGATAATCATCGTTGCTATGGTGGGTGAGGCTTACAATAAGCATCATTGCCAGACAGTTGCTATAGCAGGTGGGGCTTAATTACTCAATCCTGAACCCTACTTACACTGTAAACCAAATTATACTATCACAGTCTAATTAATGAAGGAAATATATCAATCACTATTTCAATTATTTCAAAACCCTAAACATTTACTACCACTGTATACAGCATTAATGCATTGCAATCACAAAATATGAACGAAAATTCAGACAATATAATCAGCTAAATAGAATCGTACTCATTTAAAATTTAACACATGGACACAATAAAACCAACACCTTTCTCAATATTTTTGTGATAGTTATAATAATCCAGTCTTGCAAAATTTCAACTTTACTCCTAACTATCAGAAGTTATACTTCATTTGTTTTATTTCCTGTCCCTTCACTCCCTATCTCAATCCTGCCCTTTCCCAGTTACTTCAGCCTTAACCTCGAGTGGCCTTCTACGGTTATTATGAATAAAGAAATTCATGTTCATATCTTTGATTAAAAACCTTTGTAGAAGTTTCAAATGCCTTGTTTCAAGTTGTGAATTATAGCACCTTCTGCAATACTAATAGCCTCAAAGAACTTGACCATAAGAAACAACTACAGTTTTTAAGTATAAAGTACAAAGTATAATGTACAAGCTTCCTGGAATAAACCTTAAAATACAAAGAACAAGGACAGAGAAATACAGGAGGGGAAATGTTATCAGCACATACCTCTCAACTTCAGATCTAGCTTGTATAAACAAAATTTTCAACGAGATTTTAGCTTTACCTTGACGGTACAGACATGCAAATTTTTCTTACAAGAAAAGCTACTATAAAAGACACATAAGTCTGTTCAGTGTTTCTAAGTTTGTTATGGCACTGGATGATTTCAATGCATAAGGTCCGTTATAATAAATATTCAAGCAACAACTCTGAGATTTATTGTGTTAGCGTGTCTGACTGTCATTTGCTCACCCTGGTCTGAAATTGTGGCATCCCAATTCATCACTCATTTTTTTAATTATTAATTCATAGTTGCTTAAACTTGCTGAGGTTAAACATCAGAATAGTCTAACTTCAGCCTCAATACCAGGGCTAGGGTAGTCATAAGTATCAATAATGTTGTGAAATCACTCATTGTCTTCTCCAAATAGTGGATTCGGGCTAGGGTAGTCATAAGTATCAATAATGTTGTGAAATCACTCATTGTCTTCTCTAAATACTGGATTTGGGCTAGATTAGTCGTAAGTATCAAATAACGTTGTGTAATCACTCATTGTCTTCTCCAAATACTGGATTCTCAAAGAACAAGTCAGGATCTTGGACTTTTGCCGTCTGTTGAGGTCTAAAAATACAGTGAAACCAAAGATGTTATAAAGTTTTACACAGAAAACTTTATAATTTATTTCATGTTAAAGATAAAAGCATAATTCACTAATCAACAAAGCTTGAGCCAAGCTACCATTTTCAAAATTATTGTACATAATGACCGGGCCAAATTAAAAAATGGTGGGTCACAAAGTGAGAGCAAATATATATACATAAATAAAGTAAGTGCTTCACATTTTTTGTACAATTAAAAAGTGAAATTTATTTTCTCCATGTGCAATAAACATTCAAATTCTTCTACATAATAAATTATTATACACAACAAGGGTTAGGGTAGGGTGTGGTTGATATTTGTGTATAATAAAACTGAATTAAATTGAACCCTGCCAGAAACAAAACAACATTTTGTTTTGTATACAGGCTCTTGGTTCTGTGATATGAGAAGGAAAATTAACAAACTTGACAAACTTACCTCATGTTTGTCTTGTTCTCATTAGCAGTCACAAGTGTCTTTTCATCATTGACACAATTACTAGTCATGGATGAACCTCTACAAGATGCTGGAGAATCAGCCTCAGACAGTCTCTGAATATCTAGGGTGAATTTTATGACAAAAAAGGTCAATCTCTCAAAAACATGTCTAAGGAAACTAAAAAGGTATGTCACCCTCCTGATCATTTAATTTAACCATTTACATTGGTTTTAGATGATAAAGTTTGCCAGCCTGCAGTATAATATCATGTGGTGAAGTAATCCATACAGTACGCAGTTAACCCTCCTACTGTCTGACCAGTCAGTATCGTCCACTGAGGTTTGAAAGAAAGATAAATATACCAGCCTGCAGTGTATCATGAGGTCAATGCATCTATACAGTACACAGTCAACCCTCCTACTGTCTGACCATTCAATATCATCCACTGTGTTTTTTGATGATAGATAAGCTATGTTAGTTTGCAATATGATATCATGCAGTGTAAATCTGCACCAATTGTACACACTTAGTTCTGTGCACAGCTGTGCCACGTTACACAACACGTACAGTTGAATGGCTTCATAAGGTTGGTCAACTCACTGGAAAATGTTAAAAAGACTAGAATAGGAGGGTTAAAGGAATCTAAAGTGGAAGGATACTAAAGAATCTCACCAAGTCTCTTGCGTTTGCGTTTCCTTTTTACCAGGCAGAATATGATGATAGTAATAGCAACTGCTGCAAGACTGCACAAAACTATGATCAAAGCTGTTTCTCCAGCTTCTGCAATCAGAAAAATTGGGATCAGCTACAAATATTGAATATACCAATGTTAAATACAGAGGACCAGAGGAAAGATGGCCACTGCATCATAAAGACGTTAACAACAAAAATAAGAATTTGATAATGAATCTCAACTTACGGTTGTTTTTTGTTTCTTCTTCACTTTTGGGTTTTGTTCCATCAACATTGGGAGTATTTTTTGCCGTCAGAGAAAAGACTGAAGCAAAAAAAAACAATCACCAATTAAAAGTACAGTCATACAAAGCTTGAAAATGATTCAAGAACTAAAATCTTTAAATGACAAGACTGTATTTAAACAAATCTCAAACTCCCTCTTTCCCATCAATAACCCCCAACCCCAACCTCAACCCTGCATGTATCCCCATCCTCACCTATTTCCCATCAATAACCCCACCCCCCAACCTCAACCCTGCATGTATCCCCATCCTCACCTACTTCCCATCAATAACCCCACCCCAACCTCAACCCTGCATGTATCCCCATCCTTACCTATTTCCCATCAATAACCCCCAATCCAAACCTCAACCCTGCATGTATCCCCATCCTCACCTATTTCACACTCTGATCCCCCAAATCCTTCCTTGCAGATACATTTCCCATCTGTCTGGTTGCAGGTTGCTCCATTGTAACACACACAGCTATGTTCACAACTCCATCCCCATTTCCCTTTGTCACACTCCTGTCTCTCTGGGCAGCTGCCATTCCGTGGGTCACAGACATCACCTGGGCAAGCACACTGGAGAGTACAGCCTGGACCATAGTATCTCCAATCACAGGGGCTTTCACAGTAGACACCCATCCATCCTTCCAGGCAATCACATGAACCATTCACAGGATTGCATAATCCCTCGTTGCTACATTGACATTCCTGCTCACAGTTATTGCCATAGTAGCTTTGGTTACAAGGAACAGAGCAGTTATCACCTTGCCAACCTGGCAAACAGGCACAATGACCTGTCATGTGATCACATAATCCATGTATGCAATCACAGGTATAGATGCATTGGTTACCATAGAAACCCTCTGTGCATGGCTGGTTACAATGCTGACCAATCCATCCATCCGTGCAGTTACAATAACCTATACAACAAAATATATACAAGCAACCATTACCAGATAGTTGGGACAAATATACTGCCATCACAACTTGTTTCCACCCTTGTTAAAATTCTGCTTAATTAAAAAGGCTCTTTATTTTCAAAATGAAAGGAAACACAAGGTAGCAAGGAGAGTCCAAATATCTTGGAGACGACTATTTTGACAGTCAGAACATCTAGTTTTGTAGACTGGGACCTCTAGGAAACACCTGGCAATTAATTGTAACAATGAAACTTTAGAAACCAACTTTGGAGTGAAAATAAAAACTTCAAATGCTTGGAATGTTTTGGGATCTTCCAATGAGTACAAAATACCTAGAATGATGAAAGCGAGTTTAATATCAGTACCTGTCACATGGTGGCATGGACTACCATTCTCACATTGACACATGTAATTACACCTGTCCCCATATGTGTCTTTACTACAAAGTGACGAGCAATCATCACCAACCCATCCTGGTTTACACCAGCATGACCCAGTCACAGCATCACACACTTCGCCGTTCATGCAGCTACAGTTCTGGTTGCAGCCATCACCATACGTTCCATCAGGGCAAGCAATATTACAATATTGCCCAAGCCATCCTGGTAGACAGGTGCATGAGCCATTAATATGGTTGCAATGTGCACCATTCTCACAGAGACAGGGTTCCTCACAGTGATGTCCGAACATTCCTAAATGGGTGGAAATTATATTTGTAACAAAGTTAAACATACATACCTCTTGACTAAAATAATGCACATTAAAAAACAAGTTGATTTTTGTGTACTTTATATATTTATTTTAGTGGACCAACCACCAATAGCGCTGGTTGTTCACTTAAAAGAGCAATTGTAGGTTATTCAAAAGAATGCAGGTTCAAATCCAGCATCAGTCAATTTTTCTTTGCTTGCTACCCAATAATCATTATAAGAATAACTTCATACCTTCCCAGCACTGTTGATCACACGATGGTCCCATCCAGCCTGGTGTACAGTCACATGACCCTGTCACATGATCACACAATGCATCATTCTGACAGCGACATTGAAGCGTGCAATTTTCACCATACCAATTCTCTTTACATGCCGTGTCGCAGTGCTCACCAATCCAACCATTACTGCAGTGGCATTCCCCAGTATGTGGTGAACAATGAACGGCATTTTCACACCAGCAGCTGTTGAGGCAATCCTGACCATAGGTTCCTTCTGTAAAACAAAAATCACTTCCATTGTACTTCCATTATAAAGAATAAAGTTTGATGTGTAGCTTTTACTTCAGAATGGAGACATATTGGAGACGTAATGGTTATGGGAAGTAAAGATAAATGAAGAGCCAAATGATATGTTATAAATTCAACCTTGACAAGTGACCATGTTTCAGACTAGGAGCAAGTTTGATCAAGGACCATAGTTAACCATAGTTTCACTAACTCTGATCGAACTCACGCTAGTCAACGATGGTTGGACTAGTCTAGTCGACTATTCACTACCAGCCTTTTGAGGTTGGTCGTATCGCTGGTTACCATTAGCAGTTTCATAAGCACAGTGCAGAGGAGACCAGTTATCAGAAGAGTGATAAAGAGTTCATTTCGCCAATTTTTCATGGTCGCATAGACATGACATGACTAGAGTCGTTCGAACTTCAACTTCAGAGCGCATATACTACGTACCTCTTTAACCTACCACTAGTTAACCATTGCTCTAGGTAAATTGTGCCACAAAGATTTCAGATTGCTTCAGTTCATTGATATTGTTGCACATTTTATACCTTTTTTTATGTCATGCAAAGTTCTTATTTTCACTTACCATCACATAGATTCATGCACAAATCCCCTTTGTATCCTGGTTGACATGTACAGTTACCATCAACTGGCTCACACTCTGCTCCATTCATACACAAGCACAAAGAGCCACAGTACTGACCAAAAGACCCCTTGGGACATACATCACTACATCTGTCACCCATCCACCCTGGTAGACATTGGCAATCTCCATTGATATGATTACACCAAGCTGCATTCAGACATTCACAGGTAGATGTACAGTTTACTCCATAAGAACCATCCTCACAAGACTGGCTGCAATTCACACCTTGCCAACCTGCTGTGCATATGCATTGACCATTCACATTGTTACAAGCAGCACCATTCTGACATGTACACTTGTCCTGGCAGAGGTGACCGTATAACCCGGCTGGACATGTCAGATCACAGAGGGCAGAATAAAACCCTGGTGGACACAAGCACTGACCAGTGGTTGGAATGCAGACTGCATTATTGTGGCATTCACAAGCTGATAAACACTGCCTACCGTAAAATCCCTCAGGACATGTTACATTACATGTCTGACCAATCCATCCAGCTTGACAATAACATTCACCAGTGACATGGTGACACACCCCGTCATGTTGACACTGACAGTCATTGTGACAATTCTGTCCATAGAAGTCTACAGGACACCTGTCTTGACAGGAGTCACCTTGCCATCCTGGGGTACAAGAACACTGACCATTCACTGGGTGACAAGATCCATGATTCTGACAAGTACAGAGGTCAAGACAACCCAACCCAAAATAACCCTCTGAAAAAGACAAGAAAAACCTCAATAAATAAGAATAACAATGCATTCTATATAGGTTTTGAGGCATTGCATGGTGAGGTATCAATGTATCTTTGGTTTGCGGTAACATCATGTGATTGTATCTACTTTGCTATATACAGTAGATTGTCCTTGTGAGAACTTGTCCTGTTATTATTTTACTACCGTTGAGTAGATTTCAGAATTCGGGGGACAAACTAGTTCTGAAAAGAACTGTCCTGCTTATTAAGTACTTCCTGGGGAGGTAGGAAATCAGCCGGGACTACTACTACTTTTCGCTTAGTGGATTGAGGGGACTTCTCGGATAACTTCACTGCTACTGAGTGAGTTCATTGATTGGTCTCAACATTTCCACTACCCTGCTCTAGTCATCATCAGGAGACTGAAGAGTGTTTGAGATGCTATCATTAGCTACTTTACAAGTAATACACCCTATAGGCAATATTGTTTTCTGTTTTATTAACTTATTGACCTGATCCTTGCATTTGGATTGAATTTCCAGTCCCTACCTGTTTACGTCAGTTTTTTCTTCTTGGAGTTTTCCTCCCACATCTAAAATTGAAGATTTCTACATCTCCTTCTCCACACAGGTATCTTTAGGCCTAGAGTCTAAAGTATTAATCGTTTTTCAGGTTCTCGAGGCTTCATTACAATTAAGACAGATTTTTAATAATTAGAAAAACACTGACCTTGGCATGGAGTCTGGCACCACAATCCTGTCCATCCAGCATTACATGTACAGGATCCATTGATGTGATCACATTCAGCATCATTCACACAACGACACACTTGATTACAGGATTCTCCATACCAACCTGTTGGTCAAATAGTCAGTTCAATTAATTAGTCAAATAATAATATCCAATTCTTCTCTGGAAAAAATTATCAATACTGTTGTAACTTGTAAACTCTCCTGCTTCCCAAAAATTTCCAGCAAACTGAGCAACCATTGCCTAATGAAATGTTCTTGCACAGAACTAAACTGGGTGCTTTTGTGTAGATACATTTACATATCTCATTGCAGCCTTGCATAGTCTATCTATCATTCACAACCACAGTGGATAATATTGAATGGTCAGACAGTAGGTGGGTTGACTGTGTATTGTGCAGATGGTTTCACCACATGATATCATATTGCAGGCTTGCATAGTTTATCTACCATTCAAAACCACTGTGGATGCTAATGAAAGGTCAGACAGGAGGGTTGAAGAGAGGCAGACAATCCATATAAACAACTAAATAACGACTCATGAAATAGCAAAAAGCCATGAGATCATCTCCTTATAGGCTTACCAGATTGACATGTAGCCTCACAATGATCACCCTGCCACCCAGGGGTACAAGAACAAGCACCTGTTACATGATTACAAGCTGCGCCATTCTGACAGAGACAGCTGTGATTACAGAGTAACCCATAGGTACCAACACCACACATCATCTCACAGTTAACACCAGACCAACCAGCTGTGCAGGTGCATTCCCCATTGATATGGTTACAGCTGGCTCCATTTTGGCATGTGCATGCCTCTCTACAGTGCATACCATACGTTCCTGTACCACAAGGTTCAGAGCAGTTGCGACCCCTCCAACCTTCAGAGGATGAGATAGTATCAAGAAATAGTTTCATGGATTTAAGTAGTAGAGTTTCCTTTATTGATGTAGTTAGCAAGCTAAGCCAGTAAAGATGGTATAGACAACTGTTTTAAAAGTAAATTAATGAAACATACAAATCACAGGCATTGTACCTAACCCTCCCATGTATCAAGTAATAAACTCATTAGTAAAACAGTAATTTTCAATTGTCATAGTGAATTGTCAAAACCAGGTGGAGGGCTGCAACATAGCAAGGGGCACCTGAAACTTAGCAAGGTATCAAAGCCAGGTGTAGGGCTGCAACATGCAAGGGGCACCTGAAACTTAGCAAGGTATCAAAGCCAGGTGGAGGGCTGCAACTTAGCAAGGGGCACCTGAAACTTAGCAAGGTATCAAAGCAAGGTGGAGGGCTGCAACATAGCAAGGGGGACCTGAAACTTAGCAAGCTATAAAAAGCCAGGTGGAGGGCTGCAACATAGCACTGGGCACCTGAAACTTAGCAAGCTATAAAAAGCCAGGTGGAGGGCTGCAACATAGCACTGGGCACCTGAAACTTAGCAAGCTATAAAAAGCCAGGTGGAGGGCTGCAACATAGCACTGGGCACCTGAAACTTAGCAAGGTATAAAAAGCCAGGCGGAGGGCTGCAACATAGCAAGGGGCACCTGAAACTTAGCAAGGTATAAAAAGCCAGGTGGAGGGCTGCAACATAGCACTGGGCACCTGAAACTTAGCTAGGTATAAAAAGCCAGGTGGAGGGCTGCAACATAGCAAGGGGCACCTGAAACTTAGCTAGGTATCAAAGCCAGGTGGAAGGCTGCAACATGCAAGGGGCACCTGAAACTTAGCAAGGTATAAAAAGCCAGGTGGAGGGCTGCAACATAGCAAGGGGCACCTGAAACTTAGCTAGGTATCAAAGCCAGGTGGAAGGCTGCAACATGCAAGGGGCACCTGAAACTTAGCAAGGTATAAAAAGCCAGGTGGAAGGCTGCAACATAGCAAGGGGCACCTGAAACTTAGCAAGCTATAAAAAGCCAGGTGGAGGGCTGCAACATAGCACTGGGCACCTGAAACTTAGCAAGCTATAAAAAGCCAGGTGGAGGGCTGCAACATAGCACTGGGCACCTGAAACTTAGCAAGCTATAAAAAGCCAGGTGGAGGGCTGCAACATAGCACTGGGCACCTGAAACTTAGCAAGGTATAAAAAGCCAGGTGGAGGGCTGCAACATAGCACTGGGCACCTGAAACTTAGCTAGGTATAAAAAGCCAGGCGGAGGGCTGCAACATAGCAAGGGGCACCTGAAACTTAGCAAGGTATAAAAAGCCAGGTGGAGGGCTGCAACATAGCACTGGGCACCTGAAACTTAGCAAGGTATCAAAGCCAGGCGGAGGGCTGCAACATAGCAAGGGGGACCTGCAACTTAGCAAGGTATCAAAGCCAGGTGGAGGGCTGCAAGATAGCAAGGGGCACACGCAACTTAGTAAGGTATCAAAGCCAGATGGAGGGCTGCAACATAGCAACGGGCACCTGAAACTTAGCAAGGTATCAAAGCCAGGTGGAGGGCTGCAAGATAGCAAGGGGCACACGCAACTTAGTAAGGTATCAAAGCCAGGCGGAGGGCTGCAACATAGCAAGGGGCACCTGAAACTTAGCAAGCTATAAAAAGCCAGGTGGAGGGCTGAAACATAGCACTGGGCACCTGAAACTTAGCAAACTATGAAAAGCCAGGTGGAGGGCTGCAACATAGCACTGGGCACCTGAAACTTAGCAAGCTATAAAAAGCCAGGTGGAGGGCTGCAACATAGCACTGGGCACCTGAAACTTAGCAAGCTATAAAAAGCCAGGTGGAGGGCTGCAACATAGCACTGGGCACCTGAAACTTAGCAAGGTATCAAAGCCAGGTGGAGGCTGCAACATAGCAAGGGGCACCTGAAATTAGCATGGTATCAAACTTACTGTCCCAAAAGACAGTTATGAGGAAATTTTTTCTTCTTCTTGGGAGATCGCCTGGAACTGGTTGCCTGTTAATTGCTGCATGTGACTTGGCCCTCACACCTTGTCACAATATGATTAAACTTTTCAATGTGACAAAAAATCATATGCGACTAACAATGTAAAGAAGACAAAGATCCTTACCTGCTGCACAAAGACATTCTCCTGTAACATGATCACACGTAGCTCCATTCTGACATGTGCAGACGTGAATACAGCCATTGCCAAAATACCCCTCTAAGCAAGGACTACCACAGTGGGTTCCTACCCATCCAGGAGTGCATGAACAAGATCCATTGGTAGGGTAACAGAAGGCATCGTTCAGACACTCACACTGCTCTAGACAATCCAGGCCATAACCAAGTCCTACAAAACGTGAAAGAGCCATTATATATTAAACAGGAAGTACAGAATAAGGAGTTCTTCAAAACAAAAATTGATTAGCTTTAATACAAAAATTCAATGATAATAAATTTCATACCAGTACCAATATACTCCAGACAAATATTTCAATCTGACAAACTGGTCAAGTGAATAATACAGCTTTTTGTAGACCATCCGATTTGCCATTGTTTATTCTGATAAACAATGGCAATCAAAACAAGCACTCATTAATGAACGTTAACAATATCCAGACAAAATATGAACTGTTTTTCATTATTTTCACTAAAACAGGACAACTCAATTTGAAAGGATCACCTGTGGGTTGTATGGTGTGATGAATGAAAACTAAAGGACAAAAATGATTTTACTCTTCCAAAAATGTTAACCCTAATCACCTACTCAGTGGATGGGGGGGGTGGTTTATTCATCCTGAATACAATCAATACAGTAAGATTTAAGATATAACCCAGCCAGGATACAAAGATGAGTCCAGTACCTGGTCGTTGACATTGTTCTTGACAATATTCTCCAATGTACCCTGGTAAACATGAGCACTCCCCTGTCACATGATCACATCGTCCATCGTTCTCACATAGACATTCCTGCTGGCATTGAGAACCAAAGAATCCTTCCTCACATGACAAGGCACATGTTGGGCCAATCCAACCATCGGTGCAGGCACAGTTTCCAGTCACATGATCACAGGTTGCATCATTTTGACAGGTGCAATTGGCTTGACAGTTTAGCCCATGGTAACCTAAATGTAGAAAGCATCAAATATTACTGGACAAAAACTTGCAGATTGGGTGGCTTGGGAAAAGTAAGAATCGAATTTTAATATTTTCTATAATCTTCTAATTTAATTTGTGTTTCATGGGGAGACCTGACATAGATTTCAAAGATTAGAACAATTTTAATAACAAAAATGTTGAAAGTAATTTTCAGTGTAGTTATCATTCTGCCCTTGTGAGAATTCTTTACAATATTCCAAGAATTTAACCTTCAACTGAACAGGTTTCCAAATGGTGTCTTAAGGTGTTACTTTGCTTATTTTGATGCTATTGTTGTCATGGAAACTTATTAATACCTTCATCACACCGCTCATTGCAGAAAACTCCAATATAACCTGGGTTACAGTAACAAGTGCCGTTCACATGGTCACATATTGCTCCGTTTTTACAAAGGCATGTCTGGTTGCACTGACTTCCATAGAAACCTACAGCAAAATATAACAAATTAAATAAGAATATCACATATGCCTCATGGAAATGGTTCCAAGCACATGCTATTACATGTTTACATAGCTGAGATGATTTTCAATTATGATCCGATTATTTGAAATCTTCACATACAGCATTCTTCACATTTTTGTTTTATTTGACTCCAAATTTTCTCAATCTCCTGAATTGGCTTTTTAAAAATAAAATCAAGCTGATGAAAACATTACCTGTTGGGCAGGGACTTTCACAAAGTACCCCAGTCCAGCCTGGTCTACAAAGACACACTCCTGTAATATGATGGGTCCTAGCTCCATTCTGACACTCTGACTTAGATTGACAGTTATCACCATAGTAACCTGGGTCACATGGTCTCTCACAGTTGTCTCCTTGCCAACCTGGTTGACATGCACACCATCCTGGTGTAATAAACAATAAAAAATACAACAAGTTACAAAGCAATTTATTACAAAGTCAACTATAGACCTTGAAAATAATTATAAATTTTTTTTTTAGGCCATATATCCAAGCTTGGTTATCGTGTCTGACACCAATATGGCTGCTGTAAGCCATAGCCATAATTATGGCCAAGTGGTGACTATTCTGAGCAATAAAACGACATGGGTCAACCAATGATTTTCATTGGATAGCTTTTCAGGTGTCCTTAACTTTCCTGTTAGAATATCATGTTATGCAAACTTCTCACCAACATATGTTTCTATGCAGTGTGAATGATTTAAACTTACCATTGATGTGATTGCACACTCCTCCATGTTGACATGTACACTGCTCTCTACATCTGTAACCATAGCGACCATCTTCACATCTGTCTCCACACAGCGCCCCCATCCATCCTGCAGTACAGTTACAAGTTCCATCTATGTGATGACAGCCTGCGTCATTCAGACATGGACAACTCTGAGAGCATCCATCCCCATACATACCATCCTGGCAGGCTATGTGACACATCGTACCCTCCCAGCCTGGTAAACATGCACAGGAACCAGTGACATGATCACAAGATGCTGCATTTAAACAAATACACATCTGTAGACAGTCTTGACCATAGTATTCTTGTTGACATGCCATCTCACAAACCACACCTTCATAACCTGGAGCGCAGGTGCAATTCCCAGACACTGCGTCGCATACAGCACCATTTTGACATGTGCACAGGGAGCTACAATCTTGACCAAAGTGACCTAAACAAACAGTGACAAAATAATAATTTCAAATAGTAAAACATGACACAAACAGAAAATACCACTATGATCTGTACTATTTCTGAAAAGAAAAATACTATGTGTACAAAATGGTGGGTAACCAAAAACAAGTTACAAACCTTGCCTGCATGGAGTCTCACATGCATCTCCTATCCATCCAGGTTGACAGAGGCAGGAACCAGACACATGATCACACACTCCATCATTCTGACACAAACATTGATGCTGACACTGTGCTCCATATGTACCAGCTTGACAAGTTACGTCACAGTATAAACCAATCCAACCAGGTGTACAGAGACAGCTTCCGTTACGATGATCACATAATGCTCCATTTTGACACTGACATTCCAGACCACAATCAGGACCGTATGCTAAAAAACAGTTGGGAGAAAACAGTTCAGTAGATAAAGCAACTGTGACAACTTAGGATTCCCTATTAAGGGTTTGCTCCAGGCCTTCCTCCCTTAAACTAAACGTTTTTTCATCGTCTTCATTGGTATCTTCAGTCCTAGGATTTAAAGTGCAAGTACTTTTGAGAATTTCTTGGTTTTGTTTTCTGAAAGATTTTAAATGAAAAAGGGTTTGTTGGAAAAGAGCCTGTGAATGATTTTGCTTCTGTTTGGAAGAAAAGACTGCTCTCTTTAACCAGTTGCCACCAGATGACGTGTACGAGCCAGCAAACGGGTGACAAGAGTTTTGTATTTTTGTGTGTTGAAGCCCTGAACAAAGGTCGCCCAGACATTTCACTATGGAAAGTACACAAAGTAATACATACACTCACTGCTTAATGCTTAGTTTCACCCACACAAAGAGGACAGTATATGGTACTGGAATAAATGCTGAAATTCTCTCTTTATGCTGGGGTTATTGTGTAATGCCCAATTCCAGACCTTTGTCCTTTTGTTCCAAGATGCGGATTACCAGACATTAAGAGGCTTCCATTACCAATGTGTATCATTTTATTTCAGCTTAATAGAGGTAAGTAAGAGTGAATCAAGTCTTCAACCTTGGTTTTGGTCTTTGGACAAATCCTCCGTTGTGTCTCATGGCCGAGGATTTGCAATTCATGATGAGTGAATATGATATTTTCTCGATAGAGAACCTGGTGCTTCAAAGAGAATCCTTGTGCTCTTGGCTTTGTCCGTTCAGAGCTTTGTGCCAGTGGTATACTCTCAAAGAAAAGTGATTCTGGCAATTCTAAGAAATTAATCCCATCAGGTGTCACAGAAAAAATGGAAGTTTCTTGGCAGCAACTGATTAAGATAGTCTAAGGTGCTAAGGATTTCAACCATCAAAGATTTCACAGTCTGTGTGTCTGCGTCGTCCTTGAGATGGCAGGTCAAATCTTAAGCCATTACTACTTTTTGGAGATTTGAATAAAATCAGTCAAATCACTGGAATCAGTGTCATGATTATTCTTTACCTCCGGGAGTACAGGAGTTTTCACACAAATCACCAAGATATCCAGGTGCACACAGACATTCTCCAGTCACATGGTGGCAAAGTGCTCCATTCAAACAGTAACATCGTTGAGCACAGTCTTGTCCAAATTGTCCTTCATTACAGGTAGAGTCACAGTATGTACCTGTGAGGTGTATTTGTTATGGGTCAAGATTCAAGAGATTGGTACAAATCTAAAATCACAAATCCTATAAATATTATAAAGTAGCTGAAGCAAGTTTAGTTACTGCAATGGTCAATACCTGTGTTACTTTCAAACGGTTTATAAATGACATACCTATAAATATAAAATGTAAAAAAGAAAGTAAGAAATATTTGTGAATCTAAAAATCAGGAAACACTCCTCCAAAATGAATTTAGTAGTAATTCTGACAGTTTGCATCAAACGCCAATAAAAACTCAGGTTAGGTTGAAAAGAATTTGAGGACACAAGTTTATTTTGCCGAGGAAAAAAATCCTGAAAAAACAGATCAAAAATGATGAGAGTCCCTGAGTACAGTGTGGAAATCTTTTAATCTAATCACTTATAGACTAATGCGAGCAGCTCAATCACTGCAGCTATGGCCACTATGTCTGCAAGCGTCGACGCAAACACACTGTGAATCCTCCATGCTGATTGGTACATATGTGCGGCTGACGCACTATTGATGTGTCTCTTGGTGTGGCGGCTAGAGCTGCAGCTGTCTAAAACCACCATGAACAAGCTGCTTGGATTAGTGTATAGATCTTTAATATCAACACATACCTTGCCAGCCGCTGGTACAATTACACCTCCCAGTCACATGGTCACAATCAGCACCATTTTGACATAAACATTGTTCTAGGCACTGGTTACCATGGAAACCATCTGGACATGGCTGACTGCATGTGGTACCAATCCAGCCATTAGTGCAGGTACAATTCCCCGTCACATGATGACAAGACGCTCCATTTTCACACAAACAAGGAAAGCTACAATCTTGACCATACACACCTTGTAAAACAAAAAACACGATAATAATATTAATAATAATGCACAGTTTTTATATAGCGCTTAAAAAGGTATTAATTAGTTCTAGTCATAAGGGAAATGGTTGGAGGTCATTATTTATGTAAAATCTTTGACTAATGTTTTTGTTCTTTTACTCGTTGACCTTTGACCTCTTTTGGTTGAAGCTGTTTGCATAGTGTATAACTCAACTAGAGTATTGTCTTACCATTACAAATCTCTTGACAAAACTCCCCAGTGTAGCCTGGTAAACAGCTACAGGCTCCAGTAATATGATGACATGTTGCTCCATTTTCACATCTACAGCGTGAAGCACAGGCTAAGCCAAAGAAATTCCCATCACATACACGGTCACATAGCTCCGATGTCCATCCAGCAGTACATGTACATGATCCAGTCACATGATGACATGATGCTCCATTCATGCAACGACACTCATCACTACACTGGTCACCATAGTAACCAGTATTACAAGTACTGTTACATGTTTCTCCCTGCCAACCTGAATGGCATGTACAATGGCCGGTGATGTGGTCACAGATGCCATGAGCACATTCACAACTTTCTGAACAGTTTACTCCGTAAAACCCAGCTGTTGAATAATGCAAATACAAATAATATTTTCAGTTTAATTGTAAGTATTTTTTTATTGTAAGTCTCACAAGTATCAATACAGTAAAGTAAAAGGTAATACTTCCTACAAATTTTGAAGCAATGCAACCGCGGTTTCCCAAAGTGTTCCAACACACGCAAAACTCATAAGGTCTATATACGTGCATTTATAACAAATTGTAGGTGAAGAGTTTGCTCAGTAATAATGCGTCTTCTACAAACAGTACACACAGGCAACAAAAAAATGCTCCATCAATATAAAAAAAACTCTGATTTACGTGAGCAGTGTTGAGCACACTGAGCACCGGCATATCCTGGTGTACATTCACAGTATCCGTTGATGGGATGACAGTAAGCATCATTAAGACAAGAGCAGTCACTAGCACAGTCCAAGCCGTACTGTCCTTCTTGGCACACATCACCACAATACCTTCCAGTAAATCCTGAAAAACAACATTTGACAAACTCTTTCAACAACAAAAAAGCTTAACAGACTTTGTGCCCGACCAAGAAGATCATCTTGAGAAATGGATTGACTGAAAGATTAATCAGGGGATCAGATCATAAGAGATAAAACAGGGGCACAGTTTTAAAGAGGCAAGATATGACAGGTTAATCTGGGGTGGGGTCAGATTCAGGGATTGCTCACAGGGGATAAGAATAAGGATTAGACCTTAGTGTAAATATTGGGCTCAGTTAAGAGTAAGAAATCAATCAGAGATTGCCAAGTTAGGGTTAAGATTGATGGATTACTGAAGAGGATAAGAATAAGAGAACAATAAAGGGATCAAATAAACAGATCAATCAGGGGATAACCAGTAGATCTAGGTGTAAATATTGGGCTCAGTTTAGCAGATTAATTTGAGATTGCCAAGTTGGGGTTAAGATTGATGGGTTTCTCAGGGGATAAGGCTAAGATTTCAAAAAGGGAATCAATAACACAGTCAGGGGACAATAAGCAGGGATTACAATAAAATATCAAAGCAGAAGAGATGAGTCTTCAAAAGGTAAGCCCAAAGAGCGAGCGTCACAGATGACACCTTTTTTGTTCTCTCATGCCCAAGTTGTATAAATTACCTGGTGTACAGCGACACTCTCCAGTAACATGGTGGCAGGCTGCATCATTCAAACATTCACACACAGACTGACAATTGTCTCCATAGAAGTTTTCTACACAGGCACTGCCACAGTGCTGACCAACCCAACCAGGTGTGCAAGAACATGTTCCTAAATACAGAACAATGTCAGATAGAAATAATCATGTCCATAATTCCTGGTTAATTTGAAAGTGATATTTCCACCCTCTGTAGTCGACATACTGAAATACTGAATTCATCTGAGTAAAAATTATCCATAGTCTTAGAAATACCAAGTAGAATTCTATTCCAGACATCGGAATAACAGAGCTTCCATCCTCCCATATCCTCTTCTCCTATGTCACTCCACACCAAATTGTTTGAACTTAGATAAGATTGGTATGCCTGACCAAGTGATAAGCAATTGTTATTTGAGCATACAGCCCTCAGTCGTTCTGAATCCTTCATTATGGCAAATGGATATAGAAGGATTGGCGTCTGACCTAATGTTATGTCTTAAAAGACATAACATGAGGATCTTGTAGATGATGAAGGCCAAAACAAACTCGATATTGAAATCATTTCTACTATAGCTCACCATTGACATGATTGCAGAAAGCATTATTCTGACATTGACATTGATGATGACAGTCTGTACCATAGGTCCCCTGAGAACAAGGTTGACTACATGATGCTCCTTGCCAGCCTGCTGTACATCTACAGTGTCCTGTCAATTACAATAATAAATACACATTCCGTTCATCAGGCCTTTTGTTTCTACTTTGTAACTGTCTCAGCAACAGTCCATATCTGATGAAAAAAAACTTTACATTATCTCCCGACACACCTCCCCCCCGCCAACCCCCTTATCCCACCAACCATGGAGCATCACTGATAAAAACCAAAGAGTAAAATACATTATAATTATAGCAATAGCTGTTTCCTGAAAGATAAACCCATTTGGACAATATTTGTATAGCTGTAATGGATTTGCTACTTGAAAACTAGACTACAACATAGATAAGAAATTCTGTACCATTTGCCTTGTCACAAGTAGCCTCATTTTGACACTGGCATGTATTGGAGCATTGATCACCATAGAAACCGTCTCCACAAGCTCTTTCACAGATTGAACCTTCCCATCCTGGTAGGCAACTACAGGCACCTGTCACATGATGACATGAAGCACCATTCTGACATCCGCAGATACTGCTGCACCCTGGCAAAACAAACAAGAAGAAAAAAACAGTTTTAACTCCCGACTAAAAGAAGCCAAACACCATCCCATTGAGGTTTCAAACTGTGATGTCTTTGAAACAACTGTTGATTTACTCCACATAGAGAGTAATGTGAGTTTGATTATTTACCTTCTTGGGTTCGACTAATTTCTACACCCAATGTGGTGCAGGATCTAGACAGTTGGACCAGGCTGCCATATTAATCTAACTTTCAAAATGCTCTTACTCCTGTTTTACCAGTTTGAAAAACTTCAAACAGTGCACAGTGGACAAAAGTATGCATTCAGGCATTCCCCACACGATAATTGCAGGCTAGCCTATTCAACATACTCAACAAAACAACATACTGATATTATATTCAGTTTTAAACTGGTTTAAAGGCAATGTACTTAAACCGAGTTCTAAATAAGCTACCTGCACCATAGCGTCCAGCAGGGCAAGTGTCGGCACAAAATGTCCCTGTCCAACCAGCATGACATTGACATGACCCTGTCTGAGGATTACAGATACTGGTGTCATCCCTGCACTGGCACTCAAATCTACACCCTGCCCCATAGCGACCCTCTGAACATCGCCGATTGCAAATATCTCCAATCCAACCAGGAGTGCAGGCACATGACCCTGTTACACGGTTACACACTCCGTTATTCTGACATCTACAAGTTGAAGCACAATTTTGCCCATAGCGTCCAGCACGGCAAGACTGTTGGCAACGAGATCCTTCAAACCCAGGAGAACAGGTACAAGTGTCAGGGGCAGTACATCTACCTTGACCGGATACACAAGATGGATCACAAATTGCTGCAGAGTAGGAAAGAAAACAAGAGAAACAAAATTGTCCTTATACCATTCAACTTGCTTACACGTTCAACAACCCGAATAATCCACCACGAAAAGTAAGCAGCTGATGAAGCACATGTACTCCCCTTCTTGGAGGGAGTCAAGCTTGTTGGCACTTATTGGGGCTAACCCTACCCTAGCTCCATTAATAGTGCCAATAGGCTGGATTCCTCTGCTTCTTGGAGGGAGTCCAGCATATTGGTGCTTAGTTGCGATGATCATAACTCTCCATCCTCATGGAGAGCTACGGTCTTCGCAACTAATTGGTACTCAGCACTTATTGGGGCTAACCAATCCCTAGCTCCATGAATAGTGCCAATACACTGGATTCCCTCTGCTACTTGGAGGGAGTCCAGCATTTTGACAATACATGGGGCTAACCCATACCTAGCTCCATGAATAGTGCCAATACACTGGATTCCCTCTGCTTCTTGGAGAGAGTCCGGCATATTGACACTACATGGGGCTAACCCATCCCTAGCTCCATGAATAGTGCCAATACGCTGGATTCCCTCTGCTTCTCGGAGAGAGTCCGGCATATTGACACTACATGGGGCTAACCCATCCCTAGCTCCATGAATAGTGCCAATACACTGGATTCCCTCTGCTTCTTGGAGAGAGTCCGGCATATTGACACTACATGGGGCTAACCCATCCCTAGCTCCATGAATAGTGCCAATACACTGGATTCCCTCTGCTTCTTGGAGAGAGTCCAGCATATTGACACTACATGGGGCTAACCCATCCCTAGCTCCATGAATAGTGCCAATACGCTGGATTCCCTCTGCTTCTTGGAGGGAGTCTAGCATATTGACACTACATGGGGCTAACCCATCCCTAGCTCCATGAATAGTGCCAATACACTGGATTCCCTCTGCTTCTTGGAGAGAGTCCAGCATATTGACAATACATGGGGCTAACCCATCCCTAGCTCCATGAATAGTGCCAATACACTGGATTCCCTCTGCTTCTTGGAGGGAGTCCAGCATATTGACACTTGGCACATGATTCTAAACCCATCCTCCGCTTCTTCCCTTGGGTGGATTGGAGGGAGTCCAAAATTTTGACACTATACGGGGGCTACCTGTCGCCTGGTCCTAATCTCAACCACCAGCACCCCATTTAACGGTCTGATTGATAGGTTTGTGTCTGAACTGATGGCTGCTTTGGTAGGCGACCGCTAGTGGCTGCCATCATTGTATCAATAGCTCTTGGTCATGTCCCATGAGATCCAATCAAGAGGTACAACGAACCATGTGTTAAAATTGACAAAATTGTAACCTCTAAAAATGGTTCGCCACGGTTGATCTAGCACCATATATGGTGCCAGGAGCAATACTCTGGGATCTGGGGATGTGGGGGGGGGGGGGGGGCACTATTTATTCGGGCTAAACCCAGGTGTGCATTCTCCCTCTACGGTCAATCAGTATGGCCGTCGAGGGAAGAATCGACGGACGAGGGTTCCCGTTTGATTCACATCTGGCCCTTAAAGAATTTAAAAGACTACTTTCAGTACAAAATTAAAAGTTAAAGATCTTTGTATGTTATGTTTTTGGACCCTGCTGATATACACTGTATAGTCCAAGTTATTACTGGACCTAGACCACGCGGACAACAACATGTAATACTACTATTAGTAATAGGCCAACTAAAAGAGTACTAGCTACTGTACTGTACTACTGTAATACTATACTGTTTGAAAAAGGTGTTACTAAAAATGTGTTGAGTTTTGTTACTTTACTTTCTTTTTCTATACTATTCTGAGCTGAGTTTCCCGGCCAGCCGTGGTATCAGATCAGATCAGATGAACTTTGTACTGGCTCCATTTTTGACCATCTGGTTTCCCCCACGTCCAGATGTGGATTACGGGAACGCACTGTACTAGTACTACCTTCGCCCTACATGTGCTGCTCACGGTTTATTGACAATCTGGCTCAACATCCACATGATGTGATCGCAGCACAAGAACGTTACTTCGTTCAGGTACAGGTAGGCCTACACTACAGCCTGGTCTTTACATTCATTGTCACCATAGCGTGGAGACGACGGGATACTATCCCTATTCTCTTATCAACCTTGAGGGCGCAAACGGGTATTCCCCATATAGCTTTGGTTACATCATGAAGGTTTAATACATTGATTTTCAAGTATCGTACCATTAACCTATTGAAGCAAAAGTTAAGTCTAGGCCTAATTGTAAGAAACTGTAAGCCCTTTTGTATGTTTATTACATGCAGTTTATGGTTTATATGGTGGTAAACTGGACAGACTTCCTCTTGTCGACTTCAATCTACTGCACAAACCGCCGCCGCTGGGCTTTATACGAGTAGAACATCATGTATGCAAGCTCCTGGACTTCCTGCTGCAGGCACAGTTTGTGCACAGCTCAAGAGATCGCATATCTTGCTTTTAATGGAAATGGCACCGTGTGATATTTTAAACCGACTTTTGATATGAGGAAAAGGCCACATCTTAAAAACATGTATTAATTTTTTTCATTATTTATTTTCATTTTTTTTTTTTTTTAATTCTTAATTTTCTGTAATAAAAAAAAAAATTGTAAACGTTAGGCCTACATCGGTATAGTGTTTGAGTTGCCCTGCCAGGAAATGCTCAAGGTCACTCTGTGTGTAACTGTAACAAAGGTGGCGTGGTCTATCATTCTTGGTTACTGGTGTGGTGACTGGTTGGAATGCTACGGGGGGGAGGGTTGAGATTTTGGTGTCAGTTGAAACCTGTAGGCCTATACCTTTGCCCCTTTTTAGTAAAGTTTAATGGCGTAACGGGAAGGGGTGGGGCTGCCCACCACCCTCCCCTACAATGAAGATCGAATCCTCGAATTGAATATCTAGTCAAAAAATCATCTAAATTTGAAATGGAATGTGGTTTTACAAAATTCGTTTGGTTTTCAGACTCAAAACGTCTGTCGTGCACAACCTGTAATAAAAGACTGTTTAGAAAATGCTTAGGCCTAATGGCTGAGTATATCATCAGCATGCAGCTAGCTGATAAGACTAACAGCTACGTCTTCTATTTCTTGTTTCTTTTGGTGAAGTATAAAGCCCCCCCCCCCCCCTTGCCAAGACCGATCGGCTTTTGGGGGTCGGGCCTGTCACTCGCGGTAGGGCCTATTTTCAATAAAATACTTAACGTTTTTTTATAGAGCAAACACTTAAAAATGCACAAAATAGAATTGCAAAAAAATACACTGAATTACGCAACGCTATTTTACAAACATTATTTATTGGAGACCAAGCTTGTACAGTCTACAGGAAATCACGTAATAAGAGCAAGCAGTTTCCTGAAAAGGGGTGTCGAATTCCCCGTTGATCTACTTTTTGTTTAATCGACGTAACAGACCTTCGCAGCATGTTTTGGTCAAGATAGTGTCTTCACTGATCAGGCTGTAGATAAGAAACATCCGCGGTTGGGATTTAGGCAAACTTTTGCAGATTTTATGTTCCTTTTAGAACTTGTTCAACTTGGCACGCGACCAAGAAACCCATTCGCGTATTTTAACATTCCGATTAACAATTTCTAATTTACAGAATGATAGACGGGATATACTTTCAGATTTAACATTTTTTATGAAATAGATATGGATGCCACCACCAGCTCAACAAAATGAGTAAAATCATTTTAAGACGAAACAATATCACAGAACAGAATGTATTTATTACAAGGGTTCTACGACCAGTTTATGAGGTCGAGTGTGAAGATGCTTGTACTCGTGTCCAGACATGAAGTAATATCGCTTTGTTGTATTCACCCCTGACCCTCATAAGTGACTTACGTTGAAGACAGCCTGTGCCTCGCCACCCAGTGCAGCAGTAGTAATCTCTGTAGCTAGATGTACGGTATGACGTTGTATATCTTGTTGAGTACGTCGGCCTTGCGATGAAAATTATAAATTGATATTAATAGAAACATAATCGGGGAACTAATTTAAGCCGAGAAAATAGCATTTTGAAGACCCCGAAAATTACCATAAAATGCTCATTTTGATTGCGTTCAGTCCTAACAAGCACAATCACATAAAAAATAAAAAAAATCAACTGCTAATCGTTGCTGGCACCAAAATGAGACCACTTTATTTTGACGAAAGTGTGACAGTTTTGTCGAAGCAAAAAGTAGAGGTTGGAAATGAATTTACTCTTCTCAAACTAATGTCGCTTTAATTCTAATAAAGATTCTATTTTGAGATAAGCGTGAACAAAAAGCATAAGGTTTTTATCATACCGGTATCTGTTACATCTTTTCCAACCTAGGAATCCGCACTTGGTTGTGTATTTTTGGGAAGCGCTATGTCTTGACGAAACTCTGGATGATACTCTATATCTATAAAATGGCGGAACAAAACAAGATTTGCATTCATCAATTCAGTCATTGATCTTTTCATTTTAATAATTCATTCGGTCATTTGATATTTTCGTTGTTTTTACTTTTAAAAACAAAATACAACTTCTGAAAGTTGCTTAGAGCTCAAAAGAAACTATAAAGAAAAGGTTTAGAACTGAACTTACATTTTATTTTTCCAAATTAATTTACACCACAAAAAATGGTAGACAATAATTATGACAAGTCTTTAAAACAAAAAAGCAGCATATCAGACACGTAACACAGACCGTGACCAACGTAAGGAAGAAACCAATAATTTCGCTAAGTGATCTGAGGGTGATCCGATATATTGTCACTTTGACCCTACAAATTTTTATTTAAATTCTAAATGGCTTCTTTAACAGATTCAAGAAAGTTATCAGCTTAATTTCATTTTCATTTATGGTATTGCACGAACAAATTCGCTCATGATAAGTGGTACTTAATTAAAACTAAAAAGAAATTATCCCGACATTAAATCTCGTCCTTCAGCCATGTGCAAACAAAGTTGCATGCTACCTGTGTTTTGTGAATATGTCTGTGGCATATTATGCGACTACTTTTTTGTTTTTCGTTTTGAAACAGCATCATCTGTCAAAATTCGTTTAGAGAAAGAATTATTTTGAAAAAAAGGTTCTTTCGGTAAAAATCGGGCCGTGAAACTGTGAATAAGACTCACAAATGAAAAGGGGACTTCTCCGATGCGTGTACCTCACATATAAAATACATGTAAAATTCATAATAACTACCGCCATTAATCGTACGAATTATAAAACATTCATAATATTATTAAAATAAGCAAAGACTTACGTTACTCGTCTGGAACATGTGCGGGCATCACAACTTGGAAGATTTAATGCAATTAGACAGCAAGAAACGGTCAATACAGCCTGTAACAGCATGGTCTCGATCAAGCCAGGCTTCAGGCCGCTCTCAGCCACACGGGGCTCTAAATCAACGGCTACTCCCAAAGACTGAAGTTACGTAAGTGCGTAATTTAATTTACGAATAAACACAATGTAGAACATTGAATTTGCAAACAAAGCATATATCCTGAAGGATTGAAAGTGAATCAGACGGTTCCCCCTTTTTACCTAAAATTTAAGCACTCCCGAAAACAAACATCGGAAGCCAGAACACAATGTTTAAAATAAACAGAATTTGTAATGGATTTTATAGGCTCCCAAAAAGACCACGCCACAAGGACATGAGCAGATAGATTTTAACGAATCAGAGAAGACCAAAAACAAAGAGGCTGTCTTCCCCTTTGGTCTATTTTTTTCTAATCGACGTGACAGACTTTCGCAGCATGTCCGGGGTACTTTCCAACGTTCATTTCTGTAAGGCAAATTTCCCAAACATGAGGCAATCTTATTTTTGATTTCATCTCCGACCTCATAAGATTTGTAAATATTAAATGTGTCTGGGCTGGAGGTTGTAAACAGAGCAATTTGACCACGTTATAAGGTTGGAGCTGAAATATCTTAAATAGCTTATTAAACCTTAACTGTGTTACGAGTCTAACGTTAACGTCAGAGCATGTTGCAATGGGTGCCTCTTATCTGGTTACCTCTCCATCTGCATACCCCTTCTCACCTGGGTACTCTCCATATAACTCCTGGGTACCCGTCTGTATCAGGGTACCACTAAAAACAAAAACAAAAAACACCCCAACAAACAAACAAACAAACAAACAAACAAACTCCTTTTGGGTAACTCTCCATCTGTTCCCCCTTATAACGAGGCCACTATTCTCTTCTGGGGCCATTTTTATGCAACACTGATCGACAACATGAACAGCCATTTTTATACCGGTATGGGACATGGGGGCAATCCTCAATCTCCAAAACTACATTACCCTCCCCCAACACCCTATCAGCCGGAAATTGGAGCGAATGTTTTGAAAGAGTCCCTAGGAATCATTCGGCAACTCGTTGGAGGCTGCCCTTGGAATCTTGCAGTCCACCATGACGGAAACCCCACTGCTAATAATTTCCTACAGATAAGGAAACCTAATAGAAGTCGTACCATAGTTAATTTTTCATCGTATGTATGTTTAGACTATGAATGGATCATCCCTTTACACGGGGAACCATATAATCAACTTAACCATAAACTTGAATATAAACTCAGAGCTTTACAAAACAAAAATTAATTGTTTTTGTTTATTTATTTTATTATCATTTTGTTTTTGCCTATCAAGCATTTTCCTCCTCCATGGTCGAGCAAATGAAACAATCGCATTTCCACTTTCCGTGTTCTTGCTAACCGAACGCATGAGGGCGTAATGTTGTTTAAGTTGACCTGTGATTGGTTTCAATTTTGGGCCACACTAATCATAGATAAAGATTTCAAAGTAGTGAAAGTTTGGTTTCTTAATGAGCGATGGTAACCTAATAAGAGTGTCAGTAACATTGCGCTGTAACAACAGGGCAATTTTTAGGCCCGTCTGATTAGGTTTTCGGGTAGTCTACTTTAGGCACTTTATTTCAAATGGAATGTAAACAAAATGGCGTTTACACTAAAAAGGAACGGAAAATACAGAGAAACATAATTCTAACAACTATTTTGACGATATGTTTAGATAACAATTTTTTCTGCTCTGCAGACTCGGCTGGTTTGTTGAATAATAATAATAATAATAAAATGAAACTTGTAATGCGCCATGTCTGTCACATAGTGACACTCCTGGCGCAGTGAGAAGTTCCTCTCACTTACGGTTTAGACAATCATCAGTTTCCGGTCGAGATGACCATCCATTGCAGCAACCAATTACTTCACGTGTAACTTGTACGAAACTCTGTCTGTATCCAATATGGTAAACTGTTCTGTAACAGAATAGGAGAAGAGTTTTTGCCAATAATAGTAATCATAGTTATCAGTTATGGCCCATGTCAATGAACGAATGGTCGTTCAAAAGCAGTTTACTAATTAATGTAAAATGTGTTTTTAGATGGTCCAGAATTACCGATCGGAGCTTCGGGTGTGAGGTTGTTTTCACTGCCTTCGTTTTCATTATAAGCAAGAATAAGGTGTCCTTGTCGATTGTCTCGGGTTTAAGTTTGTCCAAAGGACAAAGATTTATTGTGTTTGATTTGTATAACGACATCAACTTTTCAGTACACCAATAGTACACCAATCAGTGGCGTAGCCAAGGTAGGGGAAGGGGGAAGCTGCCCCGCCCCCCTGGAACATCTCCCTCCCCCCCCCCCGCTTCCCGCTACCTTCAGCCTCTGGACACTGCGAAATGTGCTATAATCAATTTTAGACTTAACCTCAACTGAAAATGCCCCCTCTACTAAAAATTTCGTGTACCCCTTTTCCCCCTGAACAAAAAAATGCTGGTAACACCACTGGTACCAATTAAGGACGCCTAGTGTTGTTTGTTAACCACATTGGAAATACACCTATTTTTGTCTCAGTATAAAGAGATATAGATGTCCACTGACACGACAATCTTACTTTGTTGATATAGTTATTACGTCACGGCAGGATGTTAATATGGATCAGATATCTACACGGTGGTATTATTTCCATTCTCATTATCACGTAAACACGTATTTGATACAATACATGATTGCTACTACATACTGTTAGTAATAGATGACGCTGACGATGTGGGTCTATGAACAACAACCATTTAAAGAGAAAAATCAATCAATCTGGAAGTTCACTTTGTGTTAGACTCGCTTCCAGTAAGTCAAGCTCAGAGATAGTGATCTTTTCATATAAGAAGGATACCAGTCTAAATGCCACTTGTTGCTTTTTGTGTCTGAATGTTACAGTCACTAAAACATCTGCAAAGCAATGGTGCCCAATTAACTTACAATGAAGTATTTCTGAATGCATTTATAGAGACATTTACAATTTAAGGTTCAAAAGACTTGGACTGGAAAACTTGGAAAGTTACATAAAGCTGGAGGAAGAATATGCAGAGAACCAGTACGTCAGCAACAATACAAAATACTAATTAATACAACTTTCGGCTGGTAACTCATACGCTAAGACAAAAAAAAATGTTTTAAGCTTTTGGCTCTTTTTATATCTCAGCTCAATAGTTGTCACCAGGTGTTACTCAGAATATACCAAGATTTGGGATATAATTTTAAGATACCTTGTACTCACCTTTGAGATGTACACCTACCCCAGCCGAAAAATCCGCATTTGGTTTGGTAAAACTGTGTGGTACTGACTGGCAAGCTCCTGTTAACCGCTCTCATGACTCTACAACACAAAATTAAAAAGTGCATTTTAAACTTCTCAATTCAACTATAATTTTATCTAACAAAACTTCACAATAACATTATAACTGAGAATAAATTAGTTTTACCACAATATACATGATTAGGCTTAAACCTGTCGGCAGTCAGCGAGACATTCCCAGGGGCATTCACAAAGAGCTAAAAGATTGATGTCAAAACAAAGTGTGATGTCACGATACAAAAATCACAATATTGACAACAAGCCAGATCATCAAACAATAATATAGCAGTGTGACTGCAGAAAAGAGGTGCACTTTCAACCCCTTTGCAATTAATTGCTTCCATGCTTTTATTTATCTTTTATTTTCTGCAAAGACTTGCAAAATACAACAAACTCTTGAAGAAAGAAAAATTGACTCGTTTAACATAGTTTTCCATAACAAGAAAAACATCAATAATAAAAAAATTCCCTTACCGTTCTTGGCGGGTGCACGAGTTTTCATCATCCAATGAGAGACACCAACTGGATGCAACGAGTAGCAGAAGTAAAAGTTTCATAATATCGAATCGTTTCATCGTTTTAACGCGACAAGAAGTATTGCCAACTAATAACCACTTCACAAGACAACTAACTAATCAACTGAGTATCTGTCGATAAGTCACGACAGTCTGATATCCAGGATTTTCTGTTTCATATCAGCTGTATTCGTTACGTATATTATGTTATAATATGATTCCGGTGCATCGTCGGTATTGTCACGCAATCTTCAAGTAGCAACGGCTTTATTATGACATTTAATGCTGGACTCAATCGCCGGGTATCAGGTGACAAACTTGGCCTCATTTTATATGACCAGGACAAACAATACAGGCAAGAAACTTCAAAAGAAAACAAAATAAATTATCATGTTTCTTTGCGGTATTCCTTTGTTTAATCCCACTTTCACTTCATCATCAATGCTGTTTTTTAACTAGCTGCAATTAGTGGAACTCATGTATTGACTTTCCTGGTGGTCAGGCACTGCTGGACCTCCTTTGGTCATATGACCTGGCCTTGCTCAAATCAACCGGGTGATTTTAGTGGAAAAGATCGCTGCATTGTACCGCAGGGCGGTTCTGCCCCCGACCAGCCTTCGTCGCTCATGGAGTGACCTCATGTTATAAAAACACTCCCCATTGATTTTGTGTTCTCCGACAAGGTAAAAATATTGGACCATTTTATATCAAGGCGTGCTAATTAACGAAAGAAAGAAAAACGGGGTCGGGTGGGAGACAAATTGATGGGGACAAATCTGTTGTTGTTTTTCTTTTATCCTTCCGAACTTCTAATGACTCTACATAACTTTTACAAACTATAAAATCTACGGCCTATATATACAGCACTTGATAAATACATTAAACAAACACTAAAATTAAGTGTATTGTACACAAATTGATTGAAAATGGGGGCACTAGTTTACGTCAATGCATAATATTGACTGACGATTTCGGCACCTGTGAGCGTCTATGCATAACTATTGACTGACAATGCGGGCACTTGTCAACGTCTATGCACCCGAGGTTCTGCGAGTGATAAAAAGATATAGACCTACTTCTCGATGCCGAATGGTTTGTATACGTGCATTATACAACGAAACAAAGGTGCATCTTGATTAAAGACCAATTGAAGAACTTACGAACGGAGCAGTCCTCGGCATTTCCAAGCTCCGAATTCCATCCATCACAACAAACCGAAACATTTCGGATCGATGTCCTACTCTCGATTGAGTATTGAGTTCTGTATGATGTACTGTGTATAAAACAAACACATTTATCATTTGAACCATAGGGTCGTCTTAACTTTGTGACAAAGAACAGAAAGTATCTCTTGTTAGAACCCTTTATCAATAATGGTATAGTTTTGCAAGAACTCCATTTTCAAATTCAATCCGTTCAATTCAAAGTTATATTGACGCCCAATCATAACAAAAAGTTCTTCGGTTTGAGAGATACCGGTATGCTATGTAATGCTAAAGAGAATCACGGCCAAAGGACAGGTTTTGTCATTGCTAAAAATGAATGTGTTTCTGTGAGAATGATCTGCAGTTCTCTTTTGCATTATCATTTCAATGGGGGAATAACAATTAACAAGACAACAGTGTTGATAAACTATCATCAGATTTACTAGTTTACCGTCAACTAAACCTTAAATCTCAGAATATAAGATTTACATACTGGTATCGTGTTTTACATCGTCGACGTTTTCTCCTACGTCTGCTTCCCCAACCACCACACCCATAAGATGAAGATGAAGATGCATAAGATACCGATGTCGACGCCACATAGGTCTCCGAATAACTAAAGGGTATCATCAATACATGAACAAAGTAGCAATAACTTAATGTTTCATGTCAATGTTGAGGGTTGGAGATAATACTATAATTATAGGTATAGGTGTGTCATTATGAATTTATGGTAGAAATAATAATTTTATAATAATCTTGTATTAATTTGATCAACACACAATATAAGACAACATTGTACGAGATTGAGAACTGCGAATTGTTGTAAAAACATCACCGTCAGAGGGCGTTGATGAATGAAAATTTTCAAACCTTAGGCCTACAAGAGCAATTTCGTGTAAGACTGTAAATTACTTTCTAATAATTCCCCGTTGGATACCAAGTAATTCATTTTTCCTACATTATGACTGTTGCCTTTGACTCCATTTCGAAATTCAAACCTTGATTTAGACCAAGTTTTAATGATGGCGGGAAGTGTTGATATAAACAAATTCAATGACATTTCCTTGAACTTTAACGACTTCCTTACGGAAAAGAACAAGACCTGTAGAACATTCTAATATTTCATGTTAAGTACTTTTTAAAGATTCTGAGCCCATGTTAACCTGCTAGAAACGTAGTCACTCTGAAGACAAATTGTGACTGAATAAAAGCAACCTCGAAATGCATCGAATGAACCTAAACTAGCTACATTCTCACCATGGTTTGTTAAACAAATCTGAACCATTTGTTTACAGGGCAGGGTCTAGTTCGTGAAAACAAAATCAATATATTTGACATTTGGTGAAAGCCAAAGGTCGTTACGTTTAACATTTTGAACAACTTAAAACAAAATTTACTTTAAGTTTTTACTTACGTGACTTTGTCGATGCAAACATTGTCACCGTCAGGAGACAGGCCGAGTACCAACACGTGTAAAAGACACAGAAGAAGCGCGGGTTTCACAAACATTTCCAGCATTGTTAACTTATGAAATTAGCCGTGATTCTAAATTGTGTCGAAACTTGAAGGCTTGAAACGAAGATTTTTCAGAGCAAAAGGTGCTGGATAGACTGATAAAGAAAGTAGCAACTTTACAAATGGAAATGACAACTTGTCAGCAGCCAGTGTACTGAGTATTTATTTGAATAGTGTACCGGTACATCATTATACAAATAAACTGAGACAAGGGCGTGAGCCATTAACGATGTAGGATTTGCATGGGTCAACAGCTGAACCTAAATAATGAAATCGCTACATTTATGTAAATGGAAATATCCTTTGAAGCATTATTTGAATCTGTAAAATCCTGCCTGTTATTATAGGTGGTTTATTTCGATTTTGTTTGCGTAATTGTTGTCATTGTACGCTATAAATGAGTAACACGGACTACTTTTCCTGTGGCAGACGTTTACAGGGACGTAAAACAGCCAAAACTACAGAAGTTGACGTAATGTTTATGTCGGATTTTTTGTTTAAAATATAAACCCACTTACTTCCGAAGTCTGCTTTAGGTTCTTATTGGCTTAGATCCAGCAGTACAGTAGAAGGCATTGGGTAAAACCTTTCCGTGAGAATGAACTAGACCTAGGTTTTTATTACTTGAGGTTGGTGCACATTTCTGCACAGTAGTTATAATATTTTGATGTCCATTTTTAAATGAAAGATTGAAGCGTTCGTAAATATATGAACAATTATTACAAAAATCGTGTAGCTAGCCACCTTGAAACTGATGAAGTCCGATAAGATCATTGTATCGACCACAACCAGGCAATCACTAGGAGGGATTGAAACCCTCGACTACGAAGGGGGTAATCTCTTATAACTAAGTACAGCCATGAGAACGCAAGTAAAGAGACAAAGTCCTCTACTGACTACCCTTTTTGTCTGTCATTCTCGATGACGATGTATTTGATACATTTAATCTTCACCAGTCAGTATTTTAGTGGTGTCGTGGCCCCTATTTCAGATGGTAGTCCTCGAGGGAAGCTTTTATAATATTAAATTAGATATGTATATTGTTGGCAAATGGTATCATGCCCTCCAGTAGAACTTCCTGCTTGCAACTTGATACGACAAAACAGCAAAATAAACGAGCTGCTGCAGGAAAGACAAACTAAACCAACGCAGCATGAAGTAAAAAGTAGTCTTTTTTCATTCATGTTTCTTTTTTTCTTCTTTTTTTAGGATGCCAATGTGGAGTAACTGTGACTGACTTACGGATTGAACAGTCGTCGGTTTGGGAATTATAGTGCCATCCACTACAGCATACTCCGACCGACCTTGTTGCTGTTCGAGTACTCATGAAGTATCCGTTCCTGTAAGCGGTACTGTTGTATAGGGAATTGAAATAAAGGAACAAATGAAGAACATTTTTATTTTGTCCACTTTGGAAGTCAAGTGCTACATATCCATCGGCCAATAGTCGTTTAACAAAACAAAAATCCACAAACTGATTACCTTCAGCCCCATGTTTTAGCTTAATTAAATCAGGCAAATGTTTGTTAATGTTTTCACACACAAAATGTTTACCTTTAATTAACAGAGTTACCCTTTATTTAACCTTTTAATATTATTGTTATTATTACTAGTTGTTATTATTTATTTGGTATATAAAGAAATAACAACACAAAATACAAAAAAATAATATACAAACAAAACAATCCAGTGACACGTGCCTGGCCTGGTAATTAAAAATAATAAAATTAACTAAATAAAATCGTGACTCGAAAGCCTTTAACTCCGATGCCACTGTCTACAATAAAAAGAAATATGTATATGTTAATTCTGAAAACATACAGTGTACATATTAGCTCGGAGGCTGTTTTACTTTATAATCAGTTGGTTCTGTTACCAACCTCTATTACAACAAGAAATGCGAAAAACATCATTAAAAAACACACAATATGACCAGCCATACCCACACTTCTATAAGAAGTTCCACTTCACAAAAAGAAAACAAAAGGAGAAAAGAAGAAAAACACACTCTTCCCGATACTTACTAGGTGCGAACGTCACATGGACCAGGTCCACAGCCCCAAATAGCATAATGCTGTGTGTATGACACTCGTCCAAAAGTGACGTAACTCTGAGTTAATCTGAACAATTTCAAATAATGTACCTGTTAAAATTGTCATAAATTGTTTAAGGTAGAATACAGGATTGGTATTCATAATTTTTTTTTATTCGTATCAGTCTGAAAACCTTACTGGTTATGAAGTTCATACCAGTACCAATCTTCCATAGAAATATTTATGTCTGGATACTGTCAAAGTCGAGAAAATGAAACTTCAAGACCTTGATTTTGATTTCGGTTGTAACAATCCAAAATAAATACAATGCGTTTACATGCTGAAAAGGGTATGCACGGTTTTCATTATTGTCTCGGTAATCATATGACGGATTGAGCCCACATTTTCACAAGTCTGTAGGTTTGTTTCTACATATGTATTGAATCACACAAAGTAAGTTACCTTTCACACAATCCTTTTTCGTTCACTTAAACGCTTAAATGTAAGTTTTGTTTTTTAATTGTAGGCCTAAATCCTAGAATTGTCAAAACAGTAGAATCATTGTATTAATAAAAAATTAGTAGTGCTTTTTCGAAAATAATGTTTAATAATCATAAATGCAAAGCCAGACCTAACTTCAATCAGTCTATTTTCTACTTCTTTTTTCTTTCTTTCTTTTCATTTTTTTGTTGTCCTGAATAAACTAAAAATCTTAGAGCGTCCGGGGAATTCGTCCCTGGACTCCCATAAGAATTGTTGCCCCTATAAACTCCAACAGTGAGGGATTTGTCCCGAGACCAAAAGTATTCAAAGTTTGAAATTCAAAATTAAACGTCTTTTTCGGCAACTTGACGGTCCTCATTAGCTCTGAAAACACTTAAAACCGTAGAGCATCCGGGGGCTTCGCCCCCTGGACCCCCACCAGAATTTGTGTCCATATACGCCAACAGGGGATTTGCAAAAAAATATACGGTTTTCAAAGCTTGTATTTCGAATATGAGTCGTCTAATGCTTGGCATTTGAGGGCCATTTTAAAACTTCCAATCAGTGAAAAACTAAATGAGCGTTCGGGGGCTATGCCCCCAAACCCCCTTGTGTTGTGAGTCCAATAACCATTGCGCTTTTACTTTCAGTTGGTAATGTCAGTCGGCAAATGTACGCTTCCACCCCGACCCCCACACCCCCACCCAAAAAAACAAAAAACAAACAAACAAACAGTGCCTCCGCTACGCCGCTGCATCTGCTGTTGACTTCATGTAACCTTCCCTATGCCTCTTTGCTCGTGATCTCGGCATTATTATTTTTTTTTCCATTACCCGCACCTCCCCCACCCCCCCCCCACCCCACTTTTCACAACAAATTTACGCCACTCGTGAGAACTTGTCCTGTTATTATTCTACTGCCGCGGAGTAGATTTCGGAATTCTCCAGACGATGACTAAAGCAGGCTAGTCGAAACGTTGAGACCAAGTAATAACCCCACTAAGCGAAAGTAGTAGTAGTCCCGGCCAATTTCCTACCTCCCCAGGTTAATAAGCAGGACAGTTCTTTTTAGAACTAAGTTGTCTCCCGAATTTCGAAATCTACTCCGCGGTAGTAGAACAATATTAGGACAAGTTCTCACAACAACAATCTATGGCAAAGTAGATATAATCACATGGTGTTACCGCAAACCAAATATACATTGCTACCTAACCATGCAATGCCTCAAAACCTAATTGGTTAAAGTTTTTTGGGTTTGTTTAAAAGCAGTAAAAAGTAGTTGAGCTTATGTAGAATGTTTTAAGAGTTTGACGACGGCTGATTTCCCCCTCAACTTATTTTGACGGTTAGGGGACTTCAGAATATTAATGTTTTAAGATTTTGATTTTGTTTTCGAATAATTGGTTGGTGGGTCGAAGAAAAATAATTGAAAATCAAATGAAATTTTCGATTTCAAAACAAAAGAGAAAAAACACACAAACAACATCAGAAATTGGAAAGGGTGGATCAAAAATGTATTCATTGATAAAACATTGATAATTCTGAATAGTTCCTTTACATTGCTACCATTCAAATGTCATACTTGTTAAAGTAAATTACCCAATAGTAACGACAAACAACCTTCACTCCATACTGAACCACCCAATATTATACGCTGTACTATGCCTACACATAGTTTACATATTCGATTGGACTTACGTGATGTAGTTCGTACAGACATTGACATCACCGGCGGATAGACAAAGAATGACGGGTAGAAAGCTTAAAACAACGGCAGCCGCCTCAGCGAGTTTGACGAACTGCGTGGTTACCATAGCTGTCTTCCTAATGTTAAACTCTGCGTCTTGTCACACACTCAGTCGTTAATTCATGACAAGATTTCCTTTTATACAGTTGTTCATATCCAAAATATAAGATATCAAGCGTATTCCTTTCATCTGTTACTCGCGATATTGCAATGCCCGCTGGCGTTGTTATTGTTTTACTGATTAAACAAAGTCCCTTGAGCCCCAATGGCCAACGAAGATTGGACGAGAGACGAGATACAGACAGCTAAATTAAGTTGAAACGCAATATTTTTCATTGAATGTGAAGAGCTTATTACAAAAACAAAAACTAAGGAATTGAAATGAAATCCTAAAGTGTTTGCAATATAAGAAAGGTCAATGGCAATCCCCCCCCCGCTCTCTTTCAATGCCTTCAGTCCTTCGGTCACAATATTTTCCCTTTCCTCCCTAAACACATTATAAGACCAATAACAAGCAGGTCTTTGGGGTTGCGCCACTGACTAATAGAACACAATATCAAAATAATTGGATTTTACATCGAAAATACTCAGAATTATCTGTCATTAAAGTTTAATACCGAAGAGGGCGCTATACCAATCGTAGTTGACCAAAACGGATGACTGCCAGAAATGAATGCCTTATACACATACAATATCACTGATACACATTTTGAAAAAAACTAATACGTGGTGTGTTTGCACAACTTCCACGCATCTGAAATACTTATGCACCGGGAACCAACCAACAGTTTGATCATGGTTTCTAGATGGCCTACTCAATAGTAACTTCCGGTTCAGGAAACAAACACTTACCTTAACAAATACATACGTCATGAATAATGAATAATTAATGATGTACTTACGTATGCACGTATCATTAGACTCGTTGTACATCCACTCCTCACAGCAAACCAGGCTACTGGATGTAACTAAACGGTATTTGGTAACTTTCTGTAATCCGTAAACGACCCTGTAACAAGTCAGAAATAGAATCAAATAACAGTTTAATTGCTCGTTTCATTTGGTTTTTATTTTATGTACGGTAATATTAATGCGACTCGTGTATGCGTCTAACAGGCCCCGCATACTTCTAACACATCCAGATCCAGATTTAGTTTCATTCAGTGTTTATATTTTCCAAATAAGCCCATTTCAATATTTTAAACAAGGAACTGAATTGTATCGAGTAATAGCTAGTTCCCTTCCAAATAAACATAATGATGATAATAATTATATATTTATTTATTATATAGCGCATTACATCAATAAAAAATCTCAATGCACTTTACATAAAAATTTGCTATAAAAACGACAATTGATTAAAAAAAACAATTGATTAAAAACGACAATACATTCAAAATCACTAAATCACAAAAATAAAGAGATTCCGATAAAATAAAGAGAATAAACATACCCAAGACTCTCTAAAGCAGGCATAAATTTAATAAATCTTGAATACTGACAACAGGTTGATACGTCACATAATTATATGAATGTTCTTGCCTTACCTGATTTGCTGGCATTGCCACCAATAACACGTTGTCATGTGCGTCTCATAACGAGCTACCTGATGATCTTCCTCGTACGATTCGTTATATCTGCAAGTTACAAATTACATGTTTATAAATTGTATGAATCTTTGATTTTTTTAAAAAGCTTTGCCTGTAACCTCTGCGCAAATTAAATTAAAGGGGCTGTGTATGATCGGCGTGGTTTTAGCCGGCCTGTGGCTGTGCAGGGAAAGATGAACTCTCAACCAGATACTGCACACGCACGCACTTGGGGTCAAAAATCACAAAGGCTGCGATGTGACCACGGCTAGGAACGCTACAGCCCCTTTAACATAAAGTTACTATCTCATGCACTATGAGAACTAAGCTACACGTTGACCGGGATTGACCGGGATTGACCTGAATCCAGATCGACAGTCAGCACATCCTGATCAAGTTTCAAGAATCGACGGTCATCATTTCCGATTTGTTTGGCAAAGATTACCCGGATCTTATTAATGTCTGAACCGTTTTTGTTCTTTGTTAGTTTTATAATTAAAGACTGTGAATGTAAAGAACTAAGGTTCGAACCTTTTCATCACGACATGCACAATTCGAGCAGAACAAAATAAAGTAAGCACTAATTTTAATTCATGTTAAGAAAATATATATCTGAATATTAAAAAACAACTTTAATTCATTCACGCAAAGAAAATATTATACATTTCCTTATTTAAACAATAAAACAACGATTACCACTTGAAGGCGATTCGATTTAATAAAACCAAATTTCCTTTAACATCCTGGAGACGGCAGAAATAATTTATAAAGTTGTTAAAATTGTGATTGCTGTGACTAGTGTTTACAATCCATCTTTGTCCGTTTATGGAAGATGTACTCCGGTATGGATTCGGTACAGGTACTTAATGTACGTCTTCACATACAAGATATCAAATAGGCCTACTAGTTCATCTCAGGTCAATTAGTACCAGAAACTTCTAGCTTCATAGTTCCCGATGTAGACGACGTCTTTACTGACAACTTAAGTTTTGGCTTGAAGCTGCGTAAAGATTTCTCATTTTGCTACGCGGCCTAGTGGTTCACCGATCAATCAGGCAAGGAATTTAATCAAACTTCCGCTTGCCATACGCGGTATTTACACAAAATGCCTAGTTTTCTTCAAAAAAGATGGTCATTGCCCGTAAAGATGGCCGACTGACGTCAAGTGGGCACAATCTATAGGCCTAGACAAGTAGTTTCAGATCATTCCAGAAAAGTAACTGTCAGTTATCACATTTAAAATGTCATTATTTGCTACCAAATACACTTTTCCTTTATGCTATAGGACCGGTTTGGTTTCACAAGATTGATCTGTAGATGTAAATCAATATTAATTCCTAAGCAAAGTGTGACGTCACAACACAAACCACGATGGCAATATTGATAACTCATCTTAAGATGAATCTTACTGCTTTGTGAAATCCGGCAATGCTGTTCTTTAACAAGTCTAAGACTAAGAGTCGAATACTTACTGATTGGTCCGATTGCACACGTTGTCCTGCTCTAAAGTAAGTGAACAACTCCCCGGAAGAAACATCAAGAATAAGGCACAAGAGGAGATGATAAAACGAAACATCGTAAAGTCCTATGAATGAACACTATTCCTACCTGTACTGCAGGTAATGGGAATAGATTGAGCTCCTAGTGAATATAAGACAATAGCTGTCAAGAGTTTTGAAGGGACAATAGGATGTGGTAATAAGAGAGTTACATCCGATTTATATTGATTTACAACAGAGATGTTTGCCAGTAAATCCTCTAAAAAAATTGTTGTTTAAAACAAAACAACAATTCCTAGTAATTTTCAACGAAAGGTATGACATAAAAAACATAAACATTAAACTATCTGAACAAAACAGAAGAATACATCACCATATTAACGAATCCTTGTTCTTGATTGAAACGTGACAAAATAACCCATGGGCCTCGCCAGCTTAGTCCTTCTGTCATCCATTGTCTATGGGTAGGCCTAATAGAATAAACTAAAGCTTCGTACACTTTAAAAGTCACTGGTCAGAATTGACCCAGCGAAGGGCTGCATTGGGTCATGCCATCTCCCGGTCAGCCTGGCCTGTTGTTGTTGTTGTTCTTTTACGGGGGTCACACTGGTCAAGAATCTAGATCAAGTTTTGACTCCTAATTCCGGGTAACATTAACTCAAATAAACGGGTCATGCTGACTCGGAAATTAGTCCGACCCACCATTCTCTTAGTAAACTCTGACCAGCAAGTTTTTGGATCGGAGCCTAATCCCGGAACATGAAGTATGGGCGTTAAAGAGTATTAAACAAAACCTTATATTCCTTATGGCAAGATTCTCACCTTTAACTTAAAACAATAAATCTTCGGGACTGCTTTATCAAGTACATTAATTTAAGAACAATGCGTGGATTTTGGTACAGTACAGTTTACATCAAAAGAGTTTATGGGGAAGATTAGGCTTTGTAATTGTTTTTATTCCACTCTTACTTATATATTTGTTCTCAAAAGCTCAATTGACAATTACCAACAACGTCTTTAAATTATGTTTAACGTATTCATGTCAATTTAGGAAAATAGACCGATTGCGCGACCAGCGTCACGTGACCTGTATGGGGTATAATGTAAACACACACGACGTCCTCCATAGGAAAGTGCAGTACGGTACACGATGATTGTTGCATTTAGTTCATTCGATCGAGGCTTTTCTTGCTCTAAATCTGTCACAGATATTCCAGAGTTTGTACCAGAGACCTTCGAGTGGCTGAATAAAGCCAGAGACAGTTCCAGCAAATCTTGAAAATTGTACAAGTACCGTATAAATGTGCACGATGTGTTCTAGTAAACGACGGAACGTTAGGCCAGACGGCCGCGATCACCATTCACTTTTCAACACAAAAATTTCAAAGTTTTGCAGCTGAAATCATCCAAAGAAATTGCTTTCCAAAACTGTGTGATTCCTTTGCCTATTTGCAGTGCTCACTTTTCCAACGAATATTTATCCTTTTTTACAGTGATTTAGGCCAACATTACAAACAAAATAACACACGGGTGGCTACATAATAGTCGTCCGACGCCGGTAGTGCATGGCTAAAAAAAACCTCTTTTTAGTAGAATCCTGTTAAATTATGAAACAGATGTGATTTAAATTAATGCCACAACATACTACTTTAAATAAAGGGGCTGATTAACTAGTTTATCACTTAACAAAAGTAAAATCGACTGTTACTATCCATAAGGCGTTATACCCATAAGGGGTCACGTGACCGAATGTCAACATTGGTTGCACAATCGGTCTATTGTTATGTCTATCATCTAGTTGTGGATAAATACATTGTTTAAAAGAAATACATTAAACTATTTCTTGTACATGTGAAATTCTGTTTGAGATGCATGACTAGTCATACAACCTGAAATAAATCATGATTAAATAATAACAAAACAAGGACATCATTGTGAGTATAGGAAGGTGGAATTCAAACAAAGATTGCTTTTCAAGAGTGTGAAAATTGGGTCATTTTCTGCTTTTTATAAGTCATTCAGGAAAGTTAAATTCCGCATAGGAAAGGAAAAACATGTCTTGGGGGTAAATTTAGTAACAAAAACTCAACACCCTACTTTTTGCAGAAGAAAACGCTATTGCTTCTGACCTTCTGCTCAGGCAAACACTCTTACAGGCTGATAACCATCTTGGGCACACCACGAAACACTATCAAAATAATCCAAATGCGTCCGTTGACCTTGGTTTCCTCCATTGGGCAACATTTGAACTTTCCCCCATACCATGCGAATTACTCGGTTCAACAATGGTTGGTTTTGTTGCATTGCTTGCTGACGAGTAAATCGATTTCACAAATCAAATTTTGTAGTGCAGCAGTGGTGTAACCAGACATTATTTTTCGTTTTTTGGGTGAGCAAGTGGGGGGGGGGGGCGCAAAAACATAATATTGGAGCTATTAAATGTATGAACCATTCATTTGTGCATTTTTTCGATCTCACTTAATTATCATTATTATTAATTTATTTCTTTATTTTTGGGGGGCGGGGCAACAAGGGTTCTGAGTGGGATGCTAAGCGCCACCCCCACCCCACCCCCCGTAACGCCACTGATCACCAGCCGTACCAGCAGGCGGCAGTGGTTGCTAAGGCATTTCAATTTGTTTTTTGTGTAAATATAAGCTTATCATTATCATTAGAAATTTCAGCCGAAATGGTTTCATATGATACTTCTACGTTATACATCCCACCGACAGAGTCCTGTGTGTGTCTCATTTGATAACATGACAAGAGGATATGGTAAGTCCAAACCATAAAACTGCCCCTGTATTTCATAACCGGCAGCCTCGTTTCATACAAACAAGGAAACGACGAAATCCCCAAAGGATTCTTGTGTGAAATAGGGCATCGTCTTTCACTGTATCCGTCAACATGTAAAATAATCTGGTAAACATGCTTTGTTCAGTTTTTCTTCTCGAGTCCCGGGTTTCTAAAAATATTACCAAGCATTACAATTCAAGGTTTCTTGTTTTTGTTTTTGTTACCTTTGTGTTCAGGTGATACAAGCAGTACCAATGGCCCAGCATATTGGACAAACCCGTCTGTTATTTCTAGTCAGATAGACACATAGAGAGCATTGAAACATTTTACAACATGCTATTGACCCAATTCATATGACGTCATCACAGCACGATAAATCTTGGCTAGGCTACGCCATTTTGGAATCAGATTTCCTGTGTGTTACTGTGCAGCTGTGCATTTTTAGGCGACGAGCGCTTGGTCAGACGTGCATCATATCTTTATACATGTATAAGGTTAAGTCCCAAAATGGCGGGACATGGGTACAGAGTATACTCTCTATAGCCATGTGTGACGTCAGTGCAAGGGGTCTATGATAAGAATCCATGACCACTGGTTCCTAATATTAATCACAAACACTCAATATGACAATCAATGACAAACAGAAATGACGAAACACTCAATATGACAATCAATGACAAACAGAAATGACGAAACACTCAATACGACAATCAATGACAAACAAAGATGACGAAACACTCAATGCGACAATCAATGACAAACAAAGATGACGAAACACTCAATACGACAATCAATGACAAACAAAGATGACGAAACACTCAATGCGACAATCAATGACAAACAAAGATGACGAAACACTCAATACGACAATCAATGATAAACAAAGATGACGAAACACTCACTACGACAATCAATGACAAAGATGTCAAAATAGTCAATACGACAATCAATGACAAAGACGTCAAAATACTCAATACGAAAATCAATGACATACACAGATGTCGAAACACTCAATACGACAATCAATGACAGACAAAGATGCCGAAACACTCAATATGACAATGAAAGACAGACATATATGCTCAAACACTCAATTCGACAATCAATAACACATTTAGATGCAGAAACTTTCACAGGTTTTAAGTTCATTTAGTTTAACGTTTTGATCACAGATAAAATAAATAAATGTTTTGTATTGGTTTGATGATGTGTACGATTTTGTCATGCCTCTACAGTTAAGCTCTACAGCTTTGTTGAGTTTCCTACAACATTAAAATAAAGAATACCGGTACTTATTGTCAAAACACCAAGACACTTGCCAGACTGTTTTACATTTTCAGACTGGTTTTTCGTTTAACATTACAAAAACAGAAAGACTGCGTTGTGGTAAACGTCAATGACATTTCACATCACATCCATTGAGTTTAAAACACTTTCATGTTTTAGAAAGTACTTGTTTTTAATATTTTTGAAAGGGTTATTATAAAAAATAATAATGAAGATTGTCACGAACATTATCAAATACAGAACAATGGTGGATAGATAGTTTTTTTTACGGATTTTCAATAGCCATTCGTATAATCATTAATACCTAGTTTCCATGGATACCAATCTTTCAAAGCTGGTACGTGGGATATGTTAAATCTCCTAGTAATGTTTCCTCTACATGAATTAAACCAACTCGACTCCTTCACGAACTTGGCTTCCGCAGTAGGCTTCAAGTGAGGTAATATGTTACAGAAATAGTTCGGTTGCATCTTTGGGTAGGTCACAATGACTGACCCGAGCTTCCGCCACTCGAAGTACTTACTATACAGCTCATCTGATTGGTCAACTTTGAGGATGTAATTTGCAAGTTCTTTAACACTCTGAAAGTCACTAACATGAATGTATGAATTGGGCGGAGCTAGTTTTTCGAAGTCAGCCTTGGGGGCACCATATACTATAGGCACCACACCGTTCAACAAGCAAGACTCCCAAAACTTTTCTGTAATGTACTCCCGACACTCTGAGTTTTCAAGTGCTAAATAAAACTTGTATGTACTGATAAGGTTAACGCACTTAGTTGAAAGTCTCGGCAGACACGTTAGATTACCACATTTCCCGTATGTGTCTAACGGTAGGTGGCGCCCTAGCTCTTGAATGAACTCCATACGGGGCCAGAAGACTTCCTTCGCACAGTTACTCCCCATCCAAGCAACTAAACCCGTCTTTCCCTGTGCGTAATTTGTCTTATCCTCAAATGCATTCACAAATGCACCTGGTTTATAGTAAGCATACGGCACACTAATGTCTGATTTTGGCAAATAGGTTAAGTCAATGTGATACTTGGCGCGACTGATTCTCTCGATCCATTTGTGTACCCGTAGAGGTGATTCCATGCTGTACAGAACCAAAGTCTGTGATGCTGGAATTGGTTTTGAGAAGTATCTCATTAATCTTGGGACGCTCTTCAAAAGAGTGAAAGGCGACATCCCAAATACGGCTGCGTCTTTTCCCTGGAAACCGTTCGGGTTTTCCGTCATCACTAACTCCACGGTGGTGTCATGTTCTGGGCAGTACACAAGGCATGACCGGGTCGAGTTGTCCACTGGGTTTAAGAAACACCGGTACATGTCCTCAAGCTCGTTCCATTTGGAGATGACACCCATCTCAGCTAGGATGGCAATCTGTTTGGTCTGTGCTGATACACTTGGTTGGGAATTACTAGCCTCGAATAGGTGTCCCATGCGTCCTGGGTGTACCATTCTTTGTGACAAGTCAACATTGACTGGTCTATTCTTTGATGGTGACAATGAGGGTATTCGGAAATAAGGTTTCTTCAGGGACAGTCCTCCAAAGATGAATAAGACGATCGTCGTTCCAAAAACGCTTGCGCAAAACCAATGCAAATTTAACCGTCGGGTCTGAAACATAAAGGCAATTTAATATTTAAATATAGACCCATGATTTATGTTTACGATAACCAGACGTAGAGTTGGGAAGCAGATTATCAATGTTTGCTATAAAAGTGTGGAGTTACAGTTAAAGGACACTATCTTCACAGCCATCCTAATAAATTTTTATATTGTCACAATTACATGTATTTAAAAATCATTACGGTCAGTGGGGGTTAGCTTTTTAAATTGTGATTTAGTTCGCTTTTGACGGGCAATTCAAATGCTGTCTGTGTTTGTTTTCATTTATTTTTTAAACCTGATGATTATTATTTTAATTTTAACAATTCAAATTACTATGGAATAGGAACCAATACACCGTTTCAGCAAAATGTTATGTTAGATTCCACCACTTTGAATAAACCACAGCTTTTGCTCGATTTACATGCTTTTATTCTAGGCAGACATAACTTACAGTCAAGCCGATGTATATCCTTCGTAGATTCATGCTTCCTTGAACGGATGTGGGCCCTGGAGGAAAAAAACATATGTCATCATAAGCCACAAATATAAACGTTTTGTTTAACAATACAGCAATCAAAGAGGAAACAAAAAAAACGAAAAGAAAGTAACCTGACATTGAATTGCAATCGTGGCAGAACCGAGTTCATCATGGGCATTGCTCTAAGGTCAAATCATAGAGCAAGGATGGTCCAATCTGAAGAGACGGGGACCAAATTCAGCACAGTTAAAGTATTTGTGTTTTGCCCACCATTGGAGCAGCACATTGAGTGCTGAAGACTCAACTGTTTTCTATATGATATGCCATATGCAGATATAGGCCTAATAACATCATGTTTGGAACTAAAGTGATCATACCAAATCTTTGATAAGATAAGAGCGATATAAGTCATTCAGCATCCGCAGTTTCGCATAGGCCCCCTTCGCACACGTTTCTTTTGCTAATAATTGATAATAACATACGAAACCTTACCTTCTTTGTACATTTCAACCTCACATGTGAAGTTAAACAAATTATTTTACAATCTGTCTTCCAATGATAACACAAACCTAAGTATTATTTTGTTGAGAATAGGCAGGAATGGCAGGAATGGCAGGTCGTAGTACAGTATAGAGAAAAGCAAATGCATATAAAACGGTACAGCCAGACTTGAGCCTCGGTGCTCTTGCACGTTGCACGGAAACAGACACAAGTCCGTGACCAAACCGAGAGTAAACATTGTAATCGTTTACACAAATAACACCCTTACATTGCATTGAGATTGATTTAGTTAAATTCTACCTCAATGTAAAGAATGTGTATGATCTTTACCTTCCACAACATGCACCAAGGAAAGGTCAATTCAGCTGGTTTGTTTAGACCACTTTTTTACACTCTCATGGGCTTACTACTTTGACATCTTGAGAGCAAACAAGACGCAATCTCTAGTCCTCCTCAGCCTTAGAATACGCAATAAGAATGTACGTGTTGAACATTGCAGCATTACCCTACGCCCTATCGTTATGAATGATAAAAGATCAGACAACATGGTTACGCAACAATGACTACGTCGTTTACGGTTGAAGGTGTACAAAAGATGTAATGCGGAGGACATACAGCAAACGATTTGGGTCAAACACCATTGGTTTATGGTCCTTGCTCCATGTTTCTTGGATTGGAGATCGCGATCGATATGACATTCTTCAAATTGCTGTGGCAGCCTACCATTGTGGTTTTATTCAGGGATTATTAAGGTAATACTAATTATTTCAATCTTAGATATACCGTTATGACTTTGAAAGAACCCGTTCTCAGAGCAGTTTAGAGAACAGCCTGGCCCTGTTCCGTCAGCTCCATGCCCTGAAGGACGACGTCAGTCTCTGTTACAATGGAGACCATTGTCCAACTAGGGTTTTTAAGAGAGCTATGCCAAGTTCCATTCAATCACTCTACCATATAGGGCTGATATTTCGCTCATGCTGTATCACTGCGTAGTGCGTTACAGCTACCTCCATGGGAGAAGACATAAACACGGTGTGGAAATATCTCAGATATGTTGAATCATTCAATCATGAAGGCAGTATTGGCTAGTTGCATGGCATTGGAGGTTCCATAGAGCAAGGGTTGGACCACTCGTGGAGGTAATTAAATTCATTCTATGGCCCAAGCTAAGCCCACACTGTTCTTACTCAAATATCACCGTGCAGCACCGTTTTCCCTATGAATTGAATATTGTCCAAACCTTTTTCAGTTTAACCCCTGTCCATAGTCTGCAGCCAAAATTGATTCTTAAATCTGACATCAGTTTCAGATCTTGAAGGTTTTAGTTTATCTTTGGTCATTTGCCAAAATGTCGGCATTTTCAAATCAATATGTATTTACACTATTGTTTCTTCCTATTAATAGATGTTGTATTGCAAGTGCGTTAACGACTTCAATAGTCCAGCTTTCCCTGCTCCTAGTCAATAGAGACGCTACCAATACCCTTGAGTCAGTAAATCACCGTTAACGACCGTCATTTACAGGCAGCATCACAAGCATCTTTTAAAGTTGGTCCACTCTTTTTGTCAAACCATCTGGACAATCATGGTCCCTGTGAGTATGTTTTGCATCAAGCTTATTATTTATAAACTAACATTGACACATCTTTGCAAGCAAAAACAACTTGTTCGAGGAAAAATGCAGAGGAGAAAATGTCTTATCTTGGAGGATAGATGGGGTAATCTATCAACTTTACATTGCCGTTGATTCCCACATGTAGGCCAAGGCGAACATATTACTTTAAGACAATGTCAATCGATATCTCATCTACTTTCTGTTACTATTTTCTCAACAGAAATGTCTAAACAAGTGCAAGATTTATGACTACCTACTGCTGTTTACTGTACTCGTTGGCTTGATCCAAGTGACATTCATACTGGAACCAGAATGCATAAAGACACTCAACAGTTGCAAATATGACAGCTTACACGATGCAACAGATAATCCCAGTACTTTGCATGAGAAGAGTCAGTTAAAACACGATCTTGGAGATTTGAACCATAATTCAGAGAAAAGTGTACAACCCAATGAAAGTCAAAGACTGAAACGAAAAGTTAACCCTAAAGTTCAACCGAGTAAGCTGAAACATCCGACAAATCGGAAAGCACCCGATACCAGCCAAAGTAAGATCGGAAATGGTGACCATAAACTTCAACGAAACCGAAAATTAAAAATAAGAAAAGCTAAGACGGGTGCATCAGAAACAAGTCGCAAGACCAACCAAATGACCAACAGTAGCGAAGTTAGTAAGGACACTAATGCAGTCAAAATGTCCGCTCCAACAAAAACTAATTTAGAAAAACCCATCCAAACTAAAATCGAGACTGCGATCCAAAGCAAAGTCGTGAAGCCGACAAAGTGTCAAAACAGAAGTATACTCATTTACGGTGGAATTAAAGTAATTCGCCAATGGAAAGAACTTAATCAACTGGTAAACGCCCTCAAACCTCTAGACAATGGTGATTGGTCAACTCAAGCATCATGTGACTCGTGCACTGTCGAATTAATTCTCAGTAATAGACCAGGTAATGTTAAAGGTAAAGATGCTGTGGTGTTCGGTATGTCGCCATTTTCACTGAAGGTCAAAATGGCGTTATTTCGGACCTACCAGTTTGATCCTCAACAACTCTTAGTTTTCTACGGCGTCGAGACTCCTCTGCGGATGCGTAAGTGGATTCCTGACGTAGGCTCAACTCCAAACCACGTGGTATGGTCCTATTCGAAAACAGCCGATATCCACATCCCCTATGGCGTCTATAAAACTGGTACCCCACTGGACTCCAAGCACAAAAAGGCATCTGACAGGATCCATGGTAAGCACAAGCTGATTGCATGGATGGGTAGTAACTGCGTCAAAGAGGTATTTTGGCCTCGGATGGATTTCGTTTGGAAATTGCAATCTTACATTAATGTAGACGTATATGGAAAATGTGGCAACTTAACGTGTCTGCCAAGACTCTCCGAAGAGTGCCAAAATCTAATGGGACAATATAAGTTTTACCTCTCGCTAGAAAATGCAGAATGTGATGATTACGTCACTGAGAAGTTTTGGGAAACTGCCTTGATGCACGGGGCGGTGCCAGTTGTCTACGGAGCACCGAAAGAGTTCTACCTGAAAAACGCCCCTCCCAATTCTTTCATCTACGCAGGTGACTTCAAGACACCGAAGCAGCTAGCAAACTTTCTAAAAAACTTAGACAGAAATCCCCAACAGTACGCTAGGTATTTTGAGTGGCGCTACCGAGGCACCGTAGTTGAGAATTTCCCAGATTTAAAGCTTTCTCATTTTTGTGACATTCTACCGAGTATTGATAAAGCATCGAAGAGGCAGATAAAAAGAAGAGTCTTGTCAGACACACCTTGGTTTAACTCCTGTCGTAACATGCGGGAAGGTGATGGTGCTTTCCTACCTACAGATGTTAATACCACAAACTGGGTGCCCTGGTAAAAACAATCAAATGTAAATGTACTTGTTGATTGGTAACGGGAAAAATGGTAAACCAGTACAACTCATTCCTCGAGTCAAAAACTCGCGGGAAAATTAATTTTTAGCGTAAGCCATTATGATATACGGCGCAAACTCTCAACTTGTTTTATTTCATGTCTGTTACCCTAGATGCATAATAATTAAAGCGTAACAATAAAAAAGATTCTTGTCATGTGCAGTTTTTTTCAACATGACAATTTTAAAAATTGGCAACTGCAATTTCCCCTAAATGTCCCCTTAGTCATGTGATCTACCAAGCTGTCATGTGATCTACTTAACATACTTCCTTATGTCTACCAAGCTATCGCATACTTTTCACAATGAAGAAAAACAATTGTTTTGCTAATTTCAAATAGGTCACTTTTATTCCAGTTTTTCTTTCATAATACAATGATTTGTTGTAATGCAGATTATGTCATTTACAATCAAAATGGCGACCCCACCCTGCAATTAGCCATTCCCTCTGTCACATATACATGTACATCTATTTCCTGATTCCATTCATCACTGCATATTCCTTGAGTACAGTCGTAATGAAATAAAACTTCAAACCAGACGAGAACCAGACTAAGTTTACCAGTCTGCCTCGGTATGACTACATTGATTTACTATATAAAAAAAGATGGCTGCAGCTGGTTGTCATAGTTATAACCATAGAATCCTCAGTGTATTTTCATTAATATTAAAACCCCGATTACCAATAGTCTTTCTTCAAAACGACACACTGATTTACTTATCAGCCAAAATGTTCAATAAAAAATTCATTGTTACACAGTATAGATACAGTTTCAATAATTCGCCACATGTTTTTTACTCGATACATTCTTTAAATAAATGTCGTAAGTCCAATAACTGACAAAAATAATAACAAACCAAAAGATGGCAGAAATAAAACCACTGGATCAAGTTCAATCCTTAGTTTTAAAAGTGAACAAGCTCACATTGATAACATCCACATAACTACACGTATTAGAGATCAGAGATAGCTGTGTGTAGTTATCTGTGCATTTCTACTATGAGCCAACTCATGCACGCTGTCATTTTAGCTGGCTGGCATTTTAGCTTTCCCATTTGTTGATCTTTTTTTACTTTGTTTTACAGGCATGCCACATGCTCTCTAAATGTACACAAGTGAACAACCACTTCTTTTGTCCGCCATACCACTCTTGCAAAGAGCCATCATGGCGGACAACTCTTTCTAGAGTGAAAGACGGGTATTTTCAACTTGAATAAGAGTGAAGTTCGCACACGTTTCAGAGAGTTAAACGTTCTCTCTTTTACATTTAGGGAGTGGTATTGATACTCTACGTCCACAGTTGACATAAAGGGCGTGCACAGCAGACTCGGATGACATGTGAGCTCTCAGCATTCTCGGTGTTCTATTACTAAGGTAGCATCCGATAGACCCTCCACCCTAAATATTACGAATATTGTTGAAACAATTTTTATTTACTTTGAATAAAGTCTCGTTACAGTATGACAAAAAACCTAATTCTTTTACCTTTACAACAACAACAAAAATCTCATCATCTTCTGGTTCATGCAAACGTCGGTCTTTTCCATTAAAAAGATTTTAGATCCAGCTTAAAAATGAAACTACATCCACCGTCCTGTCATTTTAAGGATAACTGGCCTGGTAAATTGCCTTAAGCTACCTCAAACAATGCAAGCATGATCAGAACAATGCAAATCACAATGGCAATGTTGACAACTCATCTCATTTAATGAATCATAGTGTTTTGAGAAATCATGCAGTATAGACTACTAAATGTCGTATTCTTAAACCCTTACAACTAACACTTGTGATATTTGGCCATGTATGGATAAGTAAGTATATCATTGACTTAAAATTCATTCAGTTAAACGACTCTGAAGTTTATTAGACTAATTTCTCAAGAATTTGCCACATTTAGGTTACAATCGCCTTTATATCTCAAACAAACTACTTCCCATTATCATATAAAACAAATTGCGGACACTGTTTTACATTTGCTGAGTTGAATTTCCGTTCCAGGTGTTATTTTCGTCCTCATCATCTTGAACTGATGCTAGACGGTGGATGTTACCTTCCTGTCTAGAGGTGGATCCATCACCCCCTGGTGTCCTCCTCCTAACCTGGGAACTATAATGACAGTAACAAATTTAATCATGATTGTCTAATTATCTGGTCCTTCAATTACTAAGTAGCACATTTTTCTTATCAGAGAATCCACAAAAACGACTCAGTAAGGAGTATCCCGCACCAAGTTTTCTGATCATCAAATCTGTACCTTTCTTTTAATAAATTGTCATAATTTTTTTTTTTTTTTAATTTGTATTTTTCTTCGCTTTACTTGACTCCACTGTGGTTTATCAGATTTAGGTTTGTCCAAAATCAATTCACCTTTTGGGTCTTGCACCTGTTGCACTCTGTGCATAATCATTACCAGACGACGCGGTCTCCTGCGTGGCCGCCTGACTACCTGCACCTTGAGTCTCTGGTTGGCTTGGTCGACCAAACAGGAAGTTACAGATGACGTTCCAAAGAAAGATGAGTGGAGCTAGGAGCATGGTAATGAAGCCCAACGAGCTACCAGACTTGGCTGACGATGAGGCACTTCCAGCTGCAGGGATGTCAGTGAAGCGACCCTGTATGAAACAGTCATTACATCATCATTATATAATTATCCAAGAAAGGTTTTAAAAGGTACTCTAAATATGACCAATCAGCCAGATCTCAGACATCAACTATCAGCCGAAATCAGAGCACATTAAAAACCACAAAACGACAAATACTGTAAGTAAAGGTTTAGGGTGACACCATGTAACACTTTTCACCTTGGCTCTGAGAAGAGCTGTTGGTTTCAGCGCCGCAACTAGGGTAAAATTTTAGGGGGGCACAAGGGGGGGGGGGGCACCATTTTTCCTAGGGGGCACTTTTGGCCAACTAAAACTACAGTTTGTATTTTTCCTAAAGCCCCTTCTCAGTGTTTTCTAAGGTGTTGAGGTAAAACAAAATATATTCTTCATGTAAATAATTAAAAATAGTTCTAAAAACATTGAAATTACTACGTAAATGCTCATAACATGTAACATTTTATTCTGGTAATCTTTTAATCTCAAAAGTCCAGATTTCAAAAGGGGGGGGGGGGGGGGGCCCCCGGGGGCAAGGACATCAGTTGGGGGGCACCCCCCCCCCCCTCTGTGCCCCCCTTAGTTACACCACTGGTTGGTTTACTCAGCGTTTCGAACAGTATGCTCTGTCCTTCGTCAGGAGACCTCTACAAAAGAGTGTTACATGGTGTCACCGCAAAACTTTACTTATTGTCTTTCCACCACGCAAACCTTCAAGTCTCAACTAATACTGTAGCTGTTTCGGTTTTTCCGACTCGGGAAAAGTCATGGCTTAAAACAATGTCTACGACTATGGCTAGCTCACTGTATCTCACTAAGACACAACACTGTTACATCATCCAACAGCCACAGCCTACCATGCTCCATCATTATTCTTAGGGAGGAAAGCAAAATGAAACAATCGATAACTAAGAACTGAGCCTGGTGCAACCCCACTCTACCTTTGAAAAAACTGGATTAAAAACAGGGTTACATGAAGTTCAACTTAGCGTTACCAGGCTGACGATCGTTAGTGGTAGGTTCCAAAATATACACAGGAATAGTGGAGCATGTGTACTGTGCCAACAAGACAAACTAGGGAATGAATTCCACTACTTGTTTGACTGCCCTTCTACATCCATCGATACAGCCAAATATATTAAGCTCTATTACACTCATGAGCCCAACACTCTTAAAATGACCCATCTCTTTAACACAACTAACCAGAAAAAACTTCAAAACCTTGCAAAGTTCTGTTCTCAAATCATGCATAAGTTTTAGAATTTCTCATGTTTTTGTTACTGGTGCCTAGTCGTATATTTTTTCTCATGTTGTTGTGTCTACTTTTAAAAATTGTATCTGCAACTTGGGTATACCCTTTAAAATTGTAATTTTTAAGTTCTCTTTTACCTCAATAGAGGCCGTACAGGAAAACAAAATTCTTTTATTGTCATTGTCACCACATTCCTCCCTCACACTCTCAGCAGGGAAACACACTCTCGATCACCAACACTAACCCTAACCTCTCAAAATTCAAACCTCTTCCACAATATTTAAGCATCAGCATCTCCAGCAGTCCTGCATTCTCCTGAAGACGAGCAGAGTACACTGTTTGAAAATGTCAAGATTAATCTCAATTCCTCTTCTTCTAGAACCATCACTTCTTACAAGAGAGATCTTACCCACAAGACTAACACCTGTAATATATTTCCTTGTACTTTCACCATGCAAAGCTTAAAATCTAACTTTCACTCTCAAATTTTTGCATAACTTACCGGAACCACGATAATTGCTGCTGTTGGTACCAGCTCAAGATCCACAAAGGTTGAGTTCATGTTAGAAGATGAAAAACGGCGCCGTGGAAATGTGGTCGACATTGTAAACTCTCTCATTGATGAGCCAATATTCTGTCAATAAGAAAAACATTTTATTGTTGTAGGATGAAGTCAATATTGGTAGTTATGGGTTAATGTGACTGAAAGATGATAACAATACTAAAAATTAAGAAGCAACTTCATCAGACACGTTCAAATCTTACATCGTTTCCAAGAAACACTCAAATGATTCAAATGAAGCATCTTTGAAAAACGACTGCTCCAAACTGAAAAAATAACAAAAATTGCCTCAAGATCTTGACCCAAGCAGAGTCTTTCTCAAAGGCTCAAAGGATAAAAGACAACGCTACACTCCTCACAACTGGTGAATCTACGATAGTTTTCTTGCGGTCAATGAGAATACCTTTACTTTACTCTCCCAACAATGAATCTTAAACTTTCATATCAAGAGATAACATCTCACCTGTCTTAAGAAGTCTTGAGCGTCTTGTAATGGGGCCTTGGCATCAAATTGATTTGTGAGTGTTGATCCATCTGGTAATCTGAATTGGATACGAGCAACATCCCTGCAAACAACAACAAATACAAACATGTTGAACTCAAAGAAACAACCACCCATTTTTTTGTCTCCATAACTAGGTCATCACAAATCCTCTTTGGAATATATTTTACTCCCGAGTCTTGCCTGAGTTGAAGGATAAAGTTCTACACAGTCAATAAGCTTGTGGTCAAAAACATTTTAGTGTTGGTGGTTTTAAACAGAAGGACTTAAATTTGAGGTCATTTTGTGAAGATCATTGGGAGGGATAAACAAACAAATTTAAGAAACCATTACACACCGATGACAGAGATTTACAACAAAAATGATCTAAACAAAAATACTCACTTTTAATTAAGTCATCATAATCAACAATCACCCTTTGTTAACTTTTTGCAGTGCATTAAGGCAAAAAATGTTTCAACTTTTCCAGTTTATTCACATCGCCCACTCTGATGAAGTTTCCAAGAGTTGGTGTACCGGGAGTTTTTTTCTTGACTGTTATGAGTTAGGTTATGAACATTTATATCCATAGCAACCACTTTTTAAACATCCTTAAGTATTTGATAAAACGTCTGCCTCATTTATTACAAAAATCATAATATACCACCTTCAGATATAAATATGTGACCTTTTTCAAGGATACGTTGGTTTCATTTTCAGAAAGATTTGGTGAAATACATGTAAACAATAGACCCTAGAGTTACAATATTCTGAACTCTAGGTGTCATTCTTATTAATTGTTTTTGTAAATACACAAGGGCCCCAAATGATCAGCTTGCTGGATGGGTTACCCTCAATAAAGAAGGTTAATGAATACATAAATATATTGGTTTTCAGAAGTCAAAGTAATTTCAATCCCTTAGTTCCACAATGATTTTAAGTTTTATCAGGATTTTTGTGCAGATTTTAACCATGCTTATTTCAATTACAGCAATCAGAGTAAGAAAAGGTGATTTTGGGGGGAATTTGTGAACACAGTGGCGTAACCAGCAAGGGGGAGGAGGGGGAGGGGAGGCAGAAGCTTCCAAGCTCAAAACCCTTGCCCAGCCCCCCCCCCCCCCCATGAGATAAAAAAGCACATATGAATGGTTTGATACATTAAAAAGAAACATTATGTCTTTTCCCCGCTTACCACCACACACAACTCCCTCCCCCAACCACCACCTCAACCCCACCACCCCTCCCCCCCCAAAAAAAAGACTACATGTAGTTACACTACTGTATCTTCAAATGCTCTTTTCTTTGCTTTGACAATATTTAAGATGGGAATACATGTAGTTCTCTGGAGGATTGGAACTGCTACAAATTTTACAATCAGTGAGTTTTCAGACTGAAACTATCAAGGGTTTTTGAACTTTGACCTTAGAGATGAGATGAGCAGTATTACATGTTCATGTTAAATGATGGTGAAATCACCATACATCTATACACACAACCCATTTCAAATCTCATTGTTGCAAGTTTCTCATGAAAAAGCTATACATATGAAGATCAAAAACTGTTTATAATTAAATCAACATTAAAAAGTGGTTTATTAATATAAAAATTTAAACTGTGCATCATCATCAATTTTTCGTATAGTTTCCTTAAAGGACATATTGCCTTCAAATCTCTTGAAATGTTGCTATTTGGAAATGCTCCTTATCCTTTCTAAGAGTTGTTCATGCAATAAAACACCTACATGTGTTGTAATTAGTGAGTGGTGAAACAAAAAACATAAACTTTCTTCTCAGAAACACAACCAGCAGAACCACATTTTACATAGAAACAAACGGTCTGCAGTTTTGTGGAGTCACAAAATTTGGTTCTACAAAATGGCGGACCGTGTTTTGTCACAAAATGAAACAAAAACCACACAATTTCAAGGGAAGTTTATGTGAATCATTGTATTCTACTTTTAAATTATCTTTCTAACCATATTTATTTAATAACAAACGCTTTTCAGGGCCCCAAAGGACCTGATCCTTTAAAGGGGCTGTTTCACCATGATTATAGCAGGCCTGTGGCTGTGCATGGAAAGATGAACTCTCACCCAGCTACTGCACGTCCACGCTTGCGATCAAATCACAAAGGGTGCCGTCTTTGTCAAACTGCGATGTGACTGTTATTTACTGCTATAATCATGATGACACAGCCCCTATCAGTACAACGACATACAAAGTCTGCAACTGAAGTTTGCTGGGAGTGATGGAATTTAAACCAACTGGAGATAAATTGAGAAATGGTTCTATTCCACTACAAAGAGAGAGAGAGAGAGGGGGGAAGAATTTAACAGAGAAGACTACTAAAATTTGTCAACAAGGCTTGACTTTTCCGTCTCCAAATTCTGCATCAAATATAACTTTATAGGTTCTTTTTATAGTCTCCTCCTTGACTTTTTCCCCACCACTGTATGTCACTGTGTGAGATTCCTCCACCACTTCTGTGACTTTTCCACGTAAAACTCTTTCCAATTTGGTGAGGGGTACACTACTATTTGGGTTCTCGCACGTGGATGTAACAGAACTTTGTTCTTGGACCAAGCCATGAGATGCAGTCACTGAACTTGGTTCCTGGACCTGGCTATGAGCAGCAGTTACAGAACGTGGTTCTTGGACTAGGCCTTGTGATGGGGTCAAAGAACTTGGTTCTTGGACCAATCGATGAGAAGCATTGCTTTGAGCAGGGTTTGGTATGTTGGCAGGTACGTAAGGTCTTTTAAACAATACAGGGGACTGTTTAGGAAAAGGAACATGAGCGGAAGATCCTGCCGGGAAGTTCATTTGGTTGGATGCACCAAAGTATGGTGTCTGTCCACGAACCATTCTTTGAGTTGAAGTACTTTGTGAATAGTTAAATAAATTGTTAGACATTCCCGAACCTCCATACATAGCAGGCTGCAATGTCTCGTTAGACATTGGTGGTACATTAACCATTTGAACTCTTTGTAAAGGAAAGGTGCCCTCGGTTGATATTCTCGCTGAAGATGCGGTAGTCTTTCTAGAACTCTGCGGGTAAGCAACATCATCAGATACATATGAATTTCCCATGTTTGTACTGGCTAGGCAAGCAGAGTTTATTGATGCATCTCTGATCTCTCTTTGCTCCTCAGCAAACCTTAAACTGTCAGATCCTTGAGCAGGCAGACCCTTCATGTTCCTGTATTTTTTCTTAATGGTCCAGGGAGACTTCTTGCTTAACTTAGCCCTGTTTCTCAGCACAAGTTCTTGTCCTGTGCGATGTTCCACTTCTTCTCTAGTCTCAAACTCAATCACATCAAGTTCTCCTACATACTGTTTATGTAGGTGGCAGTAGTGCCTCTTTAAATTATATTTCCTTTTGGTGTGGAAGATACAATGTCTACACCAGAGGAAAAATGGAGGGCCATGGTCATTACGGAGATGTCGATACAGACTGCTCCTGTTTTGGTATTCATTTTTGCATTTTGGGCACTTGAATGAGAAACCATCCCCACACGTACCCTGTACCTGGCCCATTAGGTCATTGTCATGTCCCAAGTCTGTGAAAGCATTCACCTGATCAGAAGAGCAAGTCATAAAAGGAAGCAAGGTGTTGCGGATGTCTAAACTTTGCTGACTACTTGAAGGTATCTCTACAGCAGAAACATCTTCGATGAGGTTAGATATTTCAAGTTGTTGTTGGAAAGGCTCATAGCCTGATGGAGAGGTTTCATTATGGAGTCCAGGTGTCTCTGAAATGGAAATCATTTCTGGATTGTTTTCTTCCCCTACCACATTGTCATCAATCATTTCCCAGTCAGTGTGACGAAGCTGCATTTCATCAGCAGACATGGATGACTGATTCGTAACCTCTGAAGACTCATTTCTTCCCGTCAACTCTTGCGTGAGCTCATCCCTCGACTGAACAGCAGCTTTGTTACTTCCTTGTCGCTCCTGACGCTCCCTTCTCTTTTTTTGTTTTTGTGTTTCAGGAGTGATCTTTTTAAAATCGGAAAAATACCGCAAGTGCATCTTTTTGTAGTGACGGCGGAGGTTGTCTCTCCTGTTGCTGAAAAAGGAGCAGCGTCTACACCAGGAGAAAGTCTGGGGTCCATGATCCAGTTTAATGTGACGCCACAGACTTGTGTATTGAGTATATTGCTTTGTACACTTAGGACATTTGTGCATATCAGTGCTCCTTCCTGCTAGGCCCTCATATAATTCAGAGCTGTTCTCAACGCTGTGAGGACCACCAGCAGCAAAACTGAACTCAGACATAGATTGCAGATCAAACGGTGGCTCTTCTGGCTCCACTTTTATGGTGACACAGAGATTTTCATGTTCATTCGCCCGAGTGTCTTGTAGCCGTCCATCCATCGATGTCATTCTTGCATTACTATTTTTGGAAACATCTTCCGAGGGAAGGGTAGGTAAAAACACTCTTCTAGCCACACTCTCATCTTTTCTGACCTTCTTCTTTCTACTTGCTCTTCTTTTTGAGGTTGCTGGAATTTTCTCTGCATTTTCTCTTCGAACTCGCTCATCTCTAGATTCATTGCTTTCAAATCTTATGGATTCTAGTTCATTCATTTTAAGAGGGTGCTCCATTCTGTAATGTCGTCTTAGGTTGTCTCTCCGATTAGTCTTGAAGAAACACTGTCGACAGAATCCATACACCTTAGGCCCATGTTCAATCCTCATATGACGGTACAGACTTCCCGGCTGGTGATACATTTTACCACATTTCTGGCAGTTCCAAACTTTGAACTTTCCAACTTTCACCAAGCTGAGTCCTTTCCTTCTCTGACCTTTGCCCTTTAACCTGCACAAGGAAGCAGATGGAAGGACATTTCATTAGCACAGCTTTTGGAGGTCAGTTTCAGAATGACGTTGAGTGCTGTCTGTTGATTAGGAATAATCTTGTTTTAACAGATTGCGGAAGAAGCAGACATTGCCGACTATTCTTTCATCTTGGTTCTCGTTGGTGTTCATCCTTAACAATCAACTCATAGTCCTTTCCGATCTTTTCAGATGCACGCTGCACTGTATATTCTTTATTTAGGATGCATGTAACAAAAGCTGGAGGTCCTTGTGTTATGCCACACAGGTAAAACAGCCAGATAAACAAGTAGTAGAAAAGGTAATGGGGTCGCAGGACTCGCAGTGCTAAATTTGTATTGACAGCCAATTGCTAAATGATTGTATAAGAAGTAATAATAATAATACACAGTTCTTATATTGCGCTCCATCACACCTGAGGGCTTTTCAAAGCGCTCATTACCTTTTCAAAAAGGTATGCAAACTATGTTCAAAATATAAGACCAATTTATCAACATAGCACCATCTAACGTTGCACAATCTGCAGCCAACCATACCAAAACAAACAGGGCGAATCCCTTCTTTCAACGATAAGTGTTTTACGCGCATTACACAACACATGGGAGCTACTTATTTACACGCAACCCAAAGGATGAAGCAATAATGGTTAAGTGTCTTGCTTTAATAAGGACGCATCAAGACTGGGACTTAAACCCACACTGTGCTGGGCAGGAACACCAGGGCTTGAGTCCGGTGCGCTTGACCACTCGGCCATAACATACCATTATTATATGGTGCTGTTAAGTTTTGTACAACGAAGTCAAAATGTTTGGAACTTTTGGCAAATCACTTTTAGCCAAAGTAATCATTTAAGAAGTTAGTAAAATAAAGGCACCATGCCTTCCTGTATTACATAAAATTGTAAACGCATATAACAAGTTATTGTTACCTAGTGCAGTTAATCCACTATTCAAAACTCAGAAAGATTCTTGCTTTTGAACAATTCATGGACTACACTGTACATAGTAGAAGGAAGTGCTTACTCAAATGCTAAATATACGGTACCTGTTCTCATTTACAATAATGTACTTCATTATTAATTCTTTATTTTTACTTACATATTGATCTTTCTTTTTGGTGCTTCACTAGCAGCAACTTTAGCCGCTTCAGAAGCAGCTTCCTTTGTCTTCAACCTCTCCTTCTTGTCTGCATCATATCTTGACTGCTTTTCAGCTCGGTCTCTTGCTATCTGCTCACGAATACGCTCCTTGGCGAGTTTTTCTTCATGTTTCTCCTTGCGGATCTCCTCAGCAAGACGTCTGGCTTCCTTCTCGGCTCGTTCCTGTGCAGATTGCTGGACAGCTTGCCCAACTTTTCTGCGTTCAATTTCTTTCCTTTTTTCTTCCTGGAAACACATGAAGATACAATTAATTATCTGAAAATATAAACTTCTCCCTTATAGGTCAGGGTCTCAACAGCAACAATATAATATCCTAGAGATGAATCCCACAAAAATTATGAAATTTTAAACAATACGTCAATTGTCTTGTGTTTATTAATTGCAATCATAGCCATGTTACCTAGTTGGAGTTATGATCGTCAAATCTTACAACTTAAATTTCAACTATCACAATTTTAAAACCTATAACTCATCTTCATCAATGAGGAAATCTGTATATATTATTTAACTCTGCAAACTCACCTCTGATTTCTGGACTTCTTTCAGTTGATGAATCTCCTCCATCTTTTGTCTCAGCCTTGCTGCTTTTTCAAGCTTAGAAAGCTCTTTTTTCTCCTTCTGAGTATCAGTGGGAGCAGAAGCGGCCTGAGATTGAGACGGAGCATCTTTGGTGTCCATGGGCTGGGATAGAGTTGATGGGGGGAGTTGGGGTGATGGGCTGGTGCTAGAAGCTGCCGGAGACTGAGAGCTAGTTCCAGCTCCTGGACTTGATTTCAACTGGGTGCTTGCCATCTACAAATTACAAAGTCACATAACATGAAACCATCGATTCTGAAAATCAACTCAAAGTATAAGGATTTAAAATTATCAGCTACAGCCAAGTGGTGTGATTAATTTAAAATGTCAAGGGTTAAGGGTTAAGGTTTAAAAAAGCTCAAGGTTGATAAATCTTACTTGAAGGACCTTCTGGATCTTTTGTCTGAAGTCTGAGGAGTTCATATAGCCAGCTGCTCCTTCCAGAGGAACACCCGTCTCTCCCGAGATGAATGATACACAGGGTACACATATGACTGGGTCTATGGCTAACAGTTAAGGAACACTAAGCAACTTTGGTTTGGTTAGTATCAGAAACCAATAGAAATCAACAGAAGCATACCTCATCATAGCCCTCATCAAAACATAAACACCAGCACATTTCTATTTACTACAAACAAGTTTGCATATGACTTTAAGTGTAAGGATACAATACTGTGAGAACTGCTTACATTCATCACTGCAGAAAAAGAAACAGAAAGAAGTTTATTACAAAACATGCATTTATACATGTTTATTAAAACAATACTGGATGAAGGTCTCTATAATAATTTTCAAACTTCTCCGTCTTTTGCCAGTTGTTTCCACAGTTTGTCAGTGAAATCAAAGAGTTCATCTCCATAGCACTTAGCCTGTCTTCCTTATTGCCTCAATGATAGTGGCATCCAAACATTTACCTTTTGAGTCTATTTATGGTCATTATGACCTACATGTAGTCCTTCCCACATCCAATTGTTCTTTTTAATTTCATTTATTGTCTTGCACCCTTCATTTCTTCATAAGATATGATTCCTAATTCTTCCTCTTTTTGGGAGTCATGTGTACTTGCTTCTTAACCGCTGTGAAATCTTTAATAATGACAAGATTTCCATGGCAAAAATACTCAAGTCAAGAATTGTGCTTGGTTAGGCAAGTATAATGAACATTTGACTTACTAAATTATACCAACAATTTAGTAATTTATGAAGTTTTCTTATTAACTTCTGTACCTTTTAAATGACATTTCCAGTTTTTTGTCTTTCGAACTACTTGAAAACTAGAACTGTTCTTTCAAAAATGGGTTAAATGCTATCTCATTTAGTTTAGATTGAGAGTTGATGAGTAAAATTGTAGATAAAACATGGATGATGTAATCTCACACTTGTGACTTGGACTGACCTGTCTGAATTGAATTTAATCACAACCATCCCAGACTTGTTACATAATTGAGAAACACTCTCATCTGCCCAAGTAGCATCCATCTGTTTTGAAACATCATCTTCACCTGTTAATGATAATAATAATTTGACATCACAAAAGGCTTCATTGAAACAAATAATGTTCCCTTTTATCATGTTTATGTCTACCCTGTTTATCAAATGAAACAAGATTTTAATTTCATGAACACTTACAGAGGATTGTATCGCTATCATTCAGTTAAACTATGTGGTGAAAGGTTCAGATTTTGTATTTTAGTTTTATATAAATGAAACTACCAAATTCTTCAAATGAAATCAGACTATAATTAAGAACAGCTCGAATGTCACATTACTTTGATCATCCCATTCACATGCATGATTGATCCATCATTATACGCATGACGTCAATATGAGCATTATGATTTAGTACAGGAAAGGGCCGAGGTCAAAACAGCTACAACGCACGTTCAATGCTGCGTTTACCTCAAAGATAGGGGTGAATGCATAAGGTCTGTTCCTGATTGGACGTGGCTACATATTAATCACAAAACAATTGAAGTATCAATTAATAACCAATTAACACTTCTACAGTTATTAGTCCTAACGGTTATATGCGCCATCTTGTTCAAGGGCTATATTTGTTTATTTCTCATTGCCGCCTCTGACTCGGTGCTTGAACATCACACACACACACACACACACTTGCTTTAAGTATTATAATCTTTTTGAACAAGATGGCGAGGAGTGAATGTGCTTTCATATTCTGTTTAAGTTTTTAACTAGACCCAGTAATGGGGGCGCTGTACTCCTTTTGTAAGATTTTGACATTATCGGTCGTACTAGCGCCCCAGTCCGTGATATATGTAGGAACTGTGACGAAGCGGATTTTTTATGAATCTGACATCAACTACTGTTTCCTAACAAAGGATTGTGTGTTCGCTGATGCCCTGGCTTGCATGGTGTTTCGCGCAGTCAAGACAGGATACCAGTCTCCATAAGCCAACAAGCAATCAACACTGTATATAATTTTCCATTGGTCATGATTGGCCGAGTGTGCTACTCACATAGCTGGTATCCTGCGTTGACGGTGCAAAACAACACACAAGTCAGGGCATCAGCAAACACGCAATCCATTTTGTTATCAGTAGTTGATGTCACGTAGTAGTAAAACGCGTATCGTTTTTTTTAACAGAGGTGTTTTAAATTCTCCTGACTGTCACAGTTACTACATATTCCTTACTGGGGCGCTAGTACGACAGATAATGTCAAAATCTCAAAAAAAGGAGTACAGCGCCCCAGTTACTGCAATACTGGGTCTAACTGGGTCTAGTTTTTAACAACGTTTATTTTAACACAGTAAAAGTAAAACACAAAATTTTACTTTTATTTAATCAATGTCATACACATAAATGTTCTCACGTATTTAATTTCCTAAAATACAATTTACTTGTTCCTTCAACTCTAAACAATTCAGCCACAACGGGAATGGGTGACCTGTGTAATGCATTATGCCACACGCCCTCACTCGGCCATAACAAACGGTGTCCGAAACAGACGTCTATAGATAGGTTAGATAGCATGAATAGTGATGAAGAGTGACACTGCACAAATGAAATAAAACCAAGAACTTCACAAACTACACTGACCTACCTCGAACATAAACAACAAACAATACTTTTTTCTGTTTTGCTGCTGTGATAGCAGCAGTGATGGAACCTTCAAACCAATGCATAGTGCTTAACCGAAACGAAGAAAATGGCCACACTTTACATAAGACAAAACTCGAAATCGTAATTGATGTCTGGATTCTAGAACTGTTTGTGTATGAACAGTATCACAACGGAATAAGGGAACCAGTCTGAAATTAACTGCAGACTGGTTCCTGGTATTTATAACCAATAGAATAGACAATAAGAATGCGGGATCTATACTAGCATTTGACCTAGTCATGTGACTTATTTTTCACAATAGATAGGATAATGAAGGCGATCATGTATGCAAAGACGCACAGAGGTCATGAAGTGAGCACTAAGTTTGGTGCTGGCACTCAATATCAAAAAGTCAGTCAACGACCGTCAGAAACGGTCAACGTCATTCATTGAGTGTTGCATGTTGCCCAATTTTTCAATTGAAAGTGTTTCATCGTAGAACTGTGAAATATTAAATTTTTTTCTTTATAGATGTGTTCCTTATATGCTAACCTACTATGCATAGGCGCTCCCAATTAATTACTTTACAAATCAGCTCAGCCCAACTAATTAAACAACTCCATATATTAACCCATTTGCGAACCTAATAATTATGCAAAAACACGCAACTACCTGTTTTTCAATTGAAAGTGTTTCAATGTAAAATCGTGAAATATTAACTTTTTTCATCGTACTATTAATTATATCCAAAACCATTATGCATAGTTGCCACTAATTAATTACTCAACTAATTAGCTCAGGCCAACTAATTAACCCTATTAGGACCGGGGGCACAATGTGCCCCTACCAATTTTTTCCCCGTCACTTTTTAACACTTACTCTGATCACCGCAAATTTTTCTGACTTTTCACAAAATATATCTAGGATCATGTTGGCAAAAAATAATTGATACGGGGGTTAGCTGTTGTCATGGCAACCATTTGTTTGACCTTGGGTCACACTATTTTCCTGTTTTTGTGATTTTTTAAGACTTTTTGAACATAATTTCCACTTATTTTTTATTTCTTTGCCAGAAAAGTGACAGTGATGAGTCACGTGATAGTCTGAAATGGTTTTGGGAATTCAAAATAGCCGCCATTTTGGCGGCCATCTTGGATTTTGTGTTTTCAGCCTGTAATTAGGGGGTCAAATTATATCAAGTTTTTAACAATGGAATATTTTCGACATGCTAATTTCTTACTTTTCAGACCCAATTTTTTTTTTAGATTTGTCAGTCAAGCCTTATTATTTCTCACTGGGCCCTTGGTGGCGGCCATTTTTATTTTTAAGTGAAAAAACGCAAAAAAAAACGTTTTTTCCCAAAAATGGGATAAATTAATGAATTATAACGCCCCAAAGGTGACTCCGGTAACTAAATTAGGTTCAAATTATATTGATCTTGTTAAAATGTACAAGTTTGCCAAGTTTCAAAACATTCGGACGAAAAATAAAGAAGTTATAGCAAAAACACGATTTTTGACCCAAAATGGGCAACAACAAAAAAAAAACAGTCAAAACGCACTCTAGTGACGATTTTTTGAATTTTTGTGACTTCATCATGCAGAACTCGGTGAAATGAACATTTGTGGCAAGTTTCATCAAAATCGGTCGAAGACTTTGGAAAATACGGAGGGGGACACTATGTGCCTCCCCCTCCCAGTCCCCGTACATCAAAAAAAAAAAAAAAAAAAAAAAAAAGCCCGGTCCTGGTAGGGTTTAACAACTGCGTATATTTGCACACATGAGAATCTAATATAAATACAAAAGCACATAAATACCGATTTTTCAATTAAAAGTGTTTCAACGAAAAACTGTTAAATATCAGCTTTTTTCTTCATAGATGTGTTCCTCATATCCCAAACTATTATGCATAGGCACCCCCAATTAATTACTCTACTAATTAGCTCAGCCCAACTAATTAAACATCTGCATATTTGTGCCCACTTGCCAATGTTATAAACAGAAACACACAAATACTGAAACAGAAACACACAAATACTTATTTTTTGGTGCAGCAAGCCTTGGTGCGGCAGCAAGCCTTGGTGCGGCAGCAAGCCTTGGTACGGCAGTGTGCGGCAGCAAGTAAAAAGTTCAATATTTCTAATGTTTTTAAGACTTGTTTGTTTTCTTTATAAATATTCGCACACATACTGTATTTGTTTTTACCTCCATATCAGATTATCTTATAAAAAAAATAGTAAGTGATATAACAAGAGCGCTGAAGGGCTAGTTCGGACAAGGCAAACGGAAATTAAAGTTTTAATTGGCCAGAAGTGCCCCCTAGAAAAACAGTGCATCCCCTTGTGCCCCTAATGTTACGCTAGTTTCGTCGCTGTTGTTCATGGCAGCACACTTAGCAACAGTCATAGCCGTGGCTGCAACCGCCAAATTCGGATACGGCCTTATTTTGGAATGTTCCACATCTCCCCGACACCCACTTCTGCTGACTTGATGGACACTTGAAGAATAAAAACACAAGTAAAATTTTCTCCTCTGTCTTATTTCTAACTGCATGTTCAGACTATAATGATGTCCGGGTATTTTGTCTCTGAAGGCGCCACACCAATGCAATAGTCTTATTTTGAGTTGTTCCACAACTAGCAATGGGTTGAACCTCCCCTCCACTTCTGCTGACGTGATGGACTTCTCCGTTTCGAAAATGAGTTGCACCCGCCTCCCCCTCAAGGTTTGCGTAAAGCACACCGTTGACCATTAGGGTACCAGCATAAAATCACGTGGCTTGGAACCAACGCCCTACTTTGCATAAAGCATCCAGAATCTCAACCTATTGCTATTCAAATTTTGTTTTGTGTTGGAGGGAGAATCATACGATTGTATTATAGCATTCACTGTGACGATTAAACGCCACTATTAAGCAACTGACTGTGAATTCAAATTGCTGCGTGCAACTCGTGCACTGGACCCCGGGGCGAGATGGCGTCACATTATTTTACTGGTAAGAAAAGTCTTCAAATCGTATAATTTAAAAATAAAAACACAAACAAAATGTTCCCTCTATGACTGGATATGTTGTATCTGAAGGCGCCACACCATGTTAAGCGTGTTATACAATGGTCAGCCGTATTACTTTGCCATAAACCCTGGAAATGATCTTCTTTCCTGAAGTGATGATTGAACTATCTTTTGAGGAAATCTGTCTGAAAAACTACCGAAGGTAACAGTTTGGTAGAATGACTTTTCCAGAAACAAAAATTTGAGCACGGGACGTAATAGGCTGTAAAATGGTTGTGTAAGGGCCGGTGTACCTCAGGTAGATTTAGTCATAAGTTAGCCCCATAAATTGTGCCAATACGCTGGACAGTCCAGCGTATTGGCACAATTTATGGGGCTAGTCATGAGTCAAAAAGAAATTGTCGTCGTGCGCCCGGTAAAAGGACGTAACGACGAGTTCCCGGTAAAAGGGCGTATAAAAAAATGATGTGAAATTTTGTGGTTCAAGAAAACTGAGCTGGAAAGTTTTATCAATGTTTTTGCCATTCATAAAAAAAGAAGGTTACATTCTGCATGGGAATAGGAAAACATTTCATTAATACTGGAACGAAATACTTCATGTGCCCGTTATACTTCATGTGCCCGTTAAAAGGCCGTACCGGGCACACGACGTGTTACAACATGTTTTCTTTACTTGTTTTTTAGACTTTGCTGAAGATAGTCGGCCTATGGATGGTGTTTAAATTGTTTTCGTTTTTGTATTTTTTCTCCTTTTTTTGTCTCTCTTTAAATCGTTCTATTTTATTTTTTGGCTAAAATGCCGTATCCGGCTGTCACTTTATATCCATGGAATTTAAGTAAACTTTGATCCTTACCTATCTAGAAGGGTTTAAGAATATATCCAGCTAGGAACAGGCACTTTGAACAATTAAGCCCTTTTCACACTGTATCTCTTTTCCCCGGAGAATACAACCACGGGGAGGCCCCGGGAGTTTTGTTACCCCTGGCTTACCCCGGCGCACTTTCACACTGTACCTGCATGCGTATCCCCTTGGTCGTTATTCCACGGGGTTCCAGTCGAACGTTTCACACTCGGGATGAATTTGTTGGTAAGCGGAAGTCGTCGCCATCTGCCGTGTACATGACGTAACTGGGGTAAGCAAAACCCGCTTTCGTTTCCCACTAGTATTTATTCCCCGGGAGATTAAAAATACCCCGGGGTTTTGCCGTTTACCCCTACTCCGGAGCAGGGTTGGCCATTCCACGGGGTTTGATCATTCGCCGGGGCAGACCGGGGGTAAAGTGAATCAAGTGTGAAACGACCGACCGCTATTCCCCGTGGATATCCCCGGGGAAAAGCATAGTGTGAAAGGGGCTAAAGTGTCGAAATCATGAAAAATAAGCCAATTTCACGTCTACATTGGGCTTGACAACGCTACTCGCTAAACGCCATTTTAATTCGTTTGGGCATGAATGCGCAAAAGTTCCAGCCGCGCGATGAAATGTCCGCTTGATTTTGTAATTTTTTAAGCTCAATAATTACCGTTTTTGCTACCAATTCTTTGAGAGGAATATTATAAAAGGGAAATAAAGCCCAACATCCATTAAAAAGTCTTTAAAAAAAATTCCTTAGAAAGTGGCAGCCGGATATGGAAACTTTTCCATTCAAGATGGACGTGAACAAACAAACATGTGACAATAAGTGAAAAAAGTGAACACATTGATCTTAATTTTGATTGTTACATAACCGAAGATAAAAGTCGTGGTCTTTAATTCTATTTTCTTTGACATTATTTCAGACTGAAATTCCTTTGGGTGATTGTTACTGCTATAATCAGTAAGCGTTCAAACCGATACTAATAATAATAATAAAAATTGATGAATATCATTTATTGACCTTTACATTTTAAACGGCTTAATTTTCATAATTATAACTTTTATTTGTAATATCTCATCGTGAAAAATTCAGAGAAGCTGTCAGAGTTTTCAGAAGTACGGATCCTACGCTGGTCCGGCAGATGCCCGCGGCAAGGAGTGTAACAACAGCGTGCAGTGACGCCGTGGTCATGACGTGGTGAAACATGACCCGTCTGGTAACAGCATCCTGACTTGAAAAGTGTACTTTACATGAATTGAACCATTGTTGATATTATGTGTTTCAAAGTTTGATAGAAAAATTTATGACTGAAATAAAAAAATTATCTCAATTGAACTGGTTTAAATTTATGAAGGCTTACCAATACAAATGAAAACTCTACAAGTCAACTAAAAAAAACTACATCATTGAATGCTGAGGTTATATGCGGCTTACATGTGGTAAATCTTTAACTCTGGAATTTGCAGTATACATGTACACAATTTTGTGAAAAATAAATCCATTTATTCCGAGAATACAAAAATTCCCTTTAAACCAAAGTTATTATGATCAACATTCTAAGTGATTGACGTTGTATTGAGCCAAAATAATATTATTGCATCTATGCATTTCACGGACATAGTGCAAGATTGTGAATTTTTGAAACAAAGTGATTAGTTTCACTCTAAAATGGTATTGTTTATAAATGCTCGATGTGCATGACCGTGTAAAATCCCCGATAAAACATAAACCGTTCTTTATTGTTTTGCTGAAAACTTGACACCGAACTTGCTAGAATTTTTACTGGAGATAGTTATTATTTGCTTCCTAAAATAAATTATGTATACTTTGCCTTTACTTTGCACCGTAGGACCGTCTGTTGCAGCCTGTTTTTTTGTCTAGGTATGGGTAAGTTTAATTCGCTTTATTTTATTATTAATGTGTCTCTTCAAACTACAAACAACTAATTACCATGTAGGCCTATGTCTTTTTAGCAGGCTCGACTAAAATCTTAATGTTGATATTTAGTCCTAAATTGTGTTTGGTTGAAGGCTAAATGGAAAAACAAAATAATTGCATATTTTTTTCGTCTGGGACTGTGATAAGAGTCAATTGAGTTTTTTTTTATAGAATCGTTGTGAATAAAAATTTGAAATTTAGTTTCAGAATGCATCGCTCGATATCGATTCAAGTTGAGGTTTTATTCACGATTAATTTGAAAGTGAGGCTGACATCGCTCCCCGTAGCTAAACGCTGTATACATCTGTGAAGATTACTAATGTGATGTTAGTTGGCATGAAAGTTTTCATTCTTGACATCCCAATTTGAGTTATCAAAACAGTTAATAGATTGAAAGCGAGGCTCACCAATGTACTACCTATTGGAAATAGTTGCGCTGTACGCCCGCGCATTGGTTGCAGGATCCACGTGTGAATCATTTGTCTAATTCTGTTTGAGTTGTTTGACCCCATAATTATTCTCAGTTTTGTTCTAAAAATATCATAAACCAAATTGTAGTAAATTTACCAACTCGTTGTAGGACTTTTAACTCTAGCGTGAATGTGTTTCCTGGGCTGACCACACTAAAAGCTAACAAGATGAGATAAAGTTTGGTTAAAACATTTGGCTATACAGAGAAAGGCCAAGCTTCTTAATGGCTATACCATGGGGCAGACTTGTATGACATCCCTTCGTGACGCGTGTATTCAATCGACCTGGACAGTAGAATCGTGCTTTACACAATCAACACAACTAAACCCAAGGCAGTAAGCAGGGTATTTGAAGTGATTTTTTTAGGGGGGATTTTTTTGTGTTACTAAATTTCCCCTCATTTAAAAATATAGGACGAGTCTGTATAACTTTTTTCAATGCAGTTGGAAGGAAGAAGTTTAAAAAAAATTTGAAAATGGAATGAAAAAGAATTTAATGAGGTTTGTCTGTATTATGAAACGCTGAAATGGTGGTCATATTATTATTGTTTAATTTAATGGATTGGCGTGGGGTTCGGACTTGGGACAATACAGACGATTCGAACTCGGACTTTGACTGCCCCGGCTTCGCACTTGACTTTAGATTTGGGATGAAATACAAAATTGCCTCAGAGGTTTTCTTCAGCTTGATTATATTGACGTAGTCGTTCAGTGAATTTTAGAGTATAAATTAAACATTTATTTTTCTATCATTTCTAGTTATGTCAATATTCAGTCAATCTTTGGTTCCATTTAGAATGGTATACGGTACAACATGAGCGATAATTTCTACATAATTAAAAAGTGGTAAAAGCTTTGAACATTCATAATAAGAAACTAATTCTTTAAATCAAAAACAATGTTTAAATTCCACACTTCCTTTGGAAGCGCAATGCTTTTTCTCAAAAGTTGATAAAAACGTAAAACTTTTCAGAGGCATTTTGCCTTTAAAAATGCTCAATGTTAGACCGTACATGTACCTTTCAAAACAAGGGGTTACCGTAATTATTTATAATGATCAGATTACAGCTATCTTGTAATTACATTCACAACAATGTAGCCATAATGAGGCTGGAAGGAAAGCTATTGTCTTTCCTCCTTTTTTATTTATTTATTTATTTATTTTTTGAAACAAGTCTTATTGTTTGATATTGTATAGCGGTGATTAAGATGCAAGATGGCTGTAGATCATATCTTCTCGCAGGTAGAAAAAAACCTGAGAGAAAGGGGAACGATAGTTTAAACCTTAAATATTTTCAGACCAATACATCTGACAAATAGATACCTTAAATCCTGTTAATATTAATTTAAAAACCACATGGCATTTATAGTAGATAAACAGAGATCATCAGTCCTAATTCAGTGCTTATAAAAAGTATTATTGTAACACATGGTTCGATTTGAAATACTGTCTTTGGATGTACAAAGGTGAAATTCTCCAGCCAAAACGAATTCGCAGCTTCATTTATAGGGCTTTTCTAATTTTGGGCAGTTGTTTATGACATTTTGCACCGATAATTCTACCAGATTTATCTGAAGAAAAACAATTCTACTTGACACCAATTCTTATAGTGTGCCATTGTGTGGTGAGATGTGATGCACTTCAAACTGCTGTGAAATCACAATGTTTGTGTTATGGGCAGTAACTTCACCAAAGCTGAGAAGCTTTCTTGCTTTCTTCTTAGCACTTATATTAAGTGCATCAATACTGATCAAACACCACATGAGTGTGTTTCCTTTGCACATTGTTAGAATGGTAAGCGGCCGGACTTAGATTTTGGTGGTGATGGCCATCAGAGTAAAGAGTCCATCCCGCTTGAGAGAGTTTCCTGCTTCTCAAAGGCACTAACCATTGGAATGTTAAGCGGCCGGACTTAGATTCTTGTGGCAATGGCCATCAGAGTAAAGAGTCCAAAGGCCTGACTTATAAAATAGATAATAAAATGTGCCTGTAACTCCAAAGACACGTGATCCTGACGGACAAATTCCATCTTTCGTAGAGAAATGAAGAAGCGTTCATTAGTGATTATCATAATGATCTTCAACATCGAGATTTTTTACCACCAAGATAATGGCACAGTATAAGATGGTTTCAGAGAAGGCTCATATTTGACTGTTTATAAATATAATTATTTCGTTCATTGATCTTGTTTGTGGTATTTGGCGGAACCATGTGTTAGTGTGTAAACAAATGCATTTGTTCATTTTCACTAAATACGCACTAAGTATTCTTAAAAAGACTGAATGGTACTGATGAATGCGGCATTTTTTGTTCGGATAAGAATATAAACTGAACAAAAACAAATTTGAAAAGTTTTTATATTTATATGGGAACTTTCTAATTTGGCTGTATAACTCTTATTGACAAAAGGTTATTCAACTGCCAAAACAAATTGAAGCAGATAAATAAATGCCATGAGAAAAAGAGTTAACTTGCAATATTTAAAGGAGAACAATTTCTTTCACTGTGAGGGAAACAAACTGAAACAAAAGTATTGGTTAAGTTATGACCCAACCCCGTAAAGTTTTAGTATTAAGGGTTATGACTATTTCCGTCACATGCTTGTTCACTTGCAATTGTTTTTCTTGTAAAACATTACGGAGGAGTCTGTGGCGGTTTGTGTCGGTCAAACGGGGTTTGATACCCTCCTTTTGAACGTGATATCTCAGGTCCACCTACCCAGGATGGCCAATCAGTTTTATAAACTGATGAACTGTTACAAAATGCCGATGAACATTGAACTCTGGAGCTGAGTAGAAAAGGAGGCGGTAATCTAAAAAAAATCGACTGCATGCAATAAACAAGCCGATTCTTCAACTTGATAAAGACTACATGCGGTCTTAGAACTAAAAACTAATACTCGTTGGTATCTTCAAAATCATGGACAGGCGCAACCACATCCCATCATGTGAACCAAGTTGAAAGATCTATTGATGATTGTTTGACAATGGCGTTCTGGACATCACAAATGAGAAGAACTGTTAACCAAGTGGACGGAGAAAAGCTGTTAGAATATTCATTTAAGCAAATGGAGGACAGCTGCCATTGAACTTTGTGATTCAGTAATATCAACAATGGAGTCAAACTGAGAACACACAACAGCAGGAGACATGAACTGCAACCTCTCTATCACAGTTTGAACCAAGTGGAAGGAGAGAAGCTATTAAGAATATTCATTTAGACGAATGGTGGACAGCTACCACTGAACTTTGTGATTCAGTAACATCAATAATGGAATGGCACTGAGAACACACAACAGCAGGAGACGTGAACTGCAACCTATCAAACAGATGAACCTACTGGAAGGAGATAAGCTATTCATTCAAACTAATGGTGGACGATGAACTTTGTGATTCAGCAACATCTCGATTTGGAGTAACATTGAGCCTTAGACAATGAACTGCAACATCTCAACCAGAGTGTGAACTAAGTGCAAGGAGTTAATCTAAATGATATTTATTCAAACTAAAGGTTGGACATGAGCTACTACTGAATGTTGTGATTCGATAACACTGAGATATATACACAACCAATGATTTGTTAAGAGAGACGTCGAACGACCGCTACAATCTGCCTACTCCGAATACAAAATAAATTGCATGTGACGGGAATAGTCGTATATAAAAAACTGTTTTTTAATTCAACTTTGACAATTTTAAAGAGCCGCTTCAATTAAATATGTTTTCCAAGCCAATTTCAACAAAAAATCATTTAATTTAACGGACGGAGCATTCATTTCGTTTGCAAATGAATGCTCCGTTGCATAAGCATTCAGCAGTCACAACTGAGTTCAATTTCAACAGTTTATCATTCAGTTTAAATGAGATCATTCAAATTCATTAAGTTGCAAAGATAATCAAATTTTGCAAAAGCCAACAGCAACAGGCTTGACAACCATTTAATTTAATCAATATTGTAAGTAGGTATATAACAGAAATTCAACTCTACAATGGTGATAGTCTTGAATGAAAGAAATAGAACGACTAAAACAAATGAGAAGAATGAAATCATGTGCGCACGAAAACGAAATTGAATGCAGTTATATATAACAGTTAAATAGAAACTCTAGTTTGAATAAGTTAGGGAAACATGCGTGAATGTGAATGCTTTATGAAATTGAATTGGCTTTTACCGAAATTGACCTGGAAAACATATAAAGGTCCTTACCAAGGGGAAGGTACCACCATACTTTGGAAATCACATAATCATAGGTGATAAAGAAACAAATGGAACCTGAAGGTAGACTGAATAAGTTGGTATTAGAACTGATAGATTAACTTGTAAAAGAAAAGTGGATATCGGAATCTTTTTCAAACTCCATTCTAAGTTTTATCTATTTGAATGATTACGTCTGTATTAATGTTTATTAATTTTAAGCAAAACTGACGGTCAAAGCGCAACTCGTTTATACATAAGAAAAACATATAACTCAAGAGCATAATAGCCTTTTGTGCATGAGAAATCAAAGCCAGAATATCTGATTTTTAGGTGATAATCTTGTTACTTGTGTGTCAGCCCTCAAGTGTTTAATTCCCTTTGAAACGAACTTCGTTCATACAGATGCGTCTTTAATCAGTACTGTTGAAAAAGTGGTTCAAATCCCCGCGGATCCAAGCCGATTTGCAGGCTATAGATTATAAACAATTCTTCACCGACTACTGCATATTGACCCAATTCACCTGATTTTTCATCGCCACAATAATTTTTGGCTGCGCCATTTTGAATGTTAGTTTCCCTTGTGTGATACCGTGTAGCGATCAGCAGTTTAGGTGACGCGCGCGCGTTTACGTAATATCTTACACATGCACTTTGACGCCAAAAAATGGCAGACCATGGGCAGACTGTAGCCGCATGCGATGTCAGTGTGCAGGGGGTCATACTCGCCTTAGCTAATAGTGGGAAATTATTGCCGCATTTTCGCTTCCCGTCCTGATACACAATATCGTGAGCAATTTTTCTACAGTGTTATTTGGCATACCCGAAACTTACATAGTCTTTTCACTTTTTTGGACAACTGGTTACCTTTCATTTATTTACCATTGCCTCAACTGAATCGATCATTGAAATTATCTTATAGATTAACTGTGTTTTAAGGTTATAATTACGTTATTGGTACATTTTGAAACTACTCGAATCGGTTAATGCAGGGTACACAGGATTTGAACGTTATTAAAAATCGATTAGTATTTTGTCAATCGATTATGATAATTATATCAACTGTCCCCCAGTGGGATTTCACCCAAACTATTCAAGATATGGAATGGCTGAAACGATCAAAATAGTTTTAATGAAACATTTAAGGACGCAAAACATTCTTACTCGATAAAAACATTTATACTGTGAATAAATGTACTTTAAAGAAGCTACACAATCTTAACTCAATGACGAAACTGCTGTTGTGAGTAAAACATGTACTTCGTTGGACCGCGACATTTGGTTTGAAACTCATTTACGCTGTTAATGAGTACAGCCACTATAGTTCACAAACATTTCGAGATCAAATCCTGTTTACCCTGCCTTTTAAACACATCCGCTCAATGAAAATTAACACTTTGTTATAGTTTAATTACAGTGAGCCTTTGATGCGGTCCACACCCGAAAGATAATTCGAGAACAAGAATGCAGTTATACAAGCCTGGACACTATCCGCTCGGAAGCACCCTCCACCGCAGCACTTCAGAAATAGCAGCAAATCTAAAGAAAATGTTTATCTAAAAAATAATATTTGGAAAATAAAATTTATATCCAAAAGAAGCTCGTTTTATAATTCTTTTGGAAAAACCCACGTTTATTTTAAGTTGTACACATTATAAGCTCACTGTACACAAAGGTCTATAGAGTTTATCTTTATAACACGAGATTGATCATTTTATTTTGTACAATGTCACATCATTATAATTGCTATTCACGAAACTATTCACGAAATTGCTATTCACGAAACTGTTTTCTGCAAAGAGATTATTTCACTCAAGACTGGAAGACTGATAACAATTTGGGTCCCGCTCTCCATCAGTGAGATGTATGCATAAATGATGATAGTATAAAAATGTCCGGTTGAGAATAATACCTGTTGGAATTTTAGGATTCCATGTTTGTGTGTATACCACTGTGAATGATATACTATACAGAGAAAAAACGACCCCCACAAAAATATTGAGTACTTTTAATGATGTGCCAGTGTACACGGGGTCTACATTTATGTTTATTTTAAAAAAATTTAATAACATTAATAATAATAAATCTTAAAATGTGCGTGATTTTTATTTTGTTTCAATGGGTTACTGCAGAGAGGACCTTTATCACACAGCAGTACTTTTTGACACAAAAAAAACCAAAAAACATTGTGGACAAACCAACTGAACGGGGTGTTTTGTTTTAAAATGCATAGATTTTGGCTGTGCAAGATGACTGGAAAACGTAAAACGATGCTAAATAGAAAAATAAGTTAACTGAATTACAGCAGAACTGTGTGATAAAGGTCCATTAAAGTATTGATGAGGCATTTTTCTGGATTATTAGAATAGACATACCGAACGGTTTTTATTTTGGACACTGTTTGATAAACGAAAACACAGTATGGTAAACAGTGAGCCAACATGGGTTAATTATGGTGGCCCTGAAGGGATATCGCAAACTTGGGCGCATACTTATGCGATGTCGTGTGCGCATACGTATGCGATGTCGCAAAATTTACCGCGAATATGGAACCAGGAGCCACTTGCGTGCTCCCTAGATTACTAACAAGTTGCGCCCGCAAATACGACATCACCCCAAAGGTATGCGCCAGAGGTATGCAATAAAATTCACGACATTGCAAATAAATTTGCATATACGTATGTGCATATAAATATTTGCGATAAATTTCACATCGCATACGCGTGCGCACATTATTCGCAATAAATTTCACGACAACGCATACGTCATCGCACATATTCGCGATAAATTTTGCGACATCTCATACGTGTGCGCAGACGTTTGCAAAATGCGATGTCCCTTCAGGGCCACCATGGTTAATCCAATCTGGGAACGGAGTCCATTGTCAGACTTTATATGCGTGTGTGAGATGAATTTCTGTGGGTGTTAGGTGGTGGAGGGTGGGGCTTAAAACTTGGAGGGGTACACAATGTACATTGAGGGGCTCGTTGAGGGGGCTTGGTGTAGGGGAGGGCTTGAAACTTGGAGGGGGTAACTTGAGGGGCTCGGTGGAGATGAGGGCTTAAAACTTGGAGGGGGTAACTTGAGGGGCTTGGTGGAGGGGAGCAGCCACACTCTTTTTTGTGCACAGCATGCCTCCGCTATAATGCTAGAAAGTGGCGTCTATTGTAGCGGATAATTAGGTATTTCAATTCATTCAATTAAATAATTATCTTTACTCACACATTCTTCGCAACCAAAGGTTGAACTGCTCATGGGTGACGAAAACAAAAACCAAAGCAAATATAAAAATCCAGATAATTAAAATAAGAGTACTACTTTTAAATAAGGTGCTACTTATTGAGCCGAATTAGCCACCTCCAAAATCAAGTGTGCCCACAGTGATGGTCTTGAAGATTATGAAATAAAAATTTTCTTGTATGCAAAAAGAAGGGTACATTTACTCTGTGATATTCACTAGTTTTGTATAAGTACTGGACAATGAGGTCTCATTATTGTTGCGGCTCATTATTCAAATAATGATAGAGCCGAAATTCATATGTCCACTTTCATACAATTAATAATTGCAACATATATAGTACCGGTATCCGACCAAAAATGCGTTCATGGCGCTCTTATAGTATCTATACAACAAAGAAATATAAACCAGAGTGCATCAAATAAAAATAAATACATAATGTACGAAAGGGGGTCAGATGAGCAAAAGGCAAATAGGGAAAACAGCATGTCCACCCTCAAGCCTCAGTCGAAAGCCTCATTTAAAAAGTATGTCTTCAACTGAGTCTTGAAAAAAGACATGCTGTTTGATTTCCTTTTTGGCGAAGAGTTTCAAAATTTGGGCACTCTGTGATTATGTGATTAAAAAAGAATAATGTGATTTAAAAAAAAAAAGGCACTTATACATTCAACAAATAAAAGATTCGTTCGAAATAGAAATAAAGAGAGAAAGAAAATTCACCGCCTTAAATTGGATTAAACTTCATGGATTCTATGGATTCTAGTTTTCCTGAATAAGCGGCTACAATTCGGACCTCTTTGTCCAGTACATGAAACCTTGATATTGCATAAAAGATAAAATTTTATAATGTTAAAAACCACATCACTGGGTTTGATTTTGGAGTTGGCTAAATCGACACACTAATTTATTACGGTACCTAATTTACTCGCTAGAATAGACACCATCTTCTATCATTGCACGTAGTGGTATATGCGTTAAGTACACAAAATGGAGTATGACTGCAGTCACCGTGAAGTAAATGTACTCTTCATGCTACATAAAAGATTAAATTTTATTCGATAATCTTAAAGCCCATAGTAACAGAGGTGACTAAAAACTTACACCATGTACACTGGTGGATTGTCGTGCTTTTGTTACAAATAGGCCAAACGTGGTAGGGAATCAAAATTGAAATGAACACCCTTCTGTTACGTCACATGGATTCGAGCCTATGTTATTTGAACGGGTAACGATTTTAATGCGGCACGCAGGACCAAAGGAATGCTGTTCCGGAGTTAACATTTGCGGGTTAACATAAGCGTAGTGGGTGCTGTGGAGAGTACCTGTCTTTCGGGTGGGTGTGAACCGCCGGACAGAGGCCACCATTAATGCTGTCGTGTCAGCCAGTGCGCAGTGGCGTAACCAGATGGGATCTTGTGCCCTCGCTCAGAATATATTGGCCCCGTGTTGCCTAGGATGAGATCGAGAAAAATAAAACACAAAATGACTGATTCGATACAATAAGTAGCCCCACGCCCTAAAAAAAGAAAAAGAAAAAAAAGAAGAATTTCCAGACCCGAGGACAAGCATATCGAAGCCAAATGCACTGAGTGCCCGTGATGTCAACCTTACTGATGGGGTGAGCCGTGTTCGGGTGTGGTCGGGCTGACCTTGACGTTACACGGGGCGCTTGGATCTACCGACTATGACTGGTTTTCGGCGAGTCATCCAATAGAAGGTCCACTTATTAAACAGAGCTGTGCGACAAGTTTAATTTTTTATTTTCGTTTTATATTAAATTAATCCATGGCGTATTTTTGTTCTTGTACCAATGTTGACACTTGTTGCTTGTTTTAAAGGGAACTGGAATGTGAAAATAACCTAAAGTCAGTTGTCAAGGTATCCCTTTCTTGTGTTGTGAGCTATCTATCATTTCATTAGTCAGTGCAGTGGGCTCCGCTCCGCGACAGCCATGACAGGGATGACCCCGCCCAACGACAAACAAAATGCCCATTTTGCCCCGAAACAAGTAGTCACCAAAAGTAAATAAATAACTTATGTTTTGTCAGTTGTACAAATGGGGTATCCTGTATAAGTTTGTGAGTTGTATACAATCATTTAATTTAAGGGCTAACAAAGAAACCATAATTATTTGTGTAACAGTATATTTAATTTATGTGAGGGGGATTGCAAATAGCGTAGCCAAGAATTTAAGTGCGTGCGTTTTACCCTTTTGTATGGAAGTTACTGGTCCTGTTTTATAAATTTGTTCCCTTATCTAAAGAATTAATTTGACAAAGACAACTCTACGGGATAGCATTTTACCATTGTGTAAATTACAAAGTAAGTCGGCGTGCGCAAACAACCCAAACATTTTGAACCGGGGATTGCCCGTAGGATCATCCACAAGAAGGTTCGAAGCAGCTAAAAACCAATGACCAAATAACAGCCAAAATAGTCTGAATTAATTGGGCTGACCGAGGAATGCCTCCAACTGCAGTACGAACGGTCTGTTTCAAATAGTCACAATTCCGGATGGGGATATGCCCTTGCTTGGAACCTAGTAGTATGTCGAAAATTGTTTCATTTTCTCGATACAAATTTCTTAGAAAGGGCTCCTATCAAAGGAGACACGCAGCTAATGTGGGTAGCTTGTGTAATGAAGATTACCTGACCCTGGTTCCAATCTTGATATTGTGGTGTGTCTTTTTATCTAATTATTTAAATAATTCATTATTTATATATATATAAAATTCTAACTAATTCCTTTGCAGAAAAAAGTTTGCTCAACTGTGTTTTCAATCCCAATAGGCCTACCCAGGTTTAATTCCTGGCCTATTTGTGTTGTTTGTTTTCTAAGTAGATGAAGGTATAGTAATATTTTGTTTTAAACGAAGATTTATATAATACATGAATAACAGAAAGAAAGCCCAATGTGTCAGTTGACGTAGTGCATAATCTGTAAAAATTAAACTTTCTACAATAAGTACAATTAGCCCAACAGGGAAGATCGAAGAAGTGCATATCGCAGGACCGGAGTTCGATTCCTGATCTGTTCGTGTTTTGGTGTTCTGACTTTAAAAGGTAATGTATTATTTGTAAACAGATCAAATAGCACCTCTTATGCAGCGTAAAATTAGCCAGGGGTTCGTTTCGTGTTTTTTCCTACTGTAAAGGGTAATGTATTATTTTTATATAATCAAAACAACAATTTTTATGCGGAGGACAGTTTGCACAACAAGGAAGATCGCCGTACTGCAGATCCCAGGACCGGGGTTCGATTCCTGGTGTGTTGGTGTTTTAGTTTTCTAACTTTAAAAGGCAATGTATTATTTGTATCTAAATGAAGTATCACTTCTGACACGGAGGACAGGTAGCGCAACTGGATAGTTGATTCAATGCGTATCGGTAGTTCCAGGCTCGAATCCATTTGACGACAACGTAAAGGAAGAAGTCAGTTTTTTTTTCTGTTACACTTGTCGAGTAAGAAGTGCAAGGCCCTATATAGAGAGAAGAAAAATAGGGTGGTGGTGGGCAAGAACCTAGCCGAAAAAGATGAGTGACCGACTTGGAGTACAACAGTGAGTGGTTCGAATCACGGAAAAGGTGAAACAGGAAAGGAAAAGTACAGGAAAACAAGGAAGTGTGCATGGTCAGTGACTTCCCCCAAAAAGCACCAAGGCTTGCTGCGGCGCACCAAGGCTTGCTGCGGCGCACCAAGGCTTGCTGCGGCGCACCAAGGCTTGCTGCGGCGCACCAAGGCTTGCTGCGGCGCACCAAGGCTTGCTGCGGCGCACCAAGGCTTGCTGCGGCGCACCAAGGCTTGCTGCGGCGCACCAAGGCTTGCTGCGGCGCACCAAGGCTTGCTGCGGCGCACCAAGGCTTGCTGCGGCGCACCAAGGCTTGCTGCGGCGCACCAAGGCTTGCTGCGGCGCACCAAGGCTTGCTGCGGCGCACCAAGGCTTGCTGCGGCGCACCAAGGCTTGCTGCGGCGCACCAAGGCTTGCTGCGGCGCACCAAGGCTTGCTGCGGCGCACCAAGGCTTGCTGCGGCGCACCAAGGCTTGCTGCGGCGCACCAAGGCTTGCTGCGGCGCACCAAGGCTTGCTGCGGCGCACCAAGGCTTGCTGCGGCGCACCAAGGCTTGCTGCGGCGCACCAAGGCTTGCTGCGGCGCACCAAGGCTTGCTGCGGCGCACCAAGGCTTGCTGCGGCGCACCAAGGCTTGCTGCGGCGCACCAAGGCTTGCTGCGGCGCACCAAGGCTTGCTGCGGCGCACCAAGGCTTGCTGCGGCGCACCAAGGCTTGCTGCGGCGCACCAAGGCTTGCTGCGGCGCACCAAGGCTTGCTGCGGCGCACCAAGGCTTGCTGCGGCGCACCAAGGCTTGCTGCGGCGCACCAAGGCTTGCTGCGGCGCACCAAGGCTTGCTGCGGCGCACCAAGGCTTGCTGCGGCGCACCAAGGCTTGCTGCGGCGCACCAAGGCTTGCTGCGGCGCACCAAGGCTTGCTGCGGCGCACCAAGGCTTGCTGCGGCGCACCAAGGCTTGCTGCGGCGCACCAAGGCTTGCTGCGGCGCACCAAGGCTTGCTGCGGCGCACCAAGGCTTGCTGCGGCGCACCAAGGCTTGCTGCGGCGCACCAAGGCTTGCTGCGGCGCACCAAGGCTTGCTGCGGCGCACCAAGGCTTGCTGCGGCGCACCAAGGCTTGCTGCGGCGCACCAAGGCTTGCTGCGGCGCACCAAGGCTTGCTGCGGCGCACCAAGGCTTGCTGCGGCGCACCAAGGCTTGCTGCGGCGCACCAAGGCTTGCTGCGGCGCACCAAGGCTTGCTGCGGCGCACCAAGGCTTGCTGCGGCGCACCAAGGCTTGCTGCGGCGCACCAAGGCTTGCTGCGGCGCACCAAGGCTTGCTGCGGCGCACCAAGGCTTGCTGCGGCGCACCAAGGCTTGCTGCGGCGCACCAAGGCTTGCTGCGGCGCACCAAGGCTTGCTGCGGCGCACCAAGGCTTGCTGCGGCGCACCAAGGCTTGCTGCGGCGCACCAAGGCTTGCTGCGGCGCACCAAGGCTTGCTGCGGCGCACCAAGGCTTGCTGCGGCGCACCAAGGCTTGCTGCGGCGCACCAAGGCTTGCTGCGGCGCACCAAGGCTTGCTGCGGCGCACCAAGGCTTGCTGCGGCGCACCAAGGCTTGCTGCGGCGCACCAAGGCTTGCTGCGGCGCACCAAGGCTTGCTGCGGCGCACCAAGGCTTGCTGCGGCGCACCAAGGCTTGCTGCGGCGCACCAAGGCTTGCTGCGGCGCACCAAGGCTTGCTGCGGCGCACCAAGGCTTGCTGCGGCGCACCAAGGCTTGCTGCGGCGCACCAAGGCTTGCTGCGGCGCACCAAGGCTTGCTGCGGCGCACCAAGGCTTGCTGCGGCGCACCAAGGCTTGCTGCGGCGCACCAAGGCTTGCTGCGGCGCACCAAGGCTTGCTGCGGCGCACCAAGGCTTGCTGCGGCGCACCAAGGCTTGCTGCGGCGCACCAAGGCTTGCTGCGGCGCACCAAGGCTTGCTGCGGCGCACCAAGGCTTGCTGCGGCGCACCAAGGCTTGCTGCGGCGCACCAAGGCTTGCTGCGGCGCACCAAGGCTTGCTGCGGCGCACCAAGGCTTGCTGCGGCGCACCAAGGCTTGCTGCGGCGCACCAAGGCTTGCTGCGGCGCACCAAGGCTTGCTGCGGCGCACCAAGGCTTGCTGCGGCGCACCAAGGCTTGCTGCGGCGCACCAAGGCTTGCTGCGGCGCACCAAGGCTTGCTGCGGCGCACCAAGGCTTGCTGCGGCGCACCAAGGCTTGCTGCGGCGCACCAAGGCTTGCTGCGGCGCACCAAGGCTTGCTGCGGCGCACCAAGGCTTGCTGCGGCGCACCAAGGCTTGCTGCGGCGCACCAAGGCTTGCTGCGGCGCACCAAGGCTTGCTGCGGCGCACCAAGGCTTGCTGCGGCGCACCAAGGCTTGCTGCGGCGCACCAAGGCTTGCTGCGGCGCACCAAGGCTTGCTGCGGCGCACCAAGGCTTGCTGCGGCGCACCAAGGCTTGCTGCGGCGCACCAAGGCTTGCTGCGGCGCACCAAGGCTTGCTGCGGCGCACCAAGGCTTGCTGCGGCGCACCAAGGCTTGCTGCGGCGCACCAAGGCTTGCTGCGGCGCACCAAGGCTTGCTGCGGCGCACCAAGGCTTGCTGCGGCGCACCAAGGCTTGCTGCGGCGCACCAAGGCTTGCTGCGGCGCACCAAGGCTTGCTGCGGCGCACCAAGGCTTGCTGCGGCGCACCAAGGCTTGCTGCGGCGCACCAAGGCTTGCTGCGGCGCACCAAGGCTTGCTGCGGCGCACCAAGGCTTGCTGCGGCGCACCAAGGCTTGCTGCGGCGCACCAAGGCTTGCTGCGGCGCACCAAGGCTTGCTGCGGCGCACCAAGGCTTGCTGCGGCGCACCAAGGCTTGCTGCGGCGCACCAAGGCTTGCTGCGGCGCACCAAGGCTTGCTGCGGCGCACCAAGGCTTGCTGCGGCGCACCAAGGCTTGCTGCGGCGCACCAAGGCTTGCTGCGGCGCACCAAGGCTTGCTGCGGCGCACCAAGGCTTGCTGCGGCGCACCAAGGCTTGCTGCGGCGCACCAAGGCTTGCTGCGGCGCACCAAGGCTTGCTGCGGCGCACCAAGGCTTGCTGCGGCGCACCAAGGCTTGCTGCGGCGCACCAAGGCTTGCTGCGGCGCACCAAGGCTTGCTGCGGCGCACCAAGGCTTGCTGCGGCGCACCAAGGCTTGCTGCGGCGCACCAAGGCTTGCTGCGGCGCACCAAGGCTTGCTGCGGCGCACCAAGGCTTGCTGCGGCGCACCAAGGCTTGCTGCGGCGCACCAAGGCTTGCTGCGGCGCACCAAGGCTTGCTGCGGCGCACCAAGGCTTGCTGCGGCGCACCAAGGCTTGCTGCGGCGCACCAAGGCTTGCTGCGGCGCACCAAGGCTTGCTGCGGCGCACCAAGGCTTGCTGCGGCGCACCAAGGCTTGCTGCGGCGCACCAAGGCTTGCTGCGGCGCACCAAGGCTTGCTGCGGCGCACCAAGGCTTGCTGCGGCGCACCAAGGCTTGCTGCGGCGCACCAAGGCTTGCTGCGGCGCACCAAGGCTTGCTGCGGCGCACCAAGGCTTGCTGCGGCGCACCAAGGCTTGCTGCGGCGCACCAAGGCTTGCTGCGGCGCACCAAGGCTTGCTGCGGCGCACCAAGGCTTGCTGCGGCGCACCAAGGCTTGCTGCGGCGCACCAAGGCTTGCTGCGGCGCACCAAGGCTTGCTGCGGCGCACCAAGGCTTGCTGCGGCGCACCAAGGCTTGCTGCGGCGCACCAAGGCTTGCTGCGGCGCACCAAGGCTTGCTGCGGCGCACCAAGGCTTGCTGCGGCGCACCAAGGCTTGCTGCGGCGCACCAAGGCTTGCTGCGGCGCACCAAGGCTTGCTGCGGCGCACCAAGGCTTGCTGCGGCGCACCAAGGCTTGCTGCGGCGCACCAAGGCTTGCTGCGGCGCACCAAGGCTTGCTGCGGCGCACCAAGGCTTGCTGCGGCGCACCAAGGCTTGCTGCGGCGCACCAAGGCTTGCTGCGGCGCACCAAGGCTTGCTGCGGCGCACCAAGGCTTGCTGCGGCGCACCAAGGCTTGCTGCGGCGCACCAAGGCTTGCTGCGGCGCACCAAGGCTTGCTGCGGCGCACCAAGGCTTGCTGCGGCGCACCAAGGCTTGCTGCGGCGCACCAAGGCTTGCTGCGGCGCACCAAGGCTTGCTGCGGCGCACCAAGGCTTGCTGCGGCGCACCAAGGCTTGCTGCGGCGCACCAAGGCTTGCTGCGGCGCACCAAGGCTTGCTGCGGCGCACCAAGGCTTGCTGCGGCGCACCAAGGCTTGCTGCGGCGCACCAAGGCTTGCTGCGGCGCACCAAGGCTTGCTGCGGCGCACCAAGGCTTGCTGCGGCGCACCAAGGCTTGCTGCGGCGCACCAAGGCTTGCTGCGGCGCACCAAGGCTTGCTGCGGCGCACCAAGGCTTGCTGCGGCGCACCAAGGCTTGCTGCGGCGCACCAAGGCTTGCTGCGGCGCACCAAGGCTTGCTGCGGCGCACCAAGGCTTGCTGCGGCGCACCAAGGCTTGCTGCGGCGCACCAAGGCTTGCTGCGGCGCACCAAGGCTTGCTGCGGCGCACCAAGGCTTGCTGCGGCGCACCAAGGCTTGCTGCGGCGCACCAAGGCTTGCTGCGGCGCACCAAGGCTTGCTGCGGCGCACCAAGGCTTGCTGCGGCGCACCAAGGCTTGCTGCGGCGCACCAAGGCTTGCTGCGGCGCACCAAGGCTTGCTGCGGCGCACCAAGGCTTGCTGCGGCGCACCAAGGCTTGCTGCGGCGCACCAAGGCTTGCTGCGGCGCACCAAGGCTTGCTGCGGCGCACCAAGGCTTGCTGCGGCGCACCAAGGCTTGCTGCGGCGCACCAAGGCTTGCTGCGGCGCACCAAGGCTTGCTGCGGCGCACCAAGGCTTGCTGCGGCGCACCAAGGCTTGCTGCGGCGCACCAAGGCTTGCTGCGGCGCACCAAGGCTTGCTGCGGCGCACCAAGGCTTGCTGCGGCGCACCAAGGCTTGCTGCGGCGCACCAAGGCTTGCTGCGGCGCACCAAGGCTTGCGTTCGCAAGTGGGCAAACATACTCTGTTGTTTAATTATTTGGGCTTAGTTAATTAGTGGACTAATTAATTTGGGGCGTCCATGCATATTAGTATGGGATATAATAAACACATGTATGAAGAAAAAAGTTAGTATTTCACATTTTTTCGTTAAACACTTTCAATTGAAAAATCGGTAGCTGTGTGTTTTTGTTTTTTACATTCGCAAGTGGGCAATTATACGCAGTTGATTAGTTAAATGGGCTGAGCTAATTAGAGGACTATTTAATTTTGGGCCGCCTGTGCATATTAGTGTGGGATATAAGGAACACATTTATAAAGTAAACAGTTAATGTTTCACAGTTTTTTGTGGAAACACTTTCAATTGAAAAATCTTTATTTGCATGTTTTTTGTATATTACGTTCGCAAGTGGGCACAAATACGCACTTGGTTAATGAGTTGGGCTGAGCTAATTGTGGACTAATTAATTGAGGGCGCCTATGCGTAGTAGTTTAGGATATATGGAACACATCTACGAAGAAAAAATATATTTCACAGTTTTTTGTTGAAACACTTCCATTTGAAAAATTGGTAGTTGTGTGCTTTTGTTTATTACATTCGCAAGTGGGCAAATATACGCAGTTGAATAGTTAATTGGACTGAGCTAATTAGTAAATTAATTAATTGGGGCATCTATGCATAATAGTTTAGGATATAAGGAACACCTATGAAGTAAAATGTTAGTATTTCACAGTTTTTCGTTGAAACACTTTCAATTGAAAAATCGGTATTTGCATGTTTTGGGATATTGATTCGCAAGTAGGCTAATATAATATGGAGTTGTTTAATTACCTTGGCTGAGCTAATTAGTGGATTAATTAATTTGGGGCACCTTTGCATATTAGTGTGGGATATAAGGAACACATTCATGAAGAAACAAATTAATAGTTCCCAGTTTTTCGTTGAAACACTTTCAATTCAAAATTGGGCATCATGTAACATTCGATGATTGACGTTGACCGTTCGTGACGGTCGTTGACTGACTTTTTAAAAATTGGTGCCAGCACGAAATTTGTTGCCAGCACCAAATTTAGTGCTCACTTCTGCCTGGTAAAGTCTTCCGCATGTGGAAACAAAAACAATAAAACACTGTTTAAAAAGTTGAAAGTTCAGATCGCGATTTTACAGAAACTGTCATGTCAGTAAATAACCCAGATACACCAATGGCTGTAAGTGAAGTAGTTAATTTTGTCGTATTGCCACTTTCACTCGGAGTCGGATCATCAGACATCAGCAGACAGCACGATCCGTTCCCAAGTTTCCTTTTTTAATGTTTTTCTTTTCTTTTCTTTTTTTTAAATATTGAAAAATATGTTGTTAGCATTCAATTTATTTAGTATAGTTTAAACTAATCATTGCTCATTTAAATGGCGTAATGTTTTTGTTGATACTGTGTTTGTTCTTCCTGTGCATGATGGTCACGTTTGTTTTCTTAATAATAAATTTAATTGAACAAACCGCCTTATCAATACCTCCCTATTGACTGTCATTTTATTGACTCAAAAAGAGGAAGAAAAAGCTGAATTGTCTAATTAATTTAAATATTCATCAGTCACCTAAAGTGTTGGATCATGGACAATCATAGGTCAGATTGGCCCAATATTACATTAATTATTATAATTATTAATAATTTCATAAATAAATACATAAAATATAATAACAACATCCACAGATTACCAAGAAATGCATTTTTATGATCAAATTCATATGATTTAAATTGGATGTTATGCTTATTTAAAGGTGCCACTCATTTTAGTCTTGTAAAATAATTATACATCTAAGTCTTGTCTTCATCCAAGCATGGAGGTCTATTTCTACCTCCATGATCTAAGTAAGATGTAGGAAAATGGCTGCAGGCATTGTCAGCATCATGGATTACACCATGGAGCTTAGAATGAGTTACACAAAATCATCCAATTACTTGTGGCAATTGTTTTCATACCCCATGACAACTTGTTTTCATTGCATTTATTTCATTTGTACTGAACTGTTCATTTGATTTGCATAATGATTGAGTTCTCCATTGTATAGCCCCACTACCCAAATCTTTGCATGTATTGTCACTGAGCACTGCTGGAATCTTTGTGGTATGTGAACCATTTGACTTTGTTTAAGTCCTACACTGTAGATCTATTGTTTATTCTTTTGAAGCTCAGGGTTGGCATTCTGTGTGTATCCATTGAGTGCTATGAAGTAGAACAAGATGCCGTCTAAATACAAGTAATGTGTGTACTAGTATAGTAATGTATGCCTAGTAATAGTATAGTGCATGGAGGAAGCATGCTTGGTGCATCCAGGCAAGTCTTGTTCTTACATGATATATTTGACAGAGCCAACATTTTTGTGTTTAAATAAAAAAATTGTGTTTTTAACAATCTTGTTCTTGTTCTGCCATGGATGGTTTGGCTTTAAAAGATTAATGATACTTCTTAGAGAAGCTGTTGTTAGTACTCGATGAAAATTATGTACTTGCCAAAGCAAGTCTGACAATTTCTGTCTTTTTATGTTGACATCCAGGACGCAGTGAATGGTTTCCAGCCATCCTTTCGCGACAAACAAGCCAAGCGAGCAGCTTATACCATCTACAGCCAGTCAGAAGATGCTAGTCTTGATAACACTAACAGACTGAACAGTAGTTCACTGAGTGTCAATGGAAACAATGATCCTAACCCTTTACGCTCTCAGCAGCTGGTCAGAGAACTTCGGTTCTCAACAGTGCGCCGGATGTTTTCTCTTCTGATTGTCTTTGACTTCCTACTGCATGCTGTCTTATGGTTCATCTACATTAATGTAAGTTTTCTTGTAAATTAACTCCTTCTGAATTGTTTTACCTGAATTGGATGGATTAGCAAAATCAACCATCGTGCCAAAACATATTCAATATTTGGTGTTGTCTTTCCGACATCCTTGAGCCATACTTCACGTGAATGCGAACGCGAAGTGAATTTGACGTCACTCTCCTACATTCGCAGCGAATTTCGCAAGAAGTTGAACACATTTTAACTGGGGCGAATTGGTCGTCGCGAATTTGTGACGTCAAATTCGCTTCACCTTCGCATTCGCGTGAAGTATGAATCACGCTTTAAGGGTTTTACTGACTATGGAACATTCTAGCTTTTTGATTTTGATGAATTCAAAGTGAGTTAAATGTATTAAATTTAATGGTATGATATTTCACTTATTTTTTGCAGCTAATTGATGTAAAGATTTCACACAGTCTTGACTGTCAAGTGAAACAATATTCAATCCAGTCATCGCTTTTTGATTTTGTGATTGTAGCCGCTGGTCGAACCATTATTCTTCTCTTTGCATATGCAGTGTGCCGTAGCAAGCACTGGCTTGCAGTTGCTGTAAGTTCTTCTTTTTCAATTTATTTCCATAAACTTGAGGAAGTTGTATGCAAGATCAAAATCTTGTAATTTGTACTTTCCTAGAGCTACAAGTGTGAATTATTATTATTATTATTATTTATTTGGCCAAAATTCAAACAATCATAACAATAGAAGGAGTGAACATACAAGTAATTCTACAAATAAATCTTATAATAACAATAATAATAATAACGGCATTTGTAGAGCGCCATCTATCTAGTAGAACTATTCCGATGTGCTGGTGATACTTCCATGGTGGAGATGGAAGACAGCTCAACACAAGCATCCTCTAAAACACAAATCTCACAGAGCACAAATCGGACTGAAACTATGAAAATAGGAAAGTCTTCAAGTGTGTTTTAAAACTGTCTAGTGACTGTATACATCGAATAATCTTATGAAAGATAAACAATGTAAACCAGGAACAAGTAAAGAGGAATAAAGAGAACTATTGGTGTATTTTCTTAAAACCGTTTCATTTCTGTTTTCAGGTGACGACAACTCTATCCTGTGGGTTTTTGATATCAAAGGTGTTTCTGTATCATTTTGGGGTAAGTGTTTCTTTGTGATTGCTTCAGTTTACTGTTAAGTCTCTGGGTTGTTCAGTACTAACAAACTTTTTGCACTCATGTCTGTAAAGGAAATTATAAAAACAGTCTACTTGATCTCATCGCAAGGTAACAACATTAGGGAGCAGAAGAACTTCAGTTTGTTTTATGAGTGGGGCAGATAGGGGAACTATTTGGGGGAATTGTGCCTTTGATGATACAAGAATGGAATTTGGCACACAGTCAGAGTATGTCATGAGAAAGATATTATTAGCTATCACACAAGCGTTAGTGGAATACGGAAAAATATAGTACTTCCATTTGGTATGCCATATCCAACGAAGGCCGAGTTGGATGTGGGACGCAAACATGCTATATTTTTCCGTTTGGCCCTGACGCGTGTGATAACGAATTTATCTTCAAGTAAACTTGACGCGCAATACTCATGGATTTAAAACGGCGTTAGAACAAGGGCATCGTGAGGTATGGGGCTTGCAGCAGTGGGAAATGGGTATAATATTCAGGACAGTAGGAAGGTTGACTGTGTACTGTGTAGATGCATTCACCACATGATATCAAAGTGCAGGCTTGCATAGTTTTTCTATCATCCTGAACTACTGTGGATGTTATTGTTATTGAATGGTGGATAGTAGGAGGGTGTTAAGCACGATTCATTCCTTCCTCATCGCATTATCCTTGGGTATCTTGTCTTAAAAAATCAAAGGAAAGGGAGAAAAATTAGATACATATTACTTGATTTTAATACTGACTTTGTATTTTCTCCGTAGTATAACAAGGATAGCTTAGATGTGTGTGTTACAGATTTCAACAAAGCACATCCTGTGGATTTCTTAATTGCTATATCATCCTTTATCCTTCCATGGGTAGAGACGTGGGTCTTTGACTTCCAAGTCATTCCAAGGGAAAGATCCCTCCAAGAAGGTATACTATTGTCTCTACTTATTGACATCTGACTTCCCTAAATATCTCTAAAAACCACCTATTAGTTTGACCAGATTCGGATCTTGTTGGATGTTCTATGTCTGTGGAGGAGACAGTGACCTCAGGTTCATTAGGAAGGGGAAAGGAAGGGTTAAGTAGCAATAGGAGTTGACAATGGACACAAATTTTTCAGACATTTTAAAAACACAATTTTAGGTTCACAAAGGACACTTCATGGAGGTGACGGAGGCAATTGCCTTCATTGCCCCTGGTCATTGCCTTGGTAGCCTTGAAATGTTCCACTATAAATTTCCTCATAGAAGTGCTCTTTACCAAGGAGAAAATGCCTTGGTGCCCGTGGCATGGGTGGGGTGTGCGTAAAGCGCTCACTCTCAGTCCTCCCACCAGTGTGTCCCTGGTTCGATTCTCGGCTATGGCCATATGTGAGTAGAGTTGTGCGTTGGTTCTTTCCTGTGCCATGAGGGATTTTTCTCCAGGCCATCCGGTTTTCCTCCCTCCGGAAAACTAAACACTTTAGATCTCAGGCTGTGCTCCGTGGTCATACATGGGTTGAGGTGGCAGGCTGCCGAAGTCCCCCTTGAATGCCTGCAGCTTGAACACGTGAAGCCGCATCCTTTGCAATTCAGCTTCTCAGCTGCCAGTATGGATGATTAGCCTCCCAAATTATTCTTGCCCTTTCAAGAACGAAGCATACAGACCTGCTTAAACGGAATTTGAACCTGTGACCTCTGAATTTACATGCCGGTGCTCTACCAACTGAGCTATCTAGTCCCATGTTGGCCTTGACGGTCTTCCTATGGGGTTGGCAGAATAGGTCATACAACCTTATACTGTCAATAAGCCAGGGGTCATGCCCAGAATTCAATACAACCTGGGAAGTGGCAGTAAGGGGATCACACTTGTGTCCTTAAGCAAGACACTTAACCATTATTGATTCGTCCTTTGGATGGGACGTAAAGCTGTTGGTCCCGTGTGTTGTGTAATGCACGTAAAAGAACCCAGTACACTTATCGTATTAAGAGAAGGGGTTTGCCCCGGTGTTTCTGGCATGGTCTGGCAGCAATATGCACCACTTCACCTTGTATCCCTTTCAAGGTGTTGTATTATGGTCGCTTCCTCTCTTAAAATCATTTGTAACAATCTCCACCAGATTTGATAATTTGGCGCCAGGAGTGTCATTTATGACAGACATGGCACATTATAAATGTACACTATTATTATTATTATTGTGGAGGGGTGCGAATTTTACATTTTTGTTTAAGAATGCAATACAATGTACATTATCCTAAGCTTTCAGCATACACTTTCAAATCTTGATCAAAGTCTTCATCAGAATGTACTGTCACAGAGTTCTCAGGGCTCTTATTTGAAGGGAAAACCCACAAGACCGCAGGGCTTGTAGCTCAAAATGGTTACTGTACCAGAATTGTTTTCACAAGACTAGAATCAAAATGAGAAAAAAACCTTCCTGACGCAGTGTAACTTGCATTGAACTGTTTTTATTTGAAAAAGCACTAAGACGTGTAAGAATAGATGTATCAGTCATATGTCTTTATGGGTATTAAGTATACTTCATTATTCAGTAGAATTGAAAGGTATTTTATCAGACTTAAAGTCAACAATTGAACATATTTATTCATTCTTAAAAAAAGATATTACAGGGTGAGGTATTATTATTCAATTGAAAAACACAAGACCAGTGGACTTGTCCGGTCGTCAGTTTACTGGCCCGACGGTAAAATCACTGGCCTCGGGCCTGTGGTCCAGTGTAAAATTTGAGCCCTAATTCTTATTCTCTTGACTTCCTTAGTTGTCATTGATCAACGGAATCAAAATGCTGTTACTGAGAGATCTCCTCTACTTAACAATATTGATGTTCCAGGAAACAGCGACCCTCTCCGGTTTTACTCACCGCAGAACTCTCCTCCTTGTAAGTTGAGCTATTCCTGTTTTTAATTGAGGTCTCAGTTAGTTAAATACTCATTTTGGATGAGGTACGTTAAGTTTATCTGTCATTTTGGTTGCAACAATGTTAGCTCTCAGCCGTCTTACATCAAAATCTCTCATTACTGAGGAAACATTTCAAGACACTCATCGTCTTCCACAAAAATCGTTCTGTGTTTTTTCTGATATAAGCTAGAGGCTATTTAATAAGAAGCCACTACAGCTTGCTTTTTTGACCATTCAGGTCATAATTTTCATTTGGTTTAATGTCCTTTACCTAGCTTCAGACATAGAGAGTGAATCCAGCAGTCTTTATGGGGATAGTTTACGCTCTCATGCTTCAGATTTTAAGTCTTTACCTAACAGTAGACGAGGGTCGTCTGTCAATCTAGCAGCCTCAATCCAGGTAAGATTATTTGATTCCATCTGGACACTTCCACAAAACTTTACATCAATGATTTACAACCACTGATTTATGCAAATTGAATCTGTGTTTTTTGTTTTGTTTTTTCAATCTTTCACATGATTCCCAAAGTTTTAAAATCTTAATTTGTTTCTTATGTACATGAAGTATGAACCAGATTTAAGACACCTCGCTTGATGATGAGAGATTCTAGCCTAGAAGTTGAGGATTTTATTTCATGTTGTTCATATAAAAGGATTTAATCGATATCATCATCATCTTTGGATATCACTTTAATAAGATTCATGTCACTTTCTGTCTTTCTTTCTAGGAACAAGAATACCTACAGAAAGCCAAGGAATCCCTACGGTTTCTTGACAAGATCATTGCAAGGAATGACGGTTGGCACGAAGAGCTTAGAAGTAATGGCTCAAATGCTGTTATTACGAGTACTAAATTTGATGGAATCAAAGGAAAAGTTTACAAATTGGAGGTGAGTAAAACATCAAAATTTCAAAAAGGAGGTACTCTAAGAATTAAATGTCATTCAATCTTCAAAAAACATTAAATTATTTTAATAAACAAATTCGCAGGTTTTAGAGAGGCTTTGAGAAAGTTACATTTTTATTTGTTTTCATTTGTTTCTTGTTCAATCATAATTTTCTTGAATTTGAGATCACTTCAAGTTGAAACCTTTCTCGGGGTTATTGACATTTGCCCCTTGACATTTTTGACGTTTTGTTACATCTACAAATGTTTTATCTCTGAAAGGATTCCTGGCATTACAACTCACCACTTTGATCTCCAAGTGATCGTTGGTTTGGAAGTCTACATCAAGTTGCAATTTTACTGCATCAATACCAAGATTCATGTTCCATGTCTTAGCCCATTTAAAAGCCAAATGCAATATTGGGAAGATCAAAAACCAGAAATGTTCACTGATTTACATAAAACTTAAACGGTATATAGATGGTCAGGATGGAAAACTGACCTTGAAATACTTTTGCCTGAAATGCTATAGTTTTTTAGGAACACTATTTTTGATCCTGCGAGACCAAAACTCAATGTTCTAAAACAGTGAAAACATATAAGGGTGTTTTTCACTGTTTGATCGTGACTCCAATGACTGATAGAGCTTAAACTTTCACAGGTTTGTTATTTCATGTATATGTTGCGTCACATAAAGTGCAGATACTGGTATTTGACAATTGCCAATGTTGTATATGGGCTTTCAGTCTACTGTTTCTTAAGGGTACCGTTTCTTAAAGTTTACTGTTTCTTTTTGTCATTTACTATTTTCTTCTACAAACTTAACAAACACATTGTATTTTTCCATCAATAGAATTACTGCTTTGTGTGGTTGTTTTTTACTTTTAGCTACCGTGTTTAAATTGTAGTTTAACGCTGTGTTTTATGCTTCCTAAACAATTGCCAAATAAAAACTGTCTAACTAAATTTGTATTTTGTCACCTCCTACCAGACGGAGTTGCCTGTACCTCCAGAACAAGTAGTGACAATACTTTGGGATAATGTTGAGAGTAGCCCAACCTGGAACTCTTCAATTCTTGAGAGCGAGGTTGTGCAACAGATTGATGAGCATACAGACATTGTGTATAACGTCAGTACTGGTGGTCCGGGTAATATAGTAGCTGGAAGGTAAGAATAGGAAACCATTGAAACTTTGCATGGTGGAGATACAATCTAGTAAGGTTTACAGAGACACCATGTACATGAGTAGGATTTGAAACTTTGCATGGTGGAGATACAATCTAGTAAGGTTTACAGAGACACCATGTACATGAGTAGGATTTGAAACTTTGCATGGTGGAGATACAATCTAGTAAGGTTTGCAGTAACACCATGTACATAAGTAGGATTTGAAACTTTGCATGGTGGAGATACAATCTAGTAAGGTTTGCAGTAACACCATGTACATGAGTAGGATTTGAAACTTTGCATGGTGGAGATACAATCTATTAAGGTTTGCGGTAACACCATGTACATGAGTAAGATTTGAAACTTTGCATGGTGGAGATACAATCTAGTAAGGTTTACAGAGACACCATGTACATGAGTAGGATTTGAAACTTTGCATGGTGGAGATACAATCTAGTAAGGTTTGCAGTAACACCATGTACATAAGTAGGATTTGAAACTTTGCATGGTGGAGATACAATCTAGTAAGGTTTGCAGTAACACCATGTACATGAGTAGGATTTGAAACTTTGCATGGTGGAGATACAATCTATTAAGGTTTGCGGTAACACCATGTACATGAGTAAGATTTGAAACTTTGCATGGTGGAGATACAATCTAGTAAGGTTTACAGAGACACCATGTACATGAGTAGGATTTGAAACTTTGCATGGTGGAGATACAATCTAGTAAGGTTTGCAGTAACACCATGTACATGAGTAGGATGTGAAACTTTGCATGGTGGAGATACAATCTAGTAAGGTTTGCAGTAACACCATGTACATGAGTAGGATTTGAAACTTTGCATGGAGATACAATCTAGTAAGGTTTGCAGTAACACCATGTACATGAGTAGGATTTGAAACTTTGCATGGTGGAGATACAATCTAGTGAGGTTTGTGGTAACACCATGTACATGAGTAGGATTTGAAACTTTGCATGGTGGAGATACAATCTAGTAAGGTTTGCAATAACACCATGAGTAGGATTTGAAACTTTGCATGGTGGAGTAGAATCTAGTGAGGTTTGAGCACCTCTTCAAAAAGTGACTATAACCTTGTTTATGACCAAGAAGTGAAAATATTTAATTCTACCTTGTAAAGCCTCAAGTTATAAAAAAAGTCCAAACTGTTGTCAACTCAAGATATTCTCATCTCCTTTTAATTCTCCAACAGGGACTTTGTATCTGTCAGGAATTATTGGCAGAGAGGAGATGGTCATGTGTGTAGTAGTGTAGCAGTAGAGCATCTTAGTAAACCGCCATGCAGTAAATATGTCAGGTAGGTGTTAACAGACATCCACTGTGATCAAACTTTCACTGTTTAATTTGAGGCGATACTTTGCTGTAGAGTAAAAATGACTGAATTTGTAAAAGAGTTACTCTTTGTATTGCAGAGGTTCTAATGGACCTAATGGTTGGGTCATAGAGAGACTTCATGGTGATCCATTTAAATCCAAGTTCATTTGGATTCTCAATACCGACCTTAATTTCAAGGTAAGATTTAGGTGTTAAGTGTTCAGGCACCACCCGAACACATCTTTGAAATTTTTCTGGTTTTTGTTTTTGTTTTTGTTTCAGTTATTTTTTCTTCTTTTTCTCACTGTACTATCTCGGCAAAGCTTCTGATACTAGCCAAGCTCACAGAGACCTGAAAGTTCTCACATACAAATACCTTTACTTCTTAATGTACTTAAAAGTTAAAACAGCATGATGACGTCACCAGCTGTGGAGTTACACTAATTTAAAGGTTGTTTTTTTTTTATCATAACTCCTGAACCTTACTATGGATTTCTGCAATCAATATACCATTTGAAAAACTTAAGAAAAAGGTTGCACTGAAATGACTTTTACTTCCGGTTCCAATAGGAAGCTAAAGAGAAATCTACAACCAATGTGCTGGGGAATTTCAAAATGCTTTCAAGGCATGAAATATTTACTAACATCTGATTTTTTAGCAAATATTAACTGATCAATTCATAACACATAGCAGCGCCCTCTAGTGACGGGATTGTAAATACATTATTTTACTATAATATTTGAGAGTGTACAATGTATACTATATCAACTGATAAGTGAACTTTGTATGAACTTCAAACTTGATACATGGTTACATGTTTATAACAATATTTCTTACATCATTTTGATGTCATAAAAGAGGCCTACTGTTCATGTAAACCAAAATTTAATGTTTAAAAAATTTATATATCAAGGACCATAAAGATAAAATCAAAATATTGTTAGTATTTTGTTGATAATGAAAAATGTAAACAGACATTGAATCGATTTGACCTTCACTTCTGATCCCAATTGGAAGTTCTGATCCAAACCAGAAGTTGAAGTGAACAAAATATTTTTGAGCCATTGCGGTATTGAAATGAAATTCAACATATCTTAATGTCAAACCCAAACACCTGCGTGTTGGTTATCAACAAACACTGCTTGTCTAGTTTTTTTCTTTATTGTTTCTATATTAAATTTAGTTTAAAGCGCCGCCAAGATCAATATCAAAGAGCAAGTTTGGAAAAAAATGTTGTTTATTACAAGCTTTATTTGTTCAAGTATAACAGGTTCCCTTTTTCCAGTCAACACATGGAAACTAAGCTGCCAATCTGTTTCCTTGAGCTATTTTTGGGAGTGCTTGGTAGATCTTGGAAAGTTTCTACTTGAACTTTGAACTGTATGAATGCAAAACCCTTTATGTTAAATAATCATTGTGTTCTTTAGATTACAATTTCGTCCAACCTTGACGCTAATAAAATGTGTTGATGTTTACCAAAATAGGTATGGACACCACAAACTATAATAGATACTGCCCTCTGTCATGTGCTAATGGACATAGGAACTAACTTGCAAAAACATGTACAACAGCGCCACCAAGAGGCTGGGGATGCTGAGTCAAATCTTGTCATTGCAGATGGAGTAGATCAATTGAGTGTAAGTAGTTATGATGAGATAGATGATAAGCCAGAATCTTTAGACAGCTTTGGCTCGGCCTGAGACAAAGTATGGATGAATTTTTAAGACATTTAGGCTGATTTGACTGATTAAGACACCCAAGTCTGGTTCTATGCAGCAATTGTTGGAGCACTTGAAAATCGGAAAGTTAAGAACCAGACAAGATTTCATTTGAGCCTTATATTAAGGCCGTGTCCGTATTGTGGTTGCCAAGGGCTTCAACGCATGCTGACTCCATTACCAAGCTGCAGATGCAGCTGCAGCTGTAGCTGCTAATTGCTTACTTAGGCCCTCTCTGAATTGATGGCTTTGGCTGTGGCTTCAGCCAGAATGCCCAAAAGTCCTACTCTCCAATGTTGTTGCAGCAAACAGCCATAGTCGCAGCAAAAGTTGCTAAAGTAGGAAACTGCCTAAGACCATGGCTGAATTGATGGCTGCGGCTGCGGCTGTGGCTGTTGCTAATGGCAGCCTGTACTTCTTCACATGTTAACGTATCCATTTATTTAGAAACAACCTAAGGCTGTGTACGAAATTAAACTTCTTCGGCTATGGCTAGGTCCATTGCCTGAATAGACAATGTTTAAGAATAGACCTTGAGTGATCTAGCCATTGCCACTATACCGAAACACAGCTATGGCTGTGTCCATTGCCAGAATAGATAATGTTAAAGAATAGACCTTGTCAGTGATCTAGCCATAGCCACTATACCGAAACGTGGCTATGGCTGTGTCCATTGCCAGAATAGATAATGTTGAAGAATAGACCTTGAGTGATCTAGCCATAGCCACTATACCGAAACACGGCTATGGCTGTGTCCATTGCCAGAATAGATAATGTTGAAGAATAGACCTTGTCAGTGATTTAGCCATAGCCACTATACCGAAACGCGGCTATGGCTAGGTCCATTGCCTGAATAGACATTGTTGAAGAATAGACCTTGTCGGTGATCTAGCCATAGCCACTATACCGAAACGCGGCTATGGCTAGGTCCATTGCCTGAATAGATAATGTAGAAGAATAGACCTTATGAGTGATCTAGCCATAGCCACTATACCGAAACACGGCTATGGCTAGTTCCATTGCCTGAATAGACAATGTTGAAGAATAGACTTTGTCGGTGATCTAACCATAGCCACTATACCGAAACCATTAATTCAGACAGCCTAATTCATGAAGTTGTACCAACATTGAGTGACAACGGTTACGGCTATGGCTATGATCAGTAGGTGCAGCCACATAGTGGAGTTACAACTGCAGAGACAAACCCAATGCTTTCAGCATGGTCAGAGAAACTTGTGTGTGACAAAACTTAAGAGATTGATCCGTAGATTTTTACAATCCATGTAACAGTATTTAACTGGAGTTAGTCTTTATTACCTATATTAATAGACCTTATGGGTATGACGTCACTATGAGGTTTTAGTACAGGAAAGAACACCCTCGCGCTGAGGTCAAAATAGCTACAACGCACGTTGCATAAGGTTTGTAATAACCACAACTTACGTATCACATTTTGCACTTTGCATGTTGGAGTACAGTTTGGTGAAAATTGTGACAGAAAGAAGTTGAATTGTAAGGGTGGTGTCATCAGCTGGGTGAATGCTGAGCACGGTTTAATCTCCTCTAATCTCTTGAATTTATTGTAGGTTATGTTATTTATGTACAGGAAGATAATTAATAAGAAGTGATACCATACAAAGACTTTGTAGTCTTATTTTTATTTTGAAACCATGAGGTGTTTTTCTTGTTTTAGGGCTATGACCATTTTTTGTTTGCTCTTCATTGATGCTACCAACGAATGTACAAAATGTGAAATAAATGGAATAATTTAAAACGAAATACTTCTGATAATTTGGCCAGAAGGGGGAAAAGAAAATGACATGGAAATTCAAATCACTGTTGCCAATTATTGGACCAAGAAACGAAAATGTACCGGTGTAGACAATCGAACGTAAGACAGTATTATTAAGATATGAAGTTTATGAAGAATTTACATTTAATGTTATTAACTTCCGTTTGAGTTGGTTTCAATGAGAGGCTTAAAAGGATTTTTATATTTAATTATTTTTCAGAATTTATTTTAAATGTCTTCTTTTTTTGTACAAAAACGTCAATTTTGTTTCATTCGGTAATCTAGAAAGAATGATGTTCAATTTCTGAAATAATTGTTAGAGATGGTTTTATTTTGCGTGACTAAAACGCAGCCAGATTCGGAAGGGATTCGTTTGTAGCGTCCCTAGCCTCCCAACAGAAACTTAGGCCGTTTTCGAAACCACGGCGTAGGTTTGGAGTCTGGCTTAGGCTCCGTCAGATAGTTCGAAAACGCGCGATTTGGTACAGTGCTTCAAAACAGCCGGACGTAGCCTAAGCCAGAGCCCAAGCTTTAATCTCCGGTTTCGAAAGGACCCTATGTGTGCTACAACTACAACATTAGCCAAAACGTATTTTACGTCAATTTGTTTAAGTTTGTAGCAAAGAAAAGGGTGTTGCTTAATGAAATTTATGCGTGTACAATCTTGTTTAAAATGAGGATATCGTGCGGTAAAATCAAATTTTAAATCATGAAGTAATGTGTAACTTTAAACATGATGGAGACAGATTATTATCCAAGTATTGATATTATTGGAATAATAAAGTGCGCAATTGTGTTTCCTTGTACGTGGGAAACCATTGTTCATAACATGTTCTTTATAAGCGCAAGACTTGCGCAGCCTCATAGCTTTTGCATGTTTACATTTTGATATGACATGTACATGTGATAATATACTGAATAAATAAAAAGTGAATTGTTAATATTTATGCACAATAAATAATTATAAGTTGGTCAATGATCAATCGTTCATGTTGGAGTTTGGTGGCGTGGTATTATGTTTAGAACTGATGTAGCATGGTCAACACAACTGAATTCATGGTAGTGTTTTTGCAGTTCCTGTTGGCGGATTTGTGATCTTGGTGGGGCGCGGGCAGGGTTGGTTGAGGAAGAGCCAAATGCTGATATCACTTCAGATACCTATTGGAACCAGGGTATGTGACCTGTTTAATATGTGTGTTGCAGTCAGCCTGGAGTTTTTTCCATATAAATGTAACTTAAACTTGGGCCTGACTTAAGGTATACATTGACTGGCATTTTGTAAGGCCGGCCATAAGTTGACTTAGTCATAAAAGCTCGCAACATGTTTTGTCTCTAAATAAATTATTCGCATATTTCACTGAAAGCTTGACCTCATCCTGGTTGTGCCTTTGGTATTGTTCCATTAATTAACATTGTTTTCAATAATTGCAATTTTCTAACATTTACAATAATTTTTGGTACGAATAGCTGCTTATAAAAACCACACAAAGCAGTAAAATTGGACGAGGAAATTTTGAGAGTTTATTGGATTGCCTCTCCACTGTCTTTCAGCCGTTGTATGTGGAATGAAGCTGGTGTAATGAAAAGGGGGCAGTGATGTATCATGAATCTACGGTTCACCTAAAGACGATGTATAGTACGTGTGTTTGGCTATGGCTGGAGGAGGTGAATGTAGCCGTCAGGTTGGATATGGACAAACAGTGAAGCAGCCATAGTTGTTTCGGACCCCGCATAAGTTGGTCATTATCCTGGGGTCGTCTGATGCCTCTCCAAAAATTGCAAGCACCATTGCGGTTACTTCAGCCTGTGATGTAGAAAAGTATAGATACAACAAAACAAGCAAGCAAGGGTGCACGAAAAACGATACCATTGATGACAGGGTAGAAAGTCATGCTTGAGATCAAGTGTAGTGCCAACTCAAAACGCAAATTCTGTCTCTTAACCGAAGACTGAGTGGGGTGTAGCTTACACTAACAGCTTGCAAGCCCCGTAGTGCACGTGCAGTCGTCCCATGATCATCAACCCTTTACCCGGTCTCATGCCCTCGCGGTCATAGTGAGAACCGATCCGGTCTACCACAAAGGGCTCACACCGGTTGAACGGTCTGCGCACCGGATTGGCGCGGTATTGTGTCCCTTTTCTGTACCGTCGTCGCGGTGCTGCCACCGGCCAATTTTCATGCACGACGTGGTGGCAACAAAGCCCACTAAATTGGACTTGACGCTGAAGTCAATCGGTGCACAAAGGCAGGCCGATACCTCCCCCATGTTAACTGTTCCCGGGGAAATTACTTTCCATTTACTACCGTGTTCTTTGCCCAATGGGCCGCAGAATTAAGATTATACAATTGCATAGTTTTAATACCGTCAAAGAACTAAACTGCGCCGCCGCGATTTTTGTTCCCCACTTCTTTCCTGGACTGAAACTGGGTGAGACATTGACATAGGGGTTAATGGCAACTGTAACCGCATGGGCCGTGAGAACTTGAAAATTGCCCGGGATGGTCTGGCTAACCACACGGCAGCGTCCCTGGCCACCTTGGCTCCAGCGGGGCCTGGTGAACACAGCAATCTACTTCAGGCCCTAAACTCGTTCGTCAACTAAAATAGAGCGAGGGACCAGTGATTTGAAATTGCGCAAATGGCTTCAAGCCGTGTTGTTAGAGATTAAATGATTCTGTAATCGAGGGAGGGAACAGAGAGAGAAACCCACGACCGCGAAAAAGTTGATTCAAATTTAAGGCAGCTGCGTTCGAGACCTTCGTGATATTGCAAGTTTTAGGATTGACCTTTTGAACCTACGTAATTTCCTCCTCATGTAAATTCAAGATGGCGGTCGTAGTTGATTAGTAACAAGAGCCTTCTATACCTCATTGTCTCTAGAGAGAACCTGATATAGGTCGATAAACCTGCTTCGGCGCTCGTCCCCCCCCCCCGCCCACCCACCCATACCGGCCGTAGAACAACCAGCCTATGACGTGAGGCTTCAAACACAAAGGTGACCGTTTAGTCATGAGAAACAAACCGTGTCAAACTGACTCCGATATCGGGTCATTGTGACTCTAATACATGATCAATGTAATCCAAACCTGGGTCCAATATTAAGGCCAAGCCTAACTCAAAGCTAACCAGTGTGATGTTTGGACAAGGAATTCCTCAACCTTTTTTTCTGAAAACAGCATCATGTGTATGAGAGTTGGTATAATTTTTGTATTTTGTTTTCAAATGCCAAATAATACAGTGCGATTGGTTCTGACACCTGAACAAAAACCAAATCAAATTGAGAATATCGTGGAGGCTGCTGGCCCAACAGCACGGATCGAACCAAGGTCGACACAATAGGGAGGAAATCGTCATCAAGTTCCGTTGGACTCGGTGTTTATTCAATTTGACTGCAGGGGCAGCAGACTATTTTCTTATAAAGCCCCACCCTACCACTCCCTCTATAAACCCCACCCCTACCCCACCCTCTATCCAATGGGTGTTTCTTGCTTTGAGCGTTAGCATACGAGGTCACAATAAAGAAGCATCAGTTTGGTACACTTATTAATGTTTAGTGGATCATATTCTCATCCATTTACAAGCCCCACCCCTACCACTCCCTCTATAAACCCCACCCCTACCCCACCCTCTATCCAATGGGTTTTTCTTGCTTTGAGCGTTAGCATACGAGGTCACAATAAAGAAGCATCAGTTTGGTACTCTTATTAATGTTTAGTGGATCATATTCTCATCCTTAAACTGACTCTTGTTTGCCACCAGGCCCGATATGTAGGTCACGACACATACTGGGGGCACAAACAAGTCCAGGTACTTAATTAATTGTCCCCTACGGAGAAATCTGAAATATGTCTTTAATGAAGAGATCCATGTATCGTATAATCACCGTTGATATAATGACGAGGATGTTTCTGCTGTAACCTTATCCGGCAATTTTGCGTTTTATACGGCAAGGCTCGGGCCTCTGGAGCGGGCACACACACGGTGTTTTCCATCATAAGGCAATGTTGGATTGAACCAACTCACAACAGAAGCCCTAGTTCCAAATATTGGATCAATTTAAAGATCTTTTAAAGCCCGGTGCAATGTGTGATATGTTTCCTTCGTAACGGATTAATATCGGTTGCCTACACCCGGCTTGAAGTGTCACCAAGCTCATTTTACAAGGGCCTGCGGATGTCCATGAACAACGCCTTTAGTTTACCTCAGTCTGATAACTCTTCATGTTGCAAAAGACGTCATCTGAAACGCTCAGATGCAATTATACACGGAGAGGTTTATTGTGCTGATACGGTGCTCTAATTTAACGAAGCTAATGAAATGGAAGAAGAGTTTTCGTTCTATAATCGTCTCTAATTGCATTTTTAACGATTTCACTGTTTAATCACGCATTAAATCAACTTTTTTTTACTTGCCTAGTTTAAAAATGGAAACAAAATGGCCCGGAAAGATGAAACTTTAATAGCCTCTGAATAAACTGATGAGCCCATTTTGTTTGTTGTTCTCTCTCTCTCTCTAATTTGTTCTGCATGCGTGAGTCAACGGGATCATATTCTGATTGGGCCATTAAGTCATGGTCCTTGCCCCCCCCCCCCTTTTTTTTTTTTGGTGGTGGTGGGGGGGGGTGACTGGATTACTGGAACATTCTAAAATAATAGAAATTATAGTTACTTTCTCTACCTAAATATTTGGTAAAAGCAATACAAAATAAATAAATAAAGAAACCAATAAATAAGTAAATAAATAGAAAATTACAAGTCCTTTTTAAACCCGTTTTGGAAAAAGGAAAAAATGAGCAAACTATAAACCCAAATTTAAAGAAGTACCCGGTAAAAGTGAAAATTCAAAACTGCCAAAAGAAGGAGTCAGAAAATACTACCAAAACCAAGAATAAGATATAAATTAAAACATGCTTTGGGATGTTTTATGCACAGTTTGTATTTGAAGCACAAAGAAACTACTAAATTATAATCTAAACCATCTAATTCTTATATACAACCCAAGGCCTTTTCCGTATGCATTTTTTATTTTCTTTTTCCAAATTTGAAGCGTGTATCTTTTGATTTTGTAAAAGAAAACATAGCTTGAGAGTAAATCGTACTTGCCCAGGGACCTAACAGCTTTGATATTCGGTTTCTAATAGGTCTGGTCTATTAATAACAAATCTGTCTGCTGAAATATCTTTCCAGGCTGTTACACATCACCATATAGGATGCAAACTATACGCCACTTTAGTTTCCTGTAAGTCTCTCTACTTCACGTTGACCATAGTTTGTTGTATAAATCTTTGATTCATAAAGTATAGTTTTTGCTTCATAAACACAACTACCGGGTTAATTCTTGACCTTTCAGTGAGTGTGTTTGACCCCTTCTGAGTCATTATGACCCTGCGTCCGGCTCAGAAAGAGGACCAGGAATTTGGAGTCAAACAATGAAACCAAATTGAACCCTAGTCACAGAATTGTGTTTTTAACTCTGAACATGGGTTACCTTCGAGATACATGGTCAACTGAACCCCATAGAGAAGGGACAGGCCAAGTGGGAGGTCAAACCGCCCCCTCTTTCTAGAGTGGGCCATTGATGACGGGGTATCAACTATCATACTTCTCACTCAAGTCAACAGACTTTATACGCAGAGTTTTTTTGTAGAATTTACAAACGAAACCCAGTCAAAAGGTGTTAATTTGAGGGGAGGGAATGGGTCATGGAAAATGCAATTGTACGTCAGTTTTGATAACTTGATTGAAGTGAATGTTTGTGTTATTTCAGCTTCCCGGGGTTTAAGTGTTTAAATGTTTTTATTCAGTGAAATAATACAGGAGAGACTAATAAGAAGCCAATTCTAAAAGATTACAGCGACTACGTCTTACGCCGTCAATATTATTGACTTTGTATTAGAGAAGATCCAAAACAGTCTACACAATGTCAACACGGCTTCATTTTAATGCATTGAATTACACAGTGCTAAAGTCACGGTCGAGATGCAGGCGTGTTTGTATGTATAGCCCATCGACTGTGTGTGCCGTTGTAATAATTAGCCTAATTGTCACATGCAATACCCACAACACCTGGCTCTCAAAACTAGGCCATACTCATAATAATCAAATCCAATGTCAATATGTGCAGACTAACCCATGCTTGGTTAGAAAATCCAAAATTAAACTTTGTTGGGTTTTTCCCTGAGTCAATCATGAACTTCTGTGTATGACCATATATACATCGTGGCTATATGGCTTGGTAGTTAGCGATAGTGTTAAACAAATTAAGCGAATCAATCTTAGGAAATTAAAACTAACAAGTTTTAAGCAGAATATTTAGCGGATGTGGAATTATTTTGAACGGGTACATTTATGAGTAATAACACTTGTTATGCACAGATCACTGGTGAATGTTTTACTCAAATCTCACGCAATTGTCGCACAAGTCACGGCAGCTGAGCAATTTGCATTGTTGACTTAATTAGAGTATAAATAACAAAAGCTTGATCGGGCAAACAAGATTCAAGCATGACAACGGTAGGACGCTGTTGAGTTTCTATTCGGTAGCTTGGTACTCCAACCAGCCTGTCTAAATAACTCATCATTCTGTCTCCCATGAATTCGGGCTACCATTAACCACAAGTTCACTATGGTATTATTGTCAGGTACTTTGTAAAAACGCCATCGCATTGAATCTTTTGTCAGAGCTACCCTCCCTTTATATTGATTGTAGGATTATGTTTTTTTATATCGCGCAACAAGATTTATGATTTAGGTTTATTGGAGTGAATTAAATTTAAACCCCATATAGGAGAAAACTTTTCAGAGAAAATCTTCTTTGTGTTCAGTTTGTTAAATTTTTTGAAACTGTCTGAGGTACCAAGCATTCTTATACGGTTGTATACTAATCCAGCTTAGTCTAGATACTTTTTGAATAGTTTTTGTCCTGATGCTCACGGGCTATTCTGCTTTTATACAACGGTTGTTCTACCGGTATCTTCTGGTTACCAGTGTTCTCGTCACGTTATTTTAACTTTACTGTCAGGTTATTTTATCTTAGCTTCCAGGCTGTTTTTACTCTTACTCTCAGGCAGTTACTTTCAGGCTGTTTTACCTTTACTCTCAGGTCATTATTTTTACATTTACCCTCAGGCTGTTTTACCGTTATTCTCAAGCCATTTTACATTTACTCTCAGGCTATCTTACTTTTACTCTCAAACTATTTTACCTTTAATCATATAGGATGTTTAACCTTTACTCTCAGGCTATTTTACCTACGTTTTCTTTCAGGCTGTTTTACCTTTACTCTCAGCCTAATTTACCTTTACTCTCAAATTTTACCTTTACTCTCTATGTTACCTTTAGTCTCAGGCTATACATTTACTTTCAGGCCTTTTCACCTTTACTCTCAGGACATTTCACCTTTAGGCCTACTCTCAAGCTACTTTATCTTTACTCTCAGGCCCTTTTGACCTATTAGTATCAGGCTATTATTTTTACCGGAACTCTCAGGTTAGTTTACCGTTATATCTGGCTCATAGTTTACCGTTGCTCTCGGCTATCGGGCAACCATTTCACCAGCACTCTCTGGCTATTTCACAGATTCTCTCTGGCTATTTTACAGATTCAGCTCTCCCCTTTTACAGATTCTATCTGGCTGTTTTACAGATTCTGTCTTCCCATTTACAGATTCTGTCGGGATTCCGGTATTTTACAGATTGTCCCTGGCTATTTTACAGAGTCCCTCTGCCATACAGATTCTCTCTGGCTATTTTACCGGTAGGCCTTCCTCCGGCTAACTGATACCATGGGACTCAACATATTCTCTCCAGTTATTTTACAGATTCTCTCTGGCTATTTTATTGCTCTCTCTGGCTATTTTATCGCTACTCTCTGGCTATTTTACTGGTACCTCAGGCTAACCGATACTCAATCTCGTGGTACTTCACCATGTACTCTCCGGCCATGTTGCAGACAATCCTATGGCTATTCTATCATCAGTAGGCCTATACCTTGTTTTCTCTGGCAATTTATTCGGCACTCAAAATACCTGTTTACATAGCTACCAGATACTCTCATTTAGTTGTACTCCTTATACCGGGTCTAGATCTACATTACGTCCTGTTTCAACGTTTGTTTTTTAATTGAGTTTGGTTGGTTTTGCGAACATTATACGGGAAAGTATGTCAAAAATATATTTTGAACGCTTTGTCTTTCCAGTTGAAACAGTAGGCATCCCTTGAGTTTTATAAGAGCAGAGATACCCATGATGACGTTCATTAAGTGAAGGGAATCAAAGATCGTGTAAAATGAAATATTTTTATGAAAATGTTTTAACCATCTTGAGATGATCCTACATAAACTGAAGTATAATTTATCGGCACACACCTTAATGTTAACATACTTTTACGCGTCGTATATCTAAACAAAAAAACTCAATCAAGTTAGATTGTAAATGAATATTTTCCCAATATTTTGGGGTACTGTCTCATATTCCTCTCTCTTCATTTTTTAATAATGGACCATAAGTTATAATGAGGCAATTAGTAAAGCAACCTGAGAGAAGTTAACAGCACACCTGCTTGAGTTGATATGTATAACCTTTGCAGATTTCTAGGTCTCTCGACGTAAGTTGCTGTCAATAAACTATTGTATAATTCAATTTTCCCATTCAAATAATGATAACCTCAACTTTATTATTTTGTAAACCATTCATAATTCATCCATTGGTGGAGTTTCATTTGATGGATTGCGGTTTAGGAAAATAGACCCATGTAGAAGTGAACACTTTCTTTTATTCATGTTTTTTTTTTCAGTCGGCAAAACTTGAAACGTGGTTCTGGTAATTATGGTGGTTAGGCGGCTACACGTACGAGTCGTTACGATCACGGAACTGCTTCAAATAGAACACACAAAGGTACTGCAAGCAGTGGGCCTTTATTTGATAGCCTCGGGCAGAATTCCGGGAGAAGTTTTAAAAAGCAGAAAATTATTAATACAGTAGCAGACCGTGTCACTGAATTGTGGAATTACCAGCTACTATGGTAGACTTGAAAAGATTCGGTAAGGTTCAAATAGAACCCAGTGGACCATGTCAAGTTGACAGGCCACTGTGAGTATACAAGAGAAGACCGTCATTTCACTCATAATATGCAAAGATAATTCATAACCGTGTTCAATGTGTTCTGGATGGCGGCCCGCTTCAAAGTTGGGAACGATTATCGTCCCACGATGACCTACAGTTTAATTGTGCAGAAAAAATGAACATCAGTGACGCACCGTCGACCGTAGCAAAACTAAGGCAACTGAAAAAAAGAAGCTAAACGTTGCTCATTTTGTTGAGTCGTCAGTGCCCATATTGAAGTCGACAGTTTCATTTCTCTTCTACGGTTGACATGGCAGTGAGGTCATTAGAGATGCAACTATTTCATCACAATGTACACGTCTGGGTGCCAGACGGAAGCGAGGGCAATCGCATAGTGTGTAGACAATCCCATTTCATGCATGGTGGGTCAGACACCAATCTTTGGGGGCATACGACAGTTAGTATCCGTGCCTTAATCACGTCATAATCCACGCTTGCCTGGGTGCAACATTACTCCAAAGTCCGTTCTAAAATTTCTTATTATAGTATTTGCCGTTCATTGCAGCGAAATCAAAGCTGGTAAAAGTTTTAATCTCAGTAGAAATAAAATAAGTATAAAATAACAGTGTAAAGAAACTGTCTTTCCTAATGGCGCCGTATAAATAGTTTCAGGAAATGGTATATAGAATGAGTAAGTAAAAATCAGTGGATTAAAGCAATTGCTAAATTGTTAAAACATTAAAAACACTAAAACGAATGAGCCGTAAACATCAAAACAAAACAATAGAAAGCGACTCACGCTAAAACAAAACTAAACTTCTTTTTTTTTCTTTTTCTTTTTTTAGCTTACGGTATCAAAAATGGCATCCAGAAGCCCCAGAAGGACCAGCTTTTCTTGTTTTGAATCAACAAAGCCTGTGCTAAATTGACACATTGTTCAAAAGCACAGTCTTGTGGTGAGAAGTTGATGTTTGAGTTATCCGTTTAGAGTCTGACCCAGAAACGTGTCAAGTTGACCCTGAATTGTCTTCATCTCAGTCATGTAATCTGAGGCTTATTTCAGCTGATAAACATCTCATTGTCTCTATTACGAATCTTTGTATATATTTTATTCAAATATGGATTACGAGGATTTCTCGTGTCAGGTAGATCACCAGAAAGGAGTACAGTGAAGACGGCAGGCTGAGCGTGACGGGCACGGTCATTCCAGGTAAGCCACCAGAAGGGTATGCGTTGAAGACGGAAGGCTGAGCGCGACGGGCACGGTCATTACTTCGTCTGTAGAGGTGGTTAGATTTTGTTTCGGCATGAAGGTAGCCTCCCAATAAACTTAAAAACCGGCAATTTCCTTGTCGGATAAGTCAAGAAAACTGTTCCACGTTTTAACGCGATTTGCAGTGGTAGACGTATAATACACACCATAAGAGATAACAGATTAATTGTCATCTTTGTAATAGACATGTTCAACCAAAATTACTAAAAAAAAAATGGACGGACTATTTTACTTTTGAGTCTCAATTTATTGGCATTCATTTAAGGGAGAATACAGGATTGGTATTCATCACTTGTTTTGTATTTCATTCTGAAAGCTGACTGATTATGAAGTTCATACCAGTACCAATCTTCCATGGCAATATTTTGTCCGAAATACTATCAATGTCGTGAAAATAGAATTTAAAGACCCCGTTTTAATTATGGTTATAACAATAGAAATTAAGGACAATGTTTTTACATGCTGAAAAGTGTGCACGGTTTTTCACTATTTTCTCGTGACTCAGACAACGGATTGAGCCCAAATTTTCACACGTTTGTTTTTCATATATATATTGAATCACACAAAGTACAAAGTAAGAACACTGCACTACCAGCTTTACCAAGCCTGTATTTTACCTTTCAATTATAGTGGGAAGGCAAGAAAGCCGCATGCAATTCTACATCTCCATCATGAACTCGTCTAAATTGGTGAGACCCGAGAGGTTTTTTAGCTCAATGTGTCATTGTTGAACAAGCTCAGGTAAATACAAACTGGGGGTTTTATGAGGGTGCCTTCTCCCTCAACGTCTCTAAATTGACATGGTTCATTTCAGATGGTACATACTATTCAAATTTAACTTTTAAATGTCAACCAGTCAAGCGGGAAACTCAACTATTGATGTAAAATGTTTTGTATCATGATCTTTTTTTTTTCAATTCAAGTTATCACTTCGGTGATAATTCACATGAATATTGATGATTAACATCACAAGTGAGTCTGTTTATTTACGAAGTGTTGTTTGTCTGGCTTTGGTTGCGTAAATTTGTTTCATTTTACTATCCCACAGAAAAAAATGCGAAATTTAAAATGTGAATTAAAAAAATGGTTTCTAGTAGAAGTTTGCCTGGAACTGGTTTGCATGTAAAATGCCTGGTATGATGTGGTCCTATTAAGGTTCTATATTTATCAAATGAAATACACAATGTTCGTGTCCATGGCAGTCTGCATGATAATGATGCCGGTATCACAAGCCAAAAAAATATATGATTAAACACTGGTTCGGAAAAGTGTGTTTTTTTTTAATAGCTCTTCTCGTTTTGTTTTGTTTTGTTTTGTTTTTTGGGTTTTTTTTTGGTTTTGTGTGTGTGTATAGAAAGCATGTCATGAATGTAAATGGCTCCATGTTTTGGATCTGGCTTATAATCTGACGCCATTTTGAAGCCTAGTGGGGGTTTTCCCGTTCGGAATCCAACATCAAACACGAAGCCGTATCCGTAGCCAGAGCAGTCAACTCAAAAACCTTTCTGAATCTTGTAGATTACAAACAAATTATTTTGATCAACGTATACGGGCTATGTCTGTGGTTGGCTCTACAATAACTTGTGTATTCAATAAAGATTATGGAAATCTCTGGAATTTTTCAAGGATTTCGAAGAACAAATTAAGGTTAAAAATGCTCGACTATTGAGAGCGATAAGTTCGAGTGTATTTTGCATAAGTGTAATATTAGGATACTATAAATCATTTGATTCGCTCAAATCTTTGCTTCTCTTAAGTAGCACATAACCTCAACCACACGTGCCCTAGTCGTCCGCACCTGTTCCGACTATTCCCAAAAATCTATATATCTCCCAGTCGGCTTTTGTTGCCGACTAACAAGTTTCGATGTTCCGACCCTTGCGGGCTTCTGCTCTGCCAATTTCGTAAAATGCTACACAAATCGTCCGGATTTAGGGGTCTTTTGAAAGCGGGGCGATCGCACGAATTCTAGGCCTGAATCTTGGGACGATACCGCGGGGTCTAATCCGACCGATATTGTTGCGCTAATCCTGGACTTCTTTTGGACCAGTTTTCTACCCCCTCTCATGCCAGTCGTTCCTGTTGGAGAATCAATCGCTTGGTTTATACGGGGCCTTCAGAACATGTGCAGATGGCTGATGGAGAATAGAATGCAACCATATAATGCAATGGCCTATAGATACTGCATATGAAGAACAAAGACGCACTCACTAAATTCACTCTGGTTTTCAATAGTCTTGCTATATTATTTACGACAGTTTTGTGTTTTTCCCACCCTTTACGGCTGTTTTGTTTTACAAGGAAAGCATGTTATAAATTTGATTATCCAAGTTATGAAGATATATTTTAAATGATTATTCGTGGTTCAAACTATTAAAAAAAGCCAACTTCATAAAGGCAAATTTTATCATTGTTTTTGAAAGAGTTATTTACTTATCCTGTAAGTTGTCAATGAACACACATTCAAGAAACTTGTGAATCAATGGTGTATTAGAAGGGGGCAGGGCCCTTACCTCCATCCCCACCCATGAAAGTGTCTGGTTACGCCACTCTTACAAAATAGACGCAATAAATGTAACAATTCAGTAGCAATGTGTATTACTGGCTTTTTCTTTCTCTATTTCTAAAAACAAAATTAATATGGATGTCGTAATCGTAATAAAATGGTATTTGAAGATGAAATTTGAACAAGAGTGACTGTTCTTAAGTGTAAGTGAAAATGAAAGTGGGGCATACCGTACGGTTCTAGTATTCAAAACAATGCAGCTTGACGTATAATTAGCATCACGTTTGGTTGTGACGTTTTTGTGAAAGCAACAAAATTACATTCATGATTCATTGGTGAATTTTGTGCACATTCCTACATGCGCAAGCTCATTTTGATTGCAGCATTGTATCAGTTAGATCAATTAAAATAAAGGATAAATTAATTTAGACAGCAATCCAAATAGCATCTCAGTCCGTCAAAGTTTTCAATTTTGATTACCAAGTCTTTTCTCAAGCGTGATGAAGTCACCGTTTAAAAGGCTGCAAAAATACATGTCGGTCCTACCCACACTATTAAAACTGTAAATTATTTGAGTTGAACTGAGGTTCAACTAATTCATTCTTGTTGGGTTATGGTTAAGATAAAAAATATGCTTAAGTTACATTTTGAATGGATTTAATTATTAATAATAATAATCATCATAAAAATACAAAAATTAAAGTAAAACAAACACTCATGGGCCTACACTTTACGAAGATAAGTTTAACCATAAACAAATTAAGATATCATAAAAAATTATCCTGAAATTAATAGATATTCAGATAATTTTTTGAAATTCTGTGGTCAGATCTCGGAACATGTTCATTTTCATTTGTTTACGAGACTTCTTATCAAAACACTTGTTTTTACCTACAAAATAGACGCAGGAATGTAACAATTCAATAGCAATGTGTGCTACTGGCTTTTTCTTTCTCCATTTCTAAAAAATATTTAATATGGATGTCGTTAACGTTATAAAATAGTATTTGAAGATGAAATTTGAACAAGTGACTGTTCTTAAGTGTAAGTGAAAATGAAAGTGGGGCATACCATGCAGTTCTAACATTCAAAACAATGCAGCTTGTCATCGTCCATCATCTAACACTCACTTGCAATAATCAAATGACTTATTGTTTACTGGAAAATGTTTGTTTTTGTGAGGGTTGCCAATAAAATCGGGCCAAATATCATAAACAACCTGCAAAATTATCCACATAAGTTTTTATTCAATGATGAGTTTTTATGTGGTTTCGGGGTTTGTTTTTTCCCTTTGTTTATTTAATTCCCTCATATATATTACACGAGGCTTAAATATCTTTATTGCTCATTTTGGTCTCTCAAAACATTCTCCTTGTGTCAAAATGTAAGAATAACTAATCATCGGCCCAATAAATGTCATTGTAGTTCATGGTCTAATGTTTCCGTTCTTTTGTTTAGAAAAAAATGACTGTGGTTTGTTTAACTCAACTCTTTACATGTTTTGTTTTGTATGTTTCTTGACACTTGGGATTTTGAATGAAATTTTATTTTCCCAAAACAATGTTTTACTATCCCTAATCCCCAAACACCAACAGTCCCCATCCCGAACCATCCACTCACTCCCCCCCCCCCCACACACCCATCCCCTAGGCCTAAACCCTGACCACCAATAAAAGTCGCCATCCCGAAATATCCTATAACCCCATCCAGTCTACCCATCCCCGAACCATCCAATAACCCCATTCAATCCACCCATGCCTCCCCGAACCATCCAATAATCCCATCCAATCCACCCATCCCCGAACCATCCAATAATCCCATCCAATAATCCCATCCAATCCACCCATCCCCGAACCATCCAATAATCCCATCCAATCCACCCATCCCCGAACTATCCAATAATTCCATCCAATCCACCCATCCCCGAACCATCCAATAATCCCATCCAATCCACCCATCCCCGAACCATCCAATAATTCCATCCAATCCACCCATCCCCGAACCATCCAATAATCCCATCCAATAATCCCATCCAATCCACCCATCCCCGAACCATCCAATCCACCCATCCCCGAACCATCCAATAATCCCATCCTATCCACCCATCCCGAACCATCCAATAATCCCATCCATCTTATAAATATCACCATAGTGATTTGTATTTGTATTTGTGATGTCTCATTTATGGGCTTTCTCACCTTAAGATTAATCTTAGAAACCGAATCCAGTCCCCCATCCCAACCTCTGTAGTTTCTGGTACCCAGCCCACCCATCCATAAACCCACTCCTACCTTCACTCGGCCTATCTCTCCCTTTAAGTAGGCCTATCATGATAAAAAAAAACATTTTCATCGCTTACGTTACTCATTCTAAGATTCATACTGGTAAGACTTTTATTTTATTGTAGTTCATGTAACTTTTTGTCATGACTGTATAATTTGTATCAATACATTCCTTTATCATGTTTCCTGTTTCCGTTGGTAGTTCAGGGTACAAAAGCAGTGCTTCACTCAAATAGAAGTGCTGTCTTGCTTGTCTATCTTAAATTTCAACTTTCTTCATCACGTTAATGTAAATTTTAGTTTGTTTTTAATGATAAATGATGTAACTGATGATTTTTAATCTTTGTACTTTAAAGCCCAGCTCAACATTTAACTGACTGTAAATGCTTCCATTCTTACATCAAAATTTATGTAATAAAACCAACCTGTGAAATTGTCGGCTCATTTCGTTGTTTCATTTGCGAGAAAACGGTTTAGGCAGAGTTTTCGTCTCAATGAGACGAAATCTAATTTTGGATCTTATTTCATTTATTATTTAAAAACGATAACACTTCAGGCAGAAATATTTCAAGGAAAGTTGTATATTATACCATTATTATCTTTATACCATGTAAGGTATGTGTAAATCTGTGAACATTTATGTTTTTCTTTCTTGCCAATGTTGAGCTGGGGCTTTAATGCCAACATTAAAACAAAAGTAAAATCTCAAATACTCAACCCTATACACAAATGTTTGGCAGCATAGAAGATACACGAACAAACAGATGATAGCGCTAATAATTTTGAGACAACATTAAAAAGCAATATATCGCGTGTTAACAAACGATAAACCACTAAAGAATAACACTAACTTCAAGTTATTGAAAGTCTGCCCTTAAGGCCAATGGGTACCAGCACATTCACAACAACACGTAAATGATTATTGGCTGTAATAGAAAGGATTAATTTTCAGCACAAAAGGAGAAGAGAAACACACTTGACTAGGGGACTCTACAAATTCAGACTTGATAATGAATTAATTGCCTCACAAACACAAAATCGACCTTCACCATAGAGACTACTTCAAAATTCTTCTGAAATCCAATACCGCGTCGTTTTAACAATTTGGACCGGTCTAACACTTTGGACCGGAACGCACTGCACTCTATGAAAACTCCCGGATCAAATTTAGCCCGGATTCCGGGTTGCAGGGGGCTTGACCAAGTTTTGAGCCAGTATGACCCGGAATCTGTCTCAAATTGACCCCAAACTATGTCAAACTGACACAAAATCCGAGTGAAAAACCAACATTTTAAACCAGTTTCCGGGTCAAGTTGACCCAGAAATGGGTCAGGCCCACTGGAACCCGGAATCTGGGTCAATTCTGACCCGGGGGTTCCTCAAAAGCCGTTCGCCAGTTCACTTCAATTTGTTCGACCAATCGTTTTGCAGTATCCATAATGATATTTCGTGGGTTGGGCAATGCTTTGTCATCTGATGTTTAAAATAAAACAAACTATTTTTTATTACTACGTTCAACACGTTTATAAACAAGTGCAACTTAACAAAACAAATTAAACCAATTCAAACAATCTGCTTTGTTTTATAAGGGCAATAGGTCCGATTAGTCAGATTAGACTTGCTAATGCCTTGATCCATTTTTTGAAATTGGCGAACATGACGCTATAGAACGTTTGCCAAATTTAGCAAACGTCGCAAACGCCTTTTGTTCAGTTCGTTCCAGTTTGAAAACGTTTGAGTTGGCAAACGTTTGCGTTATTCGTCAGAGTGAGAACGCACCCGTTAGGCTACGTGCTTGAAGTAACTTTGCGTAGTTTCCTGCGACCAATGATATCTTCCTGGTGGTGAGTAAGTCACACAATAATAAGCTTGTGACAGAGCTTTCTTCACTGTTGCCTCCCGCCTATTCCTGTCCCCATCAGAAATGCAAAGACTGTTTTGTCCTTCAAATGGGAACTCAAGACGCACCTGTTCGCCAATTTGTAGCTGGGGATCCCCATAAGTTTTGTCTGTTCCCCTAAAAGCGTCTTGTATTCTTTGGTAATTTGGCGCTTTATAAATCCAATTTAAATATATTCATTTGATTTGAGAGCTGCCAGACTGAGACTAATTACAATCCTTCATCCATGGTTCAGTACAATGCTAAGAATACACCAGTGTGAGACCAGTCACAATAACATAATTAACAATAACTTTGACTTCTGTTGGGGTTTTTTTTTAAGCCAATACTTTTCTAAGCTTAGCAAAGTTAGTGTATATCTGGAAATCGGTATTGGCCTACAGGCAATATAAAGGGTCGTAAAAAGCCGTTTTTAAGACTTAAATTATTGCCATATCAACACCATTATTGGTATTTTATGGTCTACAAAGAGAAATAACTCTTCAACTTGAGAGGATTCCGAAGTATTTTGTTCATTTTCAATTATAATTTATGAGGAAAATGAGAATGGGTTTTCATTTATTTTTTTGTCTAAAGTTTTATTGAGTGTTTCTCTGACGCCGTGGGTAATAAGTAAAACAGAAACATACGGGTATCTACCTCCATAAACAGGACTAAGTCTGGGTTGTTGTTTTTTTTTTTTTTTTTTTTGGCTGTTTATCTTTCTGTGGCTGAGGTGCGTAGTCTTTCTATGGCTGTGACTAGATCATTATATGGCTGCGGCTAGATTATTCTACGGCTGCGGCTAGATTATTCTACGGCTGAGGCTTCATCATTCTATGGCTGTGACTAGATATTCTCTGGCTGTGACTAGATCATTCTATGGCTGCGGCTAGATTATTCTATGGCTGTGGCTAGATCATTCTATGGTTGTGGCTAGATCATTCTGTGGCTGTGACTATGTTATTCTATGCTGTGTGGCTAGGTCATTATATGGCTGTAACAAGATCATTTTGACTGTGATTAGATCATTCTTTGGCTGTGGCTAGATTATTCTACGGCTGTGGCTAGATCATTCTATGACTGTGGCTAGATCATTCTATGGCTGTGGCTAGATCATTCTATGACTGTAGCTAGATCATTCTATGGCTGTAGCTAGATCATTCTATGGCTGTAGCTAGATCATTCTATGGCTGTAGCTAGATCATTCTATGTTTGTAGCTAGATCATTCTATGATTGTAGCTAGATCATTCTATGGCTGTGACTAGATCATCCTATGACTGTAGCTAGATCATTCTATGGCTGTAGCTAGATCATTCTATGGCTGTAGCTAGATCATTCTATGGCTGTAGCTAGATCATTCTATGTTTGTAGCTAGATCATTCTATGGCTGTAGCTAGATCATTCTATGTTTGTAGCTAGATCATTCTATGACTGTAGCTAGATCATTCTATGGCTGTGACTAGATCATCCTATGACTGTGGCTAGATCATTCTGTGGCTGTGGCTAGATCATTCTATGGCTGTGGCTAGATCATTCTATGGCTGTAGCTAGATCATTCTATGGCTGTAGCTAGATCATTCTATGTTTGTAGCTGGATCATTCTATGACTGTGGCTAGATCATTCTATGGCTGTGACTAGATCATTCTATGGCTGTAGCTAGATCATTCTATGGCTGTAGCTAGATCATTCTATGGCTGTGACTAGATCATTCTGTGGCTGTGGCTAGATCATTCTAAGGCTGTGGCTAGATCATTCTACGGCTGTGGCTAGATCATTCTATGACTGTGGCTAGATCATTCTATGGTTGTGGCTAGATCATTCTATGGCTGTGGCTAGATCATTCTATGACTGTGGCTAGATCATTCTATGACTGTGGTTAGATCATTCTATGGCTGTAGCTAGATCATTATATGGCTGTAGCTAGATCGTTCTATGACTGTGGCTAGATCATTATATGGCTGTAGCTAGATCATTCTATGGCTGTGACTAGATCGTTCGAACCTATATATCTCAAGAAATATGTTGAATTGGATCGCGATGTATAATCTCTTCTCTTATAGAAAACTGATTATATCCATTTAAAATTACGTTAAAACAATGAGGTAAGTGGTGTTTTGTTGAATATATTTAGTTATATCAATTCCCTGATTGGAAAAAAAAAAGTTTTATGGGGTGCACACTAAACCAAGATACACTTCTGAATTCATTTGGGAACTGCTTCAACCGAAGGCGGAGTGGTTTTCCGAGGCGCGAGCGATGCGTGCTTACTATCTCGGCACACCCATGGGTCTGTAACGTGCTCTTCACGGCACACGCAAGTGGCACCAGCCGCTCCTGACAAACGACCTGGATGACCGGATCCATAACAGTAATCTGAATAATTTACATCATTCTGAAACAAGAAGATCATTAGAAATGACCCGTTGGGATTCCATGTCGTAGCTGATGAGACAAGAATGATAAGCAGCTATACTAAAGTCATCCGGGAAGCTATGAATATTTCATAGAGATCCTTTTTTTTTTTTGAGGTTTTGAAGGTTGGGCTCCAATTTTGTTGACCTTGGTTGGTGTGATAGGGGTGACTGGAGCGTAACTGAACGGCCCATGATTGTCGCATTTTGGCCAATGTTTGAGGCATCATCATCAGATCAATTAACGGTGAAACTATTAGAAAGTCGAACGCGCCATCTGTTGGCCTGTGTAGTTATACATTAGGGGTAAATGCACTTTATTTTAACTCGGGCTTAGAGCTTCAGGAGACTAGTTTCGCATCGGTTGGTCTCCACAATTAATAGATTTAATGCGTGGAATCACTTTACTACACTAACAAGGAAATATGATTTAGAGTGAAGAGAAAATTGTGAAAAGTGTATGTTGGGGTATGTTAACCCGCATTATTTCTCATTTGGTCGACTTACAACAATCAGTATGAAATAATGCACGTTCTGATACTTGTGTTAAACCACATTTGTGACCATTTTTGACTAATTTTAGTCAAGATGGTCTAAAATGACTAATTAACGCTGTTTTGACTAAGTTAGTTTTTAGAGTACATATTCACTTCGCATCGGACCAAATCTTGGCTAAATATTCGCTCTCTTGAAATCAAGATCATGTACAGTATTGGCTGCACACACTTCAGTTATAGTGTGACAGTTTTGGATTATATCATTTGATTTTGAATTTAATTCCGAGTTTTATTTAGGATTAAATCATCATTAGTCATTAATTTGGTCAGTATTTACTCTACAAACTAACTTAGTCAAAACAGTGTTAATTAGTCATTTTAGACCACATTTTGACTAAAATTAGTCAAAAATGGTCTTTAATTACTAAGTAAGGCTGTTTTGACTATTTTTTACTTTTAGAGTGTTTAATTGAAATGTTAAACCAAACCAAACACGATTATTCGAATTCTTAGCGTGTTATAAATGTGTTGTATAGGTATCTGTCCTGAGTTTAGAGGTCACAAAATGCATCAAACTCCAAGACGTAATTGAGGTGGACAATGCAAAATAGAATCCGTTTAAACATTTGAAGTCCTACATACAATCATAGCCTCATTGGTAAAGTCATCACCCCACCGCAATTCAGTAAAGTCGTTCATGTAGAAGTCAACGGCAGCTCGTTGACACAGGGGCCGCCCGACTTGTCAGCTCCGCTTAACTGCTTCGTAGAAAGAAAAGTTAAGTCCTGATCGGGCCAACGACCGGTATTGAAAGGGTCCTGTACGTTGTTCCTTCCAACAGATAAAGATCGTCACCAGACCGTGAACGACTTCCCTCAGAGAAACGTTTAGCCCCACCCCCTTCGCGGCAACAATGACATCGCCAGCGGCAACCTTGCAACTTTTCTTTGGGTAACTTTTGTCTCAGAAACTTTGTTGTTCGGGAAAATGTAGCCTTGAGCATTGTTTGAGAGCTTCATGGCTTTTTTGGACTCCTTAGGCAACTATATCCCGTCTTAAAATCGGAATAAACACTGCCCCATTGTTACATGGATCAAGGGCAGGAGTGAGATTTTATGCGATTTAACGCAGTTTTGTAAAAAAAAAAAATCACATACTCGTCAAATACAACATTAATAGCAAATGTATTTCTCCATTATTCAGACACTACATATCCCTTGATAGACTTAGTCAAAGTTTAGTTCGCCTTAACTATGACCGACCTATAACCGATGATTATCTGCTAATCTCTTCAGTCAGCATTGAATGGCAAACATTTTACTGGTCGGTGGTTAGAATCCACACCAAGTCACATAATGCGCCAATCTATCGGTGTAGAGCTTAAAAGACGAGTACAATTTCAATCCATGTTGTTTAAAATATTAAATAACCCACCAAAGAGTTGGATGAGGAGGTTAACACACAAATTTATCCCAATTTCTACGTCTGTAAGTGGGAATTCGAACATGTAGGTAAATATGCCTAGACGAAACTTCTTTTGTCTTCCCCTTTTACTGGACAAAGTAAGAAATACATATTTTTGTTCGTATTCGTATATTTGTTTAGTTTCTGGGTGTGTTTTTTTTGTTTTTGTTTTTTTTTTTGGCGGGGGGGGGGGGGTTGTCTGTGATTGTGGGTTTTATTCTCGGGGGGATGTAAACTCCCTGCACCAACTTGAAAATATTGACGCCGTGGATACTCAAGGACACTCTGCGTTGAATGGTTGAATGTCCATTGCCCCGGTGCTGACATCACAATCCCTACCCCCCCCCCCCACCCCACCCCTACACACACACACACACACACCTCTGTCACCACTCTCATTAGGCTCGCTACCACTGCCCATAAATATCCGCTTGCCCCACACAGCCCAAAATGTTATCTTCATTTTCTCCAGGTCCAAAAGGCTACCTGCATGCACGGATTCTTAGATGACAAGTAATAGGGAGATAACGTCTTCACTGCCAAGATGTGTCATCTCCTCCGATCTCAACCCTCCTGAAGATTTATGGATTGTCTCATCAGCTATAAATCGTCTACGAAGAAACGTTTACGGCGCACCAAGAGAGCGATTTATGTTGGAGGGTGTCTGAAGCCTAAAAGCTGGGCATTAAATCGTCATTCTGACATGACGAGTTGGCGCTACAAGCTGAAACTCCCCAATCGATGATTTACATTTATGTGATGATTACCTTTCTCTTTCATACTGACCAAGGACGATGCCATGTTTGGCGCCATTTCTGAGGTGAGCACACCATGTGGAAGGTTGATGGACAATATTGGTTTGAACGTCTATTTCACGGATAACTGGACATTCCAAGAACTGGACTTTCGTACTTATAGCCCCTAAGTGTTTGTCCTGTAAAATTGGTCTGATCGTGTTGTTTTTCAAAAGTATCTACTCGCAGCATTGACTATTCATCTCACAGTGCATGAAGTGTAGGTTGTAGTTTGGTTTACAAAAACGTTTCGAGACAAAATATTGTTCTCCTTTTTGTGGTAACAATTTCATCCATGACTATGTGCCTCATTGTGACATTGATTTTCTTGGTGCATGTGATGCTGATAACACAACTTAAATACATTGGTGAAACAAAGCCTTAACCAATACTTGACTTGCCTATGTTATACAGTGTACATGTTAAAATCTTGCCTCTTTACATATGTTACCAAAGACCGATGTTCAACACATCAAGCTTGTCTTCACAACAATATTTTACGGCTTGAAATTGCTTTGTTTAATGTCATTATTTATGGGTTATATTTATGTTCACCTTTTTGTATTAACATTAATAAATAATAATTAGAAACTTAATTGATCTATCTATTTGTGGGAATATTAAAACCGCTTTCTCTGTTTCAATTAACGACAATCAATAGATAAATCACCTACCGTGAGAAATAATTATAATTCAATTGAAAAATAGACATTGTGCTAAATTAAACTTTGTCAAGTTTGAAAACATCAATTGCAGTTTATCTGACACTATGAAAAGATACAGGTAGACAGATTAAGGTTTATTCTTGATTTATTTCTATTAAAAAATGTTCTCTTTTTTCCCCTCATTTTGGAGCCTGACATTATAATAAACCTATCTATTTTTAATTTCTAACCTTCAATATTAATACAACGCTCACATCTGCTTTGCACAGCTCCAAGTTGCATGTTATTAGTACGGTACAAATTGTAGCGCCAAAATTTACGATCAATTTAAGCATTTTGCAAAAGATCAGCATATACCTTGAAATCATTTATTCCTGAATGAAATTAATCTTCTAATGAATAAAATTAAAACAGTTGAGTTCTGACACAGCAAGGGTATGCATACATTCAGTACATCTGTATGTTGGGTGTCAAGTGCAACGGTCTGTAAACAAAAACACATACAATGTGCCAGTGTAAGCACATTTCCTATACCTGTAGCGAATGGCCACGTCGTTTATGCCTGTATGATATTCGTCTGCACTGATATCTCGTACATGCAGCGCAGCCCGGGGCAGTGCGTAGAGATAGTCGACAAGATACGACAATTACAAATTACATTGATACTATTGTGTAATCTAGACTACATGAATCAGCGTGACAGATACGCAATTTACAGCCTGCACCCAGGCGGCGGGAACCACACAGCCTGAAATGGTGTTGCCGCTTTCCCGTACACGATGTAATTTGAAAATTGCCCATGTCCAAGGTAATTACAGTCAAATTATAGAAAGGTGTCTCGCGTGATCACGTGTTATCTGGACCTGAATGCAGAGAACGTGAGCTGGTTTCGTCAAGATTGGACTGACTGCAAGAATGCTGATTTCGTCATCAATTATTAGTTTGTACCTTTGCACATTGCTTTATAACAGCGTATGCCTGTTACAGTGAGCTGCACATCCCCACTGCGGAGTGTGCAAACAAGTGATAAAAATTACAGGAGGCGTTCCATGATAGGAATATGCTAGCAGTACGAAGTCATTTTAGAAGTCAGGTTGTAGCATCAAAATTGCTTTCAAAATGCAGTGACTTCATACAAGATAGTGATAAATGTCACACCTAGATCCAATAATTAGGTATGGCCGAATGTTGGATTATGAGTAAGGTATTTTAGCTATAAATAAACGTTGCTACATATCCAGTAACTGTGAAATCGTATGTGATTGATCGTCTTCGAGAATTAAAATGACTATAAACACATGTTTTTGTGAAGTTTTGTTCTCAAAAGGATTGGTCAATTTTGTCATGGGATGAGTCTGTCAAATTTGTTACTATTTCTTGATCTACCGGTATTGGAGTAGAATATGACCTTTCAGTTCGAAGAAAAATAGAAAGTTGAACTAATGTAAAGATAAAATATCGGACTTGGATTAATAGTTCATCTCATTATTACAACTGAAACTCAGAATTCAGAACGATGGTTCGTTTGCGTTGCTACGAAGTATTACTACAAGGACAACGAACCATTTCAGCTTACTGTCACGAATCTAGGCCGTTTAGCTTCACTGGATTACCCACTGTGCTTTCCTTTGAAGCCAATCAACAATGTCAGTTAGACGAGAAAAGACTACCCGTAGAATCTTTAGCTTTTAGCTTCAGGAGTATTACCATCCAATATGCAAATCATACTTTCATCAGCCGAATACAATTTACTCACTGGCCGACTTTCCAGTTCCCTCTCACCCCTATACAAATGGATAGCCATAAATGTGTGTCCTAGATTTGCCCACGATTACCACAAAGTGTAATTGTTCTCGGAGTATGATGTGCGGCCCTCTTCGCAGCACGGGTCATCGCGAGAGAAAAGACGGGGGCGCTGATGAGTAATCGACGGTCTCACGGTACCTTCTCTCGGGGATTCAACTCCGTCATTCGATGTTAAGAAGTCCTCATTGGGTATTATGATATTTTCTAGGTTCTTAATAATGTAATGGGTCGTGCAGTCAGCACTGTGATGACACTGATGGCGACTGCATACCCTACGCCGTGTACACGACACTCGGCTTTAACCCAGAGAGCCACGGTGTGCCAAGGCGGACTCCGGACGTGACAGAATTACAACTGATTGAATGGGGGAAAAGCAGGGCAATGAATTCGGATTTGTGCACCACAAGAAAGAATTGCCGGGTCATTATACATGTTTATTTGAAAGGGTAATTTAGCTACCGAGAAAAATTGTCAAGTTGATGGATGAATTAGCCACACAAAACACACATCACTTGTTTCTCGCAAAGTTCAACATTGCTGAGTTGAGTAGGCCCCCCTATAGCCTACACCGGTAATATCAAATTGTAGAGAGATCAGCTAAACAACCTCATCGAGTGGAAAGATAAGAAATATTTCCAAGTTCCAGTCCCACTAGTATAACTTAGGGAACAATCTTAGGACCAAACAACTTATGAAATTGACAAAATGCAAAATTCACTCTTTTGATTGTTGATTATCCAATAAATTATCATGAGAAATTTGGGCTTGCATGCCCGAACATTTAAGACAAAATATTGTTGATGATTTACAGTGAAATAAAGTGTTTACAAACTGAACTTACTCACCTTGAACTTTATACATGTATATAGATTGTACTAAGCTTGTCCCCTCTTTGCATCTGATGAAGTAGTTGTTGCTACGAAAGCTCATGCAGTGTTTTACTATCAGTTAGTCTTTAAGTGATATCACTAAGTTTTTATTTTTCATCTATTAGACTAACACGGCTATCTTTATTATATGTACAAATACATCAACAATGATCGTTATCTGAAAATAATTTTACTCATAAAAATGTCATGAATGATTTTCTCGAGGATTCGTTTTAACGGTCCGTGCAACCAGTAATGTGTGTCCTAAAGTTTAAATGGGTAAAGATGCACCTAAATCTTGCCCAGTATTAATATTGGAATACCACATAAAATGTTCAAACATTTATATATATTTTCCTTTTTTCCCTTCAACTGGAGAACTGAATTGACCAATAAATTCACTCACTAACTTGTAAATTGTATAAATCACTATATGAAAGCTTGATGAGTACTAGATGAATAGTCACCCCTCTCTATTGCAAGATATGTTCATGTTTACACTACCATAATTGGGCATAAAACATTACAAAATGAACCATTACGAACGAAAAGTGGCAGATTTTTTACTCGGAGGCATTCTCATCCATTTGAGTTTCTTTGCACATTTCGCACATTTCTAATTAGGTTTTTGGTAGTCAATCATAATATACAACTAACCCTTTGAACTAGCCATACACCGATGTGAGATAAGCATCATTTACTCAGTACTTTCGAGTCATGCGGGAAAAAACTTCACAAGCTACTTGGGTAGGATTCGGAACCACGACCCATATATTCTAGAGTAGGTGTCTCAACCACGTAGACAACCGAGCGTGCCCGATGACGAGGCCAGTTCGAATCAAGTCATTAGAAAAGTGATGAATAAACGATGAATTTCTACAGATATTGGTTCTTCAAACAGATGAAGAGTTTGAGAAATTGCTGTCGATATTTCACTAAGTATTTTGAACATAAAATAACTGTGTTTGATTTGCAGTATCAGCCGTAGTTTGAAACACAGGCAGACGGTACGTGATACACTACGCGGTTTTAGCCCAAGCAGGCGGCCCAGGACCATTCACTCTTAGCGGGGATCTCTTACACAGCTTGGGGCTCACAACGACTGGGTGACGGCAGTAGCACTTTCTGATTGGTGATACCGTACCGTATCGATGTCGGTGTCTATTGCAACCCATCACAATAGTTCTTTTCAAGTCTTTTCTTCAGTCGTACAAACAATATTCTGGGCACAATGAACAGGGCTCATGTAGTGGTTTCGCCAAGCCAGGCCTCTTTTTTTAAAGGGATCTACTTCTCCGTACACCTATCCCAAGACGGAGTAGATAGCTGGGGTAGAAACTGCTACAATAGACTTTACAATCGTGGATCAATATTCGTTCAAGAAAGTAAATTTCACTGCAATGAAGTGACCATTCATTCAAGGATAGTTGACCAGTGTTTAGTGGATGGGATTAGAGGCCTCCAATCGGATTGGAGTCGAGATGATTGGGACTAGGTCCTAAATGATTTTGTCAGGTTCTTGTGTGATGAACCGATTGGCTTGATCGGCGGCATCGTCTGGGTTACTTCACAAATGACTTGACCAATAAGAATTACTGGGAGAATGTTGAGGTTACATGAACAAATTCATCCATTCGGGAACCATACAACTTGGCACTTAATATCATACTTTTTGAATATCAAGAATTGCGAAAAAGTTCTTCTTATAACTTCACTCCTACTTAAACCGAAGAGGCGAATCTGCAATGCCGTGTCGTTGCTCTATAAAAAAAAAACTGGATTAACCAAATTATTTATATAGCTCCATTTCAAACCGCTCTGAGGCCAAAACCTCCATCAACATTTTCCGGGTCGTCAAACTTTGGTCATCGAAATACTCAAGACCACAACCTTGTTGACATTTTGTTAAGTCTCTGATCAGATTTATGCAGGGTAGGAATGAAAAAAAATTAAAAATAGCTGTTGCAAACTGTTTACTAGCCACAAGGACCTGTTGTATAAATGCAAACAATTGTTAATGGCCTCACGTTTGGACCCTAGCAGAGTCTTTGAGAAAGACTCTGCTATGGTCGAAACGTGAGGCCATTAACAATTTTGTGCAGTAACAATAAATATGAAAAGGTCGGTGATTTTAATATCATGTTTGAGTTCATAAACGAATTATACTGCCAAATTATTTCAGCATGCAAACAAAAAGTCTGCGATTGGCACTCTCTTATAGGGAAAATGTAAGAATATGGACCATGGTTCACCGTCACACCGCTAACCTGACAGTATTACTTATTGAGTAAATACGCTTAGCAAAGTTTAGCAGGGAACCACTGACAAACAAGGTACATTACATGACATTTTGCGGGTAACCTATCCCCGTTAAGCATGTTACACTGTTCTCGGAAGTAATATGTGCTTATTGTTTTAAAACATAATACGGTATTCCCTATAAGTAAGCTGGTAACAATGTTCCAAGCAAAATAGAAATTGAGATGAATAACAATGGTTTAAACCAAAACAAAACTGTAAATACATTCATGTTTTTCATTATTATCAAAAGGTTTTGAACATGATGAACTAATTATTATTTATTTCGTAGAAAATAAAAAGTTTTCATTATCTTGTTATGTATCTTGATGTTCTTTTGAAATCAGAGCGGTGAAATGATAGTCCACTCTTTAAGTTAAACAAAATACTTTTATATGATTTTTAGAGGAAATAAAAAGTTTGTAAACTGCGAGGACAATTAGCTATTTATCTGATGTTTCTTTCAGAGCCCTATACTTAAAATTTCACCCTTTCAATTTCTAAATGCCAACGGAAACCGTTATTGCTACCTTCCTTTGTCGGAAAAATTACCCCAATTTTTAACAGTCGATGAGTTTTTTTAATAAAGGCAATTTCAAGCGAGCCATACAAAGTTAGCCCGCCGCAGGCATCGGCGGATGGCCGAGGGAGATTCACGCTGTTCAGCAGGAGATTACCGGACTAAGTCCGTAGAAGGTCAACTCAGACATATAAAAAACACCGGGTTTACCAACACCTGAATTGGGTTATTGAAAACTGTGAATTCTTCACCTTGGTTAGTTAGCGTAAAATGTGATACATTTCATAAAAATGGTATGTTGTATGAAAGAGATAATTTGTTAGCTTGTTACACTGTGTGCTGTTAAGAGAATCGACGGATATTGAGAAGAAATTTATTAATATAATTTGACGTTTGCAATAATTAACAGACTCGATATTGTCTAACTGTATGATCTGGAACCACGCTCATCGCGCTGTCCCGACATAAAACTGAGCTTGCCACAAAACAAAATTTAAAATCTGTTTGTTTGTTTGTTTGTTTTGTTTTATTCAGGAAAAGGTTACCAGCCAAACAATGCGATGTTTTGTGTACTGTTTGTAACTGGTTTCCTGCGTATTTTTTCGTTAGAAATTTGTTAAACAAAGTGTTCTGCAGCTCTACACTAACACCAATGTCACCCAGAAATGTGTAGAATTCTTAAACAAACAAGTTATAATTTGCCTGGATAGTAAATTGCTCACAGTTGTGTTTGGGCACTATTGCCTTCTTAAATGAGTTTTTAATTTTCGTTAAATGGCCTAATGATGACTAATGATGTATGACTAACATTATCACATCATCACGACACGTTGAAGTCATTTGACACTACTGGAATCAATCAAATCTTGTCATTATTATAAAGGGTCCTCTCAGTTGCAAATTCTTAAAAAATTGAAAAGGTTGAAATATTGCAATGCAGTTTATGTACACGTTGTCTTGGAGGTTGATGTATTTTCCCGTGGAATTGAGATTAACGTCTCGAAACCAAGACTAAAATGTAATGGTCTTTGAATTAATAATAACTGATATGTGCCAAGGCGTGTTTTGCAGAAAAAATTTCTGTATGTAATTATCAAAGATTGCCGCTGTGTGACATTGGCTTTTCGGTATAAAGATAGTTGATTAGCTAATTTTAAACTTTGCATGGTATGTAATGATTATGAAGAAGAAACTAGTATAAGGTGACAAGTTTGTGTCTCATCTCATTCCTTCAAGAAGGTTCGGTGTGGACATGGTTCAATCTCATGCTAGCCAGTCATAAGATGATTATGTCCTAGTCGAACAAAAACGAAACACACACTTACCTGAATTCCTGGCACGGTTCATGACAAAGGTAAGCAACGTGTTCAGATTAAGACAGCCATAATTGAGAATAGCGCAATGGTGGACGTCTTTTACAGTTCAACTTGTAGGCCTACAGCAAAGAACGACTCGGCTTAGCGTGTTTATAGAAGAGACCAAAGGAAGAATAACTCCGCTTTATAGTAACTTTCTTCAACGTGTTTAATATCACATTCAAACGTCAACATGTTTATTCGTTAACATACGATTAACAGTATACCCAGTGTATTTGAATGGTCATTGTATTTAAATAGAAAGTCACGTGTCCCATTGACTGGACTATTATGCGAAATCTGGTAATAGTCCATTCCGCATACGACGGTTTCCAATCAGGATTTGTCATGCTCTATCGCAAACCTTCATACTTTAAAGTAAGAGTTGGTAAACCAACTACCAAATAAACGTCAAAAATGTCGTCATACATGTTTAAACTTTAAGAAAGACAACATTTTGTCCAAACAATCAAGCGTGAAGGTTGTCTGTCTGGTAGGTGTGTTTGAATTCTGAATGCGACAGGAAACACATTTTTCATAACTACAAGATTGTATCAATTTGAGTAAGACAATCTTTCCATGGATGATTTTACGAACTCACTCTTCCATTAAATCTGTGGTAATCTGTAAATGCTTATTCAAAATGTTGACAGCGAGGCCATTCAAACATTTTCAAAACGCTCAATTTTTCCAACCATACATTTTCTAAAACACATGGGAAACCCATTTTAGCTTTCGAATAATAGCAGGATAGTATTTTGACTGCAAAATGTAAATAAAATGAAAATACCCATAGCAAACGCAGCCCTCTTTTACATAATACTTCTGTTTCTTGCTTCACCGATAAATGTGTACATGCCACACCCCGACTTGAGAAACTGCCCCATCATTAGTTGGGTCAGTCCCAACTTGAAACACTCAAGTTATAATGCCTGTCTCAACCGTAGTTGGGACAGGCCCAACTGTAGTTGGGACGTTCAACAAGTCGGTGCTTAACACTACATGCTTTGTAAACATTGTACACGATAAACATACCTTTGTACAAACACTATTGTAATCTTTTTGGTTCCTAAAGATTGTATACCACTTTCTGATGTTATGGCGAACACAAAATGACAAGCAGAATATCTTTGCCCGATTTAACATAACAGTATGTCAACCCAGTAAGAGAGATTTACTGACTGATACACTCTAACCCAACTTAAATACGCCTATTATATTCAATTTTGTTTACATTCATTGCAAAACTTGGCCAACAAAAAGGGGCTTACAGTGCTCGAGCATTGAACCATGGATGAAGAAATGTTTGAACCTAACATGTAGTCGAAGTGAGTCTTTTTTGTTTTCAAAATGTGTCATTCTTTAAAAATCTGCCAGGAAATAACAGCTTGGAATGAATGACCTTTGACCCTTCTTATTGGATGAAACCTACAATAAAACAATGCCTCTTGTGTTTGTTGCGTAACCCGCAATGTGTCAAGTCGTGTTTTTACCATGGAAACAGTATATAAAGAAATATAACACAGCAATGGAAATGTCGATCAGGTTGTCTTACGTCACTCTTTGCAACGGGCTCGTTTTGTCGACAATTTTAATACATTTTGTTGTACCGTATCATTTGAGATGGGCTGGAATTCAAAAAGTGAAGTGATAAAAACAGTTTCAACCAAGTTATTTTGGAAACTTTACACTTTTCACTTAACATTGTTTTATGTGGATATTGTTGTTCGGAAATTCTGGATTTACTTCGAGTGTCATTAAAAAGGTCGACAAAACCTACAAAATATTGATCTGATAAGATCATACTCAGTGGCAGAACCATACATTTCATTTTGGATGGAGGCAAGTGGGAGCAAAAACATAATATGGGGAGGGGGGCTATTTAGTGAATCGAACCATACATTTGTGCATTTTGTCGATCTCATTTTGTGGCCAAGAAGGGGACAGGGGTTCTTAGCCCCCCTCCCCCCACTTTCTGGTTAAGCCGCTGCCCCTTATGAATACAATATATTATAAGATAATCTTTTCTTTAAAATCGACGTAAAAAAACGTTAAGATTATTTCATCCATAGTTAGCCGTCTATTCGACATCCAACTCGTTCAGAATATATTGACTAGAATGTAAATATAACCTAACCATCATCGTACAATCTTGAATGAATCCGTTAGTCGATTTCTCAAAAGTTTAACTTTAAATTGAACAAAAAAAAATTGATCCGGAAGGAATGATCTGCCTTTAATCCTTATAAATTCTTTTCTCAAAACATGTGATCAGAACACCCTCATCCATGATTCAAGCTGCCCATACAAACCGTTCAATGTCACGCCTAAATTGTGCCCAGTTACCATGACAAATTTTTACTGATTCAAGTTACCACTGACAACCAAGTCTCAATTTCGAACAGAATAATCATTAATGCTTTGACTGCAAAACACCGACTACGGAGCACACATTCAGATGACGATAACAATCTAGTTCAGACATGTCCACCATTTTGTTTTCCTCATCAAGAAGAAATCGATATACTGTATAATAAGACTGATAAACACGACAGGTGATTCGTCCCGAGTTGCAATGGTGTCAACTCGCTGAAACATTGTTGCTTGTTTATACTACATTGACATTTGCAATGTATGTTGTTTCCAGTTTTGGGTAACTGTTTGCTTCATTTGGGAACGATTTAGACATTACTCTGTCTACATCATCCAGATGATGTTGCGTTATTTCCCGCTTCTCTCTGAAGTTACACGGTTCAGCATTTTGAAAGAGGCGAGTGTATTCCAAGATTTCTCGGTAGTGGTATAGGTGGCTACGCCGTGGCAATTTTCCCGTACAACTCACCGATGCTGCTGATGTTTCTATGCAAACCAATCTGTGGGATGGGGTCGTTCGGCTCCGGCAAGCGGGGTCGACACTGCTGTTGCGACCGTATGGCAAACCGGTTCACGTGCACCGGGATAGGAACTACCAGTTTGGGGTTTGGGTTTGCCCCGTTACGCCCACTCGTTATACCGGCTTTCAATCGCTTCCATTTAGCCCTTCGGTTCTGAAACCAGATTTTAACCTGAACCTCACTTAGATGGAGAGCTCTTGCGATCTGCGATCTCTCACTTAGAGTCAGATATTTCTTGCTGTGGAATTCTTTCTCCAGTTCCAGAAGTTGGTCGCTGGTGAAAGCTGTTCTACGGCGCCGTGATTTAGAGCCACCTCGGCTGCCGCATCCATCGCCATCACCACCAGACTCTGCTTGATCATCGTCCGGGTCGTCTGGGAGCGGTGAGTCGGCACAGTCTCCGTGATCGCTCCGGCAATCAATATCGTTCTTCCCGTCAGAATCTATCAAATTGTGGGAAAATGATGTAAACAAACATGACTTATCTTGGTTGTAAAGTGGCCCCACAGAGCCATCTGAGTCACCGGGATGCTATTCTAAAATCAAGAATTAATACATTTTGATTCATTTACCGGCCTATAGGCAAAGTGTCTCCAAATCACTGCCAATACCACTTTCCCTAAATTGCTCAAAGTTTCTTAATTTGACTTTTGGGGGGAACATTGTTAGTCTTCTGAATCAGTCGCCACAGGGGCTACAGGTATAAACCCTGCATTTGGGTATTTTTCATTTTATACTGGAATGACACGGCAGCGGTTTGGACAGTGAAATTCCCCCTCGGTTTGATTGAGGGCTGACCGCTGACCACAGAACGTGCCACGCGGTCTTGTTACCGATACCAGACTGTAAAGTAGCGCCATAATTACCGGTTACGACCTTGTGAACTCGCGTCATGTAACTAATGAAAATATTAACTTTGACACCCAGTATCAAAATGCCAATCTAAAAGGCCTAACCTTTGATGTCAATCAGTAAAATTGTGATTTTACTTAAAGTCGATGCAATGATCTAACAATAAAATATATATAGCTATATTATATATAGATATATACTTTTTGCAATACTAATTACACAGCATTGAAGAAAGCCAAATGTGTTTCGTTGACTTACGTCTTACGAGATATCTGGTGAAAATCGGTTAAATTCTTCTGTATACACATTTTTTGAGGTCACTCGGACGCCAATGTCTTATTATTTCAAGTGCCTTTATAAGACGTTTGGGATGTCTTAAGCATGAATAGACATGACCATGGCAAGCTAACTGTGACACAATGAACAATTGTTGATGTACTTCATATAACTTGAGTTTGGAGGTGGGGATAATCAATAGTTTGATATCAATAGAGGAATCTTTGACCATTGTTGTTGCAAGAGTTGTCATAAATTCATTCCAATTTCAAGTTCTCTGGTTTGCTAGAAAAGCTGAATGCAAATTGTAAACAAGTAATCAGTGAGTGCATTTTGTGCGCCTTTTTTTACCCAAATTGTCTTCATAATGGTGTATTCTAGGCGGGATATATGGGTAATAACTTGTTCTTTTTCTAGCTTCAACTTATTTTCTGGAATACTGGTGCTATATTTGAGTTGATGCCGTATCACCATAAAGTCGACAGGATTTTAGTTAACGAGAAATAAATATATAAAAAATGATGATTCACTTATTATAAAGTTCACACCAGTACCAATCCTCCAAACAAATATTGACGTCTATTATGCTGAAATACTGTCACAGTAGGGCAAATAGCATTTGAAGACCTCCCAAACCACCATTGTTTAAATCGATTGTGGCTATCGAAATAAACATAAATAATCCCCGACAAGGTTTGAACAGTATTTTTTTTTTTCACCCAAGTCTGAGGGGGACTATCGTATTTGACGAAATCTTCACAAGTTGGTTGGTGTGCATTCGTTTAAAAACTAAAATATAAAATTAATGGTGTACCGTAAGGGTAAACAGAAACATAAAAAAAAGCTCTTGATCGTTTTTTGATCGAATATTTGGTTTCGATTTTCGCTGTTCAAGAGAATGGGATTCCAGCAATTGGTAACAATAGCATTAAGCACTACAGCAGCGGAATGGGCGACAGGAATAAGTACAAAGATTTGAATTTCTTGAAAAGGTCCACCTGCCATCTTCAACATTCTTCATGTAAAAATATCACTCTGCAGAATTCAGAATGATATGGACCACCACAAAGACGATTTCAAGAAAATATCAAATCAAAACTATATTAGAACAGAAGCGTGTATTCAAAGCTTGTAATTGACAGGAACGGCCCATGTTGAGATGTTTGATCTTTTTCTTATTGACATACCATTATGCAAATACTTCGGTCAAAACAACGTCATTAGTAGAAACGGTTGCCAAGTTGTAACTTACGACAGAACAAAACTATCAGCGCAAGTTGACATAACTTAATTATTTTTTTCTCTAATTTCAATCCCAATTCTCTTCTAAATTGTATATATTATAGTATATAATACCCTAAACCAATCAGTAATACGATTAAATGAAACATGGGCCCAGTTTCAAGAAGTCTGTAAGCACAGAAACTTGCTAAGCATAGAAAAATCTTGCTTAGCAGAAACAAGTTACCAGCCAACATTCCATTATGTTTAAACTGTTGTGACTGGTGCCCCACTCATTGTTTGCTTAGCCGAGAAATTTGCTTAGAAGTATTTTCTGCTAAACAGCTTTATGAAATTGGGCCCAGCTGGTCAAACCATTCCAAGAGTAGACAAAAGTTCACATTGACAGCATGGTGCTGCACAAAATTTGCATGTATCAAAACAAAACCAGTTTCACTGCTTTTTTAAAACCAGTCATCTGACTGTGATGATTTGGTTTAAAAAAAATCAAAAATAATTCAAAACGGAAGAAAGCCGCAATCTGGGAAAAAAACATCAGTCAGCAATTCTAAGTTTATCTGATGCACGGTGCCGTACAAAATGAACACAGCCGGCCTTTTTGGAATTAAAGCTATACGTTGTCAATCAGTAATACAACATTTTCCAAGCTAGTACTAATAGTTAAACAACTATTACGCAATGGTCACAATTTCCAAGCAATGGTTGTGTTAAAATGGGTCCCATTTCAGTTGACTGTCACCATTTTATTGATCATAACCATATTTTACCATCTTGATACCGTAATGTCTAGCTTGTTTAGACCTGGGCGGTCTCGCTACATCAATGCTTTGCATCACACGAAGCGTGCCCGGGCAACGCCAAGAATTGACGGTGCGGCGTCCATCGAACAAGCAGTTACCGTAACGACATGTCGTTAAATCAACCCATCACATGGACAGAGATTTGACACCTTACGTGATTATAAACCATAAAATGAAATTCAGTCAAATTTATCACCCAAGAAGCTAGCATCGCTGCTACTGCTAAATGGCCAACATGGCCAGTTTGCTGTCTGAGTTAGCTAGACACATTAACGGCAATTGCTCCCTAAAGAATCGGTAATACCTTCGATTTATCTTAGACATTTTGCACTCCCCCTTACCTTCCCGAAAGAGGATCAATTAAAAAGAGAACGAATTGCTGTTCTGTATCAGGCCCATGTGGTAAGGGAAGGATCAAGGACCAAACGAACTAAAGCACATAAAATGCAAATAAATAAACGCATTCAAAAAGAGGTAAAGCGCGTTATTATTGAATTGATTGTTGTTTACTTTTCTTATATTTTGGACATTTTCATTTCATCAATCATAGAAAATAAAGTTACTGTCAGTTGTGTTTTAAATCAAGTTGGTAAATATTGACGTCATGCAGTAACGAAAATATTTGCAAAATATTAATGATCAGTGTTACTATTTCTTGCATAATTTACGTTGGTGTCAACACGATGAACGATGTTGACAAATGTTGGTAATGTTGGTAATTTTGTTGAACACAATTTCAGTATATAAAACGACAAGTTGCATCGAAAGGTTAATGAGTTATGTGTACTTTTAGGTTGTGTATTACTGCTAATGCAAGGGAAAATCGCTAAACTGGTTTGTTGTTGAAAATTGATTTTAACGTTTTATAACATTCACAATCCGATTGATAAACAAAAACGAAAATTAAAATATTCGGGAAAAACTTATTAATGCGTTTTGATGAAACAAAAAGTGGGTTTTGCTTGTGTTTAAAAACCTGTTTCGACGGGGATAATCATGTAAATTTAGGACAAACCACATTGCATTTTCCATGAATGCTTGCAGAAAATGGTCACAATCATTCAACCTGTGGGACCAGCGATGGCTTGCAGGCTCAAGCTCTACTGAATTCAATCAACAATCTCACAACACCTGTATCAGTTTAAAGCAAGAAGGCCTGAATCGGGCAAGCCAACAGTGAATTGTTATTAATTTTTGGTATTTTCCATTTTACATCCATTGTAATGTCCTGAAATTGCCGCAAGCAATATGGGGCCCGCATTAGCTGTCAACTATTGTTCGTGTAGCGTGCACTCTGATGAACAGAAATCGCTAAAAAAAAACTACTCATGGATACTGAGGATTTGTGTGTAAACTTCAGAAGAGCAAACTCACCCGAAATAGGACTCATCTCTGTTTGGATAAAGCGATCACTTATTACCGAAGAATTCGTTTCTCTTGAGCAAGGGGAATGGGTGTCTTCACTATATGCTCTCCGCCAGCTTGTTTCTTGGTGATGAGTTGGCACACAATCCGTAGGTAGGTGACCAACCATAGTTCTTGGTGGGTATAAATCTGACTGTTGACCACCTAGTGAAGTCCTTATATTTGGAATGGAAGGATTTTCCATATCTGCAAGAATTTGATGTGGCGGTGAGATCAGATGAAGTGGAGGCCCTCTCATTGAAGCATTGTACGGCAAGTGCTGTTGAGACGCGTGGTGATGAAGGTGGTGCAAAAGTCCGTTGCTGTGAGCCGGGACGACCGCGGCGCTCCCGTGAAGGTGCGCCGGCAAAAAGCTCCCGAAGCCCGGGTAGTGATGATACGACGGCGCGGTGCTCACTGCGGTTTGACTAGGCAGCGATGATGCAATCAAAGAGTCCACCGTGAACGCCATCACGGCTTTAGAGGGTTGCATCTTCCGCATAAGATGTCCCAATGTCTAGATATATTTACTAATTATTCACAATGAAACAGAGATAGTAACACAAGTTACTCTGTCGTCAGCAGAGTGAATGATCTATCTAGCTGACGATGCTCTTTCTTGTAATAAGATAACTGTAGACGGGATGGTACTGGCATGGCTAACATTTCTATCACATCTCTTCCCGCAGTAATGTTTGTCATCATCGTCATCGTATCCTCTCTCCATAAATTAGGAGCCGTATAAATCAAAACCCAGCTCGCAAGTAAGGTCTCCAACGATTGGCTAGGCGGGACTGGGCCTCCGATCGTCTACCCAACTTGCGATACAACGACTTGCGTGGTTGGACAACGTCAACAAGTCGCAAAAAATGGCATGCAGATTTCGTGACAACCTAATCACGATAATAAACAAAAACTACTGGCGGTCTGGGGCTCTTGCAGCTCTACACCGGTACCAGTCTCTCTTGCAAGCCTTCTGCACATGTGTAGGTCTCTCTCCCACAAAAGGTCAATGGTTGAGGTAAGTTTGTCTGGTGTTTCACGGCTTGTGATTGGTCGGCTAGTTCCCAATTGTCATCACCAGACCACGCTATTCATGTCATTCAATATTTACATTGCTTACCCGCTACTCCCAGATTACTGCACCCGATCATTGGGCTGGATCATAAATATTATTGCGGTGAATTAACTCTGCACTTGACTGATCGGGACTTTTGCAGTATTTGAAAAGGATTTCATAAAGAACTTTTGACGGTGTTTGTTGGTTATCTTGTGTTCGTTCCTTTAGTGGTGGCTGCATATGCATGTCGAGAGGCAACTACCGTGCAGTGTCACAAATATTAATAACTTAATAAGGTTGTTAATATGATTGTATGATCCACGCTATTGAGTTATTAGTGATGATGAACTGTGTATTGTATCAGTATCAGCATTCTTCACTGAATCTAGGAAGAATTGGTTTCCCTTCTACATTGTCTCTTTGTTTGTTGGTGTGCTGGTGGCTGGGCTATATTTTATTTATTTATTTTTTTTTTTTTATAGTGGTTGTGTTTTCAATTGCGACCTTAGTCGACGAGGGAGAGTTTTCAATTAGTATGGTGACGATAACAAGATGGCGACGATAATGACTTATGATGTTTTAAGAGGAGATTCAATAAGTTGACTACACTTCCAAGGTAAACCTTATATCAAGACTTACAAGCCACAGATGGTTGAATGGCTCCAGAGTGTCATTCCTGATCCTAATACAGTTGTCATTAATAGTCCGAACGATACTCAAAATATTTTTTTTAAAAGAAAGTGATATCGAACATTGGACAAAATTAGAGTAATCCGACCCAATGACCAAGCAAGGCCATGGAGGTAGCTGACCACCAAGGAAACAAGAAAACCGATATACTTACCAGTCCCAAGAGCTGATGGTCTTGTCCAAAAAGCTTTCATCGCTGTCCGAAAAGGCCCCCGTTATGTCACTAGTCCCCAGGGAGGACCTGTCGCGCTGTCTCTCGGGCTGTTTGATGCCCGTCGACATTCATCACCAAAAGGAAGTCATTAACTTCCAATCCTTCTCTATTTCAAATTGCGTAACCAACTTGATTAACGACCGGCTAGACGTTGTGTTTGGTCTGAAGGCACCTGCCCAGCTCATTTGGAAGCCCCCGTGTGATTTCTTAAGGGTGACCCTTTTTAGACCCCCCTAAAGCGGAGTGTATTTATTTACTCACGTCACGGAGGGACCTCGTTTGGATCGCCGCTCTGCTGAGCTGAAACGAAGAGGAGCTACTGAAAAATACATTGGACCACGTTTTTACCGTGAATAATTAGAAATTGAATTATTAAAGGATTGAAAAAGGGGGATTGCGTGAGACTGAGATGAGACTTGGAAGTGACTTACTTTAGTCAAGAAAGAAGGAACATTAGTCCTTATTTCTAGTTGTGGTTTTCTTCACATTTATTTCAAGCCTCGCTCTATGTTTCAAGTTGCTTTTGACACATGAAAAGCAAACCATTGGTTTGGTAGGGCTCATTTATTTATATCCTTTGGATTCATGAAAAACAGTAGTGAAAACTACCATGTGAAAATGTCGTTACAATTATGGGACATGCTCTAACCATAGAGCAAGGACAGAGACTGTGTTCTGGCACAAAGCCTATAGCCAACTCATGAACACAAAGACTGACAGACTGGAGAAGACATGATGTTACTAAAAAAGAGAGTGGTTAAGCCGCCTTCTTTTTCCAAACAGAAATAACCACACAGCTTTTGACCGCAACAAGTTTGAGTCAATTTAAATTAATTATTCAGCTTCTTAAAAAGGGGGTTCCTTCAACTACGGTCGGCGTGTCAAAGGGATCCGTAACTCAATTATAGAACCATCTCCATTTCCAATCCCCGTCCAACAAGGTCTACGTACACAACAAAAAGATCAACCGAATTTACCTGCAGCGTGCAGTAGTGCTGGCAGTAGTAGAATGAGTCCGGATAGTCATGATTGTTGTCCACGACTGAACTTATGTCAAGGGGTAATTGCCTCTTATTATCTTGTTAAAGCGATACTCCGGAATGTGTTTGGGTCGTCCCGGATCGGCCCGGATCATGTTACGGTGTGGTATCAAGACTGTGAAGGCTGAACACCGGGTGTCGGTAATGCGGTGCACGTGTATAGATGGGGTACCCCATGCATGGTCGATAATTAGGATGTGCGTTCTCAGGGAATCGGGCTCAAATTTCCTGTGAAGAAATTCTATATGTGTGTTTTACCATGGCTTTACTGTCAGAAAATAACCAGTTTAAATAATCATTGGGTTGTGCCGATCTCAACTCCTCAGAACGTCTCCTCCAGTGCTATTTGTTCTTAGAAGTTCAGGCATGCAACTTTTCCTCGGATCAGCTGATTTCCTCGTTTTTCACCTAAACACTCATGCCATTAAAATTGAAAAGCACTGTACAAAGTCTTGTAATGATTGGAATTTCCTGGAAAGTCCAAGTTGCATGCCTGTAAGTTATATAAAAGTGGACTAGATGTAGAGATACAGGTACTTGCTCAGAGTATTCGAGGATGTATGTCACTCATCTTGCAATCACCAGTTCCACAGTTCAATTTCAGTAAGAGAATGACTGCGACCAAACATCTCATTCCTGACATATCCCTTTCGATGTTTTAAAGCCCCAGCTCAACATTGGAAAACTGACTGTAAATGTTGCTATTCCCTTTGCGCAAATCAAGATGTATTATGTAATAAAACCAACATGTGAAAATGTCAGCTCATTTCGTTGTTTCAGATCATTTGCGAGAAAGCGGTAAACATGCATTCATGCATTTTTGTACGCATTCCTATAGGCAGATATTTCGTCTCACTGAGGCGATTACTAATTTTGGATCTTATTTCATTTATTATTTAAAATGAAAACACTTCAGGCAGAAATATTTCAAGGAAAGTTTTCTGTCCATCATTATCTTCATACCATGTCAGGTATATGTAACTCTGTGAACATTTATGTTTTCCTTCTTACCAATGTTGAGCTGGGGCTTTAAATAACTTTTTAATGAAGAATACAATTTTTTTTTAGTTTTATCAATATTGATGTATTAAAGCTTTGAACTTCCAAAACCTCCAAATAATGCTGCCATTTTGGACGTCTTGCTATTTTCTTGCTATTTTTTGTAAACACAAATTATTTGTTGTTACGTCTTTTAAAATGGATAGTAAAACCTACTGCAAGTTTACAACCTTGTTGAATTTGAAAAACGTATGTGGAGGTTTCAGGAAATAATCTTAAATATAACCTGCTAATGTTTTCAAAAATGTACGCATGGTTCAGGATTCATTTTTGAACATGTCGTCTACTTACTTTCATGTATCACTGCAAGGTGTCTGATATGAAATTTAACTTGTTTTAACTTATTTAGGTGAAATTTCAGATGGTTTGTACCAGAACGATCTTAAAACAAAGAACACTTTATTTCAAAGGTAAATAAGATGATAATCTCAAGTAACCTCGCCTTGTTTCCTCAAGTTGTAATTTAGAAGTTGAAATAAGCTGAAGCTTTACGCCCTCTGGCCGGCAATGAAAGAAACTAATTAAATCTGTGATGAAAACTACAGTCTTGGTATGATATCCGTCAGTAGGCCTACTTCGAAAAACACTGTCGTCTGATAGAGAAATTAAACTAACAGTAACACATGGCAGCAATCGGACGTATCTTGCGCAGTAATTATCTAGCGAGTGATGGGGCATTTCGTCATCTATTCCCATAATGACGTGGTCGCCTTGTTACAATTAACTACAGGAGGTTTATTTCAATTTTCTCCCAAGCTAAGTTAATTGAGATAGCTGCATTAAAAAATAGTGATATATTCCTGTACGTACAGTAAGGGGGAAGAGGCAGAATATAGGCATCAGCATGGGTCTGGAATAAGCCTCAGTGATTACGCACGGGGGCAAACTAGCGTTTCTCGTTAGCTAGAAAAACACCGAGACTAACAACCGCCAATCCCCGGCAGAAAAGAAGATTGGTATTTCATCTCATGGCACCAAATTCCTGGGCAAATCAGTTACACATTCAACAATAGCGGGGCTTAGAAAGACCACTTCAATCGGCCGCCGCCAATGCGTGTTCTTAAGGGGTATCCGGGAGGGTGTCTCGCCGGGGTAACACCTGTCTCACGCGCGGCCAATACTTGAGTCTAATTTAGAAACTAGAGGTAATTTCCAGACAAAAAAGAAAAGGGAAAATGAGGCCCTAGCGAGGCAAAGTTCATCAGGCGAAATTCTCTGTTTCTTTCCTGTTGATCTTCGCTGGTCAAAGGCGGCAGTCTGGGCGACTATTGTGTTCTTACGGATCGGCCAGCAAATCTGTGCTTTTTTACGCTACAGGCCACCGACACGTGGTCCAGTGAACGGAGGTGGTTAGGGCATGCTCACCGGCCGGTGGGCAACCCTTCGGCTGCTGTTCTCCTTCTTATTATCCGAGTTTCTCCCGGACAGCATTCAATTTTATAGATTGAATGCCTTGGCTCACCGTGCGCCGTACACACAAGGGGAGCCGCTGTGTAAGACTGCGAAGCGGCCGGTATCAATAATGGCGTTGGCGTCCCTTGTAATCCCCCCACCACCCTACTAGCTTGAATTGGGGGTGACTTTCGGTCCTGTAATAGGATCAAGGCTCTATCAAAGACCAATTTCAGCCGAGGAATCTCTTTCAGTGTCATGCGAGCAACTGTTACCTTTTTTGTTGCCTTGTAATGACCAGGGAGGGTCGGTATTTTGGAAAGTTTGGCCGGGACGGTGCAGTCCCCCACACACCCGCCCTACCCATGAATTGCCTTAGAAACCACTCCGCCCCAGGCGACTATTCAATCTTCGCCCCCCACACACAATAACAATAATTCAGAGTAACATGCATAAACAGCGGCACATCAACTCGCTGTTTGATGTTCAGCTATACCAAACATTCTCAGTGGCAGAGTGGACGAGTTTAATATTTAATCTGGTAGAAAAAGCTGCCAGTAACGCCAGAAGCAATACACACTTTCCATTGAAAACACCCACAATGGTAACGAAAACAGCCAAAGCCCTCTAGTGGACTCTAGAAAGAAGAAAAAACGCCACACATTTTATTCGGTTGGAGAGAATCGAGTACAGCAAATTTACACTGATTTAGACTTGTAGAAAATACGCTGACGAGGGAAACACTACTTGTATGCATAATAATTTCATTTAATCAATCCCTTTAATAGAAAAACACATACATAACACGATTGCGTGTTTTGGTGTGTTTTGTACATTGTTATGTTTGCTGTAAAATTATCTTGACAGACTTGTTTTGATTTGTTTATGCAGAAATATTCCTCTTGTTAATTTGAAACATTAAGTAATCTTTCAGCGATTTGTTTTACCAATTATTCTTGCTAAAAGGTCAGTACTCAATGCAAGACAATATACATTCATTGTAGTCCATGGCATCGACATCAATGATGTCAGAGAAATATGCACCTAATTTTCAGGCTAATGGTCCATCTTCCAAAAGTGAAAGATTGGGTTTTTTTCGCTTTAGAAAAACGATTTTTCCAATCTGTTTGATTGTAATAATGATTATAAAGACGTTGTTGAACGCCAAGGCCCGGCGTTGCTTGACACGTTAGCTCGACGTACGGGGCTATTTTTCAATCCACAATGACGCCACAAGCTTCATCTCTTATCACGGTACGTGGGCAGCAGTCGACGGGAACTCTGATAAATGAGTTTAATTTCACAGAAGACTTCATCTGGATTCGTCAAGGCAGGCTGCTATTTTGACTGTGGGTTAAGGTGGTAAGGGGGCTAAGAGAACGTAATGGAGGGCTTTATCTGTTGAACTGCACGCTGATTGTTAAACTTAAACACGCACATGTGATAGTTATACCACTTACACATTCAAACAGGGCTCACCCGTCAATATTTTCTAACAGAAAAACCAGGAGTTAAACAAAAGGGTTATTATTTAGGTCGGGAGATGGGACATCTTAAACTACAGAATACTTTTAAATAAATGATGTTATCTCAACTCCCATCGTGGAAGCTAATTAATACAGTTTTCATTGAAGCATCTGGCGGCCATTTTGCCGAGTGCACCGAAGCATCAAGGAAAAACATTTCTGTTTGGAATCCGTCTACTCAGTGAGGTCAAGAAGGATCCAAACACGTCAATTAATAGAACACAAAGGAGTCGTACAGGTGGAGTACATGTGTACATGGAAACAGTCGGCTGGAGAAGTTTATCATCACTGGATACAAAGCTTTGTTTTGTATAGGGCGGACAAATCGCAAAAGTCTTACATCGGCTGTTAATGGAAATTCAAGCCCCAAGAAAAACAGTTAGTGTCTGGCACACAAACATGTTTCCAATTTTAGTTTGTTTATTAATTAATTATTTAGTTACTTAGTTATTTAGTTATTTAGTTACTTAGTTGGGATTTGGTTAATTGGTTGTTTGGTTGTTTGGTTATTTGGTTATTTGGGTTATTTAATTATTTAGTTATTTGTGTTGTTTGTTATTTAGGTATTTGGTTATTTGGATATTTGGTTATCTGGTTATTTGGTTATTTGGTTATTCAGTTATTTAGTTATTTGGTTAATCAGTTATTTAGTTATTTGGTTATTTATTGTTATTGTTGAGATCATAATCGGTTGTAAAGGGCCTTGCTGAATCTTTATCAATTGCGCTGTCAACCGGAGATAAAGAAACATCCATCATCAGATGGTGTCTTTTTTCATGTGAATGGTAAAGTTAGTCACTCATCAGTGTCTCTGTTGACGGGATCTGTCAAAGAAGCGAAGCTTCCCTAAGGGTGGTTTCAAGGCAATAATACTGTAATTGTTCTAGGTTCCTTTTAGTGATATTTGGGGGACCAGAGTCTTACAGACAGTCGAAAGGGTTACTGATAGTGAAGTAAGCCCACACCTCCACTGTGCCAAGTGTTTCAGTCACTGCCGGTGTTTTGATCTGAACGTCCGGGAAATTTACATCCAGTACTCCCGATTGAGCCTGCATGGTCATACTTGCTGGCCGGGCCCGAATGGTATCAAACTGATAATGATGATTGGCACATGTTTTTTTATTGCTCTTATAAGATCCGAACCATGTTTGAGACATGATGTTTTGGTAAACAGGAAAGTTTGGAAGGTTTTCCGGGGAATCAAAGTCACCTGATGATTCAAATGAAGCAGTAAACTTCTTCCCATCGAATGATAATTCGTAAGTAGTATCAGTCATTTTAATGTCGGCCTTCTTAGCATTGAGGTTGTATTGAAACCGTGACGAGTAACTGAGAAACGTTGAATCGGTGTAGACGATGGACTTGTAGTTCAGGCTTGTTGCGGTGCCATCGCTTGAGGGCGCCATTGAAACAAATGGGATGTCCAACTTGAACTCGGGGAATTTCATGAGGAGCCATTTTGGAAACCCTACAGGTCCTACGTCATGCTCAGTACCGATCTCTAGGACGACTGGGTGATGATCAGCTAGAAGACCTGGTAAAGATACGTCTTCAAGGACCATTGAACGATCTAAGTGATTCACAACAAGTCATTCATTTTAAAATAGGAACAGCTTTTACAGAAATGCCGAAAATCATCAATCATCATTTGAGTTATTAGTTTTAGTATAAAATAAATTAAAAAACACATCAAGAGTTGAAAGTTACATAAACATTGACATGAACATAAAAATCGACGCTGTATAGGTAACAATTAGACACAGACTGCCCCGTGCCACTCGGGGCATCAGCCACAGATAACCTTTGAGTTAATTAATTAATTAATTATAAACTAAATATTATTCATTTCAGATAATGCAACTGACTCGATTGGTTTTTATTGCAAGATTATGGGAAACAAACAGGTGCATCAAGTTGTCCACATAGAAATGAATTAAGTTGAAGGTCTTGGTTTGAAATTCAAATTGCTGTACCGGTAATTGGCATTATTTTTATCTTACTAGAATTGGCAAAGTCAATGTAGTCTCCTTTCGACTTTTTTCAGTAATTATTAGGAAAAGGTCTTAAATATCATTTGTATTGTCGTCCTTGAGTTATTTTTGTTTGAATCCAATTTTGTTATCAATAACTGGCTATAGATTAGGAAACAATTAGCGCTGACACGAGACCAGGCAGTTAGCATTTTCTCACAGACGCGGTTACTTATTAATATCGATGGAATGAGTTTTAAAACGATCAGTACAAACTTAAATTTTACAGGATAGGCCTACCCAAGACAGGAGCTTTCATTGGTTGGCTAAAACAGGATAGACAAGACTAGTGGCCACAGTAACCAGAGGCGGAGCAGAGGGGCTGTTATGGAGGCCTCCCCCCCCCCGCCCACCCGCTCAGAACGCTTGTCCCCTTCCCTCTTGCACCCTCCCCAAATGAGGTCAAAAAATTACACAAATGAAAACATTATGTCTTTTCCCCCACGCTTGCCCACATGAAAATGTCCGGTTACGCCCCTGCGCATGACCGTATTACTATACCTGCAGGAAGCATCTTCTCCACCGTAGACTTGGGCAGCGGGACGATGGCCCACCAGGCATGATAGTGGCCTTGTATCAAGCCCGTAGACCCTGCCGTATTTGATGCCATAGCTGTCCCACCGTCGACAAGGCTTACAAGCAGCGTCACTACCGGGTAAAGTAAAGCAATCCTGGGCATGTTTAAAATATCAAGTCACAACACAGGAATTAAAAGTACCGAAGAACCGGAAAAGTTAAGTAGAAGGAATCTGCTTCAACGCGATCCAAATGTGACACTGCTGTTCGAATGGTCCTAAAAAGAACTTATGAGCCTAGTCTGGTAATATTCTCAGATCACCATCTTAATTAGTTACTATTGATCATAAAGTTCAAAGTGTCGAGGAAACTTGGTGACACAAACATGCGATTATTGATACCTGTCTGAAATGTACTGATATTATTGTTTTCTCTTATCAGTTCATTCAATGTTATCAATCAGTAGGTTGTTTGCTGCCACTCATGCTACTGATGGCTGATAACTGATGATGACGTCAATATGACGTCAATATGACCCCATTGCAGACATGGATCTTAAACTTCAGCCCCCCCCCCCCCCCCCCCATCACGATATAGGTGAATTTAAAAGGGTTATGAAAAACACAAAAGGGTACAAAAAAGTAAATTATGTTCCATTTAAAAAGTGTTTTCTAGACGCACTAACGCACTCAAAACTTTCATAATATGAGAAGAGGGAGAATAAAATAATGTTCACTGGGGATGAGAAGAAGGTGACGGCCAGTTACTCATCATCTTTGTCTCTTTCATTTCATTTCAAGAAGACCGAACATTAAATAGGATGAAATCACAAACTTCTGCAAGTGAAATCTAATATTTTTGTTGTATTTTAAAAGTAATCAGTCCACGTTTTATGGATATAAAAAACAAAAATTATTTAACTGTTATGCTTACCTGTTATTCTTGATCATCAACGGTGTACTCTTGTTTGGCGTTTAGCATCTTATATCATTTATAATTCATTGTAAATTAATGTACGAAATCATCAGCAATGGTTTTTTGAATGGGTGTAATGTGTAGCTGTTTGTAACATCTTGATAAAAGACAAAGACCTTATCCACAGTGCCTCGGTAAAAGAATTTTTGTACCATGATTTGCGGCCTGATAGTCAGTAGATACTCCTCGTTTTATTTGTTTTACAGAAAAAAAAGAACTTTGCCCATGACTTTGTTATGAGATAACCTTTTTATTGTTTTTTACTTTTCATGTATTACTCTTACAGTCACTGAGTGTATGTATAGGTAGGGTCACATATCAAAACATTATGTGTATTTTATGTTTGTTGAATAGACCGATTGCACGACCTGCGTCACGTGACCCCTTCTCGGTCTGTTTTATGTAGGCTAATGCTGTGTATTTGTTGTAATAATGTCGGTTTTTTTTACCTTTATTGCCGATGAAAATGTAGTTTCTATAATGTACCTTTTACATTTTTGTAAAGCAATGTAATGTAATGGTTGTATGATTTTATATAATATAATTTTTTCTAAAGTTTTTAAAACGCATGGCTCGAATGGAAACCAGTATTACCACTGATTTAGCTAACCCCCTGGCTGGGTAAATAAAGGAAATAAATAAATAAATAATTAAGTAAACTCGATCCGTCAAATGATTGTGTAAAACAAAACAAGGGACAAACATAATTTGAGGGCGGGTCTCCGTTTAACAACGGGTATCGATACGTTGATGTATGATTAGATAATCCAGTGCCAATAAGAACTTAACACCCACTACCTCCATGCACCCACATAACAGTACCCGCTCCTCCTCTGCCTCGCCCTAATTTTGTGAAAACTAATCAAAATAAGAGTGCGCCCTCTCCCGTTCAACCCAACGATTAACCCGCCGTCCCGTGGGCCTAACTACCGCGATGTCTTTTGTAATGCGTGTGTGGTGCCGGTTGGCCATGTTGTTGGCAAACTCAGAATTATGAAGGTAAATTTCCTCATTTGTTAAGCTTGTTGTACGATAATAACAACTCATCCATATATCAATAGCTTTCTCTCCATCCAATGGTTTATTTATTATTGGGAATGACTAAAGATTTGGTGCATCTGCTCAACTGTCTTGTCATGCTTGTCAGCTTTTCGTTCAGTTCTTTCAGTCACTTCAGGTGTTTAGTTTTTGTTTATTTTGTCTTTTGATCATATTATTTTGTGTATGGAACTTCGAAGTTCTAATCTTGTGATTTCTAGCTTACTCCATGCTTCTACCTTTCTATCTCAGTGCTTCTACCATATGCAGCATTTTTTCACTTTTTAAGACTTTTGCTTCTTTTCATTTGTGTGTGACCCTGACAATGTTCTGATAAACACTGTATTTTATTCACCTTAACTTTGTATCTAACCATGGAGGTATAGATTTCTACCTCCATGATCTAACTAGTACATTGTACACTACTAGTAGTACTACTTAGTAGTAATACATGATTATGATTCATAATGGAGAAGGACAAGGAAGGAAGCAGTGTTGCCAGCATCGGCTTTCTTTTTTTATAGACTAGTTTTTATTAAGTTTCAGGGAGCCAGTTTCAGGAAACGTTATTGCTCTAGAATGGCACTGAACATGCGCGGTGACTGTTTCTTGGGACTTCAACATTTTAGTTCTGCGCCAACAATGTCATTGACGTTGTGACTTCGTATTACACGAGATGTGAATTGGAACCATTTTTGAATTTCTGACTTTATTTAAACAAAATCTTCAGGAGTCTTAAATCAGAAACAGAAAAGGTAAATAAAAACTAAAAAGCAGTCACTGTGCATGTTCAGTGCCATTCCAACTTGATAACGTTTACAAAAGAAAGCCAAAATAAACACTGCTAATACACTCATCCGAGAAGCTTGTTTCATGATGGTGGTTTACACCACTGCAGCTATGGCCGCTACCTTCGCACGACACGACAATAGCGTGTCATCTGCACATACGTCAATCAGCATGGAGGAATCCAGTGCGTTTGGTCGACGTGCGTGTCTGGCGGCCATAGCTCAGTGGTGTAACTGTCAATGAATGAACTGCTGGGATTAGTCTATATTTATAGTGTAAGTATGAAAGTTGCAGTGTACAACCCTGAGTAAATCGCTTTTTTGAGGAGTGTAGTGCTGGCTCTGAAAAGAGCCATTGGTTTGTAGAGCTAAACACTCATCCCAAGAGAGATTTACACAGATTTAATCACAACTCTAGTAAATACTTAGGCCTATACTTTTAAGTAATAGCCTACTGTGACAGTAATCGTTACTTTTTATCCACATTGCTCATGTTATATAGCACTATTACTCCATATATCATCACCGGTCCCACGAAATGACACAAATGTCAAAATGCGTAAAAAGAACATTTTGAGATATTTGCATTTTCAAAGATGCTAAATTCAAAACTCAAAATGCTTCAGTACTAAAACTTTCTTGTGCAGTTTAAACGCCCTAATGTGTTTTGTTAAGAGTTAGATCTTTTCAATATCATAATACAAAATTACCAAAACATTGATTAATGATCACAATTAATCATCAAACATGCCCGTCTGTTCGTAAAAACTCAAAATCACTATGACCTACTGTTTTTACATAGTGAAGGGCGCGCATGTCACGTGATCACGTGCATGTGGACATGCATGTCACTTCGTGAAAATGCAAATAAGACTTGACCTAATTGCCGGTCAAATTTCCAACAATGTGTTTTGCACATGTTTAGGGATACGTGTCTCTTTGTGAAAACGCAAAATGCAACTACTTAGATGAATGCTCAATAATTAAGAAATTAAGCATATTTTTGATTAAGCAACAATTTGGGATGGCTTAAATTCATGTTTAAAGGCAAGAAGTGAAAAAATCTCAAAAATGTAGAAAACGTTATTTTTGACATTTGTGTCTCTTCTTGAGAATGGTGGCGATGGAGGTACTATTGATTGTTTATTTTTCATTCAGCCCCGTCAGGGATTATTCTGAGGAAGTTGCCATAGAAACTGACGTCTTTAACACAACACTAAACCAGTGACAGTTCTTCAGCTGTGAATCTGTTACTGACTCGTTCAACGATGATTCTATCCAGGATAAATCGACGGCTTGTTGCCAACAGATTGTGGCAGGTACATATGACCAAACTGATGATTTAGCTGGTAACATTTTCAAACTTCTGATATAAATAGATTAATTTAGAGACACATTTAGGTGTCTCATCAGAGTGTGCATTTGATGCCTTTTTTTTTTACAAATTTCATCTCTTGATTCGTACAAGACTGTATTCAGTCCCATTTATTAAACCCCTTCTTGGGCGCATACTCCAAGATGCCTCAATATCTCCCCAAGGTTATGCACATAATGGTGTTGTAACAACCCATGCCACACTCTCTGGTCATTGCATTTGTATGTATGGTCCATCAGTGCCACAGATTGCCACTGCAGAAATTGACCAAGGTTTAGAACCCTATATCTTCCAACAGTGGCCCCAATTCTGTTGCAATTGCACTTAGCTGGTAACGTCTCCAGTTTACCACTCTCATTGAAGCACTTTGAACTATGGCTCTACTCTCTACATTTACCATGCGTGCCACAAAATACCAAGATAGTAGAAGGGTTTTAATTAAAAATGTGACTAGATATCAATTCACTTTTACTTAATCTTTACAAACAGATTAGTGGTGTGCGACCCAACGACAACGCCATCCCCAAGACGGCTCTACTCTTGCTCTTTGCTGGTGTTGGGATGTCTGTATTTAGCGCCCACAGGCTTTTCACAACACAATCCTGCCGTTCAATCCTTCCTAAACAGGACTGATGAGGTCAATAGTTTGTTGACCCTGTTGGACAAGTCATAATGTGATCCTCTACGGTCATGATGCAGTGGGAATGGGTAGATTCAAGAGCTCAACTTTGTTCTCAGATGACACACTCACTGGATGGTTCGAAATAAACAGTTAAGTTTTCATATCGGCAACCTTAGCTGTGAAATCAGAACTCATGTTCCTATACAGTTTTATTCCATCTGAGTCAAGTTTGACCTCAAGGCCCAATTTCATAGCTCTGTTGCCACGAAATTCTGTCCTTACAAGGTAAGCGGTAAATTACTGTGCAACCTGTGTAAGCAAAAAATGCTCACACAAAGTAAGCACAAGCCAGCAACAATTCGTAACTTACCTTTTTTGCTTAGGGTAAACAGAGCCTTGATATTGGGTGCAGTTGTGTACTTTAAAGCACCAGCTCAACATTAGTAAGAAGAAAAACATAAATTTTCACAGATTTAGATATACCTTACAAGATGGTAGAAAACTTTAGAAATGGTAGAAATATTTCTGCCTTAAGTGTTATCGGTTTTAAAAATTAAATGAAATCAGATCCAAAATTAGTTTTCGTCTCAGTGAGACGAAAACTCTGCCTGCAGGAATGCGTGTTTTTACCACAAACGTAATAACGAAATGAGCTGACAATTTCACAGGTTGGTTTTATTACAAATATCTAGATTTGTGCAGAGAATGGAAGCATTTACAGTCAGTTTACCAATGTTGAACTGGGGCTTTAAGCACTGACATAATATGGGATGAGGATTTCAATTTTCACATCACATAAAGTTTAAAGATTTTTAAAGGTGTCACAATGGTACTCTGACTGGAGAGGTTCATAGAATTTATCAATGCAATTATTATTATGTACATACAAAAACTAAAGTTTGAAGGGGATGTATTGACTCTCACTCACTGTAGTTACGATGTGTATGGCTGGTTGTGTATGAAGTACCTTTGGCTGTGGCTGTGGCTTAATCAGCCGTAGCCACAGGCAAAATGGTCCTTTCATATAAAGCCATAATCTTGAGTTTATTGGATTGTTTATTCCTTCAAAGAAGTTCAAAGGTTGCATGAATTGTTATTGTTTTCACACCACACATCATTTTGACAAAGGTTTCTCTGTATTCAATTAACTGAAAAATGTTCCTCGGCTCCTAAAACCTAAACCTCAATAGCATTTTGACAACTGATCTCCCTGAATCCATCAAAATCCAGCAACCCATCTGAGCAACCGATTCTCCTAGCCACTGTAGGTTATAAGTGAGCCTCCAAGCATGACCCCCTCACTAATAAACCTCCCATGATGCTATCATGGTATATCATGATAAAACATCCACTCTTTTAGCAACCGATTCTCCTAGCCACTAGGTTATAAGTGAGCCTCCAAGCATGACCCCCTCACTAATAAACCTCCCATGATGCTATCATGGTATCATGATAAAACATCCACTCTTTTAGCAACCGATTGGCCTAGCCACTGTAGGTTATAAGTGAGCCTCCAAGCATGACCATCTCACTAACAAACCTCCCATGATACTATCATGGTATCATGATAGAGCATTCCTTCTTTAAGCATGGATTGCATTATCATGTCATGTGACCCCCTCGCTTATAAGCTACAATGGTTGATTGAACCAGGTGATCTGAGCCAGAGAACGATTTCATCCAGCAATTTTGCATAGTCAAATATTTAGACTGAACATGTTTTGTCTACACTGAATGCTAATCTTAAGAAGCAAATGATTATTTCTGTGGAGCAACTGATGCATCATGCAGGCCTGGTACTTCACGGAGGCAATGGAGGCAAATGCCCCTGGTCGTTGCCTCGGTGCCCTTTGAAATGTTCCAGTACAAAATCTGTATATCTCTCATAGAGATGCCCTTTTCTAAGATACACTGCCATGCCCTTACTAGAACAAAATATCAGGATGGATTATGCAGGCCTCGATCTTAAGAAAAACGGGGGCAGGCCTTTGCTGGCCAAATCAGAGAGATTGTACAAGTGCATGTGGGCCAAGTTGGTAGCGACAGTACAATTTTTCTGAAGGGCATGCTGGCCAACTCGACAGGGCACGAGGCCAATGGCCTCGGTGGTGTCAGTTAAGATCAAGGCCTGGATTATGTGTGCCATTTTGCTATGCTATAATAAGGGTAATTGTTCACTGTGAGGTGCAGTACCCATGGACTCATGCATGAAGATTTGTACTTCAGTCAACAATTTATCTTGTATAGCATAGCAAAATGTTACACACAATGTATCAGTTGCTACTCAATAATCATCGTTTGCTAGGAGTCAGTATTAGCATTCAGTGTGCACAAAACATGTGTAGTCTAAATATTCTGCCATGCAAAATTGCTGGGCGAAATCGTACCATGGATTAATGTTTTTATCGAGGATAAAGAGTATTATTAGTGTTTTCAAGTCCTGCGGGAAAACATTGCACAGCTGTAGCCACTGCTCATCACAGGATTTGAACTTGCCTCTTGTCACCCCGGGGCATGCTCTGTGGTGTTTAGGTCGTGGGTTCGAATCCACCGGAGTAGCTTGTGAAGTTTTGTAAGCAGGACTTGGAAAGCACTGAGTCGACTCTCTACAGTGCTTGTCACACATAGGTATAAGGGTCCAGGCCTAATCAATCAACATGTATGTTACAAGTCCAACATCCAAGATGATTGGTTTGGTGATGGAGAAGGCAAAGCAACCCCCCTTCCCATCACCAATGGTCAGCTTTTATCAAAGCTAATCAAAACCTACTACCTAATTTTGATGGATTTGGGAAATATTTAGGAGAAAATTTTCATGACTTTTCTAGTATGGATTGTGGTATTCTGAATGTATTTTATTGATTGAATATTGTACTTGAGGTTAATCTTGTGTGAATGTAATTAATTTAATTTAATCTTCTGTCAACTAGAAGTGTTTGTACAACTTTTTAAATGCACCTGTTATAATTAACTTGAACATTTGAGGGAGGGATTCTTTCCTCTGTGAAGTTTTCATTATTGTACATCCATCCCTGTATTATTTTGTAAATTACATAGTGTTGATTTTCTTATTTTTGTTTTTTTAGTTTATTGAATTAAATACTTTTTTAACTGCAAACTTGAATTATTGTTATACAGTGAATGTGTGAGAACAATTAAACTGGTGATGATAAAAACAGTTTTCATTTACTTTGTATGTAGTATTTAAACAAAGTTGTGTTTTTTTTATATAAATGTTTCCATTGGCCAGCCCTTTATTCAAAAGCTTTACAGGCAGCTTTGTCACTAAAAAAATAGTTAAATAAAAGAAGTGTTTTGTTAGGTTGATAATTTGACTTTCTCAACGAACTCTTGAATTACCTTCAATTGCTCGGTCCCCCCGAGCAAAGTAGATTTGGTATTGCACATAGGACCGCCCACCAACTATAAGGGCTGGTTAGCTCAGTTGGTAGAGCGCTCGTACGGTATTTGAGAGGTCGCGGGTTCGAGTCCGGCATCAGCCAAATTTTCTTTGCTCACCCTATTTATTTATTGATATATATATATATTTTTTGCACAATTTGCATCAGAAATTAGCTCAGTTGGCACATGGTCAGCAGAGCCTAACAGCCAAATTTCATAGAGCTGCACAATTACGCACAAAAAGTAGCTAAGAACAACAAAATTATTTTTACCAAAATAAGGTTTCCAGCCAAAGTGCTATCACACATGTAATATCTGTGAAAGGTTTCTTGCTAATTTTTGATTAGCAGAAATTTTTAAGCAATATTTTCTGCTTAAGCAGCATTATTAAATTGGGCCCAGCTAATTAACCAACCCGGAGGTGACAAGGTCACAGGGTCATGTCCTCAAGGATTTGTTATTCATTGAAAATTGATATAAACCCATTGGAGCGAACTCCGGTGGATTTTTGAACTAAAACTAATCCAATTCTAACATGGCGTAGCGAGGGGTGGGGCGGGGGCAAAAGGGGGCACCCCTCCCTCCCTCTGGAACATCTTGACCCCTGTCCCCTCCCCCCCCCCCCATTGTCAGCCTCTGGACACCTTGAAATTGGCCATAATCGGGCAATTTTAACTGAAATTGCCCCGTCTACAATTATCTGTGCCCCACACTGCCCCCTTTAAAAAAGATGCTGGCTCTGCCCGGCGCCACTACGTGCGTGGTGGGCCGGTTTGATTTTTTTTTTTTTTTTTTTATTAATTAATTACACATTTAACAAGATTTATCATGCAGCGGCCATTTGTAACATGTTCTCTGTGTAATTAATTATTAATTTACATTCTACCGAAAGGTGGACGATTGAGTATGAAAAACGACCACTGTACATTTTGCTTAACGCCCTCTTGTGACACACTTTAGACATGGTTTCCCCTTCACAGGCGCGTGTTTTCATAAAATATGTAAATATTGTACAGCTGCATCAAATCTGCGCGGTTATTGATGCGCATTCGTCTGGGAGAGAATCGAGATCGTGTTGGAGGCTCTCAAGGTGACCTACTGCCCACGGTAAGTGAACGAAAAATTTCTTTTTTGTTGCTTTTTGGCTGTTTTAAGCGAGCAGCCAATAAGAGAATGATAATAAAGAATTTGTTTGTGGATTATTTGTGTAAAATCAATGTTATATAAAGACGTAAACATCGGAAGATATGTCGATTTTGTGATTTTCTTTAGTTAGTCCATGGTTAGTCGGGATGTGGAGCTTTTTTTAACACGATGATGTCATCGTGATGTGAACCAGTGTGAGTGTATTGATTTTGTACGTATTGGTTCCCTGTTAACCAACAAACTATATAAATGAATTGAATGAATTGAAAGGGACAAATTGTTGAAAATGTGAACATGTGTGTCCAAGTTGTTTTCTCTTTGTATCTTTGGAGAATTGATAGTGTGTTTTCTTTAGCTAAAAAATCTAATAACAGATACACAGTATGCAGTGTATTGTAAAAAATTCCAATGTTCTTCAACCGTTTGACAAGAATACAGATAGTGCCATGTAGACCCAGTAACTGGGGTGCTGAACTCCTTTTTTGAGATTTTGACAGTACGACTGATAATGTCAAAATCTCAAAAAAGGAGTTCAGTGCCCCAGTTATTGGGTCTAGTGCCGTAGTGGAGTTGAACTTGAACTTGACATTTTTACAGAGAATATTAACAAAACTAGTCTGCCTGTGACTGTGTACGAGTTAAGTCGATAGGACTACAGCATGGGGGTAGGAGGAGTGTCAGGCCACAGAGGATTTGGTCAGTCAGGGTTTCTGTTCAGTGTCTCTGTACGCTGGTTACTGCTCTTCCCCTAGTCCGAGTTACCTGGACACAACGCAACACCATTTTTTAACATTTAGACATGATCTGGTGTATGTAGGGTCTGAGTGAATCCCCTCAAAACTTGGTACCTGTGTACAAGTGTCAAGTTTCCAAAACAGGGTGACAAAAAATTGTTCCAAATGTCCAAATGTTTGAAAAGGCGTTGTTGGGTCCAGTTACTCAGACTAGTCTATCCCCATGTTTCCGATAACCCCTAGTGATCTACATCTCTCTTGTCAATTACAAAATGGACTACGTGACCCCCAGGAATAGTTCGTAACGGTTGTGTCATGGCTAGAAAATGTTTGACTAGAAAATGTCTGTCTGTAATCTGTACTGTCTCGTACCAGAAGTGCATGTTTTCAAAATAACTAATGGAGCCCAGGGCTCTCCCCAGGATTTTTCAAAACTGGGGGGCATTCTGGACCCAAATTTTGAAAGTGTGGCCGAAGCACATTCCTTGGAATGTTTTTATTTAATGTTTATGTTTGGTTTGAAAAGTTCTACTGTGCAATGTGGAGCATTGAAAATGGTTTTATGTTAGGATTTGTGGTGAATTTGATATTAAAATGTAAGAAATGTAATATATATATATAATATATTTTTTTGGGGAGGGGCGTATCCGCCCAATACGCTAGCATGTGCATGGGGAGAACCCTGGAGCCTAAGCCTGAGACCAAGCAGAAGCCTTGGTTAAAAAAGGGCTTTAGTCTGGCTCTCTCCATGTTCTATATAACAACACTAAAGCGAGTAGGGAAAGCACAAGACTTACATTTCCAGGGTCAGATGACATGCGGCAGACTCTAATCTCAACCTAATCTCACTGTTATATTTCTTGAAAAAATTATAACCTCATACTCATTGAGCACATCGCTCTCGTCACACTATTTTTTACGAGCCTGCCTTGCTCTACACACAACAAACAATCGCTGTGCACTACGTTTGTGTTGTGTACCCATCAGTAGCATCAATGCGCGACTTTTGGTTCATCAAAAATTGGGGTGGTGTGTCAAATGTGTAGCGATGGTGCGTCAATTTTTGTTTTCTCAATGAGCATCATTGTACACTACTAAAAGATGACTGACTACTGACATGATGCACCTTTCCTGGTCGTCACATACAATTGTAGTATGTCTTGCGATTGACAAATGCATTAGGATTAGGATTAGGATTAGGAAAATACATTAGGTGTGTCGGAAAATACAGAAGTCGGAACATAAGGGTGTCGGAAACATACAGGGGTCAGAAGTAATAGTCAGGACATAGATGCGTACCCGACTCTACAATTTGTTTACAGAAATTATATCATTTACCATACCAATGTCAACAATTGAAAGATCAAAAGTAATGTATTAAATTAAAATGACATTTGTTCATGATGTCCATCATTCTTTTGTATGTACATTCGACCACCATATAGGGACATGTACATCTATTATAGATTCAACAATTGTAAATGGAATTTGGTGTTTGTACTATGAGATCAGATTAAATGATATTTGTAGACACTATTAGTCATACCAAAGCCCACGGAATTACAGGATGTAGACCAAGAAATATATATTGTGAGAAATATTTGTTTTGGAACTAAAAACCTTGTTTCATTTTTAACACAATGTTCAGTTTCAAGTTTCATTTTAATGTTGCATTCGTCTTGGACCAACAAAATACCTGTCAAACCATGCAGGAAGGTGATTTAACCAGATAAGCTGTTCGCAGTTTCTGACACATTTTTGTAGTTATGCAATAAAATAGTTGATATAAACAGGAATGAACACTTAGTTTTAAAAGAAACATCTCTTTTGTGAATAAAAATCATAAAAACACACATTATAATGTTCCCACTGCCCACGTTTCTGAGAGATCACTTAGTTCAGATTTATGTTTTAATGTCATTTTTCTAACTTTAAAGTCAAATTTGCCTAAAGCTGGAATATGACTGTATTTTTGTTTAGAATTGTGTTCTTGTTTGTGGTGGGGTTGGTGATCATCTATCTGCATCACAACAAATACAAACAAGTAATTTAATTTAAAAATTAGCATGTTTAGTTTAACATGAAATATCATCTGAATATCGTTCTACAAGGATAACATAAAAATGATAATATCGACAAATGAGCCAAGTTTCTTCCACAGATGAAGCTAGGTATGTGGAATATGAAATGACAAATAATTTGGAATGCAAAAAATGTTCATTTATCATTTGTAGCACCAGATATGCAGAAATTAGAAACAGGATGTTCAAATTGCTATAAATAGAAATAAAAAAAAGAAAAAAACATGGCAACTTACAATTGTAGAGAAGGCAGTTAAACTAATAGAAAATAGAAGGTTCAAAATAAAGAACATCAGATACTCCTCAGGCTAGTAGTTAGCATGTTTATCACATTCACACTGTCAAGTCGTGTCCCACTGTCTGATCTTACATGTATCCACAAGGGATTACTAGTATTATCACACCATTGTTCTATTGTTTTTCCATCTTTTGTTTTGATCATAACTCAACATCAATTTGTAGCCCCTCAAGGTGAAGCAAAACAATTAACATGCGTACATTTGTATGTGTCTGTTTGCCATAAATGGTGTTAAAAAAGATGTCCTTCAAAAAACTGTGTGACTCACTTGCACACAACAGATGTAAATATATCCACGGTATTGCTGCAGAAGATAAATGAATTGTAAATCACCTGTATCCAAAATGAGCATATTTTTATAAAGGTTGAGTTATTATCCCTAGTGCCTTAGGCCATCTGAATAAAATTGTGGTTAAAAAATACTGAGTGGTCAGAGTCGGGATGTTAATGCTGAAAATGGAGATAAAGTGGCGATTTCATTTGATGCCACAGTGATGTGTATCATTTTATCAAGCTAGAGTTAAATATTTAGCCACTGGCATCAGGTGAGGTAGACAGTTCTTATTGTAATTTAGTTACACACTTACACTTTACTACCCTGGGATGAAGATGGGGCTGTTTTGTGATGTATAAGCGGGCCAAGGGATATCTTGAAGATGTTTTGTAATTGACATGTTTCGTGAAGTCAATTTATACTACAAAATCAGTCGATCAACCCTGGTAGGCAAACATGTACGTGAACATTTAATTGAAGAATGTTTTTCACTTTTCACTGGAACTTTGTATTTTTTAAAAAAATAAAAGATAGGCATTGGAAGTTTCTTTCTAAAGAATTAAGAATCCATTCCCAATGTGACATAGAAAGTGCAATTTGCAAAATAATTTATGTTTAATAAGGGAGGGAATAAAAGAGTGGTGACGAGGTCATAAACAGCCATTTTAAACCAGCAGGGTCATGGCCATAAGCTTTTATGTGGCCGTGTGATAAAGGACCACGCACGGCTATGGCCCTGCAAGGTTTTAGATGGCCGTTTAAGACCGAGTCACTAACTTTTTTATTGCCATTCATGAATGCTCAGTTGTTAAAAAACGCAATAATGTAGAAAAATCTGTAAAAAAATTAAATTTTGTAAATTTTCAATTTCTGTCACATACTCATGCTCCGTTTCGCAAAGGCTCAACGGTTGTGTGTATGCATGTGTATTGATAAATTTTACATTGAGTACCGGTATGCAGTGATTACATTACGCATAAATTCGTACCATGTTAACACAAGTATGGCTATGACTTCAGTTTCCGGTTAGTTGTAAAGAATTAAGAATTTTGCCCAACTGACATTTATGTTACCGTTAAACCTATGTCATGTATGTAATGATTGCACGAGTTCGTGCTTGATTCTCATTTTGTACTGCATGTAATCTTGCATCATTGAGGTCAAATAAGCACCCCATCCCAAGTTTTAACTTTGTTTTAAATGTTAATGTCTACAAATTATTTGAATTACATAAAAATTTTAATTGTTTTTTATTTTCAAGAATGTTGTGTTTATGAATAGAATTTAAAAGGATGATTTGTTTTCGTGTATAAAACAAATATATATAGTCTTCTTTTGACTTTTTTTCTCATTTTTGATTCACGCGAGCCTTGCACAGTCTATTGTACACACATCGTGGGACGTGGATACACAAAGCTGCGAGATACTGTACAATGTAAAATTACCTATTACCCACTAACTAACTTCTCAATCAATTTGTTTTTAGCTCCCAGTTTAGTTTGTGCTTTTTGTTGTAAACTATTCATCCAGTGTTAGATTATAACGCTTGCATGATTCAATTCTTATCCTGGTAAATTTTGTGGGACGTGGTTGATTGTATTCTCCTAATGAGTTATGGTGCAGCTGCTGTTGTGGAATGCATGAAGCAATACTAGCACCTACTACACGTACATGTATGTATGAAGTCATTCCTCAAGTCTTGTCTTATCATTACCTTGGCTGTCTTGCTTAAAGGGACATGTTGCTTTCAGATTGGACGCTTTGGGGCGCTGTAAGAACTTTTTAAAGAAGCTTTTGTTTTGAAATGAATGGTTTGAAAGATATTTGAAAAAGTAGAATGTAATGATTCACATAAATATCCCTTGAAATTGTGTGGTTTTTGTTTAACTCTAACCAACCCAAATCCTTCAATTTCCATTTCTCCAAATAGAAGGATTTTTATTGATGTGGGGTATTAGGCCACTGCAGCAGAGAAGGATTTGGGTCATAGTGTGTTTCTGCTGTGGAAGGATTAAGTAGGAATTAAGCTTATTAGGCTGTATAATTTGATGAAGAAGGATTTAGAAGGATTAGGATCATATGTAATTTTGCTAAAAAGTGATATAGTAGGAATTGGGTCATATGCAATTTGGCTAAAGTGGAAACACCAGACATCCTAATAAAAATTACCTCACTCACCCAAAATATTTTCGAAAAAGGATTTCTAAGGAATTGGGTAATATGCCATGTGGATAAAATATACAAGGATTTAGAAGGGTTTGGGCTTTATGGTCTTTTTACCCTCTCAGACTGAAGGATATTGTAGGACTTGGGCTATGTGTGAGCAAATGGTCCTAGTTAGTAAAGGGCTAATTTCATGACAGAAAACAGTCCGCCATTTTGGAGAACCAAATTTTGTGCTCCACAAAATGGCAGACCGTATGTTTGTTCCACTGGTCCGAGAGGCAAAGTTGTTTTTGAATCTTTACTCACTAATTACAACATAATGTTAGGTGTTTTATTGCATGAACAACTCTCAAAAGGATAAGGAGCAATTCCAAACGGTAAAATTTTAAGAGATTTGAGGATAATGTGTCCCTTTAACACTGTATAATGTACATTTTGAGTGGACTGATTGCATTCTAGGGTAACTTCAGACTGCAAATTAGGACAGGATATTCAATTTACTTACAGGCATGAATTTTATAAAAAGGGTTGTGTGATTGTAAGTATTATTGGCCTCTCAAGATTGTTTAACTGAGGAAGAATTTGTAGTCATTAGAAATATGAAATTTATACCGGCATAAATCTTGTTTATGTTGACAACCCTTCATAACAATGCAGTATAATTACCTCGAAGTATTTGCTGGTTCTTGTTTTTCATTGTCTGGTATTGGTAATAGCATAGTATGGAATGTTGAATTTGAAAGGAATGGGTTGTGTTGACTTAATCTGTTCACATAAAGATCACATGCATTGATCAATGCAAATATTGAATTTTTCCAATTTACAAAGATATTTATTGGTACAAAATGTACAGTAGACTGCAAGGAGTTTTTCTGCTGTTTTCTTTTTCCAATTGGATTGTGTTAGATGTATGACTTCTGGACTTTTTATAGGCCTACTTGTTGTCAATGTTGTGTCTACAAACGTAAGACAAAATGTGATTGTCATACATGTAGTTTGAAAATCTACTTCAAACAATTCTACTGTGTCAAAATGTGCTAGTATCTTCTGGTATCCAAACCTTCTGTCAGGCATCTTCAGTCATTTATTGCTTTTGTAGCTATTTAGCCTGTTTGCCTTCCGAGTATTTCTGTTAAACATGTACATGTACATGTACACTTTTTCCTGTAGCTAAACTTTTGTTTGCAAATTTTGTCCTTGTACGTTGAGATATGGCGGAATAAATAATAGTAATAATAATAATAGTCTATTTTGAATCCTCCGTTTTATAAAGTGGTAACTGACAACAATTACAAAAATGTAGCTACATATTCACATTGGTATCAACTGTGGTTTAGGGCCGTGGTTTTAACAAAACAAAAAAGATGTATTCATGAGGTTTCACTTTCCTCAGTATGATCTTATAAAACACTTTGTACAATAGTGCAAGTGTGTACGTGCATAATTTACACACCTCATGCTAGTCATGTCACAGCCAAACCCTGGAATAAAAACATGGCCTATTTCCTGTCTTCTTCCTGTGGTAATTGCACAAGGCTTAATCTCTGTTAGCAAACACTGAGTTATCTTCTAAATCCTTAGTTTAGCAGTCAATGGAAGTCTGTAGAGGTGTTAAGCTGGTTTCTCAGTTTACAACACTGATCTATGACCAGACTGCTGAGGATACTGATGGGAGGAGGGCTTTCCCACTAGGGTATGATGAGTCATCAGTCACTCCCTGGTCTATTGGTGGTGGGTCTGTGACTAGACCCACTCTGGAGTTGTTTACAATGGATTCTACTCAAATGACAGACATGTGTAAACAATGTGGGATAGTCAAAGCATACTTGTACATTTAGGTAAGGGTTTCTTATTCAACAATAGAATCCTTTTTGAAACTGACATTAGCCTTCATCAAACCTTAATATGTTTACATTTAAAGTTGCCAAACTATATACATCCTTTGTAATGAAGAAGTAAATGGCTTTGTGATTTAATGGATTTGGACACTGTTTTTTCTAAGAGTCAACATTTCACAGAACCACAAATGCATGTGATGATAATGAAAAAAAATGTAAAAAATAAAATCAGCAATAGATTTTTCTGATTATTCACCCTTTTTTTTTTTACCTGGAAACATGTCTGAAGTTTCCGTTCCCATGGTGGTAATTGTATGCAGTATCATCCATGCAAAGCAATATGTCGAAGGACGCTATCTTTACAAACTGTGATTGATTACATGAATGCCACATTGTTCCCTTTTTGCAAGCATCTACGAAATTTCAATCAACCAACGGCGTATTTTTTGAATATAAACTGATTTAATTCTCTCTGTGTATATTTGTATGGGGAACAATAAACGATTGAAACCTCCATTTCCCTAACCATACTGTAACAGCACGGAGAAATACAATGGGCGTTCAGTGCTTTTAATGTCACAGTCACATGTTCACATTGTGAGTTACTGTGTCTGCGGAAACAGCATTGTACAATGTACATTTAATATGGATGTAATAATTGCATCTTGGATACAAATTTGTGCCTGCCAAATTCTGCAGGAAATACAGAACAGTGTGGTTACTCCATTTTGTACCAGAAGTGTGTAATTACAGTTGGACTCAACGTAATTGAAAGTGTTGTACATTCTGTTCTACTTACTGCTTGAAATCTAATTTGACTGTAAATACCACAATCAGCTTCATTATCGGATTCCTGTTTCAAGAACATTGAAACACAATGCCTTGCTTTCTAGGTGTAGTTTTTAGGTTGATGTTCTGTTGTTGTTTTTTTTTTTTCAAGGCAGTTGTAGATCTTAATGTAGTATATAAATCAAGGGAAATATTCCTTCTCCAGGCTGCTACAAAGTGGATTTTTTTTTCACACACATGTACATGTACTTGTTTTTCACCTCTTAATAAATTACAAAATGGTGGTTTGAACAGGCAATGTACTTTTTATGTCATACTCACTCATTCTAGTTAGTGTCATTGATAACTACTTCAGGCCACTGCACTATGGCCAAGTTCGCACAAGGACCATTTGTTGACAAGAGAGGCCGATATTGCCTGGTTCCCACTACATGTTCTTGAGCAAGAGTACCAGTTTATATCGTCCGATAGACAACAAATGATGGTTGTTCAAACTCAGCCCATGTATGACAGATTAGGAGACCAGACAAGACCTACTTGTATTGCTAATCTGCTGGTATGTAATAAGTAGCCTAGACTGCATGCTGAGTATGGCTTATATAATCCAGGTGTGCTTGAAATGCTTAGGGGCCAGACACGGTTGCTAGACTATTATTACTAATTTAGTGATGGGTGGACATACAGTACAGTACATACATGTACATGTTGTATACAACCATACTACATGTACGTACAGCGTGTCCATAGATTGCCGTATTTTATAGTCATTTAATGAGCTCCTAACTGACAGAAGAAATGGAAAAAAGACTCTCCAGATATCAAATCTGAGACAAAAATATCTATAATATAATGATATAAGTCATCTATCAAGTGGTTGGGATCAGCAGGTGATTGTAACTCTCTGTTTTTACTGTCAAAACTTCCTCTTTTGATTGATTAGTTTACATGCCCATGCAAAGTACATATTACTAAATGTAATGTGTCATCCATTTTCTTTGTACACAGGAAGCAGATTCATTACATTTTTTCCTTGTTCTTATTAATACATGATTTCAGTAATTGAGAATTGCTTGACGTATGCGCGATGTGTTTATTTATATTTCTTTTATTTACCCAGGGTGACCCAAATCAGTAAAAAAAACCAAAAAAAAACCTGGGTTTTACATGTACATGTATAAGGAAGCAAACTGCAAGGATCAGTCAATAAAATAATAACGAGAAAAGTCATAAATTAAATCTTAAACGGGGCCTATGAGTTTAGAGAAACAGGGAACCACTGAACTTGTTTTGTTTTGAAGTTACTGGCCCAATACTAATGGCAAGTCTGGTCTCAAGGCTGTGGTCCAGTGGTTAGTTAGACCCTTGCTCTAAGGTTAGACTCCTGATAAACCTTGGTGGTGTACTATCTGCCTATTCAGTCCAAATGCATTGTTGAAAGTAACAATACTAGCATCTCAACAAGTGCATGTGTTACAGTCCAATGAAACAAAGACACCCCCTAGATCGAAATGCACCCTTATAATGACCTTGATACATTGTGTTTAATGACAAAGGCTGTATGCTAATTCAGACACTCTACATGTATGGTCATCAGCCCATATCTTTCAATTCAATGTAACTTATACCAAGTTTATTTAATGAATGAACCTTTGTCATGGCCAATGATTAGGGTGGTACCTAGCTCTGGCCAATATTTTAATGCTGGAAATAATTTGCTAAAAATTCAGGAATTAACACTAAAATGTACACATATGTGATATTAAAACTCACAATGACAACTGTGTAAGATTAATGGCATACATGTACACTGTATTGTACTAATAATAACTGGCTGATTGATCCTACCTTGCCACCTCAGTAAATGGAAATGTAAAGGAGGATGTGGGTCAACTACTTACAAGGAAATGCAGACTGTGATTACGGAGCTGGATATGTTTGAGGAGCAAGACTTTTTTAAATAACTATTTTAAATGAGTTTTGCTAAATGGAATACTCTACATTTTACCTACCAGATGGAACATCATTAACACTGCACAGTTTTACTCTTCATTCTCTTAATCCCTGATTCTCTTAATCCCCAACAGGAAGCCATTTTTGAAAATTCAGAAATTGAATCACATTTAAGATTTTTCATTCTTGGTTGATCTGGACACATTTGAAGTGCTAGAAATGTGGAGTGTACATAATGTATTGACCTTTAATCTTTCGGATTAATCTGAATTAATGATGGAAGAACAAAATATGATTGATGTGTAGGAAAATAATCAGCATCTATGACTCAGACATCGTACACAGTCTGTGGCATAAATGTATAAATTAAAGTGTTCTTAGACTATCAGGAATGTCTCTATTTGAGCACATGTACATCCTTAAGTTTACAGACCCAGAGATCCCAACAGGCCGGATTGCTTCGTTCTTGAAAGGGCAAGGGCCCCAAGGCATTTTCTTCTTGATAAAGGGCACCTCTATAAGGAAGTTGTACTGGAACATTTTAAGGGGCACCAAGGCAATGATCAGGGGCAACAGAGGCAATTGCCTCCATTGCCTTCATGAAATATCAGGTCTGGCCTAAGTACAATCAAATTGTTAATGGCCTCACGTTTCGACCCAAGTAGAGTCTTTCTCAGAGGCTAAAAGATACGAAATAATCTTAAGTTTCATCAAGATACTTTTTCAGTTTTCCACAACAAAATCTCTGTTTAATTTAAAATGTTGAGAATAAGATTATTTGATATATATTTAAGTGTTTTTACACTTTTTTTTATAGACCTTTTGAATGATCTTGTTAAATATCTTTTCATTCGTAATCATTCCTGTGTATATTACATAGACATGAGAGAATGGTCTTATGGGACAGATCATGGAGAAAATAGACACTATACATTAAAACATGAATTACTCACAAACTGTGTTTCTTTTTCATCAAAAAAAGACTAAATCCTAACTCTATAACAATTAAAAACCAACACTCCAGACAGTGAGAATTTGTATAATGCTGATGACATCACATAAGAATCCTGATGAACAATGTATCTTAAGATCTGCTCAGTTGCTACCTATACACGTGTCATCAAACATCTCAAGATTTCCCATCCTTGAAAAAATGACCCCGAAAGGTCACTTTACATGTACATCATTGGATGAGCTCATCTTGAAGACACTGTATTCCCCCAATGGCCATGGACACTACATGTACAATGTACAGGAGCTGGCAAATGCATACTATCAGCTGATGACAGTTTGTTTGTACTTAAAAGACCCGCAACATGTCTTATTGTTGTCATTTTCTAAAGATGTTATTGATTCCAAGTAGTCAGTGGTCAGTGGTCTGTTTACCAGCAGAGAGTTCTTTACAATTTAAAGAGGCCTCTGAATTCCGTTCAATCAGATGATAACCGTTAGATGGTAATGTTTAACTTGTTGCTGTGAGTTTAAATCGTAAACTGGAATTTGGAAATCTAATCTGATTTGAAAGTGGGTCATAGATATGAGTGAAGTTTGACCTTTACAAAAGGTGCATGTGACTTGTCATTCCAGTCCTTTGAAACTGGAATTTAAGAGGTAAGATCCTGCTCGTAAATTTTTCTACTTTGCTGTTAAGTGTTATCCATTTCTAAACTTCATGTACAGTGGTACATGAAGAATTTGATTTGTCACAACTCTGGTGTGTTTGTACAAAATATACAGAGTAATAGTGATCCATCAAGATCACATGACAACCCCCCCCCCAACCACGTACAGGAGGATGTGTTAATAATCTTACGTTCTGAACATTGCATCAGAAACTTTGAAACTTTACCCAGGGAATCTTTGAGTCACAGTCATCATGATCATACTGTAACAAAAAGTGGCACAAATTGTGGTTTCACATTAATATATGAAGATCATGTTTGGAATCTGAGTCTCGGACATTTTTATGTATTTGGTCTTCGGAAAGAAATTGGAGACAACTTTCTATATTTTACCAACAAACAATTTATTGGCTATTTTACCATTATACTGCCATGACATGTAGATGATGAGAAAATGTATTACATGCTTGTTATTTTTTGTTAAAAACCGATCTACTTTTATAAATTATGTGGGGTTTTTTTCTGCGATTCATTTCTTTGTTCTGCTCAATCTCTTGCCCTATATTTTCATGACTGTGTTGCCGCCCTTCCCCTTTCATATGATCTGTTACCACTCCATACTGCGCTTCCCTTTTACTGCTATATTTACTTCAACTTTCCCCTCCCTCACTAACCCTTACCCTGCATTTTCAAGACTTTTCCCCCTGCCTCTTTCATGTGATCTCTGTTACCACATCATACTATGCTTCCCTTTTACTGCTATATTTACTTCAACTACCTCCTCCCTCACTAACCCTTACCCCTTTATTTTATTGACTGTGTCTCCCCTTTTATACCCATTCATGTGATGTGTAGAAGATTGATCATCTGTCTAGTGGCTTTCCTACAGCCTATTTTTAAATTTAACTTCACCCAAAGTAACCCACTAACCCTTACCTTAAGGTTTCCTTGACTGCATCCCCCCTCCCCGTCCTTAATCATGTGACCTAGAGGGTTGATCACCCACCCATAATTCCCTCAACATTTGCTTCCTCCACCCCTATATTTATGCAAATGCCCTCTCCCTTAGCATACCCTTAACTCCTACACATAATGATTCCACCCCCCCCCCTTTCCTACCCATGCCCTGTATTTTTCTAACTGTGTCCCCCTCTTCCATCGTGTGAACCAGAGGGTTGATCATCTATCCCGGCTGTCCCTTGATCTTTCATTTCCGTGGAAGGAAATTCAGCGGCCGAGTGTCACCGCCTTGACTCATGCATGTCACAGCATTCTGATTCACAGCCGACTTACAAGTGTCTAATTTTATACACAGTTTAGGTTTTGTCTATCCTGTAAAACCAAGCATTCAGTCTAGATACTACCTAATGTATCCTATAATGCACAGTTAGTGTGTGTTATAACTGGGTAAGGTATGTATGACAGTCTTAAAAGCTTTAGATCTTGTGTTTTGTGAGTTAAGGAGTCTTAGATTTTAGCCTTTGAGAAAGACTCTGTTAGGGTCGAAATGTCAGGCCTTTTTTTTTTACTACCTACATGTAGTTCATTTTGATTGGAAAGCAGTTTGCAACAGCTACAGTATTTAATTCCCGTTTGTTTGAGTTTTGTTTTTTGTTTTTTCAATGAGTTTGAGTTTTGAAAGACATTGTAGTCTTGTTGCATTGCATGGCAGCATTGAACTTGATGCACACTTGATGTTAGGCCTAAAAGTGCACATGTAGCTTCATCAATTGCATCATACTGTACATGTAGTATACAAGAGATAGTCTGGTTTGCCTGATGTTGAGTGAACTTGTGAACATTTACTGTAGCGGATCTTGTATGAAGGTTTTTTTTTTATAAATCACAGTCATTTCCTCTGAATGTTGTTACTGTCTGTTATTCATCCTCTTTGAAAAGAAAAACAAACATTTGAAACATGTTAACATCGGATAATGAAGTGACGTCATATCTGAGTACATTACGTGGGTGTTGGTGGTAACGTGACCTACTTTCCTTGAAAAACCATTTAACGTGTACTTCCCCTGGGAGTGGGTCCGGAACCAGTGTGAACAGTCTGCATTCTAGAGCAGATGTCTTGACCACAAAATGACCAAATCTACTGTCTCTACATGTGTGCTAAATCCCAAATACCCATATTAGTGCATTTGATTAGTGACTAGGAAAAAAATAATATTAAACGAAGATTGAATTACATAACCAGACCAGATTGCTTGGTTCTTGAAAGTGCAAGGGAACCAAGGCATTTTCTTCTTGATAAAGGGCACATTGATGAGAAAATTGTAAATTTCTATTGGACATTGCAAGGGCACCAAGGCAAGACCAGCCTCCATTGCCCCCGTGAAGAATAAGGCCTGCAGAACAAAATATATTTTGTGATCATTCTACAAGTCAGTCATTAAAAAAATTACATTTGTAGATGAATTGTAATCTTAGGTTTCTTTGTTTGTTTGTTTGTTTGTTTGTTTGTTTGGTTTTTTTTTTGGGGGGGGGGTTGCACTCTCAAATTGGAACCTTAAACCTTAATAAGCAAAGTTACGCCTTTCTGTTCTGATCGTACAGGGCAATTTTTTACATGCAATTTGGAGGCAACCAACTGCACTGTACATGTATGCAAAAGGAGCCCTGTGATAGTACGAGAGACATTTTTCTAACACTATCTTACTGTACCCAAGAAAATTATGTGGAAATTAACAAGTGGATGTCTTTTCTTGGTGGAGTTTGCCTGGAACTGGTTGATTTTAAATTGCCGCATGTGACATGGTCCTAACCCTTACATGTACTGTACATGCAGCTACACCTTTCTGATCTGATCATAATGGCAGTTGGTCATGTTTATAGAGATTGTGAAGCTACTCTACATGTCCAACATAATGTCAGGTCATTTCACTTTCACTCTTACTGGTTAATATTACAGTCTCTACTGAGAAGGACCCCCATGCTTGATGTAATAACTCACTCTGATCAATATTAATGTAGACAGAGATGACTTGCGGTCATCAATGGTAGCCAGTTAGTACCATCTGTAGCTTTTATACTCCCAATGGGACTCTGTGTTTAATTCCTATTGCTTCAAGTGAACTACGCTTTAACAAAGTAAATTATTATAAAAATCATGTTTGAGACTCAAGCTAGCGATATACAATCTAAACATTCTTGATAGAAGTAAATTGCAAACAAAAATCACAGACTTGCTATCACTGACGATACACATCTCAATTATCTTCTGTCTTATTGCTTTGCAATTTACCTGAAGCTAATCTTGATTTAGAAATGCCGTACACATGTACATGTAAGTATGGTGAAAGATTCATTGAAGAGCAACATGATTGAAGTAGATATAAAACAACCCTAAAGCGTAAATGTACTGGAAATATTCCCTGATATTTGACAATGTATCACATGTTCTCGAACACAATTCTATTAGTCAATCTGACATTAAACATTTAATTATTATACCCAATGAATTAAATCATAACTAAATATTTGTCAAATTACAGTACATGTACATAGGCATCAAATGGTTTCACTGCAAAATTTTAAATGTTATTGTCCGGCTGTTTTTACATCATGTGGAATAAATTGCCATAACAAATCTGTCTGCAAAATGGCTGGCTGTGTCTACTGTACAGTACATGCAACTGGGTACATGATGTACACAGGTTTCTATATTGATTCATAAATTAAACACAGGTACTTAATCACTGTCAAGATATATTAATCTGGTGTACAGATACACCTATACATGTAAGATGCTTGTAAGATGATGAGAAAATGACAAGTGATTAAGACAGACTACACTTTTAGTGTAATGAATGTTTACTGTGATGAATGTAATTAGTGTAATTAGTGTGTTAAGGTGAGATTAATTAAATTGGTATTTAATTTGTAGTTTTTATATGAGGACAGCTAGTGTACACAGTGTCGTTTTAAGTTGTAATATTTACATGTATTTCTAAATTGTATTTATTTATTTATTTATTTATTTATTTATTTATTTATTTATTTATTTGTTTGTTATAATTTTGTTGTATTAATTTAGGCCTATTTTATTTAATTATTTTTGTTTTGTTAGTATTTTATTTGGGGAGGTTCTCTGATTTCACAATCAAATAGACATCCATGTACATGTACAAGTGTATTTACTTGTTGATGATCAAGAGAATTCTAAGAGGTAGAGATCACGTTCCCACAGTGCGACCTTTTAATATTTTTTGATCGTGTGATCGTATGATTTTCTGTTTATCACTCCAACGAAGCCTTCAGAATTCACTTTTCACACTGCCTTGTTGACATTAAGCTTTACACAGCAGTTAAATCCCACCAGCAGCAGTAGTACCCTTATAAGATTGTGCTTAGTTACAGAAGGTGTGATATACAGGGACCCCCTACCCCTAGGGGCCATGTTTGTCCATTGTTGGAACTCAGTTGGTTCTGATCACATGGTGGACCCTCAGGAATGTTATTTCTGTGCACTACCTGTGTTTAAGTTGTTGGGTATATGCCTTTTATTGTCCCACTTGCTTTGAGGATTGGGTTAGATTTAGAGCAAGCAGTCTTAGATTGCAGGAATGTCCTACGAGGTGGTGGACATATTGTGGCAAATAAGGAGTACAGTCGTGTGAAGGTGGGCTGGTGAATAGTGAGAATCTATCCCAACTTGTATCAGAATTGACTGAGATTGGATCAATTCACAGTCATGAAAACACCACAGGTACTATGTCAGTAGTGACCTTACTTATCAGTCTTTAACATGAAGGTCTGTTTTGAGGTAAAGCCTACGTCTTTATTTTATTTTGACATCCTGCTGAAAGGTTGGCAAAATATTCCTAACCTAAAACACATGTACATTATATAAAATAAATAGTATGAGGAACTTTCCTTTCTGTACTCAAGTGCAGGCAGATTATTGATTGTTGCACTTGTTTTCGCTGAGAAGGATTCATATGACTTAGAACAGGTTCAGTAATGATGTAAGATGAAGGTTCTACACTTCTCAAAGATGCAATTATGTTCACCTTTTCCAGCAGTTTTTATTTTAAAAAAAATATTACAGTGCATGTACATCTAGGTGATCACTATACACACTCACTGATTTAGAATTGAGTGCCTACTGCATTTATATATGCGAGTTATTCCATGCATAATCACATGCCTACCTATTGACCGATAAAGCATTGAATAATGTATTCTACGTCTCGGTGTGATTCTCCATTTTTTGCTTTTTAGCGTGTCTTGCAAGAAGTGTCCATAATCTTATCTCTTAAGATCCTGCATAAGGATGCAAGTCTAGAATTATGTGTGAATTTGATGCTGTATGTTCAAGTGTAATTGATCATGTTTATACACGATATACTAGCCTCCCGTTTTGATGACTAAGAAATAATGTGTGTTTTTACATGTAGTTCAATGCATAACAAATTAATCTAATTATCCAAGACATGTCATAGCATCCATCCAAAATATGGTCCTTTTTAATTTAAAATTTTGATTTTTACATGGTATTTTATAAGGGCTTCTTGATTTTTTAAATTAGTCATTAAAATGCAACTACCCACTTGATTTAGTGTACCTAATACACAACCAAACCTGGAATTTCATTTTTGGTTTTATGTGGATGCTTTCATTAGAAGATGTGTTTTAGAGTTTCCTGGGTACGAGGTGACAGGGATTTTTACGTTTTCTCCATGATTAAAATTCCAGAGACGTCCTGCCCAATTCAAGAGAAACAGCAGTTTCACAATTTGCATTCAAAATAGTCAATATTTTTTCTACATGGTCACACAAATTTCATGAAATTCTCTTCTTTGTGTTGACAGATCATCAGTTCGAGGAATACCATGCGAGAAGGACCACGAGGGGTACCAGTTAGCAGTGAAAGCCACGGCAAGAGCAGATGATAACATGTCTATATCATCTAAGAGAAGCAGCGCATCCACAGGAGCACCCACATCAGAAGAGAGAAACGGCAAAACAAAATCATCATCAGCAACCCCGTTGAGAAAGAGCAGTAGTAGCAGTCTTACAAATAGTAATGTAGAGAATAACCCATCGCCTTATGGACCGCAAAGAGAACGCTCTGCATCAATAGATCAAAAGAAGAAACAAGCTACGGCGGCAACATCTAGAGGCTCAACATCTAAAAGTAAAAGTAGAACCGAGGCCTTACTGTCCAGGAAAGTGACAGGATCGGCCACCTCTGTTAGAACTCAAGCATCGGTTTCAACGAGACCACCTACGGGAAAGGCACCCCGACGATCTACCTCAGCAGATAAAGTGCAAGTAGGGTCTGAAAATGGCTGCATTTCAGGGCAGTCTCACCCTCAAGATCAGGCAAGCTATCGAACAGGTGGCACTCGCCCCCAACGAGACGTCAGCTCTGCAAGTTCTAGCTCCAGCTCTGAAGGAGATGAAAGAGGAGTAAAAGGATCCACATCACCACAGAAATCTCGTATCAGGAGATCTGTTACAATGGAGGAGAATGGAGTAACTGTTGCACCAGGAAGCCCACAGGGTAGGAGCAGTGTATATTCTAAATCAAAGACTCCACCAAGTGTACGAAGGAAATCCTCCCCACCCTCAAGTGAAAACAACTCAAGATTCCAACGTCATTCATCTCTCAGATCTTCCCAGAATGGTAAGCCACAACAATCTACAAGAAAACCAGCCACAAGGACTCTATCCAGTTCATCCTTGGACAATGGATCGTCGACCCAAACATCTGAAAGTGAAAGTGCACATACTAGAAAACTGAGAAATGGAACTGCTGCCAAGAGCAGCAGCGAGGACTCCATTAGTGACTCGGAGCGGAAATCAAAAAGTGCACTTTCAAGGACGCCTTCCACTAAGAGAAAAGTTTGCATGGAGATAGTCATGGAGAAGAAAATAGTCAGTAAATCAAATGCTACGGCTGGGAAAACAGAGTCTGGTATGGGTAAATCTCCCTCTAAACAAAGCTTGTCTTCCCCCACTGATGAGAATTCCAACTCTACCAGGACCAGCCCAACTAAGTTGAAAAGTGCGAGCACTGTACGTCCTAGTGCCCTTGGCTCTCATACTGGTGCTAGGATGAAAGTACGTACTGCCACCACAAGCAGTGATAAAAAATCAAATGGTGCTTACAATGTTGACAAATTGCGCATCACAAGTGCGCCAACTTTAAAAAGGACAGACCAAAGCTTGCCTAGTATTTCACCTTCCGGTCCGATGCGTGCTAAATCAGGATCAGCAAGGACCACTGATATGAAACAGAACATGAAGAGTCCAGATCGTAGTAGAGTTGCCACAAAGACTTCGTTTCCTAACCGCTCTAGGGCAAGAGCTCGTAGTATGGAACCTGTGCCTAGGAATGCAACTGGCTCTACAGTAACAACCATTGACGCTGCGAGTCACACTCCGCAGGCTCCAGAGGGCAGTGTTGTTACCACTCACATCATCCATGCACGTAGGAGTCAGAGCGTTGAACGTCGATCCAATAAGGACAGCTTTGTTGCATCTCGCCGCCAAGCCTGGGAAGAAAAGGCCTCCCATTCACCAGCTGATGCAAAGAAAGGATCAGTTACATCTCCTGAGAAGAGGTTTGTGAGAGCGGGTGTTGGTAGAAGGTCATTAATTGATGAGAGGAAAGCGATGCTGTTTGGTGGGATGAGAGGTCCAGTCAGGGCCCATGAGAGCGTGAAAAAACCTGCCATACCAGCTAAGCCAGAAAACCTCGCCTCCAAACCACCTTTGAACCTGGACCAGAAGGGTCATATTGAACTATTTATAAATGAGGAGTTACCGACCCCTGCCGCTGTGGTGGCACCTATCCACACATCGTCTGGAGATACAGGTAAACCAGCTGTTCTGCAGGAGAACATGCAGAAGATCCAACCAAATGCCATTAATTTGATGCCCAAGCTACAACCCTCAACAGATGAAGTTGATTCCACCAGGAGGTATTCTCCTAGCAAGGTTAGTCTGATCAATAATAATTGCCATTTCCTAATATTCTTTCTTGCTAAGAAGTGTTGGGGATGTATGGATCCGACATGTATTGGCCCGACTCAAACATGTCGGCCAAATTTCAGTCCAGTACAAGGGTGTCATTTAACGGTTTATGCAACCCCCAGCATATCATTTGTCATTCTAAATAACCGTGACGTGTTGCAACTGCAGGAGAATGAAATCATCAACACTTCTAACGACAAGATGTATTCCATGGTGAATGATGAATATGGTGATGCTTTAGAGAAGTGGTCCATGCTAAAAGAGAACCAGTCAGTCGGGGAACCAGGCAAGAAGAAAGAAGAGATCAACATTGATAACAAGCAAGCAGAGAGTCAACGTCAGGCCTTGGTCAACAGGTAACTAGTCACATTCAATGAGTTGATTGGCTGACCCAAAGTAACTTTAGGATGTTCGGATCAGTTTCTGTAGTTTTTCTAGTTTTTAATAATCTACTTTCCCTTGAACATCCTTAGTACATGTGACTCAATTGTGCAAGTGTGACCAGGTGTGGATTTCACAAAGCACTAGAACTAGTCTTATCTCGAGTTAGGATGAGTAACTAGTCCTAACTTATAGGACTAATCATAAGTTAGGACTAGTCCTAAATAAGGACTAGTTTTGTGAAATCCACAAAACAAAATGAGTTGATCAAACAAAATGAGTTGACAGTCTTCCTAACTGAGATTTAAGCAGTTCAGATCTTTGTTGGAAAAGAACTTTTGGAAAAGAGCTTTCCAACAGTATTCACATGTAGCAGTTATTAAACAAAACGCTTTAGGTGTTCACAAATTATAATTTGTTCATTTGTTATGGTTTTCTCCTCGTATTTTTGTATTTAACATTTTTTTTTTTTAATGTTTTGTGACTTTCATTTTGTTAGAGTAGGTTTCATAAAGTTATCGTGCTAGACCTGTGATTTACCAGGATGTTTTCATAGTTTGGACTCAGAGTTCCTTACAAGACATGAACTGACTTCAAATGAAGAGAAATGTTGCCAATTTTATGTCCAAATCTCCAGTGTTCCATTTAAGTTGATGTTGAGAATCTGTAAACCACCTTGAGTGTTAACAGTCTGAAAGCTTTCTGGACCAAGAAAAACCCTCTGCCTGTTTTTCAGATTATTCTCATAACTCTAATTCAAATTTAATCACAGGGAGCGCGAAATATCCAACCACAAAAAACAAACCAGCGAGCCTAAAGTGATACAAGGCTGCCCTCCAGAGGTGAAAGATGGTCATTATTACTTACGAATCGTGAACGAAGAACAATCCCGACTGGAGACACTGAGTATGCAAGCAAACAAAGACATGGAGAAAGAATTATCAGAAGAAGGTGAGAGCATTATTGTCTGATTCAATTGTTGCATTGGAGATGAAAAAAAAAACAATTTTTAAAAGTTGTTTTCCCTTAAATAGTTGAGTAAAGTATGCTCTGTGCCAATCAAGTCCTGCAGGGAAAACTTGGAAAGACACCTTGGGTAAAACAGCCTTTCTAGGGATGTGTTTTATTGTTATTTCTTCTTACCAGACCATCCTTCTTTATTGTTTCTTATTCTACAATCTTACTTCTTTCTTTCTCTATCTTTTTTTTCTTCAATTTTGAATACTGTGTTTTATTGGATGGGTATCATCATGATTTTACTTTATTTGTGCCTTCTATTACCCTCTTAGTTTATATATATTGATAGTATGAAATGGTTTACACGATGATTCATTTGTCAGTTCTAACCATGTTACTTTTATATATTGATTTGTTATATTTCATCTGTCTAAATCCTGTTGTTTTATTATTATTTTAAAATATTCCCACAACCCCTTGAAAAACAGTTCTTAGGTTGAATGGGTTATATTATGATTCAATGAAGGTTATTTTATTAATTATGAGATTCTCCAATGCCTAATTTTAGCCATGGTAGTGCTGCATGTTTCTTGAAAATTTGAGCATTTGAATGGACGTGGTCTTCCAGAAACCAAGGTTATACATGTGTACCATTCCCCTAATGATGGCTTTTTCTCTCCAACAGTGTGTGGAAAGCTGAGAGCTACAATCGGCAAGGCATACCTTCTGACCAATAAGAAATTCAAGCAGTTTAGAGGACTTTGTGAACAGAACATCGTAAGTCTAGAGAAACTCTAGATCATTTTATTTTATACCAGCATCTTATACATTTTGAAATTTTGATATTGAGATTTTATTTTTATAAGATATCCCAGTTAGTTTCCCTTGTGGTTTATCACTTGATATTTGAAATTAAAAGTCACATCCCCTTAAGGTGATCCCTGTACTGCCGCTTTCCAGCTTGTATCGTAAACTTGGGTGTGATCTCTGGTTCTATGTCAGTTTCAGGTTGCATGGCTTCTGACTGGCACCCTGAACAAAAATTACAAAATAGGGAGACCGCCAACATTAGGGCGAGATCGCTCAGTTGGTAGAGTGCGGGCACACTAATCCAGAGGTGCTAGGTTCAAATCTCGTTCTCGTAAATTTGTCTTTGTCCACCCCAAAGTTTGTTTTTGTATAAACTTTCTTACCTTCCAAAAAAAACAGCGGCCTGTGTCAGGTACCCTGTACACTTAATGATTATGACTTAAAATAATTGTTGGTCATATTAGAGCTCCAGTCTATTTTGTTCTCTATCCAGCCTCTATTTGGTTTACATTGAGTTAAATGAAATAAAGCATGATGGCTACGTCATAATGAAGATCTATTATTCATTTCTTTTCGCACACAGAATCCATCAGAAGCAGAGGTCCTCTCCGTAACCGATCTAGACTTGGCTGGTTTCTGGGACATGGTTTTGATTCAAGTAGACGATGTCAACAGTATGTTCAAAGAGATTGAAGGCTTCAGACAGAATGGTTGGCGTACACCCAAACAGTCTCCTCAAAAACTCAAGGTATTTTTAAGCTTTAACTCTGAATTAGAAATTGTGATCGACATTGCAAAAACAATCTGTTATGATTAGTACGTTATAAATTTGAGAAAAACATTTCCGGTCTTCCTGGAAGTCGTTTCTTGAGAGTCCGATGTAATTCATGAGAGGAAGCCAACTTGGATGTTGAAGCCTTCCAGCTGGAGTGACAGGTTTGGTATCGGTCCAAAATGGCCTTGATTGATCTTTGCCATCAAGAGAGATTAAAGTGTTCACTTTTTGTTTCCTTTTTCACTCTGCCAGGCGACTGGTAAGAAGCCCTCCCTCACCTCTCCTCCTCCATCACCAGGGATCTACAAGACAACTACTAATCCCCTAGCCCAGGTTCACGCTGACCCAAAAGCCAAGGCAGAGCGAGAGAAGAAAGCAGCAAAGGCGCGTCAGACAAGAGATGACGCCCGTAAACGTCTCATGGCAGCTAAAAGAGCAGCAGCCAGAAAAAGAGTCAAATCAGAAGATGGTGAGCCTCCTGTAGAAATATATGTACCTGATAAGTCATAGAAAATGAGCTCCATGACTTCTTCCCACTTCAAGCATATAGAAGACACCATGAGGTACCACCCTCCCACCCCACACCCCGCCCTCTTACATCTTTCCATCAAGTATTTCTGTCTATTGCATCCTGAGAACAGGACTAGGAACTCAAGTATTTGGAAGTCAACATTGCAGTTGGTCCAATTTATACAAGTTAACATAATTGTGAATTTATTGACAAGATGGTTGCTTATAAAAACCAAAAAAAAAGAACAATTAAGAAGTTGTTTTCCTAGTTGCATGCAGCTAAGTTGAGCGAGCAATTATTTGCAACTTTGGTGCAACTGGTTGGAACAAACAATGTAAATATAGTATTATTATAATTATTTTGTTTAAGAAACTGTAGGAATAGTAAAGATTACAATATTTTTTGTAGGTTTACTGCCATGCTTGTTTTGGGGCGTTTCATTGTTTTGCTTTTCTTTTTCATAAATTAAAATGGACATTAATTTGGGGAAGTAAGGAAGCAGTCATTTTATTTAATTTTTTTTTAAGTGTCCATAGCTAATAACAATTCTGTCAAAGCTTGCCATACTTTTCGTTTTAAATTTGGATTGAAATGATTCATCAGATTAAAGTGTTATCAGTTTCAAAATGCCAGCATTATTTGGGATAATCCTACTCCCTAAACACAACGCTTTGAATTGTAGTGGATCGATATAGGTTACTGTTTGTTGTACACAATGTAAGTAATTTCACTTTCACTGAGAATAATTTATTTGATATTGGTATTTTCAGTATCGCCGTCAGACTATACTTCATCTTTGTTTACTGAAGCAAGCGATAATGCACTTTTAAGACATAGTACTTTGAATGGTTGAACTTCTGAGATTGAGACAAATCTTGTCCAGATTATCAACTGTAAAGCCGTACTAAGCCTCTCAAAAGACAATCCACACTGAGTTTGTATAATGTGTTATATGATTTGACATTATCTACATGATGTATTTATTTAATACAGGGTTGCCTACCCCTGTAAAATTCTGTTTTTGTTGTCATTTTTTTCATTTCCTTTTAACAAAAATCAATCTTCTATTTTTCTACTCCAGGTTTACCGACTCTTCATTTTACTCTAGGTTTTCTTTCTGAAGAATAAAACTAATTTTGTCCAGGTTTTTGAGTGAAAAAATGATGTAAAATTATACTTGTGGAATTAACATTTACTCCAAACTATTGTGTCTTCTGAGTTCTCAGCAAGATTGTAAGTTCTTATCCGTGTATTTATTTCTACACCCAGGAATATTTATTAACAGTAATATTTAATTGCATTGATAATTTATATATGTTTTCTGAAGTGCCTTAGTTTTACTAGATTAGTAAATGAGAGACGTTTCATTAAAACATCTTTTCATATTTCTTTTGGGGCAGATTGTGTACTAATAGTAACCTAAACTTTGCAATATGTCATCGGTTCAGCACCATAAGGTCGCTATAAAAACAATTTCATAAAACTAGTTGGACATTATTTGGAGCCCCTAGAAAATTGAGTGTATTGTGATATGTCATTCCCAAAGTATTTGTTTGCCAAAAAAGAAACCTCAGTTTTGTTTGGAAGGCATTAATTTGTGGTTGTTACTGTCGGATATCCAGCCATTTTGGATTTAAGATCTCTTGAAATATAACGGATATGAAATTGCCAATACGGACCTTATTGTAATGAGTCGAGGATTGTGTTGATTCAAAACAAATACCTTCTTGTAATATGCACAAAGTAAATAGAGCCTGATTCCAGCTGCTAAAAGACACAATATAATTTGGCTTTCTTGTCGGTTATCTATGCTAGAAACACTGTTTGTTCCAGGACCTCAAACTCAGCAAGGTGGAGTTTTTAGTACTTCTTTTCAGGATAGTATTTTTATTTCTTGGGGAAAAAATACCTTTCAGGAGGTATAGCTGTCCTGTCTCGTGGATGCGTACAATGTAACTTGCTAAAAATGTGAAATGTGCAATGCAATACATATATTGACATCACAGTAAGAAGTCAAAAGCGCTCAAGAACAACTTTTTAAAAGATAATTGAAGTCAAATACCTGTTCCATTTGGTGGGATTAGTATTGAGTTCAAATTGTACATCATTCTGTGTCATGTGTGTGTTTGTAGTCATTGGTTGATGCTGTACAGTGTATCAAACTACAACAAGTCTGTAAATGTGTAACAACGTAGCTGTATGTCAATGACATACATTGTATATTGGTTATTTTTCTATGGCAGGTGTAAACTAATTAATGGAAAGGGGGCAAAAGGAGGCAAGGGGGCAAGGAGAGGGGTAAAGGCAAGTCAAGACTAGACAGTATGGTGTTGGTTACCTCGTGTGTGTATGTCAAGGCATGCCTGATTGCTTCGTTCTGGGAAAGGCAAGGGCAAGGCAAGAGCACCAAGGCATTTTCTTCTTGGTAAAGGGTACTTCCAGAAGAAAATTGTAAATTTCTATTGGAACATTTCAAGGCAATGACCAAGTTGCAACGGAGGTCACTGTAAGGCCTGTATCAGGCCTGTAAGGGATTCTGTTGGTCAAATTGAGTTAATTCTCTCAACATTAGTCAGAATAAACTCTCCAGACAATCACAGTAAATCCATTCAAAGCTTGTATGTCATCAGATCATCTAAGAACAAGCACACTCAGATCAAATCTCGTTTCTTTAAGATGAGAATTTTAGATACTGATTTGAACAGACATGTTGTCTTTAAGAAAGTCGCCGTATGAAAAAATACAATTGAAAAATGTTCTTCTGAAAGTTTGAAAGTAACAGAAATGATCCTGAGAAGTTTGATCTTCCAATGGACTCAGTTATGCCGGGAGACAAAGTCTGAAGTATATTAAAAAGCTTAAGACAATATGCGTGTCACTTATCATGGTGTTGGGGGGGGGGGTGGAGCTAACATTTCCTGTAAGCATAAATGTGGTGTTTCATAGTTTTTTTCATATTTCAGGACTATGAATTCACCTAAAAGCAAATGTGTACTACTCAAAACAAGATGTTTAATATGCATTATTGCTAGTCATTATCCAATATGTCTTTAATTCCTTGCCAATATGTATATTTAAGTCAGACGTGTGAATATTTTCTCAATAACCATGGCAGCATATATAAAAACTCAACACGTCTTTGAGTTGCAATTTAAATGCACTGTACATTCAAAAGGTACACCTGTTCTGAATTTTCAATTAATCTTGATGGCACAGAGACACATTGAGCCATGTTGCACAGCACTGTACAGTCCCAAGATCGATAGAAGGAATTATTTTTAAAGCTATTTTCTTGCATTCTGCCTGTAATTAGTACAGTAGGGAATGTACACATTGTAACGGCTAACTGTATATTTGACAATGAAGTGTAAATGTATGTGTATAATACGAGATGTTGAAATCGCTCCAAGTGAGTGAAAGATTACAACAAATTTTGCTTCTAAACTAACTTTTTCTTTTCTTTTCAACACTGAAATTATTTATACAATTTGGTTTTTCCTGTTCTTTTAGTACTCTTAGAATCGCATTTAATTGGTAATTTGGTTTTCTCTTATGGTGTTCAGGTTGAGAATGGTATGTGTAATATTTGGACCAATTTATTATATTTGTTCCCAGGTTTATATGTGATGTAACACTTTGCATCAGTGATAATAAATAGTGACTTGTACTCTGCGCTGTGCTGTAAGATCCACAGGTAGGCCTACCTCTGGGGGAATCAAACCAAAGACCTTAACAGCAAGTTTCGCCCCAAGTTGACAGTGCTATTACAGGGAATGGGGAAACAAATAGGCACATTTACTTCTCATATTTCTCAACATTTTGTTTTTATTGCTACATTTTATCTTTGAAGTTCATGTAACTGTCTTGGACAAATCATTTGTTGTCTTGATCTTGTTTTAAGATAAAGTATCCAAATATTTGAGGAGACGTTTATAAAAGGGAGAAAGTTACATGCTGCAATCTAATATATATTTTGAGAGGACTTTTTTGCCAGATGTAATTACAATTAAGTTAATGCATTTGTAAACTGTTGAAAAAGCTCAGACTTTCTCTTTAAATGCTCGTAGCTTTTATAATCTTGTAGATAGTGTAGTTTAAAGAACATGTTTCCAGCATAAACCTATGTAGATGAGATAGAACATTCTTCAGTTGCAATAGGTGAGATGCCTTATTTAGAGGATTCTGAGGAGTAGTTTCTGGGTTTTTTTTTTCCAACTATTGGCACTGAAACGTAAAATAAGAGCTTTGATATACATGTCAGCCATCTTTGTTTTGTATCCTGTATGGTTAAAGGACCTATACAGTAACAATTGTAAAGGGGACAGACTATTTTAATGACAGTCTTGATTGTGTTGTGGGGGAAAAACAAAGGTCTTTAGTACTAAAGAAACTAAGCAGGCAAATCTGCACAACTAGTTAAAAAATACAAGTTTCAAGATTGAGATGGAGTCGCCAAGTCGATAAGCTTGAGAGGGAGTAATCAGTGTCCATTTTCATTTAAAGCAGGTATCCGACGATTCTTATAACTCTCAAGTTTAGACATTTCTTCTTCCTATCTGATCTAAGATGGGCCAGTGGAATTTTAAATAATGTTACTAGATTCCATGGATAGAAAAGAATACACCAAAGGTAAAACGTTGAAATATAGAGTTGGCTTAACCATTATTTGTTACTGCAGAAGATTTTAAACTGTAAGATGATTCCTAAGGAGCAACACATTCCTTAAAGGCATTTCTTCATGTATCTTAAAATGTTGATGACTTTAAAGTGGCAGTCAGCTATCCTCCAAATTCAGCATTTTGGGTTTCAGTGTTGTATTTATATTGTACATTTTTTTTTACAGCTAGTTGTCCTTTAAATAATCGGCTTGCCATTTAGAAGTAGAATATCAACTTGGCTTTAGGATATATCAGGGAAATAATAGAAACTACTTTACAAGAGCGGTTTCTGGACATGATATGCATGACTATCCTGTAGAATATATCAAAGGAGCACATTATTTAGTGGCATGGTAACAATTTAAATAAAATACACCCAAAAACAATAACTCTGAATAGTCCATGTGTTCTTTTCATATCAAGGAGTGATATATTTTATTGTTTCTTGTTTAAAATATTTAGTATATGTTACTTGATAAGCCTTGCCTTTCTTTTGGTTCTAGATGTATCATAACACATGGTTAATCATTCTGATTTGTCCTTGGACCCAATTTACCTGACGTCATCATCACAACAAAATTCAGGCGTGTGATTTCTCAGGATTTTTTAGGACTTGCTCAAAATCTTGAGCCTTCAAGTTTTCTTGACGGAAGTAAAGCAATCACCAAAGGGAGAAGGAAATAGTCCACATTTAGTGTCCAAAACTGTAGTTATGTATTTCTGGTGATCCACAGAGTCTGTAAACCTCCTGAATTGTAACATAGTGGAGGTTCTGGTTCTAGAAGAAGGGGGAACTTGGGCCCACAAGCCAATTTTCAGGAACTTTCACAAACATCAAATCTCATCCCTGAATCTTGGGCCATTCTGGGAGTTGGTGTCGCTGTCATTCAGTGTAGTGCATATGTTAGGGGACGCAGCGTTTACACGCTTATATGTGCGTGCAATTTGACTCCCAAAATGATGAGCGATGGCAGACAGTAGTAACATTGGTGCAAGGGGTCAGTAAGAGATTGACATTACCTGTCCTTAATTTTAGTCCTTCAATACAAGTTATGATAAACTTATTCTGCTTGTAATAAACATGGCCATGCACGTCAAGCAATTTGATCAAAGCAAAAGCATACCCGTTGCTGAGGTTTTATACAAGAAATCTTCACGCCAATTTATTATCTAAGAAAAAATTTAACCCTTTACCTTGTAAAAATAAGCAATTTGTATTGGTTTGCAAGCTTTGCTTTTGTTTATTTTTACATTGCATGGCTTTCAAGGATTCTCTAACGACCCATTAAGCAAGAAATAATTAATGCATGGGATACCTCCATAAACCAAGCCCTTTTGATAATTAGGAACCGTTCTTAATTATAATTAAACAATACATGAATATAATTACTAATATATCCCATGATGATTCATTGAAAATAAAAACAATTCATCTCTTTCCTGTGTTGGTATGTCATAAATACCCAAATGACAATCATCTGATGGTAATGTTTGAGTCAAGATACAATCATTTGCAGAACTGGATGTTCCTTGGAATAAATTTGTATTTGATTTAACTTTGCTTATCTGCCATTGCTTTGATACATAAAGACATTTGTTGCTGGTATAATTAAAATACCGTTAATAATAGTACACCGTTCTTATTTAGTACTTACAAGCAGGGTATACCATTGGTGTTTGGTACTGTACGTCTGTTTCAATCCTATATAATTATAGATACACCATAAAACTAACCTGAAAATTTTGTTTCAAAAGATGTTAGCATTCTTGAGATATCGGCGAAAATCTGGAGTGGTTATTTCCACGCAGAAATATCTGAAAATGCTGAAACTGCATGTTTTTCATTATGTGAAAAAGGCTTCATACCTGAAGCCTTTCTCAGATTGAGATATTTCAGCGAGAAATAACCTCTTTCTCAAAAACCACTGGAGTCGTTTCTCACAATATTTTATACTATCAACAGCTCTTCGTTGCTCCTTACCAAGTAAGTTTTTATGGTCACTTTTTTTTTGAGTAACTACCAAAAGTATCCCCTGCCTTTAATCACACCTGACGGGCATTTGTCAAAGCACTCATTATTTTAATGACAGTTAGGCAGAGCTAAGTTTGACGTTTGAATTATGAACCCCATCTATAGAACCTTGTAGGGGGTTACAAGATGATACGATGCAATCTGCAGCCAACCATGCCAGAAACACCAGGGCAAACCCCTTCTCTAATCGATAAGTGTACTGTGTTAGTCTACGTACTTACTCAACACACAGAACCTATGGCTTTACACCCCACCAGATGGATGAAGCAATTATGGTGAAGTGTTTTGTTCAAGGACAGTAGTGCCATCATAGGGAATCGAACCCACATTCTGACACACCACAACTTAAGTCTGGTGCACCAGACTGCTCGGCCACGACGCTCCAGTATAAAATGCTTCTACAACACCAATTCTTTATCACCTAAATGGCGGAAGTGATCGTTGACGACATCTTCAGTCACTCCTTCTAATGTGTCTGGATTCCATTTTGGGGTGTTATCCTTGTCCACTAGTACAGCACGAACGCCCTCGTAGAAATCTTTACCTCTCTGTGGGATAAGAAAGAGGAACTGAAGAAATATTGTAGGGCACTTTTTATATCTAGCATTTTGTTTGCCTTTCTATTAACTGACCGTTGGTTAAGAAGTGACTGTTGTCCTGTTGTGTGATGTAAGAATAGTACAGTAAGAAAGTTCTGATGTATCTTGTAAGCAGCCACACTGAGGCCAGCCTCTCTTTCAAGATGACTGTCTTGAGATCACACACCTAAGACATACAGCGGTTTGTGTATGTTCAGTCCGTAGAAAAAGAGACCTTGGTGCCCTCAGTGGGGGTCACATTAGATGGTGTGATGGGGGGGGGGGGGGGTACTTACCATGCATCCATGTGCAATCCTCAGCTCCATTGATAGCATGTCTTCAAGGCTCATGTTTGCCCCAAGAGTCAGTTGACGATGAGTGATCTTCATGGATGTTGGTGACATCTTCTTTAAGATCTATTCCAACAACAAATGAATAAGTTTACAAATATCTTACTCACTGGAAACACTTTGATACCCTCGGCCTCTTGTCTGAGAATGATCATATTGATACACTGCCCTCTGTAGGCAGATTCAAGAAAGTCCTTTCTCCCACCTGCCCACTGTGAGTTTTCACTCTTATAATAAGCTAAAGATTGCCTGCTATGAAGAATGAAGACCAGCCCTGAATGAAGACCTCAAGCCATCAAAAAGGCCAAGGTGCAGCAAAAATATGCCTCTATTGTCAGTAACCTAACACAGGTTATCAACATCTTCTATGCCCACCACAACAGAAGCTTCTGGACACATTTTGACCTTGTGTACCATCTACAGACCCAGCACAAGGAGTAAAATACACCTAAAGCCATCTTCATTTCAACGGACTGCACATATCTTGCCTTTTTATTAACTTAGGCCTGGAATTACATGGAGGTCATGAGCTTAATTGCCCTGTTCTCAGCCTTTATGCTGGGCCCCTTCACAAGTTTCCCATAGACTATAAAATGCTGCAATAAAGTGCCCTTCGCAAAATAAAAATGCCTTGCCCTCTCAAAGATAAAAATCATAGGCATATGAACACTATTTCTTGTTCTGCAACTGCTTGAAACCTCACATCCTGAATCCGATAAGCTGCGAATATTCCTAAAGAAATCCTGCTCACTGTTACACCACAATTCCTCACCTCTAGTTGCTTAATTGACCAATCAGAGCCTTCACTTTCTAAAGCCTGGAAGATTTCCTCCAATGAGCTTCCAGAAAACAATCTGTTGATGTGACCCATATATGGCTCCAAGGAGAAAGATTTGTCTGCATCCAGTTGGCTCTGGGAAAAAACAAAACCAACCAATCAAAAGTTATTATTCAAATCAGACAACCAATCAAAAGTTATTATTCAAATCAGACAACCAATCAAAAGTTATTATTCAAATCAGACAACCAATCAAAAGTTATTATTCAAATCAGACAACCAATCAAAAGTTATTATTCAAATCAGACAACCAATCAAAAGTTATTATTCAAATCAGACAACCAATCAAAAGTTATTATTCAAATCAGACAACCAATCAAAAGTTGTTATTCAAATCAGACATCACAGTTGTTGAGTAGAGGGGTCTCACCTCTTACAAAAAAACCTTAAAAAAAGAGAAAAAGTCTGTGGTCCATCTTGGGAAAATCAAGATTTTGCAGAAGGATCTTTTGGACAAGTTTATAGTGATTTTATCATAAAAAGGGAATATATTGAAGAAAACAAAATATTGTTCACTAATTTTACACTTTTAAGGCAGACCTGTAGCCATTGTCAAATACCAAAGTTTCAAAAGTGGAATAAAAATTGCATACGACTTTCTCAAAAAAGTACACGTACAAAACATACATGTGAGTCAAATTAAATATGATGTTAAAATATTAAACCATGGTAAATCACTACGTGCTGTGTATTCTGTAATTTTGTAAATGTAAGTTTCAATGTTTACCCAATTGAATGCTTTTTAATAAACCATGAATAATAACAATAATAATATTACTTTTATTTTACCCATACACTGATGTATGTTAAGCACTGTATACTCAGTACTCTGTGTACGGGTAAAACACAAATAATATTCTTCATGCCGATGGAAATTTAACATCTATAAAAAAACGATAATAATATAAGTTATCACACTAGCGCGAGTGGAATACGGGAAAATATAGCACTTCTACGTCCCATGTCCCACGACCCTGAATTTATCTTCCAGTCAACTTCATACGGCCTCATGAAAACATACAATACAAATCACACGCACAAAGTTTAAAAGTTTAGAGCATTATTTGATGAAGAGCAGCACATGCAAAGTGCCAAGTTTAGAACTTTATTTTGCACTGTCTGTAAACGGAGCGTGACGCATGATACTCTAAGTACGCAGAGTGCAATAAAGACTACTGGGAGTATGATATGGTTTATTATCACACTCCCGTTGAGCAATCTGATTGGAGGATTATTGCATACTAGAAGATAATAATAATAATATAGTCCAATCTTTATATCATACCTGACTTTGATATTTATCAAGTAGGTCAGCTATATCAGACTGGCTTGGACTTGATAATGTTAATAGTCTCTCCTCTAATTCTGCCATCTGAAAAAAATAATAAAACTAGACTGAAATCCAGAGCTTGCAGATAAAGGCAACAACTGTAGATCTTAAATCTTACTACACACCCATAACGCAACTTCTAATATTCTTATAGACATATACAACAACTGACACAAGAGCTTTTTGACACAAGAGCCCAAAAGGTCAAATTTGGTCTGGCAGAAAGTGTGCACAGGTCAATGAAAGGTGCAATAATAAATCCTACTTTTAGAACAGAAACAACTCTATGTTATCATCAATTTGAAGCCCAGCTGCTGGCTGCTGACAAATAAGCCTACTCTTATCTGCTTCATACAAATAAGATATTACATCATCGCAAATAGGATTATGTGGAGAAGTCAAACATTACAGAGTAAACCAGGGGATTTATGAAAATACAATACAGTTTCATCAAGTCTTACACAATGTCCAGGAGGGCATGTATTACACAAGTAAGGCTGTATCCGAATTGGAGGATGAGGCTATGGCTGTGGCTAAGGGTGTTGCTATGGACCTTCTATACTTCAACACATCCTAAAGTGGAGATCAAGCCGCAGCCTAAGCCACCAATTCAGACACAGCCTAACTGTAGGTTCAGAAAGAGGGCGACAGTGTTTCATAAGCGCTTTCCTGCCATTTTTTATTTACTATTCTGCTTAATTTTAGGAAGCTTTTCTGCATGTCATGCCTGAAAATATCCCATTCCCCACACCCACTAAGGTGGATCATTTCTTCATTAGTTCAAAGTTCAGTTCACATTTATTTCAAACTCTGTAAATGTACAAACTCTTAATGCAAATCAGCAGGAAAATATAATGAGCACCAGTCACAGTGAAAACATTCCCAGAATGGCAATCAATGTGAAAAAGAAATAGAGCGTGGGGCATGTTCAAAAAAAAGGTCTAGGGTGATGAAAAAAAGTCTTACCTTTTGTGACTCTACAAAATGAGTAGCCACACCCGCCATTTTGACATCTCGTCCCTTCAGTCTGTAGCCAGTCAGGGCAAGAAATAATCCTAGTTTACCAGTCAATCTGGGTAAGAAGTAACCTCCTCCTACATCTGGGAATAGTCCTATAGCCGTCTCTGGCATTGCAAATAAAGTCTTCTCTGTTGCTACCCTGAAGAGACCATGGACCGACAAACCAACGCCCTGTTCAAATAAAACATGTAAATTTTGCTTTATCTTTTCAGAAACTTACTTGTTCTTCTTCCCGTGCTTGTTATAATTTTGTTAACGAAAGATTAATATTTTAAAAACTGGTTTCTTGTACCACTTTTTTCTCATCCACACAAAAGGAAATCCTCAATTGCTGATTTCTTCCAATCTTTAGAATATTTAGTTACTTACCCCTCCCATTGTGATGCCATCAATGAGTGCTATATAAGGAATCGGCATTCTTGCTATCAAGTTGTTCAAGATGTACTCTTCCTTGAAGAAATCTGTAGCCAGGGGATCCCCCTCTTTCCCTGCCTCTGTGACAGCTGGTAAGGAAAATCAACAGCAACACAATTTAACAATGTGCTTGTATCTTTCTGTGACTGTAAGGTACGTTACTCTATCGACTGTAGAAGTAATGACTACATCTATGCTGCTTACTAGAGTAATGATTGACAAACATTGGGATTTTCTAACCCCTGGTTTGTATTATTTAGACATGAAGGGATGAGGTGAAAAATCGAACCTTTGATGTCCCCTCCAGCGCAGAAAGCTTTTCCTCCTACACCTTTAATGATGACCATACTGTTAGATGAATCAGAGGCCCACTCCTGTAAAATAATCAAAAAGTGTCTCAATGTACGTCAATTTAAATCATCAGTATTCAGTTCATTAGGGTTCGGGTTTCATTCCTAGTGAGCCGATGAAAGAAAATTGTAAAAGATTAGGCCTAATTGGTCCTGTTTTGATTCCTCTTAGTTGCAAGAGTCCTAACCCTGGATCCTTCGGACAGTCATAGATGGGAGGATCAAAAGTTACGATTATCACAACTATCTTATAATCATATCTCACAGGGGGTGTTCCAGTTGGGTTCAAGTTTTTAAATCAACTGTTAAATCTGCTTGTAATGAATTTGAGCAAAAGGAAAAGATGCTGAATCCAACCCCCACCTTTTCACTCACTGTGACCAAACACAGAGTATCTTTTTGCAAATTTTTGTCATAATGAGTGAAAAAATGGAGGCTTCCTCCATTGTCAGATAGAGTATCTTACCCCAGCAAAACCTTCCTCCGCCTAATTGCAACAATCATAAAACTTTATCCTTCCAACTGTCGGGAGGATCCAGGGTTCAGATTATCGCAACTATCCTGTCCCTTCCCCTTACTCACCCTAAGCTTAGGAGTTATCAATCTGATCATACTTTGATTCAAGGCATTGAGAGCTTTGGGTCGGTTGAGCATGATCACACATTTCGTGTCCCTTTTGTCAAATAAAACGACATCATCTGTGGCTGTGGTTGTCATGGATGCACTGGATTGGCGCAGATGTCCAAAAATGACTGATGCCCGACCAATGCTCAATCTACAAAACACAAACAATGTAATATTTTCTTGACTTAAGTTTAAAATAAACTTCAAAAGTGTAAAGATCCCAATTCCAGTTCAGTTGTCATCCTGCAGGAGAATGTTGTTGAGTTAAGGCCTTTTCGAAAATCTCCAGGTCCGATCCGTGACCTTATCAAAATGGTTATTATTGCACAAGTTGTTGAATTATTGTTACATGTATTTCAGATATTATCATCATTTACGAATTGTCTTAAATATAAATGGCTTAACTTTGTAGAAGGGGCGCATACATGCCCCATCGTTGTTAAAGTGGTTTGGTCAAGGTGCCCTGAAGGGATTATGTGCATTGTAATGTGATCTGGAACTGTGTTGGCCAAGGTGTCCATGGGTTTTAATTGCCCTGTAATTGTACTTGGTTGTATTTACCTTTAAAGTTTAAGTTGGAGCTGGTGTGCTCAGTACAATTTTGCGTTTGTTGCCGATTTGCCCATTACATTTTGGTATCCGGTGTTCTCTTTGAATTAAAAAACATTTTGGCTGTATCCTTCTCTAGTCTTAGTAAAACTAGTCACTGAGCTTAAATGGAACAAATGTAGATGTGTATTATTTTGATGGAGTCCAAGTATAACTGACCTTTTCACACTACAAACATTTCAATCCAGCGTTGACGCGTGTTTAGATCATTCGATCATGTCAAAACCAACCCTAGTCGGGAGGTGGGTTGAGCTGAGAGAGCTCTTGATCCAATCCATGTAAATATTATCGCACAATACACATGTCGAAAGTTACACATGTAACCCACAAACTGATTCCCCACAGAGTTAACGTTAGTGTGAAAGCGGAACAGATTTGAACCGTGTTGAAATTTGACCGGATTAACACAGAGTTGACCCAAGATTTTGATACGGATCCGACGTTGGTAGATTAAAAAGGCGTTTAGAAGACGCTATCCAACGATTGCAGGATAACCTGCAACTCGACTGGCGTAACTTCATGAGTTTACACCTGCCTACGACGAGGGGTACGGCTACGGCTATGCTATACATACTGTACTGTAGTACTAAATATTATTAAAATACAAATCAAATTTCACTCCTCAACAAATTAATAATTATTATGAATATGCCATGTGGATCTGTTCCTTTCTTCCCTATTTTTGTTGTAGACAAAAAGTTCCACAGAAGAATAACTACTTACCTGGACACAAATCTTGGCAACATCTTAAAACAAAACCCAGACAGTCTTGAAATATTGGACAAATCGACATGAACTGACTGAATGACTAGTGAGCTGAGTGTGTGGTATCATCAGCAGTACCACCGTCAGCAGTCGACAATCTCATTCTTTGATGTAATTCCGCCCTCAAGAGGCGTACCATGTCCAGTCTGACATTGGCGGCGCGCTGTTGTTGCATAGTTTTGAGTGTAACGAATGGAAGCGGTTCAACTTCAAAGTTCTACACAACCAAAAAGAACATTTAACGATCAAACAGGTGTCTGTGAATCATCTCTAATGTTAATAGAAATGAAGGAAATGAAAGGTGAGGTCATGATACGTCCTTCCTTTTAACGGATATTTTTACCCAATGTTTAATATAAAAACAAGAATGTGCGATTCGATTGTCACATCTTTTGTTTTGCTCTTCACAATCAACAATCACCATTATTATTAATGATTAATAATATTATTTGTATTATTGAATAGGCCCCCTATTAATTATTTATAAAAATTAATAAAAACAATGGTTATTATTAAAAGAGACTTCTGCCAGATTGACTTCACTCAATGGTCACAAGGCACTGTGGGAATGATAAAGGTGCAAACAGTGTTCCCTTTTCCTTCCCATCCATGGTGTCTTTCGATCGACCATTGGCATTGTAATTTGTATGATTGTTTAGGTAGACGGAAAACAGGACCAAGTAGAGCGACGTACGTCAGCCTTATTAATGCATTATGCAAAGCATGACCTGACCGATAACCCAGTGATGTTTTATTTATGTATCAATAATGTCGCTCTACCCTGCCGATTGTTTGTGGTGAATTGTGCTGTGTGCGAAATGACAGTTGAATTCTATTTCTACTACTGTACTAGTAGTAGTACTACTCTAGCAAAGGGGCGGATCCAGAGAGTAATTTTGCTGTGGGGGGGATTGGTCTGGTTCGATTGATTTTGTAGGATTAGTAGGTGCTTTTTTTGGATTTGCAATTGACTTGTTTGTGCATAGTTGCGATAATCGTCGGGAGGATGGAGGGTTATGATTATCGCAACTAGTTTGTGCAGGGTTTGAACTCAATTTAATTTGATGCCTGAATTTAATTTGATGCCTGAATTTAATTTGATGCCTGAGTTGAATTCTACTTCTACTACTACTACTACTCTAGCAAAGGGGCGGATCCAGAGAGTAATTTTGCTGTGGGCGTTGGTTGGTCTGGTTCGATTGATTTTGTAGATACTTCTTTTGGATTCGCCTTTGACTTGTTTGTGCAGTGTTTCAACTCAATTTAATTTGATACCTGATTTTTACGAAAAGGAAAAGGGCATCTTCGAAAGGAGTAACGTTACTTCTTTGTTAGCAAATGTTATAGAGCTCTGAAGGTGCAAGATGGGGAACTCAGGCTGAAATGTGAAACCCAGCTAGACGCCATTTCAGCAAGTGACTCTTTTGATTCAACAATAGATCAGTGCAGACAATGACCAGTGCTATCAATGGTGTAACAAAACATCCACTTGCAGGCCTTGAACTTCGCTCTTGAAAGGGTATGGCAATTTTCCTGGGGTAAGGGCACTTCTATGAGGAAAATGTAAATTTGTATTGGAACTTTGCAAAGGGGCACCACGGCAAAAGCACGGGGCACCACGACAATTGCTGTGGGTGCTGTGGGTTAATTCGAGGCCTGCACTTGCTTAAATGGCGTCCATGCAGATACAGCTCCAATGCCCCATCTTGCACCTTCAGTGCTCTATAATCTTGCTTGTTAGCCCTACTTACTATGCTAGCGTCTGATCATGGTGTGTTAAATTTGTCCTTAGCTTGTCAGCTCCTTTAATCAAGGTGCACCTAGTCAACCAGGTTTTGCAAGGTTTTGTTTTGTAATGCACTCAAATATCTTTCCATTTCCAGCTTCCTCGAACCTGTGACTGATGTCCTTTTGAACTGTTCTAAAACCCCATCTTGGGTTTTTCAAACACGATGGAGAATTTCATCTTGTATGACGAAATCAATCGCGATGAGAACTCAATCATGTATAAAGGACGGCGCAAAGGGTCAATAAACTTTGTTGCCATTCACTGCATGGATAAAGCACGCCGACCCGAGGTGACCAATCGTGTGAGACTCACTCATGAGCTTGACCACCCAAACGTTGTGCAGTTTTATGAGTGGTATGAAACCACCAATCATCTGTGGCTGGTCGTTGAACTCTGTACAGGTAAACAACTTGTTCCATTGTACAACATTGATCAATAATCAATATTGATCATTGATCAATATTGATCAATATTGATCAATATTGATCAATATTGATCAATATTGATCAATATTGATCAATATTGATCAGTGTTCTGTAATACACTTGTGATTAACTCAGATCGGATTTACTTAGATCGGATTTATGCACATTTTTGTCATAAGGGACGTCCTTTGGGAAGAACATTCCTCAGAACCAATTTTATATTTAGTAAAATTTCAGATCATACTTTGTGTTTTTTTTATATCAATCAAGGTTGACTTTGTTACTAAAGAAATAAACTGTTGTCCAATTTGACTTGTGTTAGGAGGAAGTCTTGGGCAGCTCTTAATCCAGGATGAGCATCTACCAGAGAGTTCCGTCAGGAAGTTTGGTCTTGATCTTGTCCGAGGTCTTCACTATCTACACTCATTGGGAATACTATTTGGTGATATCCAACCATCCAAGGTATATATTTCTACACTGGTAGGCCTCCATGTATGATGCTGGTAGAGCTGAAATGAGTCGGACATTCTTATATTAATTTGATTTTTTATTAGATTTTTTTGCCATTAGAAAATTACCTCCATGAGTAGTTCGGTTTGGGGGTTTAATTCTATTGCCAATCCTCCACTTTGCAAAGACTCAGGTGTCTCTACATTTATTTTTATGGGTAATTTTGTTACCTCCCTCCTTCAGATTTTACTTGACGGTCCTGGCATGCTGAAATTTGACGACTTCAGTCTGTCTAGGGTAGAGGGTGAAGACTTGGACGAGTTATTTGAAAGCACTGTAGGAGAGGATGATGGGAGTAGTCAGGATAGTGCTGACCAGGGTAACGGAGACGGATCAAAACCAAGGAGAACACTGGGTAAAAAAACACATTAAAGTATACCTGGATGAATCAACTCTAACAGTGGATCAAATGACATACTCAACTCTCTAATAAAGTATTCCAAAAGTACACATTCAATAATTGAGACATATCTCTATTTATCTATTATAATAATTGTCGGCCACAGTCTTTTTTAAGGGAGCAGAGAGTCTCATAAAGTAGCACGTTCTAGGCACGAAAGAACACTCCTGTAGGCATGTGCCCAACCAGTAGACTGCTGGAACATTCATTATTTTCATCAACTATTCACAGGTTCCCCAACCTACATATCACCTGAGGTCCTTCAAGGTCAGTCACCTTCCATGGCCAGTGACTTCTGGTCGCTTGGATGTTTACTCTATGAGCTCTACACAGGAAAGCCGCCATTCGCTGCCGACTCCTTCCAAGAATTAGTTGATAAGGTTCTGAATAAAAGCTATGCTACGCCTAAAGTTAAAGGTAAACTTCAATTTTATTGAAAAAAAGAAGAGAACAAATTGTTCTAAAACTTTCCAATGAGTTTCATGATATGGGTTCTCAAAAACTAGAAAATAGGAATGAACTCTTTATGTAAACCAGTGCTGTCTCATCTCCCTTTTCTCAATATATGAAGAAACTGTTTGTCAAATTTCAAACTATTTGACACCTAGAAGCTTTTATAACACACCTCTCCCTGGTTCTTTATCCTGATTGGCTGAAACACGGTCGCATGGGGTGAACTAATATAGCCTAGTGCATGAAATCTGCACCACCGTGAACTTGACGCGCGTCAACGCACCGCACGCGCTTCATTTGGGGGAAATAGTTCGCAAAGCGGGAAATAGTTTCAAAACCCCAAAACTAGTGACTGGTAAACAGCGCCCTCAAGAGGTTTACAATGCTCATAGCAGTTTACCGTTGTAAAACCGTGTGTCCTGAAAAATTTTATTCTTTTTTTCACATGACATTTTGGACTGAGGCGTGTTATAAAACACATATGGACTGGCATTATTCGGGCAATAGTGCAGGTCTATGCACCCTTCGAGCCTGTGAGTGACCAGGAGAGGGTCCTATTTCCCTCGGCCTACGGCCAGTCCATATCATATTTTAAGTTTTTATAGGTTGTAATTAGTCCAAAAAAGAGAGTTTGCAGTGAGTAGTATCCTGTTGGTACGTGATGACGTTCTAGAGCCGAAGTGCAGTGTAACGAATGTTCATTTGCATATATGTATACCATTCGTTCACATTGCACTTTTGGCTCCAAAATGTCATCACTTACCAACAGCATTATGATCTACTGCTATGGTTGCTTTTTTACAGGTCCAAGAATTTTCTCCAAGCCATCACCAGATTTCTGCAGCTTGCTGGAAGGTCTTCTAAGTAAAGATTCCAATGCAAGGTATTCAGTTTTCCAACAGACCCTTATTATTCATCTGAGTCTCGTTCCCTGTGTGCATTGAGTACTGATTCGCACTGAGCCAAAGAGGGGCCGGACTCTTTCGTCCTCCCAGCCTCGGTGTGATTTGAATGAGAGACAAACAAGATGGCCGTGTTGTTGTGTCCTGTGATTAGTTAAGAGCTGTTTATGTGATTCAGTTTTGATCTATTGTACAACGACATCATTTATTATGTGACATCATTGATTATGTGGTTAACTATTCTGTCTTCATGCGAGTTATTTCACACCGAGGCCCAAATTCATGGCACTGTAGACAGAAGTCTGTGCTGATGACCCCCAGCAGCTCGTCACCATAAGCGTAGAATTCTGTGCTAATGACCCACAGCAGCGCGTCACCATAAGCGTAGAATTCTGTGCTGATGACCCCCAGCAGCACGTCACCGTAAGCGCAGAATTCTGTGCTGATGACCCCCAGCAGCTCGTCACTGTAAGCGTAGAATTTTGTGATGAGCAGTGCCATGAATTAGGCCCACAGGTGACCAACTTCTCATTCCTCCTTTGTTAGCGTAATGTGCATATTTGTACACAAATATCACTCACAAATATTACTCATTTCACTTTTGAGAGAGAGCCTGGTTGGTGTCATACATAATGCCACTTGCTTCTACTTGTACGGATGATTTTATAAACTTAGAGCCCATCCAAAGTTTTCATCATTTTCAGTCATACAAAGAGTCTGATGGGGGGCAGAGACCACGTACATTTTTAAAACATTTTTTGATAATTTTGACAATTTAAAAGAAAATACAACTTGCGGGGGGGGGGGGGGGGGTCATAAAAAGCAGTCTTCTCCGTTCGACCTGAAAGATGTTGACACCTTTGGACGGTGCCTTAATCTACACACTTTAAAGTTGTATTTAAAAACCAGAGTTTTTTTCTGGCAGACTTAACTTTTTTTTAAATGATCTCCCCTCCACAGATTAGACTGGCACAAGCTTGTAGCTCACCCCTTCTGGCAAAATGAACTTGTCACTGACAACAAGGAGATGAAGCCTGCTGGTGTGGGAGGAGCTACTACAGAGGGAGGGGAAGCAACAGATGAAACAGCCATTTCAAGTTTAGAATTGCTGGCTAAAACTCCAAACAACATCAAGGTTTCAGAAGCTAATTTGAAACTTTTTCTTGTTTTTTTTAAACAGTTTCTTGTGGAATTTTCCATTTTTTATTTCAAGTGCACATTTTGTTATTGTCTTTGTACAAGCATGACCTTTACAGTTATTAGGGGAAAGTGTTTCTATGTAACCATGTTTGTTTGTATGTTTGTTTTAAGATTGTACGTTTTCTGTCATTTATAAAGTCCTTCCTAGGGTTGCCACATGAAGCTACGGTCGTTGTGATTGGTCAACTGTTTTCATAATTTGGCTTTTTGTTTATCGTTTTTTGGATATGTATTCTTGGGATCTGAAGCGATGGAATGAACAAATAGTCACAGAAGATTTGATTTATTTTATCACAGGAGTATAATCTGATTAGTATCTCCCCTGATGGCCGTCCAATATCACGCTCTGGTACGTCCAGTCAACATCATCTGCTAAGGACTTCTTTACAATCGAGTGGTCTGGAGACATTCCGTCCACAATCCACCCCTGAAGCTACTGATACCACTGCCAAGGAAGCTCAGTTTACTCTCAGGTAGTACTCTAGAAGGAGATTTACTTTCACAAGGAGGTAGAAAGTTTGGTAGAAATTTTGTTTTGCCGATCATTATAATAATAATAATAATACCGGAGTCTTGTATAGCACACGTATCTACGAACAATTAGATACTCAAGGCACTTATTGTATTATATTTTTTATAAAGCAGGTTTGAGTTTTTGTAATTACGAGAGCCATTTATATATAGCACTTTGTAATGTATATTTCAATTTGCCTTACACCGATGTGTGATAAGCACTGTATACTCTGCTTTCGAGTCCTGTGGGAAAAAATCCACAGGCAACTCGGGTGGGATTCGAACCCACGACTCCCGCATGACTAGAGCAGATGTCTTAACCACTAGACCACCGAGCACGCCCGGTGATGAGGGGCTAGTGGTTAAGACATCTGCTCTAGTCATGCGGGAGTCGTGGGTTCGAATCCCGCCCGAGTTGCCTGTGGATTTTTTTCCACAGGATTCGAAAGCACTGAGTATACAGTGCTTACACACATCGGTGTAAGGCAAATTGACATTTATATTCATTCCCCCGATGCAAATATTAACATCCACCTTGTAATGGTTTACAAGGTGCTGTGGCGCATTCAGCAGCCACTGCCAAAAACCCCTTCTCTTAGCGATAAGTGTCACTGGATTCTTTTACGTGCATTACACAACACACTGGACCAACGGCTTTACGTCCCATCCGAAGGACGAAGCAATAATGGTTAAGTATCTTGCTCAAGGACACAAGTGTCAAGACCTGGACTCGAACCCACACTCTGCTGATCAGAAACACCGGAGCTTGAGTCCAATGCGCTTGGCCACGACACGTCAGAAAGTGTATTTGTTTGAAGGATGACTCACCTTCTAACTGAACTGTTGAGCTTTTTGCTGGATACAACTAACTCATAGTATGCAGTTGTAACTGCAAACCATTGTTCAAAAGCCATTAAATGGAAAATTAGATTGTTTTAATTTCACGAAGCTTTTTTTTTTTTGGCTTGTAGCTCACGTCCTCAAACCTCCCCTGTGGTGCCTTTTGAGGCAACCTCCAAAGAAACCAAAAAAATTGAGCCGCATCCTCCCAAAAAATCCTCTGGGAGGAAGAAGTCTATCAGCAAGGAAAGCAAGGGAGGAGGCGGGGACAATAAGCAACGTGTGAAGTATCAACGAGATAGAAGGACATCAATAGAGGAAGGAAGTTCAAGCTCGGACTTGGTCTACACTCTGTGGGATCTAACTGTCTCACCAATTATTGATAATTCTAAGGTAACTTGAAGAGAGGGTTTTAGATTATGGTGATGTTGATTCTACAGATAGTTGATGAGATTTGTTATGAGGGCGACACCGAAGTAAAAATAAAACTCACTTTTAGAACTTCCTCAGTTTAAATCCTCCAGTGTTATGCTGATCATGTTATGTATGTACAGTAGTCATTTAAATCTTCATTTTTGTCTGAAATCGAATTTTCTCCTCCAGATTCAAAAACCAGTTCCTTTGAAATATGACGCAAAAAGCTTGCCAACGACAGCGCCCTCTGTTGACAAACTATTGAAGCTCAGTCCAGCAGACATATCCAACCATGTTGACACCCTCGCTGAAGCCCTTAATAAGATGACCGACAAGACTGCCAGTGGTCAGAGAGCAAAGGTTCAATTCTTGAGCTATATAGCTACCATCTGTTGCCGTGGGAGCATAGGAGCTGTGGTGATCAGATCTAAAATGGTAAATTAAAAAACCTAAATCCTCAGACTCGATCAAAATAAAGTATTCCAACTAGCGATGATATGACTAATAAACGTATTGTAATTATAAAACTGTAGGTAGTTGTTAGTAGCAGGAACCAATTACAAACAAATTAGCTAAGCACAGACAAAACTTGCTTAGCAGGAATAGGTTACCAAACAAAACACTATTAGAATTATGGTCAGATTAATGTGTCATGACATGTTGATTGCTGTAATGTAATCTCAAGATATTACTTGTAATTGTGGTTGTACCCTTTTCCTGTTGAGTGATAAGCACTGTATACCGCTGGTGCTTACGGAGCCCTACGGAAAAATAAATCCACAGGCTACTCAGGTTGGATTCGAACCCATGACCCCAGCATTCTAGAGTAGATGCCTTACTATACCACCAAGCGTGCCAAGACTTGGAAAGTACTGAGTGTTGACCCAATTTACCTGACTTCATCATCGCAATAATCTTGGTTGCGCCATTTTGGTTGTCAACGTCCCTGTGTGTTATACAGTGAAGTGCAAATTTTAGGTGACATGGCGTTACACATTTACCCGTTGACTGAAAAAGAATTATTTGCGTGGCACAATCGCCGCGTGTATGACGTGCGAGCAAGGGGTCAATGTAGTGTTTATCACTTGTCAAAGGACTACTCTTTATTCCTGATCAGTTTTTACATCGATTAACGGTATCAGCCCACCTGTTGAGACAGGGTGAATAATAACAGAGCTATTTTCCTATTTTCCTATTTCATTTAAAAACATATTCTATTCTTGCTGTCATTCACACAGGTATCTGCCTTAATGGTGTGTTTGAAGGCTAATCAAGCGTTAGAAGTGTAAGTTGTTTATTTACTTAAAAACAAATTTTAACGAAAACAACATTTGTGTAACACATTATCATTATTTTATAATTTATAATTTATTGATGCTGTTTTTTTAGTCGCTGCAGGGCGGGTCGCGTGATTGGCCTTCTTGCTCTTAGCTTAGAAGAACTTGAAGAAGATGTCCAACTCACTGAGGTTTGTCAACACTTTCCTTTTGTTTACTTTCCCTTCGAAGTTTATCTTTATTTAGGAGTCACTAATAACTTTTAAGAAGTAGCAGAAACAATGGTAGCATGACTGGTTGTTAATTAAGGTTTTCACTCACTAATAGTCAGTATTTCTGAAGGCTTACCAGTGGTATACGGTCATTTTAAAATGTGTACTTCAGTGTTCCGTTATTGGTCACTTCATCAAATACTGTCTAAAGCAGTCATAGAAGCATTTAGTTTGTGCTTCATTTGAAAGCAAACACACTTGATTGATAGTTCTGTTTACTAACATGTACTTGATGTCAATGTTTCCCATAATGTTAATACAAGTGTTGGAAAGCTGTTCAACTCATCTCTAACGCTTTACATCAATAGGTGTTCACAACAATGACGGAAGTCATTCGAGATAACGCCCGCAACGCCAAGTTGAAGCAAGGTATCTTACCTGCGTTAGGAGAGCTTCTCTTTCTTGTAGCTACCCAAGAAGAGAGGAAGGGATATAGTGTAGAGGCCTGGACAGTCCCGGCTGTTACTTATACCATCATGGCAAGATGTATCCGAGACGGGGTAAGACTAACAAATAATCAGGTGTCAAATCTTAGAGATAGAGTTTGGGTAGTACTGCCTAAATTTGCTCATCACTCATCGGTATAAAAGTCTTGTCCATCGGGCTGATCTTCTTTAAGATTATCTATTTCCATGTTAAATGGCCTGACTCCAGGCTCTATTTCACTGGGTCATCCACTCTGCTCCCCCAGTGATGTTTTCCAATGATATCCCCAGGGTCTTAACATGTTAGATTTGGACAGATTGTTTTTACCCCACATCCCGCTACACCTTCATACTCTAGTTACACTTCACCTTTGGCACCTTCTGTGTGTACAGGAAGATTCCATTGTACAGCATTATACAGCTAAGAGCATTGAGAATGTCTGCTCAACAATGAGTACTCACAGTCAGAAGCTGTCTACCAATGAAAGTGGTCACGTCCTCTGGCATCTCTTTAATCATTCAACGGCAGACTCCCTCAAGATCACAGCTATATCGGTAAGTTATGACAATAGACCGATCCATTAAGCCCCGCCTACTAACGTATTGACCAATCACAGCCTTGACAACGTCACTGAAAGTCCGACAAAGGCTCGACATGTTAAAAATCCATTATAAAAGTAAACAAATTGCCGCCATTGTTCTGACACACAACAGCACACACAACTGTATTTTTTTTTCATATAGCTTTAATTTTTTTGCATTTCTGGGGGTGCAAATCCCACAGCAGTGGTCCTTGAACAGTTGTGTACAAGTGGTTTAAAAGTGTTGATGTCTGCATTGTTCTTTGGACTCAAGGCACTGCTCAAAAGGCCATGAAACTAAATCCATTCCATTCACGAAAACCATGTACGTGTGTGTATCGTATCCAATACGTGTGGCCGCAACCGAACCATCGCTGTGATCGTGGCAAGAAAGTCACACCATGTGCTGTTGCTAGGCAGTTGCTGAGGTAGGCGGGGCTTAATGGATCAGTCTATTAGCTTTGAAGACCTTCTTGAATCATCGAAGGGGTCACTTCAGACTTCTTCAACCATAATTACTGTTTCTCCCTGTGGAGTACATCTTTCTTGACCTTGGATTGCCTGCTATTAGTGGCCTATTAGACTGATATTACTTCTTAGTTTCAAAAACAGCTAATTAAGACGTCCATTTTGCTGTAAACTTCTTTTGGTTTACCATGACTGTTTTCTGATCTTTTATTGTACAGGCTTTATGTAGACTAACCAGACATTCAGTCACAATCTTCCAGAGTGTTATTGATAAAGTTGGACTTCCAAACGTCCTCGAGGCCCTAGCAGTCAATATCACTAAGGTCCAGCAGGCATTGGTGACTATGTTTGCTGCCTTGTTGACTGAGGGCGCTCATTTACAAAGATTGATTCATGACAAGGTAAGATTTAAGTCATTTTTGTTTGGAATCCGTTACAGTCGTCATATCAGGGATTTCTTTCACTGATCCAATTATAGTGCACAAACTTCAATACATTTTTGCTGCTAAAACAATACAATCAGTTTTATTCTTGAAAATGATATTGATGAAATTGAATTGAAATTGTATAATGACATTGCCAGAAGCATTTACATGTTTTCTTGTGTACTTTTCATTTTTCTTTAATTTTGTTAAATCAAACTGACAAAGTTCTCCATCTAGCATGTAGTATCTACCTCAGCATGAATTTTTTACTTGTTCTTGTATTTTACTTTTATTTTTATGGGGGGCATATTTTAATGTTGATTGCACCTATTCATATTGTTGTTTTCATGCTTTATTTTGCCTGTTTCATAACACCACTGTGTTTGCCTTCCATGCTACTGGATAACCTTTGACCTTGACTACTATTCTACTAACTATTTGCACATCTTATAACATCAGAATGCTGAGGTAATAACACCCAAATAATATCAGTTTTTCTTTCATTTTCATTTAGTTTTGTATTAAGTATGAATTTTATTTCATGTTAATTCATTTTTACATACTTATGTTTAGGTAGTTCAGTGTCCAGTATCAATGTTCAAATATCACTTGGGTAGTATAAGTTTGTGTATTTAGGGTGAAAATGTGTTTTTCAGAACAGGCCGTGCGATTCTTGTGCATATTTAAACGTTGGGTCCGTTGAAGTGCGTCATTTTGGTTTCTTCACGCGTTTAAGCAAGGTACGTTGGAACCCAAAGTTCCCCAAAAAACCTGCAAGACTTGAATGGTCTTTTGCTAATTGTTGTTTTTTGTGACAATTATTTGTCTTACCATGCAGGATTTTATCCTTCGTATTATGCGCTTACTGGACAGTCCATCGACTCTGATAAGAGCCAAGACGTTCTTGACTATTCTTGAAGTAACTAACAGCAACCTTGAGATGATTCATGTGGCTTGTCAAGCAAGGTTAGTATTGACTGGGGCTGCTTATTGCAAAGATAATTCATGCTAAGCAGATAGAGATTACCAGCTAATTAACATGTCATCATACACTGTATGTGACTGGTTCCCTGACAAGTGCTGCTAAACAGATAAATTTGTTTATTAAGCAACTATTTTTTCTCCTCAACAGCTTTATGACATCGGCGTCAGGATTTGTCCTTAGTTCGTTGACTCTCAAAGATTAAGGACATTTAGATTTTTCTTACAATAATCATCACTTTCCAGCAGATAAATCCCATAACTAATTCCAATCTCCAGTTTATCTTGGAGCAAGTTTGGGTGGGCGACTAGACTTGACTAGACTAACCGTAAACAGTGACGTACTCTCGAATGGACAAGATCGACCATGCTCCAGTGCATGGTTCGATATGGTCAATCTCCCTGTGCTCTATGGTTTCTGGTTAGTCTAGTCGATCTAGTCAAGTCTAGTCACCACCTGAACTTGCTCTTGTATTGTTATTTGATCTCCTTGTTTCTTGCAGACTTGTGATGTACATAGAACGAGAAAGTCGACGTCAACCATCTACTGGGAAATCAGATAGTCAAGCTCAGGCCAACTACATGTCTAAATGTCTAGATCTTATCACCAACTACCTGGTGGAAATTATTCCTCAGATCTATGGTAAATCATGCAGTGATAATCTTGATTTAATTCTTGTAGTAAAATGTATGGTTTTTTCTGTACTGTTTGTATTTTTATTAGTTTTTACAGTGCTCATTTGCTCTCTGTTATTTAAAGGTAAATAATATTATACAAGTGTTTATGAAATGTAATGAAGCTAAACCCTAAGGATCTTTGACCACCATTTTGTTTCAGGTGATGCTGTGACATCATTAAATGCTGTAGCTGGTCGTAAACACCCATCAACTGTACAAGCCAAGCAGCTTAAGACCAGCTTACCACTGGTACCCGTGGCTTTACATTTGGTTACCAGCCAGGTCAGTGCTCTGTGCATCTTTTGATTCTCTGGATATTAATTAAAGAAGTATTTTATTTTATTTTTGGCATTCATTTTTTCCCCTTTTTTCTCCCCTTCAATGGATTCATAAGGAAACTCAAGCCGTGTCCGACTCAAGTGACTTCGGCTCTGGCTATGGTTGTTAGCTTCAGTGACAACGTTGAAGATTAGGACTTTTTGGCATTCTGGTCATAGCCACAACTGAAGCCATTAATTCGGACGCAGCCTAACTTGTGAATGTTCTCCTATGTTTATTTCAAACTTTTCTCATTACAATAGTTAAATATGATTGCATGGATTGTGACTTGTATTACTTACTTAAAGAATCGCTTAAAAAATCCTTTCATACAATGATGGCTACTATATGCTTCTGAGATTTGCAGAGATACTTTGTTTCAAATCCTACTCATGTACATGGTGTCACTGCAAACCTTACTACATTGTATCTCCACTATGCATAGTTTCAAATCCTACTCATGTACATGGTGTTACTACAAACCTTACTAGATTGTATCTCCACCATGCAAAGTTTCAAACCCTACTCATGTACATGGTGTTACTGCAAACCTTACTAGATTGTATCTCCACCATGCAAAGTTTCAAATCCTACTCATGTACATGGTGTTACTGCAAACCTTACTAGATTGTATCTCCACCATGCAAAGTTTCAAATCCTACTCATGTACATGGTGTTACTGCAAACCTTACTAGATTGTATCTCCACCATGCAAAGTTTCAAATCCTACTCATGTACATGGTGTTACTGCAAACCTTACTAGATTGTATCTCCACCATGCAAAGTTTCAAATCCTACTCATGTACATGGTGTTACTGCAAACCTTACTAGATTGTATCTCCACCATGCAAAGTTTCAAACCCAATTCATGTACATGGTGTTACTGCAAACCTTACTAGATTGTATCTCCACCATGCAAAGTTTCAAATCCTACTCATGTACATGGTGTTGCTGCAAACCTTACTAGATTGTATCTCCACCATGCAAATTTTCAAATCCTACTCATGTACATGGTGTTACTGCAAACCTTACTAGACTGTATCTCCACCATGCAAAGTTTCAAATCCTACTCATGTACATGGTGTTACTGCAAACCTTACTAGATTGTATCTCCACCATGCAAAGTTTCAAATCCTACTCATGTACATGGTGTTACTGCAAACCTCACTAGATTGTATCTCCACCATGCAAAGTTTCAAATCCTACTCATGTACATGGTGTTACTGTAAACCTTACTAGATTGTATCTCCACCATGCAAAGTTTCCAATCCTACTCATGTACATGGTGTTACTGTAAACCTTACTAGATTGTATCTCCACCATGCAAAGTTTCAAATCCTACTCATGTACATGGTGTTACTGCAAACCTCACTAGATTGTATCTCCACCATGCAAAGTTTCAAATCCTACTCATGCTTATGGTGTTGCCACAAAATTGACTAGATTGTGTCTCCGCAGACCTCAGTAGATTGTATTCCCACCATGCAAAGTTTCAAATCTTAGCTACTAAAGACATTGAGGTCTTGAACATCACCCTTTTGATTCAATATTCTGACTGCTTTCTTGTTTTTTTGTTTTTGTTTTGATAGGTTTTCCGAGTACGGATTGTTGGGGAAAAATTTCTTGAGGATGTTGGTGATCTTTTGGCTCATGTTCAGTCTCTGGACTGTGGAGAGACGAGTATTGAACCAGCAATCGGTAATCATTGCCTTGGGATACATACTAGCCACTCAAAAGCTCCTTTCACACAAGACAAAATTCCCGGGAAATTCCCGGGAAAATTTGGTTGACCTTTTTACACCTGATTTACTAACACTGACATACTGACTGATGTTTTAGAATTAACTTAAAAACAATAGCTGAGTTGTAATGTCATATGTAGAAATGCATGGATCAGTGACCTGTCACATTACAAAGTTACTGAAGGGCTTTTATGTCTCATATATTTACAGGTGCATCAGGAACTGCAGACTTCATCAATACAGTACTGTCAATCTTAGAGGCAGTGGCGCAACATCCAAGTATACTAATGGAACATCATAATGTCATCATTGAGAATATACTGCCATCCCTGGCCTCACTGGTATCTAGTGAGAATGGTAGGTAACCCACCCCCTCCCACCCCCTTCATGATCCCCTCCCCCTCCATGACCCCCCTTCCCTGATCCAAGGACATATACTAATGGAACATCATAATGTTATCATTGAGAATATACTGCCATCCCTGGCCTCACTGGTATCCAGTGAGAATGGTAGGTAACCCACCCCCTCCCACCCCCTTCATGATCCCCTCCCCCTCCATGACCCCCCTTCCCTGATCCAAGGACATATACTAATGGAACATCATAATGTTATCATTGAGAATATACTGCCATCCCTGGCCTCACTGGTATCCAGTGAGAATGGTAGGTAACCCACCCCCTCCCACCCCCTTCATGATCCCCTCCCCCTCCATGACCCCCCTTCCCTGATCCAAGGACATATACTAATGGAACATCATAATGTCATTATTGAGAATATACTGCCATCCCTGGCCTTGCTGATATCCAGTGAGAATGGTTGGTAACCCAAACTCCTCTCACCCCCTTCATGATCCCCTCCCTGATCCAAGTATGATCTCTAATCATAATGTCATTGTTGAGAATAATACGTTTTCATCTCTGGCCTCTCAGGTGGTGATTTGTGGTGATAAAATTGCCGTAAATGTTACAAAATACTACCATCCCCCCTTACAATTAGAAGAAATATTTCTAAAGATAGGTGTCGGGTAAAGTGAAGTGGTCAGCCAGAGCGCTTTTTGGTTGTTGTTTTTTTTGGTTTTTCATCCTGTGCAATGTTTCATCCTGTCCAAGATTTTTAAATTGTATGTTTGTAATGGAATAAATATGAATAATTACAACTTTCATAATAATAACATGTATAGAAACAAACATATTTTATTCTACACTTGCTTTCAGGTGATACTCGTATCTTCTGCCTTCGTCTGTTTGCTGAAGTCACCTCACTGTACCTAACCCATGATCAGTTGACTGAAGAGCGCCCTCTAACCAACCCTAAACTTCTTCAGGAGATCATTGGGGAACGGTTCCTGCCTCACTGTGAGCAGATCTTACTAGATAATGATCCGATACCAGTCTATGGATTGAAGCTACTCTTATCTCTACTTGAGAGAAGTCCAGCTTATATCAAGTTAGTCTTAAGTCTGTAGAATGATCCTAGAGTCTTACAAGTACTCAAGCATTTTGATCTTTGGGAATCTAGCAGCACATCCAGCAGGATTTTGTCAAATTGTACAAAATATACTAAATTTCTGTTTTTTCTGTTAACATAAGCAAGTTGAACATTAGTAAGTGTTCAAATGATATTTTTATTTTTATAAAAGTTGTTTGGCTTTGTGTTCTTGCATGGTTATCTGTATATAGACTGCGCAAGTCTAGTTCATTGTATTGACACGTTTTCAGGAACCTTGGGTTTTCTCGTACATTGCTTTAACAGGTTCGTATACGCACGAGACTTGCGCAGTTTTTTGCAATTCTTTTGTTTTTTTGTAAGAAACATTTACAAATTACTCTGGTATTAGAATTGTACGCCAATTGATAGTCATACTGTAAGCTCGGCCTAAATATCAAGAAAAATGCTTCATCTGTGTGGTATAGTTCAAAGTTTAAGACTATATCTTGATTATCTCACCCTAGACGCATTGAGGAGTTGGAACTTTGCCCAGTACTATTCCAGGTTCTGTTGGATCATCAGAATGCACCAATCAGCAGTGCTGTTAGAAACCTGGTTGGCATCCTACATTGTTTGGTATCACATAAAGACACTGATATGAAAGCACTGTATGACCAGGGTAAGTACAAGCATTCTGATTGGTTAGTTGTATTTTGTTTGCATACTGATTGGTCAATTTAAACCAATTAGTATCTCTGTTTAAAATTCATAAGTTCCCATGTAGAAACTATTATTTTGTTGATTTTGAGTCTTTGCAAAATATGCTACAGATCAGTCTTAACATTTCATATTTCTTAAATAAAATAAATAAAACTTACTAATGAGATGATTTGCACATCCTACCGATTTGTCAATAAGAATCCGTTATCCGTTATCTAACTTGTGTTCTTTTGTTTCAGGTGTTGTTGATCATCTATGTAACCTTCTCCAGCAAGGGGTGACCATTTACATGGAGACTAATGCGAATACTGACACGAAGAGTGTACAACTTCTGCTTACCAGCTTGCAGGATACCAGCCTTATTCTACTGAGATTCGTGGCTGCCACAGTCCGTCAGGTTCTACAGGTTTGTACAAACAGAAACTTAAAATGTAAACCAAAAGGTAATGAGGTGAAGTTTGAACCTTGAACCATGTGAGTGGTTTTTGTAATCATTTAATTTGGTTGTAATAAAATGGCAGTGTTTCATGTCATATTTTCATGTCATATTTTCATGTCATATTTTCATGTCATATTTTGTATCCATCACTTTTCTCTGCACACAGGGTCAGTTTAAAATTCACATGATAGTGAGGAGGATTTTGTCGTACACAAACAAAAAAAACAGCAGCAAAAGTTGTCAAGTACATCAATGTGTGGACAAATAAAATAAATGAACAAGTCTGCTGGAGTTTTTGTCGCATGAAATTAAGCTTTGAATGATGCTATTGTTTTGAGAGCTGTTTGTTGATTTCTTGGTGTTAACTTATCGTTATTCACAGGCCAAGAAGGCTGGTGCCGATGCAGACACCCATGGAGCAGAGTCTTTGCTGCTCATCAACAAACCCTTCACTGAGATCACTGATTGCTTCATGCAACTGGTAAGAATATCAAATAGTCATCGTAGAAAGCTCTAAACCCTCAAGATGTAAGACTACAAGATGTAGCTCAGTCCAAAGACTAGCCAGCATAAAAGGAGCAAGATGTGACAGCACAAATTGATTATAAGAATTTCAAGTTGGTATCAGTAAATATAGCTCTTCTGCAACACATATCCCACGAAGCTGAAGGCATAATACAACTTTGAGTGTTATTAGATGAAGAGCAAAATGTGCAACGCGCAAATTTTAGAACATCATTTTGTGATGCATGACACTCACAATACGCAGAGTGCAATATAGACTACTGGGAGTACGATATGGTTTATTGTCACACTCCCGGTGAGCAATCTTATTGGAGGATCAGCACGTACTGGAAGATAAAAACTCATAATCAAAATCTTCTATCTAGTTTAGGTTTGCCGTAACGTCGTCATGGTGTTACCACAAACCTAAGTAGATTGTATCTCCATCATGTAGAGTTTCAAATCTATTGGACTTCTAGGCAATAGTTGTATTTTAATATTTAATATTCTTGATTGTAGATAAGCAGCAAAGAGAGAGATATTAAGAATGGAGCCTGTGAGTGTCTTTCGCTGATCGCTCAACTTTTTGGTGGGGAATACAAAGAAACGATGTCCAAGGACAACATGGATTGTCTCGCTGCCGCTTTGCCAAAGTCTGACGCTAAGCGACAAAAACTTCTTCTCAGATTCATCAAGAGAGTGGTGAGCCTCATCCAGAGAAAAAATGATTTGAAGAAAAAATATACTGCCATGTGAATATGGAATGTCAACATGTGGATAACTGCTCAGAAATTGTCCTTCATAAAAGGAAGCTAATTCTGTTTTGTTGTTGAGGTTGGCCTTACTTTATGTTGTTGTCCTTTGTTTAATGTAGAGAAGGTGACATGGTCCTTTTCTGAGACTCAGCTGTGATTTTTGCTCTGCCAAAGACTCTATTTATCTTTTTGAAGTTCCATTGAATGAGTGTATGCTGGTTTGCATTTGAATTTCAGATCTCAACTGAGAAACACCATGCGGATATGTTACGTGATCATGGTCAAGATTTATGTACTACTCTGCAAGACATGATGCAGACTGCAAGCTCACATGCTGATGTTGCCGTATCATCACTAGCAGCAGATGTACTGAAGACAGCAGGAGTTCAAGTAAGCTGAGACATCTTATCATCATCTTCATTCATTCATTCACTTATAATGTGTCATCTTTAAGAAATTGAAATACATCAATGAATGGACAGTTTGATTTTTAGTTTCAAATTTGTCCTGTTTCTGAGTACTAGTCAGCTGCTTCCCTGCCATGACATCACATTATACATTTCTGCATTTGTGTCAATAAGATGTTTTATTTTGTAAGTTTGTCGTGCAGTTCATGGTAATTTTTGTCAATATACTGAAGTTTTTAATTTTTACCCAAACACTGATGTGTGTTAAGATCTGTATATTCAGTACTTTCCCGAGTCCTGTGAAAAAATTCACACGCATTTTCCTCGGGTGGGATTCGAACCCAAGGCTCCCGCCATTCTAGAGCGGATGTCTTACCAACTAGACTACCGAGATTGCCCGGCAGCTACATGTAGAGGCAGTTGGAATCCTATTAGCAGCGGGTATTGCGACGATTATAATAGATGTTAATTTTGCATCGGGGATAAGGAATTTATTATTCTTTACCCCTGATGCAAAATTAACATCTATTATAATACTGAAATTTGTTTGTGGAATATAAAATATTTATGTTTTTCCTTGACTAGTTGTTTTTTATTGTATGCATGGAGTTTACAAAAGTTAACTGAGTGAGTGGTGGATGGTTTGGGGTTATTGTTGAGGGAAGTGGGTTAAGGCTCCGTGGAATATCGATGTATTTTTCTCATCTCTTGCGGTGATGGATTCATCTTCTGTCAGATTTAACATGGATAATTTGAGTTGAAATGGGGTATAATATTCGACCATAGCAACCAACAGTTGAATTGCAGCCAAATTACATAGATGTAATAAGTACATTTTAAAAATGTTCATATGCTTTAAAAAGAGATATCAACATTAGCAATAGAAACATTCATCAATAACAGTTAATTCTATAAAGAGGGGATTTTGTATCGATGAGACTAAGGTATTAGCAGGAAAAACTACAATTACACATAATCCCCAAATGGTAACATTTAAAGTCAATTAGTCAACACTAACTGAAGTCAAATTGAACCAGCAGATTTGAAAACCTGTAACTTGTTTGATGCAATCCTTTGCCTTCATCATTTGTAAATGATTTTAGTCTTCTCTGTTTTTATAACGGGCCAAATTATATTCAATGTACTGAGCTTGATTTCACAAAGAGCTAAGATTGATCTTGAGACGTGTATCAATCTTAATTGTCAAGCAAAGTGTGATGTCACAATACAAATCACTATGGCGATATTGACAACTCATCTTAAGATGAATCTTAGTGCTTTATGCCTTGGGGCCAATTTTACAAAGAGTCAGGATTGGTCTTAACTGTGTATAAATATTAATTGCTAAGCAAAGTGTGATGTCACAATACAACTCACTATGGTGATAACTCATCTTAAGATGAATCTTAGTGCTTTGGGAAATCAACCCCTGGAATTGTTAAATTAAATTTAACACCTAAAATGTTTGTTCAAATATTTATGTATTATAAACATGATGTATTGCACTGAACAGAATAATCTTACTATTGTCAAGTTTATTGTGACGAAAAACCATAAATACTATTTATTGTGTGTGATGATAAAATGCTGTTTATATTTGTTTTGTAAATATTTAAAGCAAATAATAAATTGTACTAACTTAATGTACTAGAGTGAAACCAAATCTGAATTTGAGACTTTAAAAACATATTATTTCTCTCTTTTTGTTTGTTTGTTTGTTTGGTTTTTTTTTTGGGGGGGGGCGGTTAAGGAAGAGTAAACAGCGGATAAATAATTAGCAGTAACAGCCGCATTGCAACATTAATCAATTCCTATCAATCGCTCATTTCCAATAAAATGATTTTGATTTTTTTTTTTTTTTTTTTTTTACATTTTTTTTTTGAGAGAAAATGTGAACAGGATGTTTTCTTTTTTGGCTAATATATTTGTGTGGTTAAATTAATTTTTTTTTTAAGACAAACATTATTTTTTTTTCTTTTTTCTATACTTTTTTTATGGTTCCCCCACTGTTTCGACAGGAAGTCATAAATAGCACCCATCAGAAAACAGTTTTTATAGTAAGTATTGAATAACATCCTGATTCTAAAGTCACATTTGATTCATCATTTATGGTCGCTATTCTTCACTTATCTTAAACAGATAAAACTGCTAGTTTACAACTACTTAACATTCTTCACTTACACAGTATCGTTAAATTTACTGTGAGGTAGACCAACAAATAATGAAAATTGTAAAGGTTAGGGCTTGGTTTCCATAAATACATATTTATCATAATCCTCTTTTTAATACTTCCTCTTTTGAGGAACATCGCTACCAACTAAAGATTTCAAACTAACAACATTATCAAGTTGCTTTTGGTTTTGTGAACCAATATGTTTACTCTCTTTGTATTGCAGATATTGATTGGCTTGTATCTTTTATTATTGGTTTTTTTGTTTTGTTTTGTTTTTAATCAAAGTGTTACATGTAAAACAAAATTTAAAAGTTAAATTGAATTGACTGGCCTGACTGCTTAAATAATCTAAACATTTAACCCTTTTACGTGTTCAGTGTTTTCTTGGTACAAAAACAAACTTTCTCTTTGAAGTTTGTCACAGGTTATACTCTCTTAAAGTTTTAGATTGAAGTTTACTCTAATCGAATAAGACTAGGGTCACTCTGCAGATAATTTGTCCCTAGTTTCAATCAATTAGAGTGAATTTCAATTTAAAACTTTAAGAGACTATTGTTATATTTTTTCAATAACCAGCTGGTTTAAATTAGAAATGATAACAATACTAATAATACCAATGTTTGTAAGTCACCCTAATCATGCAGGCATACTCTAGGGTGCTGAACACAATTAAACAAAGAAAATGCACTGGTTAAAAGCTAAACAGGTACAATTGTATGGATACAATCTAAAAAAAAAGGAGAAATAAAGATAGGCCTTACTAAATTATAAAAAGTAGACAATAACCAATTGAAATTTACAGTGAACCTGTAATAACACAAAATTTTAAATGAAATACTGAAGAGTAAAAATTACAATTTAATATCGATGCAAAGATAAAAGACAGAATATACTTAATGATATCTTAATCAAAGGTTTAAATTAATATGCTCTTATAAAAACAGCTGGGTAAAGCTGAGCCATTGTTCATCATCTGTTAGGAAAATGAGTCATTATTTTCTGATATTTTATCAGGGAAACTGTATTGATGAGGATTTTCTGCTGGTCTTTTACTGTTCGTTACCAGATAGAGTTGTTATTTACAACAAGAAATATATATTCTGATAACACTAATAAACTTATCCATGAACTTAGTAATTTATACGGGCACTATTTAAAGCCTCCAGAATTGTTTTAGGGTAAACCTGGTCAATCTAATCAGGAAACACAAAGTCCATAAAATATCACTTTAATAACATATTTCGATTCTGAAGTACCGGTACCAAGTTTGCTCTGAGTACTATTAGAAACGTTATTGGAACTAGCTCCCCCCCCCCCCTCCCCCTCCAGCCCTCTACCACCAAAATGGGTTTAATAAGTTTAAGTAATTAACAACAGACTTCTACTCGCCAAATGTCAAATAACTGGAATTTTCCAGTGTTAGTTTTGTGGATTGAATAAAACCTGGGTGTGTTGGTGGACGTGACATGCAAACATTCTAAAAACCAAACAATCAAACTTAAAGTTTCGATGGTGAAATGAGCGGTGGAGCGGTAGACTTTGAACCGACCAAGGTTTATCTTAAACTAACAAGAGATGATTTGATCCTCAGATAAGTTTGGTCATCACAAAAATTAATGGTAGGTTGGTACAGTCATCTAGACTTAGACTTGACGTTAGAAACGAGTTTCGTTTTAGCGGTTGATGTAGTAACATACACACCGTCTGCTGCTACACGGTAACTCTGATCTGAGGTAGGATGGCAGTGATGAAGATCGTTACAAGTTTCAACTTGTTAGTAATCTGCTCGCTGGTGTTGATTGCTTCATCGGCTCCAGTAAAAGGTAATAATGATAGGATAGAAGGTGTTGTTGTTAACCAATGGTTTGCTGATTGGCAACCAGTGGTGTCATAATTGGGACAAATTAACTTAGAATGCAACCGATAAAAACAGTTTATGTTTTGTTTTATGTTTTTTTTCACAATTGAAGGTTTTTCAGAACAACAAACACATTGTGTGCAATCGTTTATTTTATGAGTAAAAACCAAAGATTATAGAGCGCCAAAGGCGCAAGATGGGGAACTGGGGCTGTATTTGTTGTCAGAACGTGAAATACGCATGGGCGCCATTTCAGCAAGTGATTGCTTTGTTTCCCATTGATAGCAATGGTCATTGTCTGCAGTGATCTGCCCTGATCTATTGTTGCATCAATAGAGTTACTTGCTGAATGGCGTCCAGTGAGATTTCACATTTTAGTCAGAGTTCCCCATCTTATATAATCATTGGTAAAAAGTATTAAAAGCATGTAACAAATTTTGTGTATGGGTCCAAACAAAGTTAAAGTTTGTTCATGTAAACGAAGTGCTTAGATCTGTGAACAAGTGCTATGATATAAATATATTATGTGTGCATTATGTATTTGAAAAGAATTCCAAAACTTGCTGTTATTTCAAATGTGTGCACAACATCGGTATTGTTGAAGATATAAATGTTTACAGATTTGCACATATTTGTGCACATAATATGGTATGAAAACGTCCCTTGAAATATTTTTGGCTAAAATGCTATAGTTTTTGAGAAACCCGATGTTTGAAAACGGTGAAAACACATTTAGCAGTTTTTTGTTTCTTTTTTTGTCTTTTCTTTCTTTTACTATTTTCTTTTGAGCCGATGGTTGATTGAGCTTAATTTCATGGATATTTTGGTTCACATACAGTGTTGATACTAGTCTTTGACAATTACAGATGTTTTATAAATACTTTAAAGAACATGAATTTTATACAATTGATATTTAAACGATGACTGTCTTAATTTTAACAGAATCACAAGGGAAAGAGTCAAGAAGACATAACTTGAGCAAGGATAAGGTGAATTATTAAGTGAATTATTTCTGTTATTTATACGGTTTAAATCCTGGTACAACTGCTTTAATCATCAGGTCTTCATCAGGAATAACAGATTTAAAACAATGATGCTAAATTCATAATAAATCGCCCAGTTCTCACTAGAAATAGAATAAAAAGTGAATTATTGTAATGCGTAAGATATGCAAGTTCTGATACACTGTTATTTTGTTCATCAAACAAATGTCGGTTAATGATTTGAGAAAGAAAATTACTTAAATCATAGCCAGACCTACAGAGTCTTTCTGCACAAAAGGAAGTAGATAATGTAAATAACAGATTTTTCAAATAATATGACAATACATGTATATTGTTTCTGAAAAATTGACCCCAGTTATCGTAACATGAATTTATTATTGACCAGAACATTCTCTGTCACTTTTTTATTTTCAGGAGTCACTTCTGAAAAGGGTGAGTACAAAGCTTGATATCATACTAAGTTTGATTATAACTGTGGATGTGTGCAGATATTCTTTGAATCAGAAAAAAAAATAATAGTTTCAGAAATTAGAGTAAACTCTGACCAGACTGTCAGGACTGTTTGATTCTAAATAAATCAATCAAGCTAAAAGTTAATTTTGACTGTTTATGTTTTTTCCCCATCAGCTTCAAGATCTAGAAAACCAGGTATGTTTTTAGTTTACATATTATAGAAGAGAGAACAAAACATTATTTTGTACATTTTGTTTTAAAAAGTAGTTGAAATGAAAGTAGATCTATGCAAATAAAAGCGGGTACCTGTCATTTAAAAACACCATTGCTTGACTACCTTGATAATTTACATCTGGTACAGATCAATGGGAGAAGATCAAATGAAGAAGTAGATTTGAAAACAGACGATGACTCCAATAAGAGAGAAGAATTGGTTGTCAAAGCAAGCAACATTCTCACTGTGAGTACAAATACCTTCATTTCGTCAAATATTTCTTTTATAGAAGGCATTTTGATTGTTGTAATTTTTAATAAAGTCCATGCCAAAAATGTCATTGTTTGCTTTTATTTATGTAATCAAAGTTTCACAGGGCTTTTTACAATCAAGTATCCAATTTGAGTCCGAAAATTTCATTTATTTCAACAGCTTTTTTGGGATTGTTTTTGTATTAAATTAACATTTTCTTTAAAATTAGACTTTGAGTTGTTCGTAAATTGACTGTTTAAGTTAGGCTTGATCTGTGTATTTGGAGAAGCCTATTTGTCAGGTTTAAGTATAAATGTACTAGTTTGGTAATGATCATTTGGTCTGAGAGCAAAGGTTTTAAATTTTATGTTTTTTGTTTTTTGTTTTTTTTCCTTCTTTTTTCAGTCTGCATCAAAGAGAGGCCCAATTCATAAGGCTGTTGAAGATCCAGAGGGTATGTTAGTAAAATTCAATAATGAGTACAAAATGTTTAAAAAATATTTCAAGAATTCTATTAACATCAATTCATCATAAAACTGTCCATGTTTTGGTTTGATATTAGGCCTAAAACCGTTTCACTATAAGTGAAAAAGGTGGCATGATTTTTATGAGCCCTTGTGGTTTATAACTTGATTTTGACCTCAAGTTTGGACCTTAGCAGAGTCTTTTTCAGCAGCTGACAAATATTTAGCCTTTGCAAGGGTCAAAATGTCGGGCAATTAACACACTTTGCAATTAAACCACAGGTCCCTTTGGTTGATATTCAGTAAGCAACTGCTATATTTTTATTTTTTTTTAATTTTTAATATTTGTCTTTTTGTTCCAGTTCCCAGCAATGACAATGAGATAACTGACTATGGTGAGTTCAAACACCAAGCCACAGAGTCACACTTACACAGTTTTCTCTGATACCCAGGGACGATACCCAGGGATAATACCCAGGGATGATACCCAGGGATGATACCCAGGGATGGTACCTAGGGATGGTACCCAGGGATGGTACCCAGGGACGATACCCAGGGATGATACCCAGAGATGGTACCCAGGGACGATACCCAGGGATGATACCCAGAGGTGATACCCAGGGATGATACCCAGGGATGGTACCCAGGGATGGTACCCAGGGACGATTCCCAGGGACGATACCCAGGGACGATACCCAGGGATGGTACCCAGAGATGATACCCAGGGATGGTACCTAGGGATGGTACCCAGGGATGGTACCCAGGGATGATACCCAGAGATGATACCCAGGGATGATACCCAGGGATGATACCCAGGGATGGTACCCAGGGATGATACCCAGGGATGGTACCCAGGGATGGTACCCAGGGATGGTACCCAGAGATGATACCCAGGGATGGTACCTAGGGATGGTACCCAGGGATGGTACCCAGGGATAATACCCAGGGATGATACCCAGGGATGATACCCAGGGATGATACCCAGGGATGATACCCAGGAATGGTACCCAGGGATGATACCCAGGGATGATACCCAGGGATGATACCCAGGGATGATACCCAGGGATGGTACCCAGGGATAATACCCAGGGATAATACCCAGGGATGATACCCAGGGATGATACCCAGGGATGATACCCAGGGATGATACCCAGGGATGATACCCAGGGATGATACCCAGGGATGGTACCCAGGGATGGTACCCAGGGATAATACCCAGGGATGATACCCAGGGATGATACCCAGGGATGATACCCAGGGATGATACCCAGGAATGGTACCCAGGGATGATACCCAGGGATGATACCCAGGGATGATACCCAGGGATGATACATAATTCCTTTTTGAAGAGTAAATTCATTTCAAGCCTTTAGTTTACAGGAAAATACAATTAAATTTGAAAGGTCATTGTTGTAGCTAGATTATCTTTCTTTTTGGCATTCCGTCGGGCTCTACCTGATTCAACTTTGTCTTTTTGTAGATGTTAGGTTTGTTAATAGATATATATATATAAATATATATAATATAACATATTTATAGCCAACTGCCTCACTGTTTTCTTATTCTTAGAACCGTACAAAGAAGCTTTAAAACACCTCCTGGATAATGAGATTGAGCGTGGTCATTTTGTTGACCAGCCCTACGATGATAAAGACCTTGGACAAGAAACAGGTATGTATTAAAGGACAGAGAAAGGTGACACAGGTCGGCAGATATGTCAAATTGTTACATGACAGTGGCGTAAACCAGACATTTTCATTTGGGGGTGGGGCAATGAAAGAATTTAATGTACCAGATCATTCATGCGTGCTTTTTTATCTCATTTGGGGTAGACAAGGGCCCTTTGTAGGGGTCCCTGTTCCCCCCACCCCCACCCTCGCCCCGGTTCCCATCCCCCCACCCTCTCCCCGATTACACCACTGTTTCTTGATACATTTGCCTATACTTGACGCTGACATCATTGATTGATGGTGTTTGTGTTGTTTGTTTTCTTACTCTTTAGTTGATGGTGTTGATGAGGAAGAGATTAGTGGTAATGAATTAAAATCCATGTTTGACGATCTCAACACTGATGATCTTAAACAGATGCTTAGAGCCATCAAGCAAAATAAACAAGGTAAAGTTAGTACCAGTAATCTTCTTCAATGCATGGAAGTCTTGGTTCAATTGTTTAATTTTCTTTACTTATAATTTGAGGATTCCATAAAGTTTTTATACCCAGGAGCAGTTTGAAATCCTGCAGTAAGAAATCTTTTTAATGTCTGATTTTAATTGTTAAATAAAAGTAAAGCAAGTAAAGAAATTAAATTACTTGATTCAGACAGAATGATTTTATAAACATGAACGAATTATATTAAAATTGATGTTTGTAGCCACTGAGGAGGAAGGAGAAGAAGATGACAATAAGATTGAAGAAGAGGTTGAGGAAAAGGGGGAGGAGGAGGATGAAACTGGGGGATTTCTTCAAGACATCAGCATTGAAGAGTTGAAGAAACTTGTGGATGATATCATGCAGAAAAATAAAGGTAAGTATTCATGATCACATGATCCACTGTAATCTTAAAGAAAGTGTGCTGAGATGCAGACACTTAATCCTCTCCAGACACTACAGTGACAATCTTGCTTTTCACAAGAATATAACCAAATTAGTTTTTGTTTTTAAATTTAAAAAAATGCATTATTTTTAGCCCTGTAAAATCTATGAATTGCTGTTTAGAAACTGCAAATAAAGTTCTTGAAACAATGCCAGCAGTTTAGGCATGGACAAACTCAAAGCTGACTTCTTAAACTTTATTTTGGTCACAACTTAAACGTTAACAAAGGTCATTTTAAGGTCACATAGCGTGTTAAAACCGATACAAACTGCCAATACACTGTCCGAAAATAAGGCTGATTAAATCATCCGCTGCCTTGGACACTACTTGGGTTAATATCGCGTCAGTGTTTTTAGCTTTTAAAGATACTTTCCTTCTCTTGTTCTTAGATGGTTTGTGGACCGAGGAAGAGCTAGAGGAAGCAACAGAAGAGTTTGTGAGTCGTCTCAGCACCAGAGATCTTAAGAAAATACTAGCTGCTCTAAGAGAAATGAAGCAACTTGGTGAGAATCCATTGAACTTTGACCTTAACGAATGAAGTCTTAAAGCAACTGAGCTCAAAGCTTTTTTTTTTTTTTTCATTTATTAATTCTGGTTGTGAAGCCAAGGACTCTCAGAAAAGCGAACTAAATCACTGTACTAGGCAAGAACCCCATGTAGAGAAAACATGGAAGAAAGTTTCAGTTTTAGATGTGGGAGGAAAACCCCAGAGAAATATTCCAGGGAAAACCCATGCAATCAGGTAGGGACTGAAAAACCCAATTCACATAGTGCCCCCAGTGGGATTCGAACGGGGTCCCAGAGGTGGAAGGCAAGGAAAGATACCACTACACCAACCTGACCGCCCAAGCTTCATGATTTACAAGTTTTTTACATTTCGTTTTAAAACCAGTCATCAACGATTATATGATAAATTTCTTTTACTTTTGACCCCCCCCCCCCCCCCGCCCAACCCCTGCTTCTTCCTCTTCAAAGAAATGAAAGAAGAAGAACGAAGAATGACAGATGAAGAATTGAGCAATGCAATTGCAGCTCTTGTTAGCCATGTCAACACAGCCGATCTCCATAGAATATTGGCCGCTATAAGAGCAAGGAAACAAGGTATGTTAGAAAAGGTCTCTGAGACTCTAACTGTAATCTCTTCATTCCTGGTGGGAAATGAGACCACAATAATCTCCTTCGGATTTATCCTATCCTTGGCAATGTGCTTGACTCTTCTCATGGTGGGTCATCACAGCAATTTCTGCAAACACAGTTCTATGCCAGTTCGTTCTTCTGGTGTGGATTTCACAAAAACAGTCCTAACCTAGGACTAGTCCTAACTTATGACTAGTCCTAAAAGTTAGGACTCGTTACTCGTCCTAACTCGAGATAAGACTAGTCCTAGCGCTTTGTGAAATCTTTACCTGGTTTTCTCTTCCTATCTTTTTTTGGAATACAATCCTGACCCATCCTGAAGACATAGCCCAGCCATCACCAGGATGACTTCTTAGTAAATCAATCTTCAAAATTAATTGACACACAGATTGTGAACAGTTTTCCCTGTCTGTAATTGAAATAAAAAATATCATTTGATCCTCCAAGGTTGCTGCCATGGAACTCTCCCAGAAGATCCTTCCAGTATAGAAATGATGCTGGAAGCTCAAGGGAAGAAAAAGGAGCTTTGTTTCACAAAAACAACAACAAAACAGAAGAACAACTTCTAGGCCTTAGTATATTTTTCTTTGGTTTGAATCCAGAGGAAAGTCAAGAGGATGATGGGTCTTCTAGTTCTAGTCAGGATGACAGTGAAGGAGATTCAAGCAGTGACGAAGATTCAAGCAGTGACGAAGATTCAAGCAGTGACGAAGGTTCAAGCAGTGACGAAGGTTCAAGCAGTGACGAAGGTTCAAGCAGTGAAGAAGATTCTTCCAGTCAAGAAGATGCATCCATTGGTGAAGACACATCAAACGACAGAGGTTTAGTCATTGATGAATACATTATTACTTTGCCTAAATATTATCATCAAATATTCATTAATTAAATATAGCTGAAGTACACTTTATTAAAGCAGCATTCGGCTAGTACAGCCCCATTACAGAACTGTCAATTTTAAACAGGCATTTTGATAAAACATGGGTCTGAAATTGCATCTATGGAAATGGCTGTAAATTTTACAGACGGAGGTATTTTCAATGGTAACCGAGTCCAGGCACTTATCCATCTTCTTGCCTGATAAAGTATAGTTAAAGTTTTCACCCGATTAGATCAATACTTTTCCATTCTTCCACATGCTAGAATAGTCTTTAAAGATTTTATATAAAACAACATTTTCTTAAAGATGCTGAACGTCATCTTTCTGAAGAGGAAGTGATGTCATCACTTATGGACTTTCTGTCTGGTCTGAGTACGAAGGATTTAAAGAAAACCTTAAAAGCCGTGCTGATGAAAAAACTGGGTAGGTATTTGTAATATTCTCTTCCCAGTTAATGATTACTTCTCAACTTTCATTTTTCATTTCACCGCACCTCATGAAATGGGCCCTCTATTTCTGCAAGAGAAAACTGTTTAAAATCACTGGAAAAATGCTTATTATTAAAACAGGCATTATGGGAAATGTAAGCAGATTGGCCTTACAATATTCAATGTATTTATTTGTTATCTGTTTTACTTGATGTATAAATTGTTACTGTATTATGCACACTGGAAAACAATGTTCATGTTTTTAACATCCCGATTATAGTAAATGAATGAATGAATGAATGAATGAATGTTTTACTCTAAACTTGAACAATGACTTTTTCTTCTGTTTTTTAATATTTTTTACTTTTTATACTATCGAGAAATTCCATTGAGATCTTTGTTCCTTAATTTTGTTTTTCCACGATCAGCCATGAAGGAAGCAGCAGAAAAAGTAGCATCTGAGTACATTGGAAATGATTCAAGTAATGAGGAGGCAGATGAGGAAGAGGGTGACAGCAGTGAGGAGATGTCAAGCAGTAGTTCCGTTGAAGAATCCGGACCTTGTGCCGTTGAGAAGCAGACCGTCTTAGACAGCATCGAGGAAGCTAGACAAAAGGGAAGCCCACTCCTAGGAGCACAAGTACCCAACTGTAATGCTGATGGGTTTTATGATGCCGTGCAATGCGCTGGATCTATGTAAGTCGAGACAATCTTAAACCTTGTGAAATAGATCTTCAGTCAATATAAAGCAATTACCTTTGTTGGCTTAGCCACTTTATATGGCCATGTCACATGATGCAACCGTTACAGGCAATCTCCAAGAAAGTAGTGATATTTCAATTTCTACATCATTTTCTTGAGGATAGTGAGACATTGTAATAAGAAAAGGTCACTTGTGCTACCAGGGGTCAATTTCATAAAGCTGTTTAGCAGAAAATACTTCTTAGCAAATTTCTCTGCTAAGCAAAAAATGAGTGGGGCACCAGTCGCAACAGTGTAAACATAATGGAATGTTGGCTGGTAACCTGTTTCTGCTAAGCAAGATTTTTTTCTGTGCTTAGCAAGTTTCTGTGTTTACAGGCTTTATGAAATTGGGCCTAGAAGTGTTCTTTTTGTTTCCACAGCAGTTGCTTGCCTTCAAGTTGCCCATAAAAACTGCCAAGTGTGGCATTGCCCATTATAAGAAAATCCTTATTAAGATTTATGCACACATTATGTTCAAGGCATCCATAAATCCAGTTGAGTTTTTTTAATCATTGTATATTTTTTTGGTATGAAGATCTACATTTAACATGGAACCATTTTGATTTTGTAGGTGTTACTGCGTCGACAAACTTGGTGCAGCCACAGTGGGAGAAACCACTTTGTGGGAGGTAGAGTCGCTGGAATGCAACCAGGAACAAGGTCAGATTGAAATGAAACGAAATAAAGTAAAACTAGTGACTTGAATTTGATCTCAGGAATCTTCTGATCTCTTCAGATCCTTCAATCTCAATCCTTACAAGGAACTTCTTGATCTTCATTCAATAAAATAAAGTAGTCCCAACGACCGAGATTGGATTTGCAGAGTCATGGGTCATGAGTCCCAAATCCTTCCAATGGACTCCTTCATCCTCTTGGTAGATTTAGATCGATAAGAAATGTGACGTTCCTGTTTCTGATCAGAATTTAGTTTAAATGTATTTGTGTTAAATGAATTCTAGAGTAAGCATAACACTTACAATGACAATTCAATAAATGGAAAAATTCAGACAGATTTAAGTTACTGCTTGAAGTATTAATTTCTTGGTTAAAGTGTACAGAGCTTAAAATGTTCACGACCACCTTAACCAATAAAATAAAAATGGCTAACAGAAGTAAGGTCAGGGGGTAAGATCCCATCCACAGACTTGTGATTGAAGTGCAAACTTTTACTCGTTCAAAATGCTGCATTTTGGGTTGGGTTATTAAACTTGAGAGAGAAATAGCACTGGATCAGCGCCTGAAAATTGCCACAACTTTTATTCATCGTTGTTCAGATGAGCCAACTAAGATTGCGACAACTGATGATGCTAAGAATGAGGAGGGTGTGGTTGAGGATGAGGGAGAGGAGAAGCTGGAGCAGGTGGAGAGAGATCTCTTACAAATGTTAAAACAGCAGAAACGTCAACAGATCAAGAACGAATTACTCAACATGTAGATGACATCATCATGTCAAAGTTCATGACATCATCACTCCAGAACTGCACCCCATAAGGCAAGGCAACAATAAACCTGAACTTTAAATGTACATCTTTGTTCCCAAAATTAACGATAAGTCCCAATTTTCAAATTAGGGCGTGTCCGAATTGGCAGCTAGTTCTCTGGCTGCATCACCATGCGTTGAAGTATAGGACGTCTTTCAGTTGTAGCCATAGACGCCAATAGACCGTTCCGGCTTCGGCAACAAGCCCCGCCCACACACCTTAGTTTGTGTGCGTTTACGCTGCACGTGTGACCGAGGTCACATGACCAAAAGGCGTGATCCAATTGGTCAATGCACACAGTTTGATTGACAGTCCGGAACGGTCTATTCACACCTGGCCTAACTATGCTTACATTCCCCATACACAAAATTTGTCTTCGTTCTTTTGTAGTTAAGTTTCATTAGTAAGTGCTCTGTCTGTAAATAGCTTAAAGAATTGTAAATAGAAATATTGTTAGTATCTGTTTACCCCACTTCAATAATGCACCTTGTCATATTCTCTCAAATCTATCCTATGCTCTGGTTTTTAATGATTTTGAATTCCGTACTGCCAAGCCAAACCACATCTATATCGTAGGTTAATGTTGAGGTTTTTAGTTATTTTAATTTCTAAGGCAGACAATTAGGAGCATCCACATGCTGGGGTCATTTTGCAATGATGTATGAATGTCTTGGGGTTAATGTTTCATAATGTTTAATTAAATTTAAGGGAAAACTTCACAGTTTGCAGTGATAAAAAGAAACGATCATCTTTATACCAGATATTACTAAATTATGCAAATAAAGCAATTAGTATGGGCAAGTTCTCAAACTTAGCTAATTCTTAGTCTAGTTCAACATTGGAAACTGTTGATATTCTTGCTGTGAAATCAGAAAATGTCTGAATTTTGCTGCACAGACTCTGAGATATCAGATGTTGCAAGTTTCAAATCAACACCATCTTCTAATACTAACATCCTGGGTTTGTTTGTAATCAATAAGATAGTTATAAGAATAAATAGGATCTTATGACTTATGTATTACTTCCAGAAATAATAAATGAACTACAAAAATCATATTCATTTCATTTTAATTTCCCAGCAATTTATTTCTGTTCCGACTCAAATTAAACAAAGTAAGAACAGTCGTTATGCACATTTAATTTTTAAGAACCCCTCACAAAAATAGAGTTAGAGTGACAGGTTTAGCGATTTTCATGAAAATAATCACAAAAATAGAGATGTTTTTGGTGAAACTTCAGTAAGGACAAAATTCTTAAAAACCCACAACTTTCACCAATTAATAAACATTTTTGTAATCACTTGAAATATACCACAAGAAAATTTATAACACTAAAACTACTTAACAAAATGTGATACAAATAACAAAGTTGAAACAAAGTAAGTTTACGAAAATTTCTTGTAACAAATATTAAATTATTCCCTACAGACATATGATCCATGCTCCTGCAATGTGTGCTTGGAAATGAATCGAAAATGAACTGATTCCAGCAAACTAAAGTTAAAAGAGCAGGTTGTTTTATGAAGAATAAAATTAATTAAATTCCATTTTGATCTTGACTTTTTTTTGTCTAATTATTCTGGCCAAACACCCTACATGAAAATGTGTGCGACGGCCATGGAACCCAGAATTCAGCGTTATTACATCGTTTCGCCTGCATTTTGTCTCTGTGGCAATGCACCCGGCTGAAATTGAGCAGGCAGTGGCAGAGTTTATTTACTGTGCTCCACAATTTTTTGTGTGATTTTTTTAATTACTGTTATTACTCGTTGTCTCATTTGAAAGTTAATAACTTTGGTCATCCAACAAAAAATGCAATTCAACATTTGGAAGTTATTTTTCAAGTTAAAATCGTCCTGAGCATGGATCATACATCTTTAAATAAAGAAAGAAAAATCAGAAGGAGAAGTCATTTTTTGTAAACAAATTCATCATTATCACGAATTCTCTTTCAAGAGGTTTAACATTTCTTGAAATTCAGTTGAAGACACCTCATCAGGTTGAAAGCAAAATGGTATCCTTCAACCAAACTTGTTTCAAGACTTCCTCTAAATTTTAAGTGTGATTCTTTTTTATTTTACTACAAATATGGAAGTATCATCAACTTTTATTTTATAAAAGAAAAACTTAGTACATATATATTAAACAGGCTGGGCAGTAAGCGTTATTACTAATTTACTATTACCAAATTGTAATAATTTGAAATTCTATGAAAAATAAGTAGCAATTGTAAGTCTGAGCAGGGAAAATGTTTTAAACTTATCTTGTTTTTATGAAACAGAAAATGCCCCAGATATTTTATGAAACAAAGAACATTTACCATGGTTCATCAGTTGAAACAAAATATGTCAATAAATTGGTTTCAGCAGTGTGGGTCACCGCTGCTTTTCTCTGATGCAAATTTCTCCATATGCATTCAAAGCGATCAAATTTTTCATGAAACATCTAGAAGTATTAACTCAAATTACTAAGGGGTAGTTAAATCATACATTACTTATTAATCTTTCTTCAAACAAATATTGCATAATGGATGTCACAGACTAGACTACTGTACCTTATCACCAGATCAGATGCTTTGAATAAAGAGATGACGTCTAGTCTTATCAATCATGTTCAAAACCCTCTGTCACCAATACATACAATGTTAACGACAGGAAAATGAAAATGTTGAGAGTTGAAGATTGGAGGTAGGAACTTAGTCATCTTCCTCGCCAGATTCTGATAGGGAAAGAAAACAGACTGAAGTTAGATTCAGGGCATCTTATAGTAACAAGACGTTAATGTTGCTTAGAGGTTGGTTTTCATAAGATGAGAGAGTGCCAACATGGCTTCCCATGACTTGAATTGCACATACACTGTAGCCATACTCGAATTGGCATTTGTTGAGATGATGAGAGTGCCAACATGGCTTCCCATGACTTGAGTGGCACATAGGCATACTCAGATTGGCATTTGTTGAGATGATGAGAGTGCCAACATGGCTTCCCATGATTTGAACGCAACATAGACATACTCAGATTGGCATTTGACCAGTGTTATAGAAAATCTGTGTGATTATTGCATTGACAGTGTTGAAGTGTTGCCGTGTCACAAACATTCCTACTTGAATCTTTTACACCGGATTCATAAACCTTCAAGCATTGGGAACACATTTCAGTTAAAGGCAAAGCAATACCAACATCCTACAATCAAAATAATTCAGCATTCTGTGCAAAGTCCAACACATTCTTTATGACATGTACACTGGAAACACCAGTATGTACATGAACACTTTGCCAATTGTTCCAAAGTTCTATCTTGTGTTCAACTAGAATGGTGGGAAACATTTGGATAATGATGGTTAAAACAATGACAGCTATTCAGACGAAATGGTGTATTTATTATTCCCATATGCTGAGAGGTGAAAAACGACGTGTTTTACCCAAACCTCCAACTGGAAGCTTGGAAGACAAGACAACCTACCTTCCTCCGCATTTTCCAACCATTCCACAAACTGCTTCATCTGCTTGGAGAAGACGCTCTTCCCTTTGCCAGTGTGAGTTCCTCTGTTCCATCTTAACACTTGCTCTTCAGACAACACATCAGCTGTAAAGAACCAATCAACACACATTGAATGTCCGTCTCTAATCGGCCCTTTCAACATACTAACTTGGTAAGTACAATCATCAAACAAAATCAAAATCTCTTAGAAATTTACAAGTAGAACTCGGCAACTGCAGAGATCAAAAGATAAACAATGACTCACTTTTGTAGAGAAGCACAATCAGTTTTTGGAAAGTCTTCATGAAGCTGATATTAGTGTAACAGTAATCCTGTAAAAGGTTAAGAAAAGACAGTAAATTAAGAAGAAATTACAACATCTTAGATCCTGAAAACAATACTACAAAAAAAATATCCTATCAGATTCATGAAGCAAACGTCGGTAAATAGTCCTGGCAACTTTGCACTTCATGTGACAAATCACATACTATATTCCCACTATGTACTAAGATATTCAAAGTGTCGATGGGTTCTTACCTGTATCTCATAGATAAGAGTCAACTCGGATTTTCCCTGAGTGGTAAAGGCAGCCAAAAGAGGTGCATAAGGCTGTGTGGGAGAAATTCAATCAAGATTCAACGTTACTATATTTGACCTTATGTATTTATGTCATTCCAACGCCCTCTTGGGGGTAAAACGATGATGAAACAATGGAGATGTACATCTATGTATGCAGCGTACAGGATGGGCCAATGAACAACCTTTAACCTCTAGTTGAGAGCGCCCTACTCACATGATGTCATGTGCATACGGTCTGTTCATAATTGATATAGAAAAGCGGATCAAGACACAAGGTATGGCCAAGTTTCAATACTTAAATTTGTAATGCTGACAGTATCAATTTTTTAAAATGCATAGATTTTCTTCAGTACTGTCCACACAATGATGGATAAGACAAGAGGATAAGATGGGGGCGTTATTACCTTGATGTGCCGTATAGCCTGCTCAGTGATCAATTCTTCTTTCTTATTCCATTCCACAATGTCCATGGTGGAGTTCCAGATCTAATTAAACAGAACATAAAAAACTTCACCATTCAACCACAAACCAAGAATATAATGGTCACCTTCACAACATGAGCCACTACAAAGGTCTTTCCCTCAGATGCTAAAACAAAATGCACAAAAACAAAGAAACTACTTTACACTTGAAGGTGTGTCAATGAATTCTTACCAGTTTAACAACTTCAGGTTCAGTGAGAGATGTCTTCACCATCATCTCCTTGCAAGCTATTTCCAACTGTGCCAAGAAAACAAAATTCAATCGTTTCATTTTCAACATTTTGTTAGCCGATGATGGTTCTTATTTACACCTCTCATAAATCATTTTCATGTTTGTCTTACATCTTTGACTGAAGGTGTATTGTCCTTCTGCATGAGCTCCTTCAATTCAGTCTTGAAGTAGTTCTTGTTGTCATCGTGTTGCAGGTTTTGCTGAAAAGAGATCAAACAGGAAACACAAACTGAAAAATCACGGTAGGCTCTGTTGGTTAGGCCAATGTGGACCCAATTTCAGCAAGCTGTTAGGCATAAAATTGTGCTTAGTAAATATTTCTGCTAAGCAAGAATTAGCAGGGAGCCAATTACAAACAATATACATTACATGACATTTTGGCTGGTACTCTGTTTCTGCTGAACAAGAAAGTCTGCGCTAAGCATTTTTAACAGCTTCAAGACATTAGTTTCATTACAAGAAACATATTCAAGTAACAACTTGACTAACCTGAAAGACAACAAGCTGATCCAATCCAGCCTCTGTAAAATATCTCTCAAAGTAAGCTTCAGACCGTTTAGTACTGGGTATAAACTCCTGAAAAACACAAACAAACAAACAATTAATGCCATTTAACCAACAAGCAAATACAACTTCAATACGTAAAAGGCACCTTCAGTAAAATGTTAGAATGTAATCCGAACCATTATTCAAGGCAAACTATAGTATCTTACAAGTTCCTTGTAGCTCCCTCTCTTCACACCTGAAACCCCCAGGTGTGTACATCAGAAACTCCAAATCCTTCTTGGCCATAGCTTGCCACGTTCCTTACAGTATTTGTTGGAAGGTCACTAATTAGTGTCTTAAGCCACTTACCAAGAGTCTTCTATCCAATCCAGCTTTGACAAGAATGTTAGTCACGCTATTCATGTCCTTCTCATCCAACCAAACTTTGAACATCACTTTACAAAACTCCAATGAAATCCCTGCACAAAGAAAAAAACAATGAGGGATTTACATAATTTCAGTTCATGATGACCAAATTATTGCTGAATGTACAATCGTTGTCTGCATAAAGGTACAAAGATTTTTCCTCGCCTCTTCTGCATTCCTTTTCTCTCACACCGACCGATTGCAAGCAAGACTTAAAAGACTCACCTTCCTTGACGAGTGTCTCATTGAAGAGACTCTCCAGGCAGTTGGCAGGCTTCTCACCAGTACTGAGGAACAGTCCAGTGAACATGGCTAACTTGTTTCGCTCAGACGGGGAGAATGACTTCAGAAATGACAGGATCTGCATCCATTCAAGGGAAAAGTAAAAACAAAGAAAGACACTGATCATAAAGGTACAAAGTCCAAAATGGCTACTGAACTGCTTCCAAACTAATACACATAGAGCATAAATTGTTAATGTGGCTAAAAATCAAGTTGTAAATTTGACTTATACTAGTTTGAATAAACCAGGATATATACCTCTAACTACTATTTCAAACATAACATTATATTAACCATTGGCGATACGATTTAGAAGGATTTGGGACTGTAAAGATTAAAGTTATCTGCAATACCTTTTTCATCTGATCATCTTCCAGTTTCTTTCCCAGGTACCTGTAACGCCTCGTCAATCTCTGAAACACCTGTCACAATAAATACAACAATGCACACGTCACAATTACAGGCCTAATGAATCATGACAAACTACACTTTGACACTAACCCAATGGCATTGAGGCTGGAAATCCTCATGTCCAATGACATCCAAACTCATCACCCAAACTCAAGATTCCTCTCCCTGTCTATATGACTTACACACTTCAATGGGAGACTTTTGAGGACACTAGGTGGCAGCAGACTTACCGGGTAAATCCATTGTTCTCTGATATATGCGCATGCTCAGAACTACATAAACAATGGAATTTTACCTGGCAAGTCTGCTGCCCCCTAGCGTTCCAAAGTCTCCCATTGGGATGCAACTGCAACTCCATCAACCCCAACCAAATCTAGGTGAAGAATTCTGATGGCAATTGTCCTCTTGATCTAAAGTTAACTTACCGTGGCCACCCCCTTAATAGCCTCGATATTCTCCTCCGCCGAGAAGAGACAGAACTCACAGAGAGCAACCTTTGTCTTGTCGTCATGTTCGACCAGCGTCCCCCCCGGGGCTTTATATACAAAGAAAGAAAGAAAAGTCAATTAACTTTCATGCTTTAGAGCTATTATGAAATCAGCCACAAAGTAAATCTTTGTGAATCGTACCCTTTGATATTAAGTATACAGCTTGACTTTTGAAAAACTTCAGTGTTTTCTTGTACTACATGGCAAAAGGAATTCAGTAAATGCAACAAACAATGCTGTCAAGATAATTTTTAATTTATCGGGATAACAAAACCACTGTAATTGTTAAGGATTTGCTTTTGTTTGAAAAAAAAAAAGGTCTACAAGTTTCAACATTTTTTTTTTTTTTTTTTTTAATTGTTGTTTCTTTATACAGACCCAGCATGCCTAGATGCTGCTGAGTGTAAACACGCAGTACATTTTCACCTACCTAAGATCCCTCCGGCGAAAAGAATATCGAAGAGTGTCTCCCAGTAGCGTTTGTAGTCAACCTTGCTACCACTTGTATCTAGAAACTTGGACACAAGTTCCAGATCAAACCCAGCTGCATTGAGACCTTTCACAATTGTATCGCGAAACCCATTGGGATCGTATTTCTCTTTCTCATCTGTATGCGACAGGGTCAGGTAGGAGGAGAACAAAGGGAAACTAGTTTAGGTTATTACTTGAAGGCTATTTGTTTGGGGTGTTTGTTTATTGTTTTGTCGTCTTTTTACCATGGTGAAGGGTTTATAAACTCCATTTGCTAAATCTTTTACTATGGCACGCCGCTCTCAGCGGCTCAGTAAATTACTTCGAGCGCCGGGAAGCCGGTGCCAGCAGCTCGAAACAAACAAAATATATAACAATTTCATCACATCTGCACATTATATTCTACAGTGAAATAGTTAAAGAATAAAACTTTTTCGAACAGTAAATCTTGCTATGAAGTGGCAGTTTAAGTAAGCCTTGAGGTGTACTGACTTCTCATCCTTTACATCACTAAAAAGATTTCAACTGACCTTCTGATAAAGGACAAATTAAAGGTAACATAGCAATAACCAAGAGTCAAGGTAACGATGTGGAAACATTTCATTCAAGGACTTCATGATAGTGTTATGAGTAATAATCATCAATATTTCTAGATCCTTGGGTTGATGAATCAGGAAAGCTTACCCCGTTTCCGGGTCCTAATCCGCTGGCCTGTAAGGACGGGTTTGGGCTGCTTGTTACTCATAAATAAAACTTTTTAGCTGTGGACAGACGACAAGTAAGAACTCAGGATAAATCTTTGACCTATTCAATTAATGTTGGATGTGATCAGGAATAAACATTGCAGCTGTTTTACCCAAATCTGGGCGATACCCTGCACCCTAGGCTCGATTTCACAAAGCACTGCGATTAATTTTAAGATGAGTTGTGACATCACACTTTGCTTAGCAACTAACAATGATACACAGTTAAGATCAATCTCAACTCTTTGTGAAATCGCTCCCCGCAGATTCATGTCAACAGTAAAATAAACAAAGCAGATCTTTTTTAGGTCAGAGTCATTGTTTGGAACAATCTCTGCCTTGCAATCTCTGTAAATGTATTTCTGAATAACTATTCAACAACAAGCTCATGATTAATATATAATAATTTGTATAGTTTTAGTGAATGAAAAGGAGTGGGAAAATGCACTACTTAAGATAATAATCGATAAAACAATGAGTCTCATAAGAAAACAATCACACATAAAAACAAGTTACAATTACACTCACGGGAAAGACCAATAAGTCCTGTCACTACTAAACGTTTCCACCAGTCTGTGATTAAAGCGTCTTGTGGTACAACGAAATGTCCCAAGTCTCTTGACCTGAATCAAAGTTTCAGAATAATCGATGACATTTTACATCTCTAACTAAAAATAGAACTGTTTTTAAAATGACTTCTGATTCTGTTGAAGTCCCGATTCAGTTCACACATCTACAACTGTCAAAGAAATAACTGTACACAAGTTTATTTATGGTTACCCTTGTACAAAGTGGTTCAACCTGTGCATAAACTTACCTTTTAACTCAATAGAACAGTCTAACTTGCATAATCTCAAATACATGTACCCGACTGTCCCCAAACCAGGCCTTTGATTTCAACTGGAATTCTTTGTAATGTGACTTGTCCAACCATCCTTTTGTTACAGCCTAGTACTTTGGTCTTATACTATAGTTCCTCTCAGGAACCCCTTGTTGGATTCTTAAAAAGAATTTAACCCAGCAAAAGTAGGACATCAACAAAGCAGTGACAAAAGAACCTCAGCTGGACAATCCAGTTTTCAAGAGTTCTTTTTAATTTCAGTGCAGTTTAGTTGTATAAGTTGAGGATGTGGAATTATATAAGAGCGGTGTGGTTTCACTGTGTGAGAGAATAAAGCCTAACCAGAGTGAACATCATTGAGGGAAGTAGAAGAAATGTACAATATAGTATACACCAGAGGATCTGACCAAGAGAGAGGGCTGTAAGAGACTGCCCAGCCACCCATTGGCTTTGAGTCTCATTCAGTGAAACAGTCGTTGGCGATCGGGAAAATCTTCAATTTTCTGGATGTGACATACAGGCATTACACAGGCAGCAGCACAACTCATCCAAGAGATAAACACATTGAAAAACAGTAAGTTTCAACCCTAAAATACTCATTTTGTGATGGAAAATTAACTGCTTCATTTGTGAATTAAACTTGTGCATGCTCAAGAAAACAATTGGCTGGACGCTGGAAGTGAAATCCTAGAATATTACTTGTACATTGTACAACCCAGTTTAGTTTAAGGTACATGGGAAATTGTTTGCAACCCATGTTTCAAGCACTAGATTTAGTTTATTATTCTAGACTTTTAATTATAATATTGGACATTAATACTGGATGGTCAAACAGGATACATAATCTCCCTATAAAAAATAAATCTGTGAACCAAATATTAGGCATGAATTTATAAAAAACTAATTTAATGAATTCAAACCAAAAAAAAAAAAAGAACTGAAGTGTAGGGAATCACAGTTCATAGTGCTATCATCGTTGTTAATTTTAGTCGCCATATTCTTGGCAAAATTTTGGTTGAAACTTAAAATGGTAGAATGCACTTTCTTACTGTTACTTTTTCACCTGTTTAGTGTTCGTCATGACCAAAAGCAGTATGTACTTGGTTAAGGCACTATTTTTAGTCAGGAGTGAAAAGCTTTGCCTCTTTTTCCGTAAGGCACTTTCACGGTTATGCATCATCGTGCCCAGGGGACAAATTTGTTTATTTTAAACACTCGTTGCCGTCTTCCATTCAGTGCTTGACCTTCATGCACGTGCGTCTGGAAGGTGCGTGGAAGTTTGTGCGTCAAGTGGCAGATGTTAACTCAGGTTCGAAGTCAATGGTCAGTGTCCGACTTATATGTCAGAACTCATTGATCCCAAAGTTCCATCAACCCGCCTACACTCTTCCACATCCTCTCAGTTCAACTTATGCCTGGTCCTCAAGTGAAAACACGCTGTGGTGACAGAGCTCTCTCCGTCGCTGCTCCCAATTTATGGAACAGTCTCCCTCCCAAAATTCAAAATGCCTCATCCTTAGAAACATTTAAATCTATGTTGAAAACTCACTTATTCAAATCTCTGTAATACATGTATGTCTTACCCCAATCTGCTGCTTGGTCCACACAAACTTTCTGTTGTATTACTGTTTATTTCCTTTGTATTTTGCAAACTTTTTTGTTTGAACACTCCATGTCAGTTAGTGTTTTATACCTGTAATTTTGTTTCTTTATTTTTGGATGCGGTTGCCCTTGTTTCACCTAATAGTCTACAAGGACAACAGCACCATATGGTGCTTAGAAACGTAGTATTAAGCGCGGTATAAATGTTTGTTATTATTATTAGTAAACAAATCTGCCTCTTGAACAAGATAGTCTGGCAAAAAAGCTGTATCCGGCTGCCACGTTATCTCCCTCAGTTTAGGTCAAACTATATCCTAATAGTAATACCTGTCCAGAAAGGTTGACAGAATGTATACAGAGAGGAACAGGCACTTTGAACGATTACTAAGTGTAGAAATCATGAAAAATAAGCCATTTCCATGTTTACGTTGGGCTTGACAACAGCATTTTAGTTCTTTTGGACATAAATGCACAAAAGTTCTAGACGCGCGATGAAATTTTTAAAGGTCAGTAATCAACGTTTTAGTTTAGCTACCAATTTCTTGAGAGGAATATTAAAAAAGGGAAATAAAGCTGAACAGCCCATTATAAAATCTAAAGAATCCCTTAGAAAGTGGCAGTGGGATATGGAAACTTTTCCCGACAGCCCTATATACAAATAATTAAAAGGTGCTATGTAATTGTAAACACAATTACAACTACCAGTATTAATTAATTAGTTTTTTAGGCATTTTTTAGCACTTTTTTATTCTTACTGTTCTTTACTTTTTTAAGACTTAATTAAGTAGCTAGTCATAAACAAGCCACATAAAGTCATATCTAACATTCATATATACTCTTTCATATCTGTAATGAACTTGGACTGAAAATATAAAAAAAAACTCTATAAACTAAAGTAAAAAATTTAAGGGGAAAAAACCCGATCGCCTTTTTTCATAGAAATTTAGTTGGTCCCCCTTTCTATTGCAAACATGAAAATAGCCATGGGCAGGGTACCAACAAAAATGTCGTCACAGTTGTTCAGTTTTGACTCTTAAAATGCATACATTTGCTGTTTAAATTACCCATTCATTACAAAAATAATACGCTAAAACGTCCACTAATTTAATAACAAAGTATTGTTCGATACGATTAGTTTGGTTTACTCAGATCGAGAGTTATTATTTACATCTTTACACAACTTACGGAAGTTCCTATTTCGGATGCAACGTTACGACGTTGAGCAGTGCAATGTCCGTGTGTGTGTGCTGCGTGCGTGATGATGTGGTGTGTATACAAATTCTAACTGCAGCAGGGTGGTGTACTGTACAATGGGAATGTACATCATGCATGCTCTCGTTCAACGTGTGTTTGGGGGTGTATCTCCCATATACATCACGGGTCAATTGAATGACTCAATGCGTCAGAATGTTGTTGCACATCGCTTGAATCATGACCGTGACCTTTTGACATCAGTGGTTTATTGAATGACACATAGTTTAGAGTGTGAGTGATCAAACAAAAACATGCTGATAGTTACTCACTTTCATCTGTTTATTTCCGTTAATGACACATCGTAGATTAGATTACACTACTTGCTTGATTTAGACCAATATGCAATTAGCACGAACACTTTGTAAAGGTGCTCAAGTTTCTGGGTAGACCGATTGCGCGACCAATGTTTACATGTCATCACGTGACCTGTAGTGGGTACTACGTCATCTGAGCTGATGGCAAACTACGTGCAAATACATACTATGACCGACAGAGTCACACCAAAAGTCGACTTTTGGTAATAATAGCACAAAGCTCTTTAGCTAAAGTTGTATGTTGTGACAATGATCTTCAGTTTTAACACAATTTTTTTTCTCAGTTTACTCAGAATGTACCGACGCCAAGAAGCATTACTAGTGAGGTATTTAACCTGCTGATCCCATTCCAGGTCACTCCGAATAATAACCCCTAATAACGTAATGGATGGGACTACCTCAACATCCTGTTGACCTTCAAATAAATGGCAGGCGGGTGGATTGCGAAGAAACGAAATTTGCATGGATTTAGATACCCTCGGTATTTGAATTTTTCACAGTTATTATTGTGGAGGCTTTATTTTTCCGAATTAAGAGCCGAATTTTCTTCCCAAATTTAAGGACATCATTTTAATAGCTTTATTTAAAAATAATAATAGTAATAAAACTCCTGCGTGAGACCCTTTTTATCAATACAATTTATCTAGCATTCTGGCTGGTAACGACCTGTTTTTCTAAAAAGACTTTTCAGTGTTTAGTAATGTCTAAGCCTACACATCGTGGCAAATGTTTGTATTTTAAATAGCTGAGCGATGTACTTTTATTGAGAGTGGGTCCCCCTCGAGTTTGCTGTGACGGTATCACGTGGCAAATTTTTGTTCAATTTTGTTTTCTTTGAATTAAAATGAACGTGAGCCACAATTAAGACAAAAAATAAATTAAACTGAGAATAAATCACTAACGTAATGTTTGTTGTCAATAAATTGTAAAGTACAGAAACAAAAAGTATGTCGTCAGAGAAGTAATGGCCCTGCGCGCATGGCGCAAGTAAGCCTTGCTGATATAAAAAACCCAGCTTTGTTTATTGACTTATTCCTTAACAAATTCTGACAAGGAATGAAAAACACAACACCATATTTATTTTAATAAAATATTCGGAACTATTTTAAATACTATTCTATCAGATTCAATAAAAAATGTTTTACAAAATCAATGGTAATTTACGTTAAAAGAATAGTTATGGCGTTTTCAAAACGAAGGCCTCGGTTCTGGTTTTGTCTTTGGCTACTTAGCCATATGGTACGGAGACTGTGTGCTTGGTGTTCAATATGGTTTTTGCAGCCTAAGCCAATGTCTCTGCATCGTGCGTTTAAAAAGGCCCTAGTCTGTGCCCCTCACTAAATTCCTATATCGTGGGACGTCTTTGACATGGGTACATGTCTAGTGTACGCAGACTGAGTATTTGTGTGTGAAGGCAGTGAATAAGCACAATGGCTGACCCGAAGAAAACGGAGAAGAAAATTGATCTTGGATTACTTGAAGAAGATGATGAGTTCGAAGAATTCCCCGCAGAAGGTAAGTGATGAAATTAATGATTCTTTGTGTTAAGTTAGTTTTGTGGTAGATTTACAGAAGAATAGAGTGAAGTTGTTTCATTTTTATTTTTGGCGTGTTCATAAAGACATAACCATTCATCTGTTTATGGATCGTCAAAACATCCTGTGTTATATAGCGCCCTCTACCATTCAACGGAGCATTTCAATGACAATGTATTTGTTGTTCCTGTATTAAAAATACTGTAGTCTGTAGTGACTAGTGTGTTAGTGTTACTGTTCCATCCCAACTTGACAATCGCCCCAACTATAGTTGGGACTGGTCTAGACCCAGTAACTGGGGCGCTGTACTCCTTTTTTTTAAATTTTGACATTGTCGGTCGTACTAGCGCCCCAGAAAAGTATGTGTAAGTTGGTTTGAAAAGCTGTTATGGCGAAGAGGATTTAAAACACCTCAAAAAAAGTGGCCAAAATTACGACAAAAACTCAACAGAATTGCTGGTAAATCGCCTACTGGCTTCTCAAGATATCAAAGATGAAATAGAATGCATTTAATTGTACTTACGATCACTTTTTGTCCTCCAAATCGATGATTTTTTAGCCCACTAAAACCACTCGTAGACATGCAAATTCTAATTAGCATACCTGGCAGATATCTGCCAGGTATATGCTAATTTTCATTACTCGCTACCGGTCCCTATATTCAGTCAGAACGAAAACGATGTAGGGACCGGGAACCAGTCTATAGGTTTACCTGGTAAGTCTGCTGCCACCAAGTGTTCCCAAAAGTACATGTATATCATTCTAAACCTCCTAAGAGTTCAGCAAATATTTAAAATAGACTTCTTATTTTTTAGAGGCGGGGGATGGGGGTTCGGCTGAATATATATCTGGTCTAGTGGCAGATCTGTGGTATGAGACCTGTTATCTTGCAGGCCTCGATCTTAAGAAAAACGGGGGCAGGCCTTTGCTGGCCAAATCAGAGAAGTTGTACAAGGGCATGCTGGCCAAGTTGGTAGTAACAGTGCAATTTTTCTGAATGGCATGCTGGCCAACTCGACAGGACATGAGGCCAATGGCCTTGGTGGCCACGGTTAAAATCAAGGCCTGGTCTAGTGGTCTCGTGTCGTGATTAAATGACAAACCCTCGAAAGGCCTCGATCTTAAGAAAAACGGGGCAGGCCTTTGCTGGCCAAATCAGAGAAATTGTACAAGAGCATGCTGGCCAAGTCATCAGGACATGAGGCCAATAGCCTCAGTGGCCTTGGTTGAGATCAAGACCTGCCTCGAGATTCAAGGGTTCTTCCTCTTCAAGACAAAGTGGGGATCCACTAGCCCAACTGACAATTTTGTGTGTGCATGACGAATGCAGAAATTCAATGATATCTTAGTAGAGTGTTAATTTTTGTTTTATGTATCTCTTTGAAGACTGGGGTGAAGATGCTGAAGACCCGACAGATTCCAATGTGTGGGAAGACAACTGGGATGATGATAATGTTGAAGATAACTTCTCCAAACAATTGAGGTCAGTTTTTTTTTTAATGAAGAGACTTAATCAGAGCCTCAATAAGCCATGGTGTTAATTGCCTCAAATTTTTTTCTTTTCAGTTTGAGAAAGCCCTGGCAATTTTGTGCAGTGTTGTTTTGTGGTGTAAAAAATGACATTCCCATTCAGGGTTTCCCCATGCACAAGTTAGCGTATCAGGCTGATACGCATGACTTACAGTCTGATATTCGGGAAACTTGTATTGTACGAAGAAAAGAAAAGAAAGGAAAAAAGTTTGATGTAAGATCAAATTCACACCGAAAATCCATTTGAAATGCTCTGGATTGCACAGCAGAGCTGCAGATTGCACAGTAGAGCTTTTTAGGGGCAGACGAGTAAGCTTGGAGAGAAGATTGATGCCGAGAACCTTGTTTCAATTCAGCGTGCTTCGGCCATACTTGCAAAATTGGGGCCCAGAATGCCCCTGTTCTTAAAAACCTGGGGAGAACCCTGCCAAGTGTGCAATGCAAAGAGTCTTTGTGTTATGAATTTATTTTTTACACTTTAGTGGCAGATGAGATTAATGCCGGCTGGGGGAGTTAACTGTGGAGGGGTTAGCATTTTAAAATTTAACCCTCCTATTGTCTGACCATTCCATATCATCCAACAGTGGTTTTTGAATGATAGATAAACTATGCCAGCCTGCAGTATGATATCATTTGGTGAATGCATCTACAGATAGTTATGTGCACAGTTGTGCCTCTATACAGAACCCATGCAGTTGAATGGTTTCAAATGGTTGGTCAACGCACTGGAAAATGGTACCAAGAGTAGGAGGGTTAAATTAAATTGGACTGGAATCAATACAATAGCAACTCATTTTATACTGACATTGCTTCTTACAGAGCTGAACTAGAAAAACTTGGAAAGAAAGACCAACCAGAACCCATGAAGACATAGCACAAACTCAGCAAGGGGTCGAGGTTCAGGGGTCAAGTGAAAGGTCGTTTACTACTACTTGTTTGTACAGAAGAAGTAATCTTCAGCTATTTTTACCGATGCAATCGGGAAGCTTCACTGCAGACAGCTTGGGGCAATCACAACAGGAATTGGATAATGATGTACATTGTATCAAGTTTAAGATTTGGTTTAACTACTTGTTGTTTCTAAGTTTTTAAAAGTGGATTGTTTTCAGCAATTCAAGGAAATCCACAAGACAAGTAAAAGCCTGCTATCGCTACATTCATAAATTGAAGTGCAGAGGTTAGATTTGTAGCACAGTTGAAGTGTAGACATGGTAGAACTTGCAACAGCATTTGGCGGCTACATGTTGGATGCAACTAAGTTGTGAACAAATACAGTTTTAAAAAAATTCAAAAAGATTTTGAAGGAATTGTTCATTGAGTCATCAAGACCGTCCTGCGAGAAAGAGGTTATACATCATGTTTTAGGTCTTTATGTAATGTATATTGTCTTGCTGTGAAGTACTTTCTTTAAGATCTCATATAAAACATATTGGTTGATTTGGGTTGGGTTTAGAGAACATGTGAAGTTCTGACTACATGTATGTAGAACACAAACCACTCAAAGGTTTTTCATACAGAGAAATTTACTTTAACTATCTCTACAGCTAGCAAAAAAGTTGGCGCTATTTTTGTGTTGCGTCATTCTAAAAGGAAAGGATTTAGTGCGAAAAATGATGTGTCAAATGTTGAATGGGAATGCAATGACTTTTAACAAACTGCTAAGCTTGTCAACAAAAAGGTTAACCCCTAACCATTTCCCAAATTAATCTGAGTGCACAATTTCTTCAAAGACAGTCGTGTGTAGATTTTTGTTTGTTTATGTGTTTGTTTGGGTTTTTTTGGGGAGGGGGGATGGGGGAGAGTGTTTTACTTATGTAATGTAGACAAAGAAATAAATCCATTCAAATGAAATCAAGAAGTTTTCATGAAATCATTTTATTCTGAAGTAAAATAAAAATCTGAATCCATGTACAATCATACATTTTTTGTGTAAATATGATTTTCTGGCTGATTATTGTAACTTTATATGTTGGAATTTTGATAATTAATAACAAATATAATCGTTAAGTCATGAAAATTCTACAGAAAACATGATTTGTGGCCATTGTCAAATAACATAAATAACGCGTAGGTGCCTGTACAATCAAATTCTTCAAAGTAACCCTCAACCGTGCTCAATACAAACATCAAGTACAACACTGGAATGTTACACTTCACAGAGCTGCTTGGTAGAATTTATATCATTCAGTAGGGCCCACCAATGCACTTGGGGTTCAAATTTAGGAATGTGGTTGTCTAAATTTTACAATCTTGACTGTTTTTTATCTTTCTTTTTTCTTTTATTTGATCGCACTGCACAGCAATTCCTACAGGTCATAATTAAAAGTAAAGTGTCCGTTGTAGCAATAAATGAAAACTATCTACGCGTACAAAACACCAGAAAAATATAATATCTATTATTTCTGCTACTGGTCTTGACCCTACACTGATTGGAGACAAAGTACTATGACGTACTCGATGCTCTGACCCAACAGCCCAACCCCCTCCCCCCACCCCTGGGAGTCCTGTAGCGTATACAGTGCTTCTCACACATCAGTGTAAGATAAAAAAACAAAACTATATTCTTTATCCCAGATGCAATTATGACATGTATTAAAACCAGACTTTTTAGGTTCAAGTCCCGCTCCAGTCATTTTTCTTCGTTAACCCCAAAATTGATTTAAAAATGTACCCAGTCAGTTTCTCTTGTAGTTTCTTCTTTGATATTTAAGCTACAATAACTCTAATAATTTTAATATGTATCAGATCAAACTACTGTGCATAGGTGTAGGAAGAGTGGTGCAACTCAGGGGTGGGGGGGTTCACATGCCCCCCAACTGATGTCTGTGCCCCCCCCCCAATCAGGACCTCTGAGTTTAAAAATTACCAGAATAAAATGTTACATTACATACGCTTTTATGTAGTAATTTCAATGTTTTTTAAAACTATTTTATTATTATTTACACACAGACAATGTATTTTGTTTTACCTCAACACAGCAGAAGAGCACTAAAAAAAGGGCTTGTTTCGGAAAAAATACAAACGTAAACTACAGTTTTAATTGGCCAAAAGTGGCCCCAAGGAAAAATGGTGCCCTAAAATTTTACCCTAGATACACTGGCGTGTATAAAATATCAAACAAATCCATTTAACATAAAAAAAATGATTTATCAACACTGTATACCAAAGTTCCCCTTCTCATCACGATCCGACTTATAAAATGATGCAATTTCTGCCTGTTTTGAGCTAGGTGGTACGGTTTGTTCAATAGTAAAAGACAGCTCTATTTGATATAACCTACATGTATAAATGAGTCAAAATACAAAATTAACTTTGTTCCGTAAATGGCAGGGCTGATTTTATATGTAAATAGTATCTTTTGATTCTTTACACTGTTTCAGCCGTTGCCACGGAAACTATAATTAATATCCACAATGAAAGAGTGGTTACATCTTTATGAATGGAACTTAACAGGGGTAAAACGTAATCAATTGATAACCAAGGTAACATCTCTTTTATAGTACCGAAACTACGAATTAACCCAAATCCAACAGACTGGTCTCAGTAAATAAAGACTGTTTCTGCCTGAGCCCATGTAGAGCTTATAGATGGGTTGCACATGACATCGACAATGGGAAAAAACACCCATCTTTCATGACAATGACTGCGAATTTGTCAGCGTACAACTGTGCGTTACGCATAAGTACTGCACGCATACGTTTCATAAACTCCTTCCATGATAGGTTGATAAGCAACTCAAACTGAGTCAAAATTTACAGAGTTTGTTGGGCTACAGCCAAAATAGAAATTGTCATCAAAGATGGCGTCTATTGCACCCCATCTATTGCAATAAACATTCATTATTTACTGTCTTGCAAATAAACAAATCCCAACAAACTAAGACCATTAGAAAGTGCACATCATTATCTTTAATTTGATACATTTTTTGCCATGTTTCCCTTCTCATTTCACTAGTAATGAGAGTATGAAGAAAGACGTTACCTTCTTGTTCATCTACAGGTTGAGTTAGGCACTAACAGAGTTTATGTGTACTATGGGAAGTCCCACAGTTGGGCAGATATGGGTTAAGGCACGTACTTTTACACAGACGGTGGTAACACTTTAAGACTGTACGTTGTACGGCACAGAGGGAGTACCAAACTTCTTATTAAGGACAAACACGATGAAGGCACAGAGAAATGCACCGAGGATGAGCATTCCAAGTCCAAATCCAATAAAACTCCCTGAAATTCAAAAATAAAAAGAATTGAAAAACTAGAAAATTGACTCTAAACATGTACAGTAGAGTATTGTGCACAATACAGCAATAGTAACGACTTAATTGAAAGTTACAATTAATCAGGAATCAGGTTGGCCTAGTGGTTTCTTTCCCTGCCATTTACCTCTTTGGATCCTGGTTGGAATATACCCCTGACTTGGCCCAGAGCCTTGCATATGGATTGAGTTTTCAGTCCCTACCCGATTGCATGGAATTTCCCTATTTTGGGGTTTTCCTCCCACATCTAAAACTGACATTTCTTCTTCATCTTCTCTTGTATGTTCAGGCCTAGGAATCATAGTGCAAGGCACTTTGAGGATTCCATATGGTTTCAATTCCAGAAAGATCATGAAATAAGAAACTGAAAGCTCAGTCTCATGAATTTTCCTAGTTGAGTTCCCCTTATCTTTGGCAATATGATCATTAATAGACTGATCCATTGAGCCCCATCCCCTTACGTGTTGACCAATCACAGACTAGGCTACGCCACGGAAAGTCCGACCTGATAAAATCCTGTTGAAAAATATAAACATCTGTGCACATGTTTATAGTGCGCATTCATGTCGTGCAATGTGGCATTGAATAGACGCACATTGTGCTGCCCATGTGTATATGTGGTGATGTAGCCAATGCTGTGATCGGTCAAAATGTTTAGGGGGCGGAGCTTAATGGACTGGTCTATTGTGAGTTTTACAGTGGTTCTTAAAATCAAGTTTACTCTTCCACACACCTTTTGTGTGTATTCTCTAAGGTTTGGTGAAGCTTTACCCCTGGCAATTATTTGTTACTTACCCAAGCTGAACCCTGAAGACTTGGTATCATCTGGTTCAGTTGGAGTGAACTCAGTCCTCAGTGATTTGGGTTGAGGCAAAACAAAAACAACCTGAAAGGAGAACATTCAATAACTTGTTTAAAACTTGTAACTCAATTTCTCAGATCTTTTTTAAAAAATAACAAAAAGAAAATATGTTTGGATAACTGCTTAATCAATTCAAATTTCACAACTTTCAATCAGCTTCATGCAAAAAGCCATTAGCTTTGACATTAAGAAGCCACAGCCAGAAGCCATAACTATAAGCCGTAGTCATAAGAAGTAGCCACAGCTATCAGTCTGAAGCTTTTGGCAAAAGCTTTAACCTCAGCATCTCTTTGATTATACCTTTCCTCTGTGCTTAAACTCCAAATGAAGCAATCCACCGTTAACTGCATCTACCAAGTTGATATACGCTTCATCCAATGGTATCTGAGATGTCATGTTAACAGCGTCTCCTTTGACCCAAGGAATCCCAAGCAGTTTGAAGAAGACAGTCGTAACACCGTCTGAGCCTTTGATCACCTACATCATTGGGAAGTAGTCAAAATAGTATAGAATTTAAATTGCAGTATACTTTACTTAGTTTACATCGCTCTTCATCTGTGATGCAACATTTAATTATTAAAGCATTTATGTTCTAATAACAGAAATACATGTGCAAAGAAACTAGCTTTTGTATAAAAATAAGTGATTATGGTTCTAGTTCGTGGAGCAAAAATAACAAAATATTTCTAAATTAGTGCTTAGTGAAAATAACAGGGAACCATTCATACACAACATGTGTTCCAGCTAGTCTTTGACTGGTAACCACTAACTATGCAAACTTTATTCAATCAGCTTGATAAATCAGGCTTTGTTATTAATCAACTCACAAACAAATCTGCCACTCTGGTTGGTGACACTGCAGCCGCCTTAGCAATGCTGTATGTTGCTCCATGGTAAAACTCTATGGTGTTATTCAGAATGTACTGACTGTAAGCTCCTGAAAAATTAATAACGAGATATTTTGGATGTTGATAAAAGTACATTATACACAGGTGCAAATCCAGGGGGTCTGGACCCCTCCCTTCATTTTTTTTTTAACTATCTCTTTCCCTTTCTAAACCTAAAACTTGCGACATCACTTGATAACACTGATGTTGCGAAAGACCTAAACATGGTTGTTAAAGTCGAGCCTCATTGGCTGTTAAATAACTCACTCACTCATAAATCCTTGCCATTTTGATTGTCGAACATGCATTACATGTGGTAAGTTTCTTGCCATGTAGTGCTAATTACCCCCTCCCCCAGCCCCTTAATGTAAGTAATTCCTAGTGCAGGTTTGCTTTGCACCCATAATCATCACGTCCCTAAGTTACTCCAGAGGCTACCATCTTATTAGTGGTTGTGGATGTTTGCCTGTTTTGATGTCCCAAAGAGTTAACATCTAGGAGCCTTTGGTCTAGGTACACTCTAGGTGAAAAGGTCAAAGGGTAATTAGGCAGGTAAAGAGTAGTCTCTGTGTCCTCCAGGTTGGGGGTTAGACGATGGGCTGGTAACCATTCTTGTAAAAACCGTTTCATTAAGGAAACTAAAAACGCTCTGAATGATAGTTAAGCTAAGCATGATGACCTTATGTGGAACTGGGCATGAAGAGGACAGTTAAGGTCTCTGATGATCATCTAAATTTTGGCTTACCATTGTCAGCTATGTCAAATGCCAACTCTTCACTATCATCATCGTTAAAGCACGGTGAAATATCAAAGTGGGAAGTACTTAGGTTATTTGCCTCGAAGTGGAAAAAGTTCACAATGAATGTCATGTTGGTTGTTTCTGTCATGTTGTTCTGGTAAATAAAAAGAAAACAAAAAGACCACTTAAATTACATTGGAAAAAGCGTTCCGCAGTTACCAATTTGTTTATATTTGATTAGACTATTTTAATCATTTGTTTATATTTGAGTAGACTATTTTAATCATTTCAAAATCTGTTCATAAGTTAGGCCTACTTGTTTTACCTTCTTTTCGCTCCAATGATATTTGGCCATGACGGGCATGTGTGAAGAATTCTGTAACCCACTCTCAGTACTCCAGTTTACCTAAACACACAACAAATTCATATTATTATATTATTTTCTAAGACAGGTTTTTGAAGTTTTTGAATTATGAGACCCATTTATGTAGCACTTTATAAGAGTTTACAAGGTGCTGCAGCGCATTTAGCAGCCACTGGCTGAAACATCGGGGCAAACCCCTTCTCTTTTACGAGCATTAGGCCTACACAACGCACGGGACCTATGGCTTTACATCCCATCCGAAGGACGAAGCAATAACCACTAAGTGTCTTGCTTTAAGGACAAAGTGTCAAGAAAACGACTCGAACCCACACTCTACTGATCAGAGCACCAGGGCTTGAGTCCAGCGCGCTTGACCGCTTGGCCACGCCACGCCACAAATAGAAACAAATGATTTTTGTTTACAAAATCTGAAAATCAAAAGAAGACGTTGGCCCTTACTGACTTCATCAATTTGAAAAATGAGTGGATTCGAAGAGTGCTGAAAATCACATTTAATTGCATTAAACATGCAAATGGTTATTAAGTGCAAAGATTTCTTGTTTATTTTCCATTCTGTTTTGTTCTTTGTTTTGTTTTCAATAATGAATATGCATTATGATTTACTGATAAATATAAACAGGACCAGTAGGTGTTAATTAATTACTCTCATTATCATCTTTAAGGTCTCTGTGCTTTTGCTACTTTTAGCAGGTCCATGCCAACAGGGGGGTGCTGTGAGTGCTGCAGCACCCCCAACTTTTGGGATGGGGGCGCTGGAATTTACTACACCAACCACCCTCCCCCCCTAAAAAAAAACTTTGCTTTTCAAACATGTAAAAATGCACTTTTCACTTCATCAAGAAGAAACAATAACACAATAAACAAAATTTATATAATTATATGTAGAATAGACACTATACACCTTTATCATGCTGCCACCATCTTGGTCATGTTCCCTGTATCTAATAACAGTAATAGATACTAATATTCATTGTACAAAAAGGAACCAGACTATCTTCCCTTCCAGCCTCGATTTGGTTACATTGGTTTGAATGGGAGAAAATCAAGATGGCCGCACCATGATATAGGTCCATTTCGGCACGGTGCTCATTTCATGACAATGGCACACTAGATGCCTAGCATGCAACCAGCACTTCCTTCCAAAAAACTGTTCTCGCTGGTAAGTCTTCCCTGATTTGTCTAATAATAAAAACTAAAATAAGTGCTTTTTATCTTACTGTTGAGAAGAAAAATTCCATTGTAATGTTGCCAAAATGATTTTTTCTCCAGCTTGCACTGTAGTTGAGTTTTTTCGTAATCCAAGATTCTGTATCAATTTCTCGAAGCTTTGTCTGGGAAGAAAACAAAATAATTATTACTTTGGTTTGATAGGAATATTATTATTATTATTATTATTATATATTTCTGGTAATGAAACCAAGGATGCCTGATAAGTGAACTTAATCACTGTAGCTCTCAGGCCTGAGGAAACCTGTAGATAAGGGTGCTTGCCATGTGAACCAGAAACACCGGGGTAATTCCCCTACTCTTCCACGATAAGTGTTCTGGGTTCTTTTACGTACACTGCCCATCCTAGTACACGGGACCTACGGCTTAATGGCCCATCCGAAGGACAAAGCAATTATGGTAAAGCATCTTGCTCAAGGACACAAGTGCCACGACAGGGATTCGAACCCACACTCTGCTGCCAACAACACCAGAACTTGACTCCGCTGATCTTAACCGCTCGGCCATGAAGAGTCTCAATAACTCAACAGATGGATATTATACTTCAAAACAGTTTATCAAAGAAAGATACAAATTTAAACATTACAGAAAAGAAGGGCCAGATGTATTTTAAAATTAAGCACATTATCAACTTGAATATGCAATTTACAGTAAGTCAAAGCAATGAGATGTACTGTACATCAGTCAAACAATAAAGACAAACTTTTTTATTAATCTGCTCTGATGTAGATGGATACAAAGTTTACAAACTATAAAAATTACAATATTTTGGTAAATCCATATCTTGGACTTACCACACCCTGATACTGCCAATCATGTACTCCTAAATACAACAAGTTAGCAACATCTTTCATCTGAACATGAGCATTATCTGGAGACAATAAGGCATCTGCAGATACATTACTTATTGGAGTAATGTTGCAAGATCCATTGTTCAAGTTGATTCTGTAAGTCAGCCCTGCAAAAGACAAAACATTAGACAGATTTTGTTTGGGTGATTGACTGAAAAAGTAACAGTCTTTTGTTTTAATATATTAGGAAAGCTACTTAGTAGTAAGTTTGGAAAATAAACACTAGTTTTTAAAAAATGCTTAAAATACAAGAAGTATTTGTTTTAATCACGTTTTAAAGTTTTGAGAATTTTTTGTCTGAATGAAAAGACACACAATAGGCCTACAGCATGGAGTTACAATCATTCTTGGTGTGAAAAATAAAAACTAAGAGAGTTTTTTCTACCTGTATTGAAATCATCCAGAGAGTGGTATTTTGTTGGAATGTTGGATCCATCTTTTATGGTGTAGTAAGCAGCACTTATCTTAGATTTATAATTGTAGGCTTGCTGTGGATTAAGAAAACCTTAGCATTTTAAAATTTTGCATCAAAATGAAACATTTGTACAAATCGTCACCATTTTACGAAGAGACAATTTAATCCCTGATAAAGCCATACTTTCATGTTTGAAGAAAACTGCATTTAAAGTTAAACTATATTTGAAATCTTTGTGTACAGGGGACTGTTTGCCAATTAAACTGTGACATATTACCAACCATGAAAGTGGAGATCTTAAATCATGCAAATATGTTGTTTTTTATCATAGTAAATTTAATGAATGAGTAATTAACTGTTTAATACAATTGTCTCTTCATAAAAACTGGGCAAACGAGGTCGTGTGCAGCATGCGTAAATGAAATTGCCTGTTCACGAAGACACAAACTTACCCAGGTCACACAAATTGTCTCTTCATGAAAATGCAACAGACAGAGCACTCATTTTTGGCACCGCGCCAGCACTGTACTTCAACTTTTAAAAAATGGTAAATTCAAGATTGGCTGTTCATGAAAACTCAAAACAGCAAAACTAGTAATATTATCCTTGTGCTATTAGTGTAGTTATGAAACTACACCGTTTTATAAAATCAAATCTTGGGTAAATGTTGGTGTGAATGATAACGTCTAAAAATGTAACAACACTGTGTGATGTTTTGCGAAATACGTAAAAAAATGGTGACAAAATGTAAAGTGACATAAAAGATTATTTTATATTAACTGATCAACAGGAAATACTTTAAAACACTTTAAGCAAACACTTTTAACAAATAATAACGGATGAAAAAGTTAATCAATGAGAAGCAATGAAGGTCAGCACTCACTCTTGCATAGAAAATGTTGTTGATACCTGGTGTCACCATTTCCCAGCTTACGCTGAAATGATCCGGAAAAACTGGAAACGGTTTGGGGCTTTTACGATCTGGACAAACAACTCCCAAATGAGGCTTATTTGAGAGAGAACACAGAGGCAATATAGTTACTTTCAAAATACTAACCCTGTTCATTTTAACTGCATTTGTTTTCCTCCTTGAAACAAATTAAGCCCCACAAACCAAAGCTAAAAAGAACAACCTATTTGAGTTTCAGACAAAACAATTCTATCAACACTCTCTTAATTTTAAAAGAAAGAAAACCTACTGTGTTGTTCATCATAACTTTTTTTAGAGTGAAAGACAAGTATTTTCAACTTGAATCAGAGTGAAGTTCGCTCAAATTTCACTCAAAAAGGGTGATGCACAGTGAGTTTCACTCTCAAAAGAGCCAACATGACACCCAACTCCTGCAAGAGAGTGAAATTTCCACTCTTTTACATTTAGAGAGTACATGTTGAAGAAAAATGCATGACTTAAACCTTTTGTAATTTGAGTTTTTGAAAATATAAGTATGCTATAAGAACTTTTTAGTAACCCATCATGTTTGCTGCCACCTCACATCGCAAAGTATCCTATGATATATCTAGTCGCAGTTTCTACTCTTCCCATAAAACTATTAGTTTACCTCAAATGTACGGTCCGGAAATTCTGGATGGAACTGCACATCAAAGAATTCATACACATGGCTGTAGTTATGGGTTCCATTTGTCGGAATAAATTTACCATGTACAAACTTGTGATTAGGAGCTGAAGTAAGAAAAGATAGAAATTTGACAAAATTTTTATGGATCAATCTTTATTCTTATTCATTAAACTGATTTTAAATGTCATCAATACTGAAATGTTTCATAAAACACAAGTGTTGGAGAAATGAGATGAGATTACCCCTGCCATTTAGCTCCAATCTTAATGGTATCTCCGCATCACCATATGGACCTGAATACCCTGGTATAGTGAAGTAGTAATCCAGCAATGAGGTACTGTTCCTTTCCTCCTGGTACAGACAGCTCTGCCAGTGATTGGCTGGAATACCTCGGACGTTAGTTTGTCCCATGTATGTCTCGTTATACTGGGCTCCAAAGCGAAAAACATCATTGATATTACCGATGTGAGCCGTTCCATTCACTATCTTGAAACCATAGATGTTGAAACTGTTACCGGTTAGATTCTGTACTCTGCAACTTCCATCTGTTGAGAAAAGTTGTTTAAGATTGGGAATTTTCTTCAAGACGCCGGAAACTTTGGGTTCAGCACAGGCATGTAGATTGTCAATCCATTGTTTAACGATAAACACAATCACAGTTTAAGCACATAACTTATTACTGTGAATTAATTAAATTATCTGATAATTAACAAATGTCTTTAAATTATTATCAACAAGATCTATACATATTTGTAAGTTAAAGTTTGAAAAAAAAAATCCTTGAGTTGAATTGAATTACGAGATAAACTGCAAGAGATTTCATTTTCCCCCTCCCTTTCTATTCTGTTCACAATCTAAACTAAAATCAAGTTAGAATTCAGCTATTTTACCTGAGCCGACATGGAAGATTTCTTCTGTCTTATAACTAACAACAGTTTGTGAAACGGAACCTTTCCATATGTTATTTACTGCTCCACGATTGTTTATTCCATCATAGAATTCCACCACTTCAATCGTATGATTCCATCCTAGGATGTTGGCCTCAACCTAAATTTAAGAAGAAGGACATATTTTGGCACAAATCTTTCATTTATGCTTCTAGTTTTCAAACTATATCTTAAAAACAATCATTAAAAATGTCCTGGAAATAGTGTGTGTGCTCACATCTTTTGGAAAAAAATACTGTAATTACATTTAAATTGTTTACAATTTTATGTCTAATTTATTTTTTGATAGAACTCTTGTCTTAAAAAGAAACAGTGAAAAGAAATTATGCGTTGAATCTTTTCATCTTCACTCGTGAAACTACCACAGAACAAAAATTATATCAGTTCAGTATTCAATGTTTCTATCAAAAACAGTCCCAGGACAAGAAAAATCTTACATTATTAATGAAGATATCTCCTTAACACACTCTACATTTTGAAGAAAGTTTGAGTCTTCAAAAGAAGTTACATTTACATAGTTTTGACTTTGTGAAAAATAAACTCTATAATTTTAAAACAATTTTGGAAGGGAAAAATGAATAAAGATCTTTTGGCTTCTAGAAGCTTCTAGACACGTTGGAGACCTCTTTGAAAAAGATCCATAATTTACCACAGTTATCATCTACATCTAGATCAAACATAGCTGGGATGATGCTGAGTTAGTTCATATAACTTGAATTTCTCAAGACTTACCCTGAGCATGTATTGTTCAGGAAGGACTGGTAGAGGTGGGCCTACATTTGGGCCATGGAAGGTGCAGACATCGTTATCTGGTTGGGACTGAACACCATATACTAGGAATGTAACAGCCAGAAGAGTTAAAAGTGTTGCCATGGTAACAGTCTTTCAGAACTAGAACAGAAGATAAATCAATAAAAAAAAACACATTCAAACAAAAACCTTGTTGACTTATCCTGCCTATAAACAAAGCAAATCACACAATGGTTCCTTAGTTTCACCATTGAGTTCTATGAGGTTGGGGTCCTATACGGTTTATAACACTTGATAAATGTATTTTTTGTATTTTTCTTCTTTTTGAGCAAAATGTATTGTTTTAGATAAGAGATTTGTTCACTCCCCTTTCACTTTATTAATATAGATTAAATAGGGTACAAAACAACTTCATATTGAGCACTAGTTGCTATGTGATAAAACTTTCCTGATCTTCCAACCCCACTCCCAACCATATTATTAAAAGTGTGGAGACTTTTGCCACCCTTCGTCACAGTTCGTGCAAAACAATGCCATTGTTATTGTTTACACTCTCATATTAGACTCACTCCAGAGAGTGGCGTATCGTACCATCCCGGATGGTCACCGCCCATCTCGAGTTCATCATGATTCCCCCAACCGATTTAATCAAATCATGAGATTGAAAACACCTGTCACTCTTGGTCAGTAGTGGTCGCAGTTCGCGCCAATTAACATGGAACCTCGTTAACACTGTTATTGTTTACACTCTCAATTACGACTCGAGAGTGACCGTTATCGTACGATCCGCCGACCATTTTGAGTCCATCATTTTGCTCTGCTATCATCCAAAAACCAAATTATGGTCAGTTCCCATGATATATTAAACATATCATAGTCATCCATGGACGAAGGAAAGGGGGTCTATTCAGTATTTACACATGCAGCGGACCTATATAGCCTATAGTAAAATAGCCCCTTGCAAACAAAACACCCCATAAAACATGCCCTAAAAAATGAGGCTAGCGTACGCTCCCTCCAGCGCCTTTGGGCCGGCCATTCGAACCACTGATCAGAGAAAATTTAGGCATCAAAATGTACAATGACCTAGTATTTACCTGCTACTTACCTTACTTACTTAATACTTTGAAGACAGCTGAGCACTTCGAAAAGAAACAGATCAGAGTGACGCCGATGATATTGATAACATTGAGACACCGTTTGCCACAAATCTACCCTGGCACGCACAGGTGCAATTTATCGTGCCACAGACAAAAAGAGACACAGCTCACTGCGCAGGCAGCTACAGTCGAATGCGCACACAACAATAAAAACTCTTACATAAGCACAATAAAAAACTGAGGTACATCACGTGAATGCAATTAATCGTTGAACCATTTTTTCTATGACATGTAAACACTATTTACAACGTCCGTGACTCTATATGTGGAATTATGTAGATACCATTTGATTTGGTCTGAAAGCTTGATCTATGAAAGTGATTGTAGAATTCATAACTGTTGCGCGGTAATTTTCACATGCTGAAGGAAAAACTGATAACTGATCAAATTTTCTTTTAAAACATCCGATTTATTGTTTATTCTGAGCAGGAAATTAAGTTTGCTGATTGACTTTAACTCTGCATTGACAAACAAGTCGGAGAATTCCATCGTGGTGGTATGACCATTCGCCAAGAGTTGATGTGTGCAGCATGTGCATGGCGTTATCTTTAAGAAAAACATTGCATGTTTTTTGTTCTTTGCGTCCTCGTCTTACTCATTTCTCCACACACTTGTTCCCTTCTCCATGCTTGTATTTTCTTCGATCTGACTTGGACAAAGAATCCACTACATTCGAAACGTAAATTCATCTATTTTTAGTTTATTTCCATTAAACAGAACAATACAAAGTCTTTACAGAATTATTTGCAGAGTGCAATAAGATCAACTATTTACACACGTTAAAACTAAACGTTAGTCTATAAAAACAATAAAACATGTATATGTTTATTATACATCAACAGAAGGCACATTAATCCCTAGGTCATTTTGCCAGCAATTGTACTAAATATATGAAAGTTATTTACTTACCCAAAAGTAAAAAGTTGGATGAAAGTTCCAGTGTGAACAATTATGCAAAGACAGCATCCAAAAGATTTAACAATAGAGGAAGTGTGCAACATACAACAGAGAACTCCGAATCCCACCTGAGGAAAATGCCTGTGAATATTTTTTCAGAGGACTCGGGAAAGTACTGAGTGTACAGTGCTTAACACACATCGGTGTATAGGTAAAAAATTAACACTAATATTCTTTATCCCCGATGCAAAAAAATCAACATCTATTATAACAGAGAACTCAACAAACTGAATTTTGCTTTAACAAAAGAAAGCTCTGCATGTGTAAATATTGGTCAAACAACTTTAAAATGCCTAGAAAAACTTAAAGGCTGCTAAAAAGTTTGTAAAATAACATTCAGGACGAGTCATATCATGTGAACTTGTGTATTTCCTGAAACAAAATCTAAATTAAGTTAAGTTGTTTTGAGCCCCTAAAATAATAATTGTTAAGCTTAGTTTGTGTGTGTGTGTGTGTGTTTTTTTTTAATCAAATTTAAAGCAACCTACATTAGATTTTTAAAACGAGCACAATCAAACCATGTGGTTCAAAAAATGAACTGTGAAAAAAATGTGTTTTCAAATATTTTTGTAGTTGTTTTCGCTCTTTTCAAAGAGTTAACGGTTTCATGTTTTTCTTTTGTATTGAGTTATCAATCTTTCAACAAAGTAGGTTTTTAGATTTAGAAACATTAAGTCCTGTTTTGTTAAAGTACATGTACAACATTGGTAATTGTCAAATACCAGTATCTGCACTTTATGTGACCCTACATGAAATAACAAACCTGTCAAGATTTAAGCTCAATCGGTCATCAGAGTCACAAGAAAATATTGGGGAAAAACCTATAATGTTTTCACTGTTTTCAATCAATTTTTGGTCTCATCAGATCGAAACCAATTGTTTTGCTCATTTCCCCCAAAACTGCAGCATCTATAATATGGCAAAAATATTTTCAAGGAAAATTTCCCACCATGACAATCTTTATACCATATAAATTACATGTATGAACTGCAAATCCGTGAACATTTATTTTTGTCAACCTTAACCAATTTTGTGCTCACCATTTAATCACAACATCTAAACCTTGTATTGTTTTATTGTTTCAAAAAGTTTTCTCTAAATGTAAAAGAGTGAAAATTTCACTCTCTCACCCGAGTGGTGTCAGCTTGGCTCTTCTGAGAGTGAAACTCACCCTTTTAGAATGAAATTTGAGCAAACTTCACTATGATTCAAGTTGAAAAAAACCTGTCTTTCACTATAAAAAAGAGTTGTCTGCCATATGGCTCTTTGCAAGAGTGGTATGGCGGACAAAGCAAGTGGTTTTTCACTCTTTTACATTTAGAGAGTACTTTTGTTTTTAAATCCATGACTAAAAGTAACAAAGAGTACAATTTACAGGTTCTTTATTTACAAAATGTACAAAATCATCCCTTCATTAAGGTGCCACTTCATAAACAAATTAAAATTAACAAAATTATAAAAATTATAAAAAGGTCAACTTAAGAAAACAATTCCAGGTTGTAAGGTTAAGCAGCTGGCACAAGTAATATTTTGTTTTCTGTGATAACAATTTTACTTTACTTTCTTGAACAGACACTGTCGCTGTAACTTAAAATTAACATAAATGTGTTTTTGATTGTCTAAAACCCTATACCATGCCCGATATGTGGCAGAGGGAGGCCCCCAAATGTTCCCATTCTCTAACACACTCTTCCCCTCTTGTACAGAAGCACCCCCCTCCCTAAAATCCTCAAAAGCATTCCAGAGATTCCCAGAACACAATAAAGACACAATAGGAGGGGGGTACACCCTGCCACATATCGAGCACCAAATGAAAAATCTGGTTCTATTCACGTGAAAGTGAATGCAAATCAAATTACAGTGACACAACAATTCAGTACGCGTTGCTTTTCAATTGAGATGCAAGAAAAATCGCTTCGCTTCCACAATTCACATGAAGTATGAACAAGACTGTTTATTAAAGGGGCTGTGTCATAACGATTATCGCAGTAAATGGAATAACCCAAATAATATGTGCCCATGCGCGCCGGCAGTCACATCACAGTTTGACAAAGACGTTACCCTTTGTGATTTGACCACAAGCGTGTGCATGTGCAGTATCTGGGTGGGAGTTCATCTTTTCATGCACAGCCCCTTTAAAACAATTGCAGTGAGTCAACGACCTGGAACTCAAACGTACTCTTGAAGATCATTCAGGCCTGAAGGTTGCGTGACCCCGAGAAAAGTTCATTTCACAGCCATGTTGGGTCCAGCCAAGTACAAACTCAATGGCTGACGCGTCGTCTGCTGAATGATTTCCATCGTCTGTTTGTGCACGCAGCATTAGAAAAAGGTCTCGGGTGATGTCACGTGAAACCTCCCTATACTTCATGGGGGCAATTGCCTCCCTGCCTTGGTGCCTTTTGAAATGTTCCAATATGTAATTTTTAGAATAGACCGATCCATTAAGCCCCGCCCCTCAATTTAACGACCAATCACAGCATTTTTTACATCACCACTGTACACGTGGGCAGCACAGTGTGCGTCACTTGAATGCAACACTGTACGACATGAACCTGCACACTATAAGTACGCGCATGCATGCTCACATTTCCCAGTAGTATTTTATCGGGTCAGACTTTTGGTGGTGTTGCCAAGACTGTGATTGGTCAACACATAAGGAGGCAGGGCTTAATGGATTGGTCTAGTATCAGACCCTTTCAAGAAGAAAAGTCACATCGGCAACACCTGATTCAACCCTTGCAGAGCCCTGTAATAAATGCGTGTAATGCCATGCATTTTAAGCTATAAATTACTACTTTCTTAAGAAATTGCAGATACAAATTATAAAAACAATAACTACATTCAAAATATGCGAGATATGATTTTGATGTCCAAAGCTGACATATCATTTTAAGTTAATGTGATGTGTTATTACCACTGTAAATGAGCAAATTTCAGGCTTAAAATTTCATCTTTGAGAGAGCAAGGCCTATTTTCATTTTGCAAAGGGCGCTTCCATTGGAGAATCTGAAAGTCCACAAGAAACTTTTGAAAGGCACCAAGGCCATGACCAGGGCAACAGAGGCCATTGCCTCCATGGTCTCTGTGTCATTCCAGGTCTGAAATTTAATCAATCCCTGCCAATACTGTTTGAACGTTGGGCCAATTTAACTTGCCCAGGACACTACAAGGGTTAAAATATTCGAGATAACAACTCAAATATATGTCGCATTTTAGCATCATACAGCTTCATGCCACAGACCAATAGAAAACAAAAAACACATCTGTAACTCTATTTTATATTATAGACTTTATATTATCTGGGGTTGAAGAAAATAATGTTATTTTTATGCAATAAATATTCCCTTAATTATCTCAATAACCCATATATATTATTTATTTGATTGACAAATTATCTTATTTACTGCACTCTTTGAAAATGGAAACTGAGACAAAAGTTTAACCAAACTTCTTGTTTGATGTCGTTTTTGCCCTTGTTTTTGTCAAGGCAATGTATTTGTAAGCCTTGAAAAAATTCAAAATCAAAGCAAAATTCAAAAAGTTGAATTTTTTCATAAAGAAAATGATGAAAGCATTTTGAGCACTAACAAAATTCCAATCAATTTTTCAAAAACTTGGACTACCAAAGAACCTTGTTTCCTTTGTCAATCCAAGATCCTAGCTGATCTTAAAGATTTTGGTTCATGTTTTTATTACACATTTCTTATGCCCTTTTCACTCCTTAAAAGCATTAAACTTGTTTAATCTGAAATGGGATTTGGTATTGCAGAAAAACTGAGTTTGCTTTATTTAAAGACGCAGGCTACTCACCATTACCCAACGGCTATATCCGTGGCACAAACAAAACGATCATGTACCCGTAAATAGTTTACGTACAACACGTGCGCCGGTCAAAGTTGATCTTTTGTGGCACGAATTTGTTTGTCTCGCGTTGATGAGCAGGTGTTTTTAAATGGGAAAAAATTGGTACTGAAGAAGAATATCTTGTAAACTTTAAAGCATCAGACAGTGAGACAGGCAACTTGTAGGTAAAAAAAGAGGAAACAGATTTGGAATTTTTTTTTACAGCGCTGTTTAGTAATATTTGGCACACATAAGGGAAAAAAAGAGATGAGCTAATTCCTTAGAATTTACATGCCTATAACAACTGAAATATAGTAGGTTCCAAAGATGGAGCACAAACAGTTACCATTAGAAACTTTGTATCTTTCCCCTCTGCGGTCTCAGGTATCCATATTCTGGGGTTTGATGAGTTGCACATCGTTAAAGAAAGGTTGGCTAAGGGCTGATTTGGCTGATACTCGACTATCTGGGTGGTAACACAGCATTTTCTGTTGGATAAAAAGAAGGCAATTGATTTTACTCACAAAGTGAAAGTGGAGGGAAATGGTGAGGAATAAACTGACTTATGAGCTACAAACTTCAGATTATTGTTTGCATCTATAAATTTAATTGAGGTTGGTTGAATCTCTACCTGGCGGGACGCGACACTTGTGCATGACGTTTGATTTACTTTCTCTTTCGATTGAATACAAAGACAGGCTTGGACACTAGAAACATCACAGCACATTATGGATCACAAAGGATGGTTGTGCAGCAAGGCCTATGGTATTTACCCTTGCAAAAATCTGAGGGTTGCTTGGCTACTATCACAAAAAGGGATTCTTCTTCTCGAGTCACTACGCAGCTAATGTCATATCAGTCCAGTCCAGTGCTCCACGCATGTTCTTGCGCAAGGGGACAGGTCAACAAGGTCCTCACGGGTGCAAGGGGTTGGTAGGAGAGGGCAGGCTATGAGATGTTCCATTGTCTGTTCCTCACCGCATTGACAGCTGAGATCCCCATCATCCTTATAGCCCCATCTTACAAGGTTGGCTTTGCAACGGCCGACTGCAGTCCTCAAACGATTCAGGCAGGACCAAAAGGGCCATGCATCAATGGAACCGGTAGGGAGAGTTTCCTTTGGGGGTTATGGCCACCTTGTGTGAGGTCTGAGTGAGATGATCTTTCCATAAGGCCAGGCGCTGGGTGTCCGGACTGTTAGGCAGGGAATCTTCTGAGTGGATGAAGCTGTGTCTGGACTTCAGCCTTTTTCTTGGTGGCACACAACAAAACGGGATCGAGGCCATAGCACCCCAACCATTTAAGTGAAGGTATTTTTCAATTCACTTAAGGAAACTAACGAATGATTACAACTAAAACCTCACCCTTAATATATCTCTACCCTCGCTGGGCAGAGCCGGAACGACCTTGTTTAGGTCTTGTTTCTTCCAATTGGGGAATGTTGACTTGTAGTCTGGGAGTTTCGTTACACCAGGCCAGATAGTTTCATCAGGTGTGCCCAGAGTACGAAATATACGGAAGAGCTGATCGATCTCAGAGTCACCTGGGAATAAAGCTCTTCTTGTGATCTGTATCAATCAGAAAATAAAAGGGACCAATAGTCATCAGATTCAATTTTTTAAAATACAGTTATTTTGTATTCATACATCTACAATTATTGGTACAGACAATTTAAAGACACTATATAGGATTGGTAAGGATAAAAAACAACACTGTTTAGTTTCAGTCTGAAAGCCTACCGTTTATGGAGTTAAATACTAGAACCAATTTATCTGTGAAATGTTTCCCTCTTAAATGCTGTCATACTCGAGAAAATTATATCTGAAAACCTAAAAAAACACAACAGCTGATAATCAAAATTAAGGACAATGTTTTTACATGCTGAAAAGTGTGTATGGGTTTTCACTATTTTCTCCCGACTCAGATGACGGATTGAGCCCAAATTTTCACAGGTTTGTTTTGTCATGTATAAATATATTGAATCAGACAAAGAAGACTGCACTACCAGCTTTACCACTCCAGTATAGTGCCTTTAAAGGGACAAGTTGCCTTCCGATTGGGCGCTTTTGGGCTATAAAAAGCGTTTGTTTTTGTCATGAAATGAATATGGTTGGAAAGATATTTTAAAAGTAGAATATAATGAATCACATAAATATCCCTTGAAAATGTGTGGTTTTTGTTTTAATTTCATGACAGAATACGGTCCGCCATTTTGTAAAACCCAATTATTGACTTCACAAAATGGCAGACCGTGTGTTTCTTTGTAGAGTGTGATTCCACTGGTTGCATTTCCAAGAGGCAAATTGATGTTTTTGAATCACTACTCACTAATTACCACACACTGTAGGGTGTTTTATTTACAACACACTGTAGGTGTTTTATTGCATGAACAACTCTTAAAAAGGACAAGGAGCAATTCCAAACATTCTTTTTTAGAGATTTGAGAGCAAAGTGTCCCCTTAAGAATGATAAACTAAAAACTGAGTTAACTGAAATGCTATGGAATAAAGTATATACTGTACCATTTCAACAAAAATACAGCCTATGCTCCATACGTCAACGGCTGGAAGATAAAACCTACAACCAAGCAAGATTTCTGGTGCTCTGTACCACAATGTGACAACCTGTAAACCAGAACGTACACAAAAATGCTGCATTACTTCAGCTCTGAAGTTTTCCCAGGCTGTTATCTCAACTGAACAGGTTAACAAATTATACGAACCTCATGTGTGTAAGTTCTGAGCGGTACTCCAAATGCTCTAGCAAGCCCAAAATCTGCTAATTTGATGCTGCCATTTTTGTCGATGAGTAGATTTTGAGGCTTTAAGTCTCGATGGATCACCCTGTGAGAGTGACAGTATGCTACTCCTTTAAGAAGCTGATGAAGATAACTCTGTAAAAAAAAAAGTACCAAGAGATCTCATCAGATGAGTCAAACAAATTTACAAAGATACAGTTTTCTCTCCAATGCACCAATTCTAGAAAAGCTGCTATGATTTAGAGAAGGTTAGAATGATACAACTTTACTTGTCAGATTTAACATTTACTGGCTATCTTTGAATTCCTTTATTTTGTAAAATTTTGTCATAATTTGTTGCCAGGGTTCGAATTTAGGAGAATAATCCACGAGTCTAGAGGGCTTGTAGCTTACACTTTTTATCGGACCAGAATATATTTTACAGGACCAGAAAATCTAATTAGAAAAACTTTCTACAAAGTTTTATATGTAAACTGTTTTTATTTGAACAAACACTAAGATAATAGCTCATTTGTATTATGGTGTTAAGGATGCTTCAATAATCAATACAGTTAAAAGATATTTATTTGAATCAAAGTCAACATTTGAACATCATTGTCTTTTTTTATTACACAGTGAGGTATTATTATTCAATTAAAAAACACAAGACCACCGGACTTGTCCGGTCCTGACTTTACTGGCCAGCTAAAATCACTGGCCTCGGGCTTGTGGTCCAGTGTTAATTTCGAGCCCTGGTTGTACTCTGGAAGTGAAACACACAAAAGTAGTTTAAAAACAAGTCTGGACTTCAAGATAAATATTGTCAAAACATTCACCTTTATGAGTGGTATGGGTAGGCCTAAAGGAGAGCTGTCCATAAATTTCTTCAAGTCTTGATCCAGAAATTCAAACACAAGGTAAAGTTTCTTGTCATTGTGAACTACATCCAGTAATCTGTAACAAACAAAAAATCAATCAATTATTTATATCAATGGTATGGTACAACCTGTAGTCATGTAGGAAGGTCCTCCATGGTGTAGTCCAGAGAAAACGTGTTTGTCTCAATCTGTGGGCCTAACCTTTGGGGAAAAAGTTGATCTTGTCTTCTGCTTTTGACAATGACAATGGACTTTAGCAGCTATCAAAACCAAGATGTTCACAAAATCACACAACCTTGTTGCAATTAACAAAGACAAGATCAAGCCTGATAGTTCAGAAGGCTTGTAGCCACTGGTTATTCATTGCCTTGGTGCCCTCGAAATGTTCCAATAAAAATTTACAATTTCCTCATAGATGTCGTTATCAAGAAGAGAATACCTTGGTGCCCTTGCCCTTTGAGGACTGAAGCAATCAGGCCTGCCAGTTTCCAACCCCTATGACAGACACCAGACTAAGAAACTACCAGCCGGTAAGATAACACTCCAGCTGGTAGTTTCTTAGTCTGGTGTCTGTCATTGGGGGTTGGGAACTGGCAGGCCTGATTGCTTCATTCTCACTACCCATTCCTCCAAGGATATTAAGTGCTCCTTCACGCCTACAGCAACCCCACTCTGGAATGCCCTTCCTACAGACGTCATTACAGCTCCTTCAGTCAACATCTTCAATGCACTCATCTCTGCCAACTAGCTCCAAGATTGGAACTTTTTTACTTGCACCTTATTGTTTCTTGCACAAGCACGCACCTTAAGCTTCTCCTCAGAGTTAACATCCAGAAGTGGTCTTTACTGAGTACCGACACAGATGTAGATGTAGATGGACAATTGGTTTTGGCGCCAAAGCAAGAAGTCTCAGCACTTTGTTTTTGAGCATCATATGGGATATTTGTTAAAGAATGGTGCAACTATGTTACAGAATAAAAACAACAAAAGGTACCTCATAATGGCCTTGTTTGAACTAGTTTGGTGAGGTACTGTTTTAATCTAAGACATGTCATATCATGGCCGAGCAGATAAGAACACCGGACTCAAGCTCTGGTGTTTCTGATCAGCAGAGTGTGGGTTTGAGTCCCGGCGTCCGGATGGGACGTAAAGCCGTGTGTAATGCACGTGTAATGCACGTAAAAGAACCAAGTGCACTTATCGTAATGAGGAGCGGTTCACCCCAGTGTTCCTGGTTTGATCAGCTGCAGATTGCGCCACGGCACATTGTAAACCATTACGTGCTATGTTAAAGAACAGGTCTCAAACTTCAAAACGTAACTCCGCATACCTTGCCGGATAAAATATTGAGCGCTTTGAGACGCCCATCGGGTGTGATAAAGCACAATATAATAACTGAGTATTAACTATTATTAGTATCAATTATTATAGTTATTGAGAGAGATTTATAATACAGGTAATTACCTGACCACATTTGAATGATCTAGCTCTTTCAGAAGAGCAATTTCTCGTATGGCCGTGCTTGGTACTCCTTCAGATTCTCTGCAAAATAAAGAGATACAAAAATTCTAAAATAAAAGATTAATTGACGGATATGATGGCCAGAGGGAGAGGGGTGGTGAGAGGCAAGAACGATCTTACATTATTGATTTGAAAAAAATATATCTTCAGCTCTAGACCCAGTAACTGGGGTGCTGTACTCCTTTTTTGAGATTTTGACATTATCGGTCGTACTAGCGCCCCCAGTCCGTGGTATATTCGGAAAGTGCGGCAAAACCGATTTTTTATGAATCAGTTACAAAATTACGACAAAGACTCAACAGAATTGCTTGAAAATCACCTACTGGCTTCTCAAAGTACTTATGATGAAATAAAATGCATTTAATTGTACTCACGATCATTTTCGGTCTTCCAAATCGATGATTTTTAGCCCACTCTCAAATTCGCCATTAGAATCGCCATTTTGAACGTGATACTCAACGACTGTTTCCTTATGTGTAAAAATGCTGCGAGGATTGTGTGTTCGCTGAGGCCCTGACTTTCATATTGTTTTCCGCGCAGTCAAAGCAGGATACCAGGCTGTGTGTGGCGCCAATGTTCGCTGAGGCCCTGACATGCATATTGATTTGCGCAGTCAACGCAGGATACCAGGCTACACAGCTGGTATCCTGCGTTGACTGCGCAAATCAATATGCATGCATGTGTTGACTGCGACAGATAATGTCAAAATCTCAAAAAAGGAGTACAGTGCCCCAGTTACTGGGTCTACTTCAGCTCCAATTAGTGACGACCCCCAACCCTCTCCTGCCACTTAGCAATAATCCAGAACATTAGACTGGTTTACACACCAACATTGTCATTATGACTTTGTATTCACGGGAATTAAACTATTCACAATTTTTGACTTTATTTCCCTTACATAAAAACAAACAATCCTCCTCAGGAGCCACAAATCGGTGAAAAAATAGGGCCTACTAATTTTATGACACTTGACAGTCCCTAAAATTAATTTAAATGTAAGAGTCAAATTTTGAAGATAAAAGAATATATTCTTATTTTTTGGATGTAAAAATGCTTCAGGATTCGATCACAGAAAGTGTCCACTGCTAAGCGAAATCCTTTCCATCCATCAATCAGTCTTGATGTTGACAAAAACCTTCGTAATTCAACACAGTCTAAGTTAGCCTTATGTTGGCTAGGCTACTCGTGAACGCTTCAAAACAAAGTCAAAGAGGGCGCTATGTAATTTCCTGGCTTGATAACCTTCAGGCTTACAGTTACACAGTAAAAGAAAGCCGGATCAGGCAAATATCCACTATCTGCTACACACACCTATGACCCCTCATTTACTAAAAATACTAGGCATTGATCATGTTGATCATAAGCCTACTTTTTAATTTCAATTTTATATATAATAACTTAGCTCATGGCACAGCACTTCGCACTAATTTAATAAAATACACTTTCCCAATCCACCGTGTGTACCTGATTCTGGGGGCCCCACGAAGAAAAGTAGTAGTATACTACTAGTAGTAGTATTAGTAAAAAGTCAGTAGGGCCTACAGCATGTATAGTGGCAGTGACACTGCCAGTTGTCACCATGGTCACTGCCAGGACAGTCATGACCCTTCAAACGGCACACGGACTGGAGTGTCAGTGTCACATCATGCTAAATTGTTATTCTATTTTATTTACAAAAGTTACAACGATTTGGCGAAATACAATTTTAAAATTAGGGCAACGATGCTATATTGATTGCTAATGAAAATCTAAATCTAAAATTCTAAATCTAAAAATAAAAATAGTATTAAATACTATTACTAGTCACAAATAAATAGTAATTTTACATGTACATTGTTACTCACGTATCAAGCCTGATTTTCTTCAGGGCAACCATTTTTCCGGATTCTCTGTCCCTCGCCTTGTAAACGACTCCATACGTTCCTTCTCCAATTTTTTCGATCTTTTGGAAGTTGTCCATTTTGCATACGTGTTATTTATGAATGTTGTCGTCCGCAGCGAATTTCTACTAAGCGTCAATTTCTGTTTGACTCTTTATCCCATGGCGACCGGAAACATTATAACGAGGTTGTACCAGACGGACTTTTCTTTATAATTCTATTCAATGTGATTACATTTCGTGACCTGCTTTTGTGCAACACTGGCACAAGTGTGATGACCCTCGTTCATGTCGTTGACCATTTTTGTTTACTATCCCAAAAATCCAGCTGGCGCGGTTTCTAACTTTTCGCGGGAGTTGATCACATGCAACATGTCTCCTTCTCTGATTGGTGGCTTAGGATTGCCGCTGATATCGTTTGACGATTTTTGATTGGACAGTAGTTACTTCCAAAATAATATTTTACGATTAAACTAATTCCAGACGTCATTGCACTGTTTGGATTAAATTATGTTCAAAATTTTAATTTTAATAAACATTTAATTGAAGTTATATGAAAGTTTTGCTCAATCCCTGCAGTTCTCGAGGGAAATAATATTACCCACAATTCTTCGAGAAGTCAAAATGGCGACTGTTGGACAACTTTCTGCGGAAGCTCTCCGCAGAAAAGAACGATTAAAGGCATTGAGGCAAAAACAACATGGAGATTCAGAGGTATTTTAGGAATTCAGATATCTGATCTTGATCAGTTATCGTTTAAAATCAGTTTTTAAATCATAAAAGTCACATTTTATGAATAAATTGTCTGCATGTCCGATGAACGTTAAAAATTAGTTGCTGATTCTCAGACAATGGAGGGCGCCCTTGCTATTTTACTCCTAAATAATATTTTTTTTAGTGTTCCAAATTTCAACGTAAAAATACCTCAAAAACGCCAACCTTATTACCTTTTGTAGAACCTACGATTCACTACATGCCTGTCTATGGCTACAAACGATTGACATGATTGATTGATAATGATATTGATTGATAATGGTATAGCATATCGCTGCAGATGTGTACACAGCTGACGCCACTGCACGCCGCTTACCTTGTCTGTCCTTTCCCGTTGTCCTTTGTCTTTGACCTTGAATTTGAAGTTATATGAAGGTCCTTTTCTCTATCTTGTCTCAACCTAGCCTTGATCAAGGCTGTCTTTGCACGTTCTCTTAGTCTTATAATACTTTTTAGCCCCGAGTTATCCACACACGGAGTCCAAAAAGGCAAAAGGGACGATATGCAGTTGCACACACACAGTCACAGTCCATGCATGGATGTACGGAGTTCGTCAGGACGATACAAACACATACACTGTCCACGCACGCACGGAGTCCATTAGGAAGACAGCCTTGATGCTTTTGTAAACGAAAGCTTACGTGTTTCTTTATTTTCCTGTTGGATTTCCAATGCCAACGGATTTGTTGTATTCAAGATGTGGTCAGTTCATTTTATTTGATAGCCAATCATAGGCTCGTAGCTTTGACCACAGAGCATGGACTAGGAACCCCTACAGTAACTTGTGCACGTGTGGTGGTGCAACACACCATAGAGCATGAAAGTTAAGCACTCTCTATAGTCTGGTTGTTATGTGGACAAAATGGCGTTTTCGAGGGAAATGTTGGTTCATAGAGCAGTGAACAGAGTCTGTTCCTTGCTCTACAGTTGGATCACGGTTGGATCAAGAAATGATAAACCGTCATCAAATCTCGGCTACTGACAAGCTTCAAATCAACGGCATTCGTTCTGAGCAGAGACAGTCCTTCAACATTTCAATTTAAGTGGGCCTACTTTCAAAGCCGTCCTTGGAAAAGCGAATAATTATATACAATTAAGTTGAATGATAATATTCGATTAGGCAATCATTGAAGAGCATGACACATTTGGTATTTTGCCCACTGGATATAGTAAGTCTGCTATTTTTCAGGCAGGCCTGAACGTTAATGTTGTATCTTTCTGAACAAGTGCAAACATTGTAAGCAACACGCTGTGATTGACGTCGTGCTGGAGTTTTGGGCACAGCTTACTCGATGGGGCATAGGCATAAAAAAAATATGGCAAATGCGACTAAAACCGTTCCGTCCAGCTGATCCGCCTTGATCAAGGCTAGTCTCAACCTCTTAAACCAGTGAAGTCGATAAATTTTTTAACTGTAAAATGTAATGTTTTAATTTCAGAATGCTGAAAACACCGAGCCACCAGCAAAGAAAATCCATACGGAGGAAGATGTTGAAGAAAAAAAGTACTCAACTTTTAGAACTTTTAGAGTTTATTTTATTAACCCATATCTGCCTAACTGCAGGATTTCACATAGTTTAGAACACACAAACTTTGTTTAGTGCCCAACTACGGAAAAACCCGTAGATGAATAAAAAATTAATGTCTTTCTTTGTACTGTCACTACTATTGATGAAATGGGAAACACAGCAAAATATATATCAGAGTGTCGTGGCCAAGCGGTCTAGTCTGCCGAACTTAAGTTCTGTACTTTACAGAATGTGGGTTCGAATCCCGGCCTGGCCAGTCGCGACACTTGTGTCCTTGAGCAAGACACTTTACCATAATTGCTTGGTCCTTCGGATGGGACGTTAAGCCATAGGTTCCATGTACTAGGATGGGTACTGCACATAAAAGAACCCAGAACACTTATCGTGGAAGAGTAGGGGGTTTACCCCAGTGCTTCTGGTTCAGATAGCAAGCATCCTTATCTACAGGTTTCCTCAGGCTTCTGAGCTACAGTGATTAAGTTCACTATTGAGACATCCTTGGTTTCATTACCAGAAATTATTAATAATAATAAAGAGAATGATATGATCTTTCCCACAGTGTAAAGTTTGTTGGGATATGTTTGTTAGCAAGGCAGTAAATATTGTTGAATGTTTATTGTAATGCAGCAATAAGCATAGCCCTATAAATAGTGCCAACTACCTTGGCTTCTTGGCCCTACAAAACTTCTGACCCACAATGTGACATCAACTTTCAAATTGAGACTTTTGAATTCAAACATTGCCTGAGCCATGATGGTTGCTATTGCGCAAGCACGCTGTACATTGCTTTAACTTACCTGGGAAACTGCGATTACGGCACCCTGTTCTGCGCTTGAGCACTGTACAGCGTGCATGACAGCAACCATGATGGCTGCGACAGTGTTTGAATGTGTTGGTATCAGCTCCGAGATTTTTCATAAAATTCCACCGAAATTAGTTATCGCAATGTGACATCATTCAACTTTCCAATCGAGACTTACATTGTTTTGCCAAAATTTTTCCCTAATGATAGCTTGGTCATTTGCCCGAGAGTCTGGAGTACATTAGATTTGCAATGCGATAACTTCTTGTGGTGGAATTTTATGAAAAATCTCAGAGCTGACACTGACACATTCAAAAAAACATCGTCAGGACCATGATGGTTGTTGTTGTGCATCGTATTGGCACTATTTATGGGGCTCAAATTAATGCTGCTGTATTTATTTTTTTTTTTTCATGTCCTTTGGGTTACAATGGCCTGGATGTTCTCCCACAACTTACTGCACAGAATGCATTTTGTGCTGCTATTTTTTCACTACATGATGTAGTTGCAGCTGTTAATTGTCATCTTTTTTTGGGGTATAAATACAGGAAGCCTGTTTTTAAGAATTACAAGCCAGGGGATGAAGCACTCCAGGAGCAGCTAGTTCCAAAGGCTGACCTACCCTCGGGTGAGTTTGAAATTCATGGGTGACAATTTTTAGGATTTATTTTTCCATTTAATTAAAAGTCAATGAAGTACTGAGTTCATTACAGATTTCAACTTCTTTCAAGTTACAAGCTTAGTCTTTTAACTTGTTGACGCCAGATGACCTGTGTAGATATTGTCCGAGCCAGCAATTGGTGTTCATGTAAACACACCATTTTGTAAAATCAGAGTACCGGTACGAAGGTCGCCTGGACATTCTGTTTCCAGCATGCACAGAGTATGAAGTCACCGTGCGATGCTTCGTTTCAACCACACAAAGAGGACAGATGGTGTTGAATAATTTGCAAATTATGCGGGGGTCGATTCCAGACCTTTGTCCTATTGTTTCAAAAAGAGGACTACGTGACATTGAGAGGTTTCCTTTATTGTTTATTCATTGTATTTTGGCTCAATGGAGGTAAGTCAGAGTAAACCGTGTTTCCAGCCTTGGTTCTGAATAGAGGAACAATCCTTGGCTGTAGCTCACGGTCGAGGTTTTGCAGTTCACTTTGTGGATCTGACATTTTCTCGATAGGGAAAACAAAAATCCCGGTGCTTGAAAAATAATCTTTGTTCTCTTAGCTTTGTCAAGTCAAGGTTTCTTTGTGGTTGAATTATTTGCTGTCAGTTCTTAGGGCATTGTGAGCCCTCTCCAATTCGATAAATCTTAGTCACCGTTACCTTCTTGGTGTTCTTTACTATTTGCCTTCCCTTTTAATTTTATGTGATATTTGTTGTGGTCTTATAAATAATAAGAATTACAATAATAATAATGACTGCAGCTTGCACCCCTTCTTTGCCTTGATTAAGAAGTCTTAGATTCACCTCATTTATGACATCCTTATTAGTCTTTATTTCATAAAGCTGTTTTTGAGAAAAACTCTGCTAGGGTCGAAAAATTAGGCCATTTTTTACAAATTTTGACATTTATGTCGTAGGTTATTTTGGTTGGTGAACAGTTCGCAACACAGCTAAAAAATTATCTTTTCATTTCTTTATTTTTGTTAGTGGAAGAACACATAAAGGATCAACTTGAAGCTGCCAAACCAGCTCCAGTAGTTGATGAAGTTGATTTGGTCAATCTAGCACCAAGGAAACCAGACTGGTAGGTTTATTGCTTCCTGGACAATTTGCCTTCTGTTTATTTAATCCTCGTTTCTACATTTAAGCAGAACATTTCTCAGGGTGGTCTGCGCTTGTCTTTCTAAAAACTTAAAGAATTTTATTTGATTTAAAAGAAGAATAGTTAGAAATGTTGCATCAACTCGTTTTATAATTCTTTTCAGGGATCTGAAGAGAGACATTGCTCCCAAGCTTGAGAAACTAGAAAGACGCACTCAAAGAGCTATTGCTGAGCTTATCCGTAAGTGCCAACTTTAAATACTATTTAAAAACCCTCAAGAATTAGAATAAGGCTTACTACATCTATGGTCATCATTAAACCAATGAAGACACAACCTTCTGACCAATTTTTGAAGAAACGATGCCTTAAGAAAGACCAGTAATATTTAACTGCTTATTTTTTGTACTTTTTTGTGATCCTCTGTGCAGGAGAGAGGATCCAATCAGGGCAAGGTGACCTCAGTACAGCTATAACTGCCCCTGAACTACCAAAGCAACAGCAAGGAGACTTATCTGATGATGATGATTAGAAAGCCAGCTGCTTATTGGTGGAAACAGATAACAACAATGCCCAACAACCAATGGGTATGAGGCTTTTATCATGGATGCTCTTGAGAGTGGGTTTCTTTTGGCTGAAGTTGGAAGAATGAGGCACTACAGAGAGTTCTTCATTTTCAGCTTCATCTTATTTTAAGAGATCCACAAGTCGTCATCAATGTTGACAACGAACCCACAGCCTACCCGTCAGAGTTTGGACAAACGTTCTGTCATCTTCTCAGTTGATTAATCTGCTCATTGACTTTGAGGAACAAATCTCCATTGATAGATGGAAGCAGAGATCTGATCGAGCCGAGCTGCATCAAAATGAGCAAGTAGATTAATATCAAGACTTTCAAGGACTTCAGTCTGATGTGGACACTGATTTGTATCGCGTTTTGACTGGCTTGCTAAGGAAGGTAAGCAACAAGTAATGTTGAAGATAGTATGGACAAACAAGAGACTAACAAGACTTGTACAGGTACTTGAGTGAAAACAAAACTGTTCAGCAACGTGAAGCCTGCATCATGCTACTAAAGTTGTGGTATGAAAATCCATTGTTATATTATTTCTTTTTTATGTAAATTTATTTTATTTTGTTGTTCACAAAAAGATTGCTTTTGTTTACAAATATTCTACTAGCTGTCAACAAAATACCATTGATCGTGTCATATGAGGTTTAGGGTATCACCAGGAAATAATCTCTCTAGTGAGATATGGTGGTTCTTTAAAAAAATAAAATAAATAAATCCACTGGATATCTGATTGTGTTCATTTTCTCTTGAAGACAATGAGAGCATACTAGTTGAAAGACCATCGGATGCGCCTAATAAATAAGTTTCAAAATAATAAGCAATTTTCGAGCAATATTTGTCAAGTTTTTTTGTGTGTTTTTGTTTGTTTTTTTGTTTGTTGTTTTATTTTATTTATTTTTTTTTTATTTATTTATTTATTTATTTTTTTTTTTGGGGGGGGGGGGGTATTGTTATTTCTCTCATTTTTTCTCATTCTCCCAAGCTAGAAATGAAGATGAAAGTTTGGCAAATCTTGTGACTCTTTGTGACTTAGTGATGACAATATTTCATGGTATTGCATACACTATGGTTCAATAAACCAAGCTATATCAAATTAACCACTGGTTAGAGAACTTCAAATTTCACAGCATACCAGTCTTTAATTTATTCATTATTCATAAAGACTCCTTTACAGTTCAAATTACTTTAATCATTTTTAAACACACTGTACTGTTAAAATATAAATTTATGCGTAAGTTTCCTACATAAATAAACTTTGTATGTATATGATTTTTACATCTTTGGTGCATTATATGAACTTTAATAGATGTAAACTTTCTTGATTTGTTCAAATCAATGTCTTGATTTGTTCAAATCAATGTCTTGATTTGTTCAAATAAATTTTTTTTCTATGGGATTTTTTGTAGACCTTGTGTGGCTGATCTAGTTTTAAACCCACTTGCGATGGTTTTACGCACTTCACATTATTTGACCCGTTACCCGTACACCAACTTTGCAAGAAACTTCAGCCAGTTTGTGTTAAATCATAACAACAAATTGTAATTCTCAGAAATTGCCATGGTCTGGTTCCCTGACCAAAGATTCCCTGACGACTCTTGTTAAAAATCTTAGGTCAGGTATTACCCACGGTTAAAATTGACCAAACGTGTCATGGCTGGTGGTCATCACAATCGTCCTGTCTGGCTTCTGCACTGAAAGCTATAAAAAAAAATTGATGCAGTTGAGTTTTCTTTAATCATGTTAGTTAAAAGTTGAAACAATTTCAACCCATATTAAATGCTGCGACTTGAGCGTGAACCCGGAAATAATTTTTTATTTTGTTTTAATTTTTAAAAAATATCCAAACATCGACGATACTATCCGAGTGTCGACAACAACGAGTTCTGAACATTTTGGATATTTTATAGAAAAGGAAGAATTTCTCCTTTTTGTTCCCGTGACATTGGGTGATACCGGACCCTAAAATCGACAGAGACTATTTGGTCTGGGAACCAGACTAAATATGGTACTGCAGTGATGCAGGACATCAATAAATTATCTGAATGTACAATCGGGACTTGCATGAGGCTCCATCCTCCAAACCAAGGCGATTAAGATCCAAGAAGTTCTTGAAGAGGCCTTCTTTCTATGCAGTCCATGTGCTTTTTGTCTTGTATCCACTGGTTGTTATGATTTGGCCAGTGCACGCCAGCTAATATTCCCTGTGTAGGTAGGTTTCATGAGTCTGTCCATCTCAGGTACTCTGTAGGACATTCTTGTTGGAGATGGGGACAGCTTTGAGCGTGGAATCTTTGGGACATGTAGGGAGTTGGGGGTCGTCGCACGTGATGTGCAGTTGTCTGCGACGAGTGCGGTCAGGCGTTCACTTCGAGCATTGTGCCGTTTGGAGGTTCCAGGGCGACTCTGCTGTTGGCAAGACTGAGGGCGACTTGTTGAATAACTTGACCGCGACGTTGCACCATCTGTTAAGAGAAGTTAAGAGTGTATTTGATAAGAATTCAGATGAACAGACACCAAGAAGTAACAATTGCACCTTAGGAACAATTAAATACTTTAGAGAAAACAGCTTATGGAGTAAATGAACCTCAAACAGTTTATCACCACAGAGTAAACTTAGCTTGGGAAAGACTGCCTGTTAAAACCCCAGCTCAATATTGGTAAACTGACTGTAAATGCTTCCATTCTTTGCACAAATCAAGATATTTGTAATAAAACCAACTGTGAAAATGTCAGCTCATTTAGTTGTTTCATTTGCAAGAAAACAGTAAAAATGCCTTCAGCACGTTGGTAAGCATTCCCAAAGGCGGTTTTCGTCTCACTGAGATGAAAACTAATCTTTGGATCTTATTTCATTTATTATTTAAAAATGATAACACTTCAGGCAGAAATCTTTCAAGGGAAGTTTTCTACCACCATCTATATACCATGTAAGGTATATGTACATCTGTGAACATTGTTTCTCTTCTTACCAATGTTGAGCTGAGGCTTTAACATTACAAAAGCAACTTTTTTGGATAATTCAAAATGCACTCGAGATTGTTTATAAAATAAAATATGGGATGGAGACTGTTGAGGTTAAGGAGAACCTTGTGCATCAGGTACTAAGGTCGTTGGGGTTGGAAGAACTTGTTCTAATCGCAAAGACTCTGACCTTACCTCTGCCTTTACTCTGTGAACGCCCATCATCAGTCCAAGCATTTGTTGCAATTGAAATCCTTGGCATGACATTACTGGTAAAACTACTACCCAGACTAACTCTGCGCTGTTGGTTATGATGAACCTCATGGCTCTTCCCTGATGAACGGTAGTCTTTGGCAAACATGCTTGGTACACTCTGAGCCTGTGCGTCCTCCATCACCGTCCTCACAATACCATTCTTGAAGTTATTCCAGCGGCTCTGCTTCAAGAAGCTAGCCCAGAGGTCATGGTCACTTGGGTATTTTGGAATGAGTTCCTCTGCCTTCTCAAGTGTGTTCTCGCAGGCATACTCACGGAATTTAGTTATTGAGACACGAACGAGCTCACACCCGAGGCTGATTAATGAATATTGAGGCATGTTACCTATAGTCCCCTCTATACCCTGTAAAGTGTGTCAATCAAACAATATATGGGCATGTTACATGCAATTGATTAATAAGGTAACTTATTAAAAAAATTAAATTTGCTTTCTTTTTTTCTCAAGATTGTCTGGGCTCGGTCAAGTAATAACAAACTGCACTCCCTCATTGTCACTCAAAAGCGGGCTATCCGCACTTGTACTTCCTCACATACTCGTGCACACACTGCACCACTTTTTTCACAGCTCAACACCCTTACAATTTCTGACATAAACAAACTCCATACTGGGATATTCATGTACAAGCATTCCAGAAATCTTCCAAGTACTTTCTCTGCTTACTTTTCTTCTGTCCAAGATCAGCATACCTACTCAACCCGATCTTGTCTTAATCTCCTGGTTCCTTTCACTCGCACCACTTATTCTATGAACACCCTTCGATTCTATGGTCCTCGCTTGTGGAACGCCATTGACGAAGAAATCAAAAGCCAGCCGTCAGTAGACAGTTTCAAAGCCTCATTCAAAAGAAGACTTATCTCTCAGTATGTAACATAGCTTTCTTTCAACTGACTGCTTTGCCATGTATAATCATCATTTGTTCTTTTCATATTACAACCGCATTTCATTTTTGTTATTTAAGCGCTTTTGTTGTTTTTGTATTTCCGTTGTGTTGTTCATAATGTATGTCTTCTGTCTGTTCGTTTGTCTTGTTTCTGTCTGTTCATTTATTGGCTGATTTCTACAAGTCTCGGCTTATCAAATCGGCCTCCATACTGTTCCCTTTCTTTGACTGTATAAACCTTTATTTATTTATTTAAACTACACAGTTTGCTTTTGTATGTAATTAATGTTATGTTTTTGACAGTATGGAAATAAATGTGAATTGAATTGAATTGAATTGAAGAAAGCCAAGTGTGACGTTGCCAGAAAAAAATTGGCTGAGTGGAAAAGAAACTTGTTTACAAGTCAGTTTTCTGATGGTTGGTTTGAAGATACTTTCAAGGCTATTAAGTGTACAAATTCATCCTGAACTCTAAAGAAGCTTCCAGGGGTAAAAAAACTTACAAAACACTGGCCAGGTCTGAGCGTATCCACTTTGATATAAACACCAGCATCTACACCTTCCCCCTTCATTGTGGCAACACCGAAGCTGACGTGACTCGGCAGCTTGAGTGGAGTAGATGGGTCTGAAAACCTAGAATTCAACAAGTAAAAAGAGAGTTTTATACAGACATCTTAGGTGTGTTAACCCAGCTTATATTAAAGTCAATGGTATAACTATTTGGTGTGCCTACTCTCATTGCGTCCACAAAACATCAAAGTTTTGTCGTCATGTTTTCAAGACTGTGTCCTTTTTAACGATGTTTTCGGTCATTCATATGATCAATCTTCAAATGGATGTAGCATGTACCTTTGTTTGCAAGACGACATCTTATTGATAAATCTAATTCTAGAGGCGATTAGTAGCATCGTCTACTTTGCATACTGTCTTAAAGAAATCTGACCTTCGTTTGTGCATGGAGAAACTACTTGTCATTGTGGATCTTGAGTCAGCTGTAGCTATATCCTCCTCAGTGATGTCAGGTGCATGAGATACGACATTAGCACTCTTACTCCTTGGATGACGGTTGGGTTCAGACTCCATCGCTTCCATCTTGTCTTTGGACTTGCTGTTTATCTGACCTGTTGCATATGATCAAATGAAACTGGCCATCAGCTTCAATGTCTTGAGCTAGGTTGATCATTATTTCATAAGGGGCAAGAAACCATCAATAAGAAATGTGTATTTATTATGCACTTTTTATGCCAAGTATGCCCCTCCAAGTACCTCAAAGTATCATTACACTTGTTCATTGGGACCTAAGCATTACTAAAACATCACAACTCCTGAGGAGTATGCAGCACCGCACCGAATGGATGCAGAGGTTGCTAATCATTTACATCAATCTCAACCTTCACTGGTGCTCATTTACTTCTGGGTGATGGGAAACACTTGCTCAAGGACACAAGTGTCGCGACGGATTCGAACCCACACTCCGGTGAATTAGCCACCAGAGCTTTAGCTAGACAACTCAGCAGCAACACACACTACTTCTATTAAGTTCAAGACTTACTGTGGATCAGTATGGATGCAGCCACAGTCTGAGTCATTTAAGGGTCCTTTCTAAGATAGTATCATTATACTTGTTCACTAGGCCCTAAGCATTACTAAAACCATTTCAACTCCTCAGGAGTATGCAGCACCAACAGCCAGATGGGCACACTGGTTGCTTATCATTCACATCAACAATCTTAACCCTCACAGGTACCCATTTACTCCTGGGTGATGAGAAGCAATTATAGTAAAGTGTCTTGCTCAAGGACAAGTGTCACAACTGAGATTTGAACCCACACTCCAGTGAATTAGCCACCAGGGCCCAATTTCATGGTTCTGCTTACTGTGCCATTCTGCGCTTACGAAGGCCATTCGCCGCTTATGAGGTTAGCGCCGAATTTCTGCGCTCGCTACGCACGCGCACTATGCACGCACACTTTGTAAGCAAAAATTCCTTACTAACCAGTGAAATACGCTAAAGTAAGCACGGAATTTCCTGCTTCCGCAAGGGCAGATTTTTTGCTTACGGTAAGCAGAGCCATGAAATTGGGCCCAGAACTTTACTTTGATTTGCTAGACCACTCAGTTACAACACACGCTACTTCCTTTAAGTTCAGGACTTACTATGGATCAGTAGATGCAGCCACAATCTTGGTCCTTTAAGACACTTGCTCTTTGTGTCCTTCTTAAGATAGTTTTAGGTGATAGTACTTACCAGTTGTTTTAGGTCTTGCGTTGACAGGCAATTTGTGTGGCGTTAACCAGGGGAATGGGCTTCGCTGACCCTCTGGTAGTAGACTGAGTGGGTAGTCACCACTGAGCATCGATGCTGGAACCCCGCCCCCACTTAGAGGATGCCTCTTCTGATTCTGCTCCTCCTCAATTTTTGCTGCGTACACCTTGGCAAGATCTACCAGCTTCAAGACATCACAGCAACCCTGGAGTACACAACCGAGCAAAAAGTATTCCAATGGACATGTTTAGTGTAAACCTTGCCTGGATAATCTCAATTTTTGTAAATTATATGTTGGACTGTTCCTTTTCATTTCTGTAAACACTTGACATCAACTGCATAAGATGTTTCCCTTTCTAAAGCGAATCCAGGATTTTTTCAGTGGGGGGGGGGGCATTGCTTTTCAGTGGGGGGCCCAAGGACTATGTTTTTAATGAACTACATGTATCTAGATTTGTTTCATGGGGGCACCTGGGGAGGGGGGGGGCACTGCGAATTTATGGGAGGTACCGCCCCCGCCCCTGTAGCTACACCACTGCTCCCTTTCTTGGGATCATACACATTGGAATGATCTAATTGAAAGTCTTGAGCGGAGCTATCGATTCAGACCGAGCTGTGTTACCTTGGTAACAAAAAGAAGCCAATGAGTTTCTCTGGAGTCTTTGACGATGACGGAGTCGTGGTTATACTCCTCAATACGGGCCATATCACTGATCTCTTCAAGTTGATCATCAGGCCAGCTGGAGAATAACGGTAATCTCCTACAGAACAAGTAACGGGTAACAAAACATTCATTTCATCTTTATTTTATCATCTTATCCAAGTCTTTTGATGATTAGGCACCAAATAAAACAAACTTTTACAATCCCTCACCAAGGATAAACAACAAGGTTTAGTCCATATTCCTGTTTTTACATGGAATATACTAAACCTAATGCCAGGGGAAATATTTAGACTGAACATGTCCTGTGCATACGGAGTGCTAAATTATTGAGTAGCAAATGATGATTTTTGAGCAGCAATTGACACATTTTGTGAAGCATTTCACTATAAAAGCTATACAAGGGAAATCGTTCACTGATACCTTATTGTGCAAACACCACCGCTGTCACTCTCTCACTCGTATTCAAACATTGAACATTTGAAGTGCTTGGTGATGAATTATTAATGACGACCCTGAGGCGTTGAAGCCTGTACTCTTATAACACTCCATAGTGGAATATATTATTTGTTTGAGTGTATTGATTGGAATTCACTGGGAGTAAATATTTGTGAGGAAAGTGTTTTGTTATTTATGGCTGCTAAACATGTGCTGTACTGAAAAGGGAAGATATTGAAAAGTACATAATAACACTGTTGTGACGTAGAATTTTACTCTGGGTGCGTTGTTTTGTTTCCATTGTTGATGTTGGTTTTGTTTAGATGTTATTTTCATTTTTTTCATTGGGGAGGATTAATGCATTCTAACTAACTTCTCAATTGTGCCATGGCCTATAATCAAATTTCCGTTGTAATTTAGAGGGTCATTGTTTACCTGAAGAAGTTGAACTTGTACTGAAACTCTTCTTGTATGTGTTGGTGAAGACCTTGCTCAAAGAAATCATCTCGATCCACTACAAGAAATTCTGTGTCTTGAAGACAAACAATGGTAGCCTTCCTCCTTACATCCTTTAATAGGGCAATTTCCTGTCGGTACAAAAATATTATTCAGTTTGAGCTATGAACATTTGCACACTAGATTTATTTATTTATTTTTTTTTTACATTGAATTGGGGGGGGGGGGGGGTAATAGGCCTGGATTTCTTGTCCAATGACCCCTTCCCCATATCTCAAGCCTTCAGCTTCTACGACAGTAGTTACCATAGATCTTACAACCCTACTGATGGCTGCTGTCCATTCACATTAGCATTAATACAATTAACATATTCAGAATTGTCATTAGGTACCGTAATTCAATAGTACTTTTCCCCTCACTCCTAATCTAATATGATTCAACCACTTTGTAAGCGCCCTTGACTTGAAGTTGATGATGTTAAGCATTTGTAGACAATGAACTGGCCCCTCGCTAAAAGGATTGAGTGATACTATCAGTCAATATGTCCGTAATTGCACTGTTAACTTTTCATATTCACCCATGTTGATGTCACTGTGTTGACTAAAAATGCATTAAGATTTTGAAAAACTATTCTTTAGAGTTTTTGTTGAGCCAAGTCGCTAGACATAATGCCCCAGTAGAAATGTTTATTTTAAGATATCAAATTAAGAATAAAATTGTCTTGTTAAAAGCAATTTAAGTTGTGGGTATGAAAATTCCAGCATAGAGGAGTCAACTCGAGTCAGCTCCTGGTTTTGTTGTGTGAAAAAACAAAAAAAATAAGTTTTCTTTTTTTCTGGTGAAATCATGTTTCTTTTTTTTACGGTTGTACATCATTTGTTGCTAACCAATCATTGTTTTAAATGTTTTTATTATATTCCATATATGGATTTTTTTTAATCATTTGTTTAAAATTGAGCAATACTCAGTAGGTTCTAAGTTTACAAAAAAAATATTTGAAAAGGTGAGAAGTTTTAAAAGTGTACCTTTAAACCATGACCATAAAGTGTAGGACATATTAACGCAAACTCTATATAAGGAATCTTGATGTTGAAGAAGAAGAAAAATTAAAGTGATTTTTTCTCCAAAGTCTGTTAAATATTGTTAGTCTCAATAACGCATCATCGTTTTATTTAAAAAGCTACTGATTATTATCTCTAGGTGGTCCATACGTTTCAATTGCTCAGGCTATTTTAAAATCATCCTACATACTGTAGTGTTAAGACAATATTATTTTAAAGACACTTGTGAAATTTCCTTAGAAATGCTTTGCCTTTCTTAATAACATTCCTTAAGATAAAGAAGAATCTATTGACCCTTATTTCATACTTTGTTTACACAGTATTTCTGCATATCCCCAGAAGCCTTGAACCAATCCGTTCTAATTAAATCGACGTCTTTACAAGAGATTCAAGATCTTTTTGATCCTATGACGCATTTTCCCAAAGCATCTTAACTCCCCCCTCTTGTGCATCCTCACCCCAAAGCATGCCCCTTTCTTAAGAATGGTCACTTCCTTCTTGACGAAGGCACTTTCCTCATCTTCATCGAGAGTGACGCAAACAGCTCCGGCAAAGATGAAATAGAAGGCGTATCCCAAGTGTCCTTTACGTACGACTACTCTCCTTCTACCGTACCTTATCAGAAAAGGAATAAGACAAAGAAATAAAGTAGAATACTTCTTGATGGTAGAAATTAATTCAGCCATAAAAATCATGGAGAAAAAAATGCTGTATTTATAAATATTGTTTTCCTCTCTATTATCAATCATTGATTATTAGATCTTAAAAAAAGAAGATATTGTATTAAGTCTTGATTGGTAATTTGATAACTATCCATTGTTTTTTGTTTTTGCTCTCTTCATTGCCGGTTTTCGTTTTGCAATAAAACATAATAATAATGACAGTGGCCCCTCTCAGAAGTCAGACTTTGCTAAAAGAGACAAAAAACCGAAATAATGGGCACTGTATAGACACAACTTACTTTTGGAATCTGACAACCCTACAGATGAGCCGTTGGTGTGCCCTAGTGTATTTCCTGAAGCTGTGAAGACCACGCATCAGCCCACCAATCAGCATGATATCCGAGTCAGTACGTTCTTCAGGCCGCTTGTCAATGGCCACCTTGGCATTTCTCGGCCATGTGAACTTTGTCAACAATGAAAAAAATGTAGTTGGAGTTGTCCAGTTAAGTTAAAGTTTACCAGTTTGTTTTTGTTTGTTTTATCTTGTGTCTTTGTTTGTGTGTGTGTGTGTGTGTTTCTGTGTTAATATCAAAAACGTTTCTTCTGGAAATAACGGGGTAAAGGAATTACGGTTCATTGATTTTGTACATTTTATAAATGAATCATCTTAAGCTAGACCCAGTAACTCTTCTCTTTTTTTGAAATTATGACCTGGACGGACGGTCGTGGTCAAAATTTCAAAAAGGAGTACAGCGCCTAGTTTCTGGGTCTAATCTCAAGCATAGAGTGATGGAAACGTTTGTAATTATATATATATAGGCCCCTACTGCATGTTCATGAATATTCAATAAATCAGAACACTTTAGAATATAATGCCAAACAACTTGGTTCTTTTACCTCGTATTTGCTTCTGAAATCACCAGCATCAAACGTGAGTTTTTCCTTAGTTGATGGCATGTAGACAACACTAGGTGACCTAGACAGGGAAGCTACAAGATCCGGTAAAGTGGCTCCAAATGTCCCTTTGCCAGCCTCTGTAGCCAGCTTGTTTAGACCGATTTGCACCGCACAGAGCTTCTTCACCTGTCTGACCGCACGGCGAAACCGCTCCTTGGGCTACAGTTCAAGAAAAAACATTGGTTTTGTATTCAGATGCGAGCAGTGGTGTAACCCCACATGAGATCGAACAAATTGAAAACTAAACGTTGGGATACTCTCCTAATGTAAAAGAGTGAAAATTTCACTCGCTTGCCAGAGTGGTGTCAGTTTGGCTCTTTTGAGAGTGAAACTCACTTTTCACCACTCTTTTTTGAGTGAAAGTGGAGTGAATTTCACTCTGAATCTAGTGAAAATACATGTTTTTCACTCAAAAAAAGAGTTGTCCGCCACACCACTCTTGCAAGGAGCCATATGGCGGACAAAAAGAGTGGTTTTCACTCTTTTACATTTAGAGAGTACCGGTACATTAGAAGGGCCCCCTACATTGTGTCTTTGACCCCCCCCCCCTCCTCCCCAGCTTGCCCCACCCCCGAAAAAAGTTACGCCACTGGATGCGCGGAGTCATATTTACAGTGATGAAACAAATAGATCAACTTTTGGGAGGGTGAACATAATTTGTATTTATAATTTTGATTTAATATATTCGGAGAAATTGAGATTCAGATCAATATTAAGATTGATAATAACCCTGCCCACATAGTAAAACTGATACTTTCGTGTAAGCAGTGTAGACCTCCAGCACATCAGAGGAAACATCCAATGGCTTGATTAAATAAGCATGAATTGTTTTCACTGTGAGTTTGCCATCACAGGTGTAGGATCTCGTCCGTACAAGAACTTGTCTTGTACTTGAACCAAATACGTTTGAATGGATGTGACAAATGCATTACTTATTTGATTATGTTGATTCATCAAACCAAACCATTTTTATACTTACACAACTTGACATGAATCAAGACTGCTATCATTTGCCTGGAGTATTCAGTATTAATATTAGTAATGTTATGCATTGATCAGAGTGCTTGTCATCATGCAGTTAGAGGGCTCATCCTATCAAGGCTAGACTACTGCAATGGGCTCCTCACATCTCTCCCAACAAGTCAACTTAAAAAGACTCCAGAGTCTTCAAAACTGGACAGCTCGCCTCATTTATAGGACCAACCGAAGACAGGATGCCACCCCTTTGCTGCAGTCACTACACTGGTTACCCATCTCCAAACGCATTCGCTACAAATTGCTTCTTTTGGTGTACAAATCATTTCATAACTAGTCTCCAAAATATATGCAGTCTTGTATTGTGCGGTATGTTCCCTGCAGACCAAACCTCCATTCCAGTTCCAATCCTTTCCTCCTGACTTCACCACGTACATGCAACAAATCAGGCGACAGAACCTTCATGGCCACTGCAGCAAAGGAGTGGAATAGTCTGCCCTTTTCCCTTCAAATGCTATGTCACTCCAACAATTCCGGAAAAAAGTCAAGACGCATCTGTTTAACTAACGTATTTCATTACATTTTACTTATTGTTTATGATTTAGATTTATAATTACATGTACTTGTTATTTTCTTGTAAGCGCTGTGATTTAGTTTACTAAGAAGAGCGTCTTAAATGCCTGTTGTTAATATTATTGTTATTATTATTATTTAAGAGTAAGAGAAAGAAAGGTAGAGAAAAAGACTTTGACATTCCCATTTTAAAGAATGTGAAAGAATTAATATAAGTATTAAAATAAATTTACAGAACCAAGTTCTACAGTTTAAAAAAAGCTTACCGGCAAGTTTGATTGTTGAGTTGTGGAAGCTTGCTGTGACTCCTGAATAAAGAAGAAAAAAAAACATTCCGAAAAAATCAAAACTGATTTGTTGCTGTCCATCTTTCAGAAAGTTTTGAAAAAAGAAAATGGAGGTTTGGTTTAGTTTTAATGTCAAAGCTTACTGCTTATCTGAATTAGTGTCATAGTCGAAAAATAACAATTTGGAGACCCCGCAATTTATTATTGTTGTCACAATTGAACCTGGTATGAACATGCAAAAATCACCTGAAAAAAACATTCAAGTTTTCATCGTCTTAACTGAAATGGGATCCCATAAATTTGAAGAAATTTTGGTGGGTTATTTATTTTATTATTTTTTTGTTTAACTAGACAACGATTTATTTTCTCTTTATACCCCCAAAATTTAATGTTGACATTTTGTCATTATCGAATGATAATAATAATAATAATAGGTTCATATATTGATTATATTGATTAGTGGCATGTAGGTGCATTGTGGTTTTTATATACTTTTAAAAAACAAAACAAAATTATAACAACTTGAAAGAGATTTAAAGTTAAAGTGGCAAAGAAATATATTTTTTATTGGGTGGGGTAGAGCCAGCAGCGTAGTCAGGATTTTACATGTACCGTATCACCCCCCCCCCCCAATGTGGTTACGTCTCTTGGGAGAGGGGGCTTTACCACGAGAAACAATTTGTAAGAAATGTTTGAAAGAAATACAAGACATAAAGTGTAGGCTAGGCTACATTGTACCTTACCGTTAAATATTATTGATGTATATTGAAACATTTTATGCATTTCCGAGCAGTCAATTTAAATTAGTTCACCGTTTTGCACACAACTAAAGATGTTTTAAATGCGAAAAACAAACTAATATTGACGGGAAAGGTATTACTACTTCAGTCGAGTCTTTTTTAAGTGTGTTTTTACTTTTCGGAGAATCCAAACAACGCGTGTCTCCAAGACATTTTTCAGAGATTAAAAAGATCTTGAGAGAGGATGAAAACCCTCTTCAAAATAAATTCCAATTCGGTCCTCATCGATTTTAAGAGGAATCCGATTAGAGCTTTAATAAAGGGTGCTGAGAAGTTATCCCAAACATCTTTTGTTGATTCGCTATTTAAGGTGTTTTGATAGAAGCAATGTGAAGAAAGGCGTATCGATAAAGTACAATGCAAGGATTATGGCTCAGAATGGACAAATTACTTCGGAAATGCGTTGCAGAGAAACATCGGCAAACTATTGGTTAAATAATTCAACAAGAAGGCACAACATCAGAAGGATATTGAAATTGATATATAAGTCATTCTCATTATTCGTATAATGTTCCAAATATTCAGAAAAAATGGATGAATGTGACATATGGATGAATATGACATAAAAACATACGAAGTTTCCTTCGGTATCTGACCCAATCCGTTATGGTTTCACCTTGGAATCTCAAAACAGGTTGATTGTACAGTGTGACGTAATTTAAACCGGACTTATATAGTGTGTAACGAGTAGTATGCCCGTAGTCAAACTCAAATCAATGATGTTTATAGATACGTCTTGCACATTTGTTGTGGGAAACTACGTCACTTTTTACGGAAAGGATTTAACGATGATTATCTAAGTGAACTGTGAGTAATATTATTGGATGGGATCAAACACAGTATCGACCACAGTTCAATGGGATTAGGTACTTTGTGGCGTCACTATTGTAATGAGAAAGCTCATTAGTCACCGTTGTAACCTACAATGTTATAGATATCCTGAATGTTTACTGCCCTTCCCGTCCCCGCTGTATGCAGATTTCTTATTTCACGGTAGAAGACATTTTGTGGTGATAATGATTAAACTATTACCTTAAAGGTAGAATACAGGATTGGTATTCATCGAATGTTTTATTTGTTAGTATCGGTCTGAAAGCCAACTTATTATGAAGTTTATACCAGCACCAATCTTCCATAGAAGTGTTTCCGTCTGAAATACTGTCATTGTCGTGAAAAAAAAAAAAGAATCTGAACACCCCCCATTTTAATTTCGGTTGTAACGGCCGAAATTCAAAGCAATGTGTTCACGTGCTGAAAAGTGTGCACGATTTTTCACTATTTTCTCCTGAATGTATGTATTGAATCACACAAAATAAGAACACTGCACTATCAGCTTTACCAATACTATTATTTTACCTTTAACAGAAGCGAATCACCAAGTGGCAATTCGAAGAGCATGATGCCAAAAATGTATATTTAAAAAAAAAGGGGGGGGAAGCAGCAAAAATACACACACACCCGATGATATAAGTAAATAAATTAACCCGTTAATGAAAATGTTCACAAGTTACTTGTTTGTATGATGTTCTTATCATTATCTTATAATAAATCCTGATAAAACAATCTGTCGGAGGATTCCTGAAGTTGGTAGCTTATAATTATTTGTATAGTATCGACTGTAAAACAAACGTCACATTATCGGCTTATATAGCCATTTTAAAGGTCGTGTGCCTACGTCATTCACTAGTTTTATGGCGAATCGGTATATCGAAACACTCATGATAAACGTTTATTACAATTTTCACAATTTTCGTCAATCGTCGGTAAAGATGGATAACCAGTGGTATTTCAGCGGCACTAAATCGGCGAAATAGATGATCAGTTTGGGGTGTAACAATAGTCGAAACAAAGACTTGGCTTTAAACAGATCCAAGAGTGTGTTATTGCTCCTGTTTTTTAATGACAAATATTACACAAAATATTCTTCCAAAAGTGTGTGTGCTGGGGGTACATACCCTCATTGTGACCAGGTATGTTTTAATAGCCCAAATATTGCACCTTTTTTTCCTTCGTTTTTAGGAATCTTGGTGTAAAGATATGTTTTAAAAGCTTCTCAAACAATGATTACATCCCGGCTTGACAATTAATTCCTCACCATTGTTCGATGTTCCCCGGCTGTCTCGGGACTCTCGACCTCACCGAGTTCCTGAAAATCTCCTGAGGTAAACTCTTCAACATTTTCGTCTTGGCAGAGACTCGATAGTTCTTCTTCTATCTCGTTGTTCTGACCAAATGAGGACTCACTGCCTCTGTCCCCAATATTTATCCCATCTTCTTCCCCCTCCCCGATCTCCTGGTCAAATGAAGTTCTCCCTGAGATCCATAATTGACTAGCACCACTCAGAGATGACCCGGTGCGGTTCGAAGATGGTGAGTCGCAGGGGTACGAGTGCCTGGCGTGTCTCTTGGACACTGAGGACGTCCCAGCTGCCTCTCCCTGCCTTCGAGGAGGTGGTCTTGGGAACAGAGGACCAGGGGGTTGCTGCTGAAGGCTCTCTCTCACCTCGCTTCCGTTCAAACAACTCACGGTCTCGTCGGTGTAACTCTCAGATGAGTTTCCCGCTGTCATTGTCGTCATGTTGCCATTGGTTGTTTTAAGACCGTATAATAATAAAAACTTAAAAACTGCTGTTTCTGCAAACCACACCTTATCAAAGGCAAATTTTGAAGGAGCACTGATGACTATTCTTCGGCGGCGTTTTTCCTGGACCCCGATAATGAGAACAACGCAACTACAATTATTCTAATCAGATTTGTTGATATCGATAGGACTACCCGTTACCTGTGACTCCACATCCATAACACCCCCAGGCAAAACTGTCGACGATTTCAAAAACTTTTTCTCCGATAACACGAGGATGGGTGCACGGACTTTGATCGAGGATTTCATCCGACCAGGACTAATCTTTCTCATCATATTAAGCTATGATGATGTAATTCGTTGGCATGCAGGTTTCAAACTCGGGAGACACAATCATTTAAAGGTAGGTAGTTTCAGCCAGGCCTAACATTATTTTCTGATTGTATGAATCCGTCTTGGGTATAGTTGTGTCCCGTACAGCCACTTCGAACGGTACAATACTGAGTGAATGAGAACAATACTATAAGAAGGTCTTGTGAAGCAAGAATGAAGAGGCCAACTCGCGGCCTCCTATTATGTTGCCAGAGGTGTGTATTAAAGGCGTCTGCAGCAGACGTGACCCACTGGTCCCTGGCATCTCCTTAAGCCGCGATGAGTGCAAGTCAATAACCAATCGATTAAACCCAAAACCCACTTAAAAACACCGGAAAAGGGCAAAGTAAAACCACATCTTATAACTGAAAAGTCACCCATACACATCTTTCGTGTGTGTGACCCATCACACACAAGTCATCTCCCAGTGTGTGATTATTGTCACTGAAACAAATCTCAGTCACTCCATCAATGGGTACTGTTTAAATTTTCACGAATAGTTCATCAAATTTTCAACATGGAGGGGATTAGTCAGGCCGCGACTGTAACACGCAAACGATCTGTCAATTACTCCTATAAATTTATTATTAAGTTGCAGGATGGGTCAACATCAATATAGTAAGAGATTACTTGGAACGTGTTCGACCAACTAAAAGGACTAAATCAAAACTACAGATTTTGTCAAAGGAAATATAAACCTAAAACTGATATTTTCTGCGTTATGCAAGAAGTATGAAGAGTTGCATAACCACATATGGGTGTCTCCTAATCGCCACCTTTTTGAGCCACTGCAGTTCAGCTTTTATGTTTGGAGAAAATCGCCTTTGAAGTTAATTTTTTTTTAAATAGTATGTTTCGGAGACTGTTTGCCAATGAAATTTTGACATTTTACCGACCATGAAAGTGGATATCTTACATGCAAACATGCTGTTATATTTGATCGTAATAATTGTATAGTCATCGAGTAAAAGTGTTTAATGTTAAATCGGAAACTACACTTGATTTTCTCCTGATACATCAGTATGCAGATCTTAGAAACTCAGAAAAATACAACTTTATGAAAGAATGAAAAGCAATTTTCAGTCACTATGTCTATACCACCAGATAGTGCTGAGCTAAGGATATACAAAAATGTGCCTTTAAAATGCCAAAGACCATGTACGAAACCCTACGCTGGAGGTATTGAGTTGAAACCAATAAAATAGACATAAAACCTGACAAAAAATCAAAATGGAGAATAATCCTTTTGATTTTTTCACAGAGTAATTCGTTCATACCCTGTGTAGCCTATATCTGGAAGAACAAGAAGCCCAGCCAAGGACCCATGAGATACATTAGCTGGTTCTTAGAATTAGAAGGACTGAGGGGTTGACTTTTCCTCGGAAGTGGGGAGGGGGGGGGACGTATCGAAACTGTTTTTTTTTTTATTTGCCACGCACAAACAATTTCTGCAAAAAATGTTTTACAATAGTATGTTGGTGAAGTAGACATCGCTCAGGTGTTTGTGTTTTTAGTATACAATGCATATTATTTGTATAATGTAAAGTCATAATGACCCCTTATGGGAGTTAGTTCTGTTTAGACCATAATTCCCTCAGGCAATGTTGTTTTTTTCTCTGTTTTTTTGTGTGATGCTTACCGAATGGTCGATAGACCACCAGAGCAATGAATGGTGGGACAGAAGGTAATCTTTCCGGGACGTCTGAGAAGTCAGTCCCAGTGATCAATAATACTGAAGAGAGTCCACGAGGGGCCCACATTCTTTTGAGTTTCGATTTTGCTGAGGGAAGTCGGCAATATGAATGAAGATAAACTCGATACAATTTGATGGATCAGTGACAACAAACCGACTGCGTCTGAACTTACGGCTGTGGCTACTAGAGCCATTATGGCATACGGCTGTTGGTGTCTGCGACTCACATAGGCCTACGTCTTCTTACGAAAGCCCATAGCACAAAAAAAAAATCAAATCAAATCCGTTATTACTGATTCGAAATCCGTTATTACGGATTCACAATCCGTTATTACAGATTCACAATCCGTTGTTACTGATTCACAATCCGTTATTACGGATTCACAATCTGTTATTACGGATTCATAAAGGAGGGTTGTCGATAGGGTCTTAATGCATTTGCACTTGCAGAGTGACCTGCGTGGTTTTTATATTTGGTGCAAGTGTTATATGATGCAGCGTGACAAGAGCTGTCGCTTAAATTGTTTGAATTCTAAGTAGGGCCTATTTACACCCCAAATATATAATACGAAAAATATCAGGAATTCAATGAAATGGGAGATGTTTTTTCTTATTTTTTATGATGTAAAAGCCCAGAGTATTTAGCATTGTAAAACCTAGTGATTCACAGGATTTCATTGAACCACAAAGAAAGAAACGGAGTCCCTCTGATGGTCTTACTCTTAAACACGTCCATTAACTTGAATTAGAGACCAAATATTTTCACCTCCCGAGCCTTCTTTAAAGACTACCAGTATGCCTTTTGGGGGCTTGAATTAGCTATGGTCCCATGGAAGGAGATAATCTGTATTTTTTATGAAGCTGTACAGAATCAGTTTGTCTACAGGTTCTCCTGTCTCGATTCTATATTTCTCCTTTTCATCTGTACCTGCTTGCAAGTTTACTTTCTTTGCGATTGATATTTATATTGACCATAATCCAGTATCCACTGGTGGCCCTTTTCCCAGGTTGATTCTTTAACGCCTGTGCGTTTACGATCATCCATATGAAATAATCATTAATAAAACTTTTAGGTTTTAGAAAGCTAATATTTGTGCAGTATTTTATTTAACTAAAGGCATCATCTTTTTCTGTGAAGATGCAAACTAACAAGGGATAAAATTATTGTTCACCTACGTAAACAATTTAAGGGTGTCATACATTTTAGATGCTAATCAAATGTATCAATAATTAGCCATAAGCGGCCTGACTTTGGCACTTAATCTTCAAGGAAACCAGCAACTTCCCTATGTCGTTGGGATTTTTCCGCCGAAACTAATCTAGACCTTATTTTCGCTGAGGAACTCGCCTGCTCGCTAAAAAGTGTGGTTCGCTAGTAACGACGCAAGTTATCATAAAAATTTGACAATAACGGATTGCGAATCCGTAATAACGGATTGTGAATCCGTAATTACGGATTCGAATCCGTAATTACGGATTTGAAACTTATTTTTTATTGGCTTTCGTATCTAATCCACTAATAAGTAAAAAGAGTGGTGACCGAGGTCTTAAACAGCCGTTTAAAACCGGCATGGTCGTGGCCGTGTGGCGGCGAGAGGTCCTTAATCACACGGCCTCGACCCTGCAAGGTTTAAAACGGCCGTTTCAGACCGAGGCACTACTCTTACGTTCCCATTCATAAATACCGTTTTTCTTAAAAAGCGAAATAATGGAGAAAAATCCGTGAAACTTTTCTGTTTATTTTTTATAATTTCTTTTAAATTTCTGTAACGTCCTCAGGCTCCATTTCGCGAAGGGTCATTGCATGCGGGTCTTTATGAACATAGAGTAAATCCGTGTCAAAGAGACAGGATAATACACCCCAAATCCCATTTGGAATGATCGCTCGTCGTGCGCTTGACCGACTTATAGTTTTAGTAAATAAAACAATAAGAAATCACCTTTTCTGCAAGATGTTTCGTTTCCCTTTGATGTCTCCGCATGTGCTTCCTCCACGATCTCCATATTCCTGTTGACATTCGCAGCAACTCTCCTATTGGGAGACGGTCCCCACATGCAGATCGAGGGACCGCAGGGCGAACCCGTGAGACCTTAGCCCACCCAGAATGGGATCTAGGATTGTTTCTTGAGATGGCTGAAGTTGGAGCTGAGGATCCAGTGGCTGCTGCCAGAGCAGAGCTAGATGGAGCAGCGCTGAGTGTTCTTTGACGAGACGCAACTCTCCGTTGATGAGGCGAGGACCGTGTTTCTTGACGGTCAGCAGGACTCACAACCCTTTTAGCAAACCGTGTAACTCTTGATGAGCTCTGTTGTGTTCTTAGAGTGCTTGCTGGTGTATCATAGCTTCGTCGCCCACTCGCTAACCTTCTATCGCAATCTCCCGAAACATGATACATTTTCGCTGCAAATATCATGAAATATCGAGTACTTTATTTGTGTATGAGTTTGCACAGCAGCAGTTCGGTATCTTCGTTTCTAAGATGAGTCCATCATAAAGTGGAGACGAACCAAATTCATGAATTTCAACGACATTCCATCCAGCCCATCAAAGAACCAACCATTGTTTGTGGATCATTTTCAGTGCTCGTCAGTTTCAGTTACAGAAGATTTTGTTCTTTGTTTTACTATCTTAGTTAGAAACCACGATCATTATACACATGCATTAAAACAAGTACTAACACGCACAGTATGTATTATTTTCACTTGTCAGTCTTTCATCAAGTGAACGTTAAATGCAGTTTAAAAATACTTACCCCACTTCAGAAAATTAATATTTAACTCGCAAAAATCGAAATTTCCTAATATTTTACTGAGGAGTTCGTTATTGTTTTCCCCATGCGCGTCCCAAATGGAAGATCCTGAAACGCGTTTGGGCGTGGGCGTTTTGGATGCAAGATAATGGTGAACGCATAGATATAGAATATAAAGACTAGATCGGACGCGCGTGCATGCGCACCATTGCGTGTGCACAAAACGTTTTGGTTCATGATGGACACAGTAAAAAGTCACGTGAAAAAGGCGACGCGCTGAAAAACGGATCTTTAGTCAGATCACAGAAAAAGATAATTGAGCCAGTTCTGTGGTACGGTATGAGCGTAAAAAAATGATAGGGCCTATCCAAGACTGTCCTCCGGGGAACTGTTAAGGAAATAGCAAAAGGGTAGACAGAGAAAGATGGACCAACCGTCGCTGAGTAGACTGGAATGAGCTTTTAAAACCCAGGCACTTGCAGTGCTTACAACCGTGTCAAACTGAGGCTAAAATGGTGCAGCGGTCTACTATGCAGTGCCCTATAAGAGACCCAAAGTCACGACAGTAAGTTATAAGATTTAAGAGTCTTGTTTTCAACAGTTCAAGAAAACATTTATTCCATACTCTGTTAAATTCACAACATTTATAAAGATACGACATTCAATCAGGGCCAACCAACCAACAAACAAACACATATACAAACAAACAGCAACAATATCACAACAACAAAATCATAAAACAGGCAATAACTAACAAAAACGTACAACGGAAAGAGGACAACACAGAGACGGTTAAAATAAGAGCTGGAAGAAAAAGAAAATACACACACAAAAGAACAGTCAATTCCGCATGCACGGGAAAGCAAGAATGGAAAACAGGTAATATGTTTTCTTTTTCAAGTGCTCGACTGGTGTGTGTTTTAGTGGCATAAATCTGTGTTGAAAAGTGGGGGATGATTCTCCGAAAGTTTGGTATGAACTGCCAGTGTGTGAGAGAACATGCACGCCATTATTTGTCTATAGACAAAGCTTGGGTATGGTAAAGAGTGCGTAATATTTTTGAAACAAGATATTTTCATCATTGCTTGCTTACTTTTTATGAATTAGTGAAATAATAAACACATTTTTTTCACCACTTGGCAAAATCTTGGGGTGATCCTATGGGACATCTCCCCTCTCCAAAAAGTGGGGGGTATATATCCCCAATCCTCCCAATATTCTTGTTAGGACACCACGACACCCTGCCGTATCCTAATACTCACGAGGAATAATTCGTTACCAAATGCAAAACTGATACATTTATTTTGGTAGATTTTAATCTCAAAAGTCCAGATTTCAAATGGGGGGGGGGCACCAGGGGGCACGGACATCAGTTGGGGCACATGCCCCCGTGCCCCCCCCCCTATTTTATTTATTTACTTCGGTGATGCTTGTTTCAATTTTTTCATTTGTATATGAATATTTATTATACCATCGTTTTCGTCGATCCGCTGTTTTGGTTTCGGTCAATACTGAAATAAAGAAATGGTTTAACCCGAGGCGACTTAGACGAGTTTAGAAAAACTCTGCCCGCCCTCTCTAGCCAGCTACTACTGCTGACAGCAGCTCTCAACCACTCATCTATTGTTTGTTGTTAGAGGTGTGCATCCAGCCATGCATTATTCAGTACGAAGACAATGACAAGCACTTTGCAGCCACGATATGGCCTTATCACCCATGACTTACCAGGTACTTTAGGTAGATTGCAGTCAGTTCGCGACCTCGAAAATATAACGACATTATATTCTTTGTTCCAAAATGGCCATCCTTTATTCCAAGTATAGAAGTACAACCAAGTACTAGTTCGGTATTTTAAAGGGGAGGAATGTGAACCGAACTTTGTGCCAATTTGGAGGCATACACGTATCCAGATTAGCTTCTGGACCCGGCCGTCAGAGCGAGGATCAGAGTGGGCAAAGAGCTCGAATGTCTTTGGCTTTACACAAAACCAAAAAGACAACACACATGAACAGTCGTATATGGAAACAGGTAACATAACTATCATACACAATTTTGTTTTTATAGTAATAATGATCAAGATTGGTAAATTCAATGATTTGTTAAAGACTTTTTATTGTTCTTTTATTTTGCTTGGTCATGTTCTTTTGTCCTCGTCATCGTCTTTCCTTTTCATTAGTTTTTAGTCCTGCAGAGTTACGGGAGGGATTATTATTTGTACCCAACCAATGTACAGTGCATGATCACTGTACATGATGTCACTGTCAGAGGCAGTTGTCTGTTTTTAATGCACTTACTTGGCTTAGGCCATATTCACAAGTTCACCACCATGAATCATCGGCGTATCATGGCCAAGCGGTTAAGGGCACTGGACTTTGAACTCTAGTGTTTCTGGTCAGCAGAGTGTGGATTCGAATCCCGGTCTTGATTCCTGGTCATATCGCCCCCTCGCAAAGTCGCCCCTCGCATTGTCGCCCCCTGACACAGTCGCCCCTTCAGTTTCAAAGTGGCCCCTGACAAAGTCGGCCCCCGGCGGTGTGGCCCCCTGACAATGTCGCCCCCCCCCCCCCCCGATGGTGTCGCCCCCCGACAATGTTTAACTGTTAAATCGTGCACAATATTGTTTGCTATTAATGGTCTGAATATTATAATTACAATGACATAAACTATTAATATATTATGTTAATTGAAAATTGTGTGACATGTGTCATTTAATTCACTTGAGGTTACCTTATTTTGCATTTTTTATCGTGGCTTTCATTACTCCATCCTGCAACCCAAGCTGGCTTGTATGAAATAGCTATGAATACCAAGGCACTATAAGCAGACACAAACAGATTTATTTGATTGAAATGGCATTATATTTAATAAGACAACAATGTCTAAGCGTACAAGTAATCAAATAATATACAAGTAATAAATTCAACAGTAGGGAATAAATGGGGTTCATAGGCCTTACCGTGAGGAATTTCGCTGGAGCATCCGCGTCTATCTCCGGCCTGTGTAACTGGGTCTACCACGCTCATTCCCAGTAAGGCCTACGCCAGATGGAGTAATTTGTCCTCGCGTAAATACTTTTTGAGATTAAAAATCGACATCAAAGTATATTCATTATTTTACAGTTTCAGATAATAACATGAATGAAGAATGCAATCGTGGAAACTAATTATTTATTATCTATTATTTTCATTTATTACTCGCTCAAACTCGTTCACCAATGGAGGTATTATTACTATAATATCAAAACCTGTAAAAGTGACTTTAAATCTTACGAAATGTGAAAATAATGAAGTATCCAAATGGTAAAATTGGGGGTTCAGGTAGGCCTGGGTGGTGTCTGTGTGAAATACAAAGGGGCGACATTGTCAGGGGTGACACCCTCGGGGTGCGACATTGCTGGGAGGTGACATTGTCGGGGGGCGACTTTGAAATTGAAGGGGTGACTTTGTTGGGGGCGACTGTGTCAGGGGGCGAGAATGCAGGGGGTACCTTGCGAGGGGGCGACATGACTGGCATCGCCGGTCTTGACACTTAAAACTTGTGTCCTTAACCATTATTGCTTCATCCTTCGGATGGGATGTACATATGTAAAGCCATTGGTCCCGTCAGCTGAATCAATATGTATCAACACATGTAAAAGAACAGAAGTTAGAAACACTTTTCGCTAGTATTAGAGAAAGGGGTTCACCCCGGTGTTTCTGACGTGGTTAGTAGCTGCAACTGGCTCCCACAAGTTGGTGTGACGGTTCCGTAAGGATGCTTTGCCGACTGTATAATGCAGATACAGATAAATCTTACTCCTGAATCTATATTTATGTGGGATGCTCCATTAGGGCGTCGGCGGTCATGGAATTCCACGTCTCTCTGTTTTCAGAGCCCTTGGCATCTCCTGCACAGGTATCTGTGTCCATTTTTGCTCAAACTGTGCATGTATGACAGCCGCTGTCTTCCTCTATCTCTCCTGCCTTCAATTTGTCCATTTAGGGTAAGGTTTTCCAGCCCCTCCTTCCTCATTATGTGACTAAGGAAATGTAATTGCCTTTTTCGGATTGTTCTTAGCAGTGGTCTTTCTCGGCCAACTGTTGTCAGAACTTCTATATTAATTACCCGATCTGTCCATGGTATGCGTAGCATTCGTCTGTAGAATACAAAGTCTCCTAAATACAAAGGTTAATTTATGCACGTAATTGTGTGGGTTCGTAATTGAAAGTAGTGAGGAGTTTGCATTTGCAAGCAATGTAGACGGGTATTTCACAATGAGATTCCAGCATTATCATTCCGGTAATAGACTAATAATTGTGTCTGTTGGCAGGTCAACTTTGCTTTGAAAATAACAGCTATTTTGCAAGTAATATGAAACAAATTGCACCCAGTCTTTTTTTTCGTGATGACAGGAGTGAAAACGTAATTGTCCAAAACTGTATTTTTGGGTACAATTTTAATGTTGCTCAATTTTAATTGTTCGCGTCTTTTACTTCGGAAATTGTCACTCAACAACAAATTACAATATTTTGTTTTTAACTCGATACTGATGTCTTTGTTTTAATCAAAATTTCATTTGCTGATTAAATTACACCTTGTTGTTTTGAATAATTTGTCGCTTTATTTTTTTTTCAAGAAATATTTTAAATTCACTTGTACTATTTAGTTCTCATGTTTATTGACAGTAATATGAATGAAGTAATTGATTTTTCTGAAAGAAAATAAGTTGGCTTTTAAGATATAGTTACGTGGTTCTGAATTGTTACAAAAATTTAAACAGGGGGGCGGGAATAAATGATAGACTGATGTACATGTCTACTCATTTGTGGCAGGGGGCTACTGTGTTGGTGATGGTGGGGTGGAGCGACTTTGCTAAAGGGTGAATTTGTAGGAGGGGGGTGACTTTGGATGACTGGCATTTGTGATGTCACAGGTTACACAGTCTAAAGAGAGAGAGGAATTATTTGGCATAGCAGCCTTGCTTTCAAATCAAGCCTGAATAATGCAAATGTACAGTGCTGCATGCTTTCACAGACATACTACATATTGCATGACTGACTGTCACACAATACACACCCCTTCAGTGGAGTGGAACAACCTGCAACTGGAAGTGATTAAAATTTGAATATTTCTACGGTCATATAAACTCTATGAACATCAATCATGTCACTCAGAGTTTTAAAAGTTTATTTTATACGGGTACAGATTTCTTCTTCATTTGAAGTTGTCAGTTGTATTGAAGGCACTGTTTTTATTCAGAGAAATTCTCGCTTCAATAGTAAGTTGTTTTTTAAATTTGTTGATTTTTTCCTGTGTTGATTTGGCACAGGCTGAGTAATCGCTGCAGCTGAGTTGAAGTGAAACGTAGCATTTCGTGTGACAAAAAAATTGTAATTTGACTAAAACTGAAAAACGTTTTGCCTCCGTTAAGGCCAATTGAGGAATATACATTAGTCTCAAACTTTATTTTGGCAGTTCAGTAAGTTTGAGCATTTTTGCCCAAACATTTGTGAAAAATAATCTTCTTTTCTGAAAAACATTGACAGGGAGGTAGGCATTAAACATTGCCATGGAAACGACTACAAATGGTGTGATAAATGGCAAGGAAAGTCACTCTATGAGCGACAAGGAATTCTTCCAGAAGATGTATGAGCTGATCTTTAAGGAAGCTATTGAGAAGACGACGGCTGGAAGATGTAAAGGTGAGCATTATATAAGGCTTAATGATACCATTCTTGTTACTTAAAGGATTTGCACAACACTGGTAAGATTGAAGATAGAAATAAATGTTCACAGATTTACACATAATTATCTTACATGGTATAAGGTGGACATGGTAGAAAACTTCCCTTGAAATATTTTTGCCTGAAATGCTAGAGATTTTTAGAAATCAATAGAACAATTATTTTTGATCCTGCGATCTTCCAAAATCTGATTTTTGAAAACAGTAAAGGTTTTTTTCACTGTTTTCTTGTGACTCTGATAATTGATTGAAGTTAAATTTTCACAGGTTCAGCGCCGTAACTAGGGTAAAATTTTAGGGGGGGCACAAGGGGGTGCACCATTTTTCCTAGGGGGGCACTTTGGCCTATTAAAACTGTAGTTCCCGTTTTTATTTTTCCTAAACAAGCCCCTTTTCAGTGTTTTCTGAGATGTTGACGCAAAACAAAATACATTATGTGTGTAAATAATTCAAAATAGTTCTAAAAACATTGAAATTACTACGTAAATGCTTATAAAATGTAACATTTTATTCTGGTAATTTTTAATCTCAAAAGTCCAGATTTCAAATGGGGGGGGGGCATCAGTTGGGGGGGCACGTGCCCCTCCGTGCCCCCCTTAGTTACGCCACTGCCATTGTCTTTGATAATTACCAATGTTGTCTGCCTGATTTAAAACTGTTCGGTGAGTGTCATGCTCTTGTGGCACAGTTGCCTTTCCCCAGTGTCTTCATCAACAATCGTTGGAATGTTTTGGGCTACTTATTAACAAGCAATCTTGTATCAAACCGAAAGATCAAGACAATGGAGCATGACAGCTGGTTCGTGCAACAAATTTGCATATAAAATAATTAACAACCTGTGTAATTAATGTTTAATGTTTAAAATTGTGCTCTTTGTTGAAACGCATGGGTTTACTCAAGTCATATCACAAAACAAATTTTTTTTTGAGAAATACAAAACAAAAATCTGCCAAACTGCCGACATATTCCTACAAATTGAACTTCTGAAAAATGTACTCGCAAAAAACCAAGATTTTAGAGTCCCTTAAAAGAGGGGGTGGGGGGACTGAAAATTGTGGCAAAACAGTGGGAAAATTGCGGGTGAAGCAAGAAGAAATAAAAGTAAAAAGACTTTTTTTTAGAAACTGGTAGGGCCTATGTGTTTTTATCTGTGTACGAATTCAGGCAAATCAACCCCTCACCACCCCCCCTTTAACCAAATAGTCCCCATACGTCTATGGCTATGTAGGGTCACTCACTTACATGTATGATTGTACAGGGCATCATACATCACCGGTGTCCTTATCATTAATTCATTCTAAACACTTGACTCCCCTTGACCGTGTTTAACCACCCTGGTTCCCTCCCTGGAATGGCGATCCCAATAGAAGATAAAATAATCTGGAAATCTCAACAACCCTAAATTTACATTTATGACCGCGAGGAATATATACTGAATTTTTTTATGAACACTACACTGATGGGAAAAAGTTGGAGCATTGTCTGGGGTGAAATTAAAAAGAAAAAGATTTGTGATGCAAACGGCTGTTTGCATGGGCTACCTTTTGCATGAAAACAATGGCAATCAGTTTCCATCAGGAAACAGGAAAGGCAAAAATTGAAAAAGCATTTCTGCCAATTTGCAACTTTTGTTCTCAATGAGACAACATATTTTGAGCGAGAAGTTCTGTTTCAGTTATTTTGTTGGTTAATTTGTCTTGAAAAGGGATCATTTTTGTCTTAAAAATGGATCATGCATGTTTAGTGGTGAAATAAAATTTTATTTTCCTTCAAAAAAAAATTCAACTAGAGAAGAAAGCATTTATCATATCATCAATTGAATTTGAGTAATATTCATATGCATTGTGATTTAGACCTACTTCTTCTTTATACTACTGAAGGCATTTGCTGATGTAGAGCCTATGTACATGTACCTGTACGTAGCTATTGGAGTAATTTTCCTGAAATGTCATTTAACAATTCTTGTTCTTATATCAACCACATCTTTTTAAAGACACTCTTGTTCTTGAATCAACTACGTTATGTACTTTGTGATGAAGAGAAAGCACACACAGCGTTGAATTGCAGGTCTATTCAGAATCAAATAATGAAGCAATGTAAATATACAGATCCGATGCATTCACTTTCTGACGCAGGTGAATTTACAAATCAAATTTTCAGCCAGCATTTGGTACAAATTGGAAATAATTTGTGGCAGTTTCACAAAGCGGTTTTGTTGGGAAATTTGTGCAGAGGGATTTCTTAATGTATGTTTTGAATTCTTAATGTAGTGCTTTTCAGAGACACTACAGGAAGCATGTGATTTAGTAAGAACCTAAGGTATAATTTAATTCAATTTAATTTATAAATTTGACTGTCTTGATTATTCTGGAATTTGTTCCCTCATTCTGCACAAGTTTGAAGTTTTGAGTCTTAAAGCCCCAGCTCAACATTGGTAAGAAGAAAAACATAAGTGTTCACATAGTTACATATACCTTACATGGTATAAAGATAATGATGGTAGAAAACTTTCAGGAAATATTTCTGCCTGAAGTGTTATCGTTTTTAAATAATAAATGAAATAAGATCCAAAATTAGTTTTCGTCTCGTTGAGACGAAAACTCTGCCTGTAGGAATGTGTACAAAAATGCTGAATGCATTTTTTACCGTTTTCTCGCAAACGAAACAACAAATTGAGCTAACATTTCAACAGGTTGGTTTTATTACATATATCTTGATTTGTGCAAAGTATTTGTGGATGCATTTGCAGTCCGTTTACCAATGTTGAGCTGAGGCTTTAAGTCTAAAATTCATGAAAACTTATAACAACAAACCTTTTTAATTAGAAAAATCACACTTTGCGCTATACAAAACTTTTTGGGGTTAGAAAACTGCCTTTCTTTGAATTTTCGCAACTTGTATTATTCCTTCTTTGTAGTGTCAAACTTCTTCCATCCTCAAGAACTGAAAGAAAAGTTGGATTTTGCAATTAAAGATGAAGCAATGCCACCTGAGAAGATTCTGAAACTTTGCCAGCAGACGTTCGACTACAGTGTTAAACCAGGTCAGTATCACTCATTTACGTTCATTCATTAAAAAGCACAGTACTGTTTTCACTGGTATCTATTGAAGGTTAAGAAATTTGTGCAAAATGTAATTTTCTATCGGAACAAAATTAATGACAAACTCAATTCATTTGCTTCTCCTTTAGTGTGGACTTGCTTGGTTGTCGTAAGGGTAGCCGCTTGTGGGTTTCTTGTGTTGTTTTTCTTTTCTAGGTTTATTTTTATGCCTTACACAAGCTTTTTTAGACAAAAGGTTTTCCACCTATTTGTTCTGTTTGTCTCTCCTATAAATCAAGGTTTTTTAATTTCAATCATTAGAATCAATTGAATCAAGTTGAAAATTAACACCTATTATATTATAAAACGAAGGTTTGCTTTTATGTACGACGAGAAGTTGCAGAGATTATTTTGATCACACAGGAAAATGTTTGTTTTCTTTTTAGTAAACATAAAACGCAAACAATGTAGAGCCATAGTACAAGACGAAACAGCACCCTTAGCAAATGTGATTTTTTTTTATTATTATATTTGAATTGTGGGAGATGACATTTAGGGCCTACAACATTTAAAAGAAGTTCATTGTATGAATTTTCCTTGAAGGTCCTGAAACAGTGAATTTCAGATCATATATTTTCCCTTCAATAAAAGAAATAAATCCCAAACTGGATAATACGAAATTGAAATAAGAACACAAATTTAAAAAAGTACAAAAAATGGGATCTCAATAACCAAAACTGTTGCCCCTAGTTGCCTAGTTGCCCCTGGTCATTGCCAAGTTGCCACTGGTCATTGCCTAGTTGCCACTGGTCATTGCCTAGTTGCCACTGGTCATTGCCTAGTTGCCCCTGGTCATTGCCTAGTTGCCACTGGTCATTGCCTAGTTGCCCCTGGTTATTGCTTAGTTGCCCCTGGTCATTGCCTTGTGGCCCCTGGTCATTGCCTAGTGGTCCATGGTCATTCCTAGTTGTCCCTTGTCATTGCCTTTATGCCCCTGGTCATTGCCTACATGTAGTTGCCTCTGGTCATTGCCTTAGTGCCCTTTAAATTGCCTGAGATGGACATTAAATCTTCCCTCATAGAGGCTCCCACCAAAGGAAACTTCCTTGCCCTTCTAAGAAAGCAGCATCAAGCCTAACTGGTTTAGCACTGCAGCCTGTCTTGAGGTACTGTACTTACATTGTCAAGAAAACCTTCAACTGGATTTGGATATTTTGGGGTTACGTAAATAAAGATACTTCATAGACGAAGAAACCATGGGTTACTTACATGTAACACCTTCGGGAAAAAAATCTCAGAATAATTGAAGCCTGGGTTCAAATGGCCAGACACATAACTTTACCCTGCAAAGATCTAATCAAATAAATGTCTACAGAAAATGTTGTTTCTTCACAATTAATTCCCAACTGCAATAAAATCAATGCTGCTCTTCGGAGACTTTTGGTTACAGACGCCCAAATTTAGAAGCCATTAGGAAGTGACATTTGAAATGGATGACGTAAATGTCTTTATTGGTAGTGTACCACGATAGCAGGTGGCTGTAGTCCATTAGGCTGGTTGCAAGTGACTATTCTATCTTGCCGGTATTCAATTTAGCTCGTTCTAATTGTTTGTCTGACATAAAAGCACTGTTTCCCCCCACTCTTGTAATTGTGTTCTTGCCCGGTAGACTCGCTGTTGTTGAAAAAGAAAACGAACGGTAGTGCGACGCCAATTTGTAGGAGAATCAATGAGAGGTGTAAGTGTTGGCAGTTACCAGTGGGCCTGTCGATTCCCAATGAACATGTATTTTGTGAGAAAGTGTAGTACTGGCCCGATTGGGTCTGGGGAGGACTTGCCCATTAGTTAACAGGACATTGAAATGCAATTATACACAACACTTCTGCTAAATTTTCTTTGGTATGAATTATACGCAGGTCATCCTCGTTTCTTCAATCAACTCTTTGCTGGGCAAGATCTGTATGGTCTTGCTGGACAGTGGATGTCTGATGCTATTAACCCTAGTCAGTAAGTCCCCTTACCTCCATCACCACGTAAGCTACAACCCACCCCTCCGGCCTCCCCAACACCAAATAATGATAATAATAACAATGTTTATTATTTACAGTAAGATGTGTTCCTTGTTGCTAAAAAAAACATAAGTTACCCCCCTTCCAAGTACCAGGTAATAATAATAATAGCACTGGTTTTAGTTTTTTCATTTACATTAAGTTGTGTTCCTTGCTAAAAAAGGAAAGACAAAAAGTTACATGCCCCAATCCCCCACACCAGGTAATAATAAAAACAATGTTTGTTTTTGATTATTTACATCAAGTTGTATCCCTTGTTATTCAAAAAATAAAATAATAAATACCCCAGGTGGAGCAGTCAATCAGTTTTTAAAATGTATAGTACATAAATTTATGATTTTGTTACCTTTACCTTTACATTTCACCCTACAAATGCACTTTTTGATACAAGATTTCATTAGCTTACAAATATGGAGATTGCTATTGTGTGAATTTATTGTCTCAATCAAGAATTGTTCAATGGATGTAGGTATACATATGAGGTCTCGCCTGTCTTCACTGTGATGGAACTTGAAGTTATGAAGAAATTACGAGAATTCTGTGGATACAAATCCGGTGACGGAATCTTTTGTCCAGGTCAGCAGTTTGTCGAATATTGAAAATCTTCACATCTTTAAATCTTACATCTCTAAGATCATAAAGTTCAAATGCAGAGAAACTGATTATTGAGGTCACTTGAGTTAGAACTCAAACATTCCACTTTCATTCGAAGGTCATTTGAAAATAAATCAAATTAAATTGTACCACCCTAAACTCTGTTCCACCTTTTTTTTGAAAGCTGACATCGTACCACTTCAAATGAAAGCAAGAAAACTAGCTGTGTTGCAAACTGCTTAGCAACCAGAGTGTTGTGGTAACCATAGCTGCAGCCTGGGCTCTGGCTCTGGCTTAAAGTACTGTAAAGAAACCAAAATAATTGAAAGAGCCCAAGATGAAGCCGTCATTTTGAAAAAGGGCCAATATTATTTGAACAAATTGCTCATTCTTTTAAAAATGTTGAATGTTTTCTTTAGATCGCATTTCAGATTCTGAGTAAATAAATAAGGGTACAAGTCAACTCGGTCCGAACTCAACTCAATCCGAAGTCAACAATTTTTAACAATATTTTTCAATCTAGTGAGTTTTGCGGTGACACCATGTGAAAATCTCTAATGAGTTGGGATGGTTCTGAAAAGAACTGATGGTTAAACAACTCAACGTTTCGATCAGTATGCTCTGGTCATCTTCAGGAGAATGCCGGACTCTGATGCTGCATGCTGCTAAGTAGTGTTGATGCTACTGGTAACTGTGCTCTTGTGCTTGTTACTGACACAGCCCCAGTGAGCACACACCCCACACCCACTCCCAGTAGGATCCAGTTTCGTCGTGCATCACTAGTTCCAGTTCCCCGCCTTCATGCATCATCAAGCTAATCAGCATCAACACTACTTAGCAGCATGCAGCATCAGAGTCCAGCATTCTCCTGAAGACGATCAGAACATACTGATCGAAACGTCGAGTTGTTTAACCATCGGCTCTTTTCAGAACCATCCCAACTCATTAGAGATTTTCACATGGTGTCACCGCAAAACTCACTAGATTGTATTCCCACCATGCCAAGTTTCAAATCTTACTTAATATTTTTCAATCAGTACTTACATGTAGCATAAATATCCCTAAAGAGTTTTTGATGATTTTTTAAAATTTTATTTCTTCACAAATTGTGATAGAAATTTTTCTGGAAAGTTCATGTTTTTTTCCTTCTTCTTAGGCATACTTAAGTTGAACTAATTATAAACTTTTCTGAGCAGTGTTTGTAAAAAGCCATGCTTTGAATGAGTTGAATTAGTCCACTTAATTTATGATTTCTATAATATGTGGATAAAATAATTTTGCCTAGTTAAATATTTCTCAAGAAAAAAAGCCATACAAAATTTCAAGCAAAATTCCAAGCCAAAGGACCTCATAAACTAACAAGTAATTTGACAATTCTTACAATAATTGAATTGATATTTTGCATATTTGTATACTTAATGTATGTTGCCATTTGTGACTCCTGTTCAATCCAAGTTGACATGGGACCAAGATGAATTCCGACCGCGATGATTTCGGACCGAGATGATTTCGGACTGAGTTGACTGCAGTCCGAGATGACTCGCCTTGGGTTGACTTCAGACCGAGTTGACTGGCATTTATAAATAAATAACGAATAAATGAAGAAATAAGCATATAAACAATTGAAGTATGCCGGCTAGACTTTGTTAGTTTAGCTGTCGAATACATACCAAATCTATCAACTACTTTGGAATTGAAGTTATAAAGTCAAATTATTTGTGATATGTCTTTATTGGTCTAGGTGGTTCTATTGCCAACATGTACGCTATGAACATTGCCAGATACAAATATTGTCCTCAAATCAAACAGCAAGGATTGTATGGTCAGCCACGACTGGTCCTCTTTACATCGGAACAAGTAAGTAAAAAAGTCAGTGGAGCCTGGACTTCCTGCAGGCACAAAGCGTGCATTACTCAGTGGGACTGAATTAACATAAAATCTTACTTTTTATGATGATGTCAGTGTAAAATATTCATAAAGTTATTGTACGCGAAAAAGGAGCACATATGCCAAACTTATGCAGTTATTTTTGCGAATTCTTTTTTAATGGCCTCGATATCCGACCCTAACAAGTCTTTCTCAAAGGTTAAATGACAACACAACAAACACATTAAAGGAGTGTTCCAGAAGCAGTCACGTGGAAAGAATTGAAAAGAGAAAGGCCGAATGCAGTCAGAAACAGAATGGGGTGAACAAGGAAAAAAGAGAAAGTGGGAGTGGGGCAGGTTTTTTTTGTAAGGTGTTTTTTCAAGGGGCCGTGAGAATATACACGGAACAATAAAGCAGAGTATAACAAGAACAAAACACAAAAGCAAAAAATTGTTAATGACCCCAAATTTTGACCCTAGCAGAGTCTTCCTCAAAGGCTATTAATGACACTACAACACAAACACACAAGTATACTGGAGTAATAGAAGCAGTCAAGTTCTGCGCCATAACTTGCCTACAATTTTAAGGGGGTCACTAGGGAGGCACCATTTATCCTAGGGGGCATCAAACAGAATTAATAAGCGCACATTTTTCAGCGAAAGCTTTTCTCACAACACATCAGGGAGACGGATTCTTTCCCATCAATGGGAGTTGATGAATGTTCCACTCTCCTAGTTTGTTCATTAATGTCTTGTTCAAGGTGGACATTTTCACAGACATTTATAAGTCTCTTAGTGTAATATGACAACTGTGGGCTGAGCAGATCATGATTAAAATCCCCCAGAAATAAGACATCTTTAATTTTGCCTTCTTGGTGATGCCAAGAATACATTCAATATTGTTGAAAAGGTCCATATTAGAATTCGTTTCTTTATACCATGTCAAAACAATGATAGGTTTGGATTTCTAACTGATAAAACTATTTCTTATTTACCATTTTCGATCTTACTCATTAGAGTCATTACTCAATCAAGAAAGGAGCAGCATTTCTTGGTCTTGGTACAGACAACATCGTCTTTGTGAAATGTGACGAGGTGTAAGTATAAATGTCTGTTCTTAAATCTCTCAGTGAAAAAATGTGCCAACCAACCCAGTGATTAACTTCTTTGATTTATTTCTTGGAGCCGTTTAACAGGGAGTGTTACCAGTGTGAGCTTTACCCTTGGTTCTACAAATAAAGAACAACAAATCCTAATGAGTTTAAATAAATTACAGGCGCAGATAATTACATGGAAACAGTAAAGACTTCAAATCACACCAATAATCTATAACAGGAACAGGATCAACTATAACCCCAAAATAATCCCATAGTAGGCATGGTAGGGTAGGCTTAATAACTAGGATGGTAACTTTACTGGCAGGTTAACTTTCAGAAGAAATGGAATATTAGTAGAACCCCCAAATGGCGAGAAATAGATATAGTGTAATCAACATCTTTGGCAAGGTATTCAGTAACGGCACTACTACATGTATTACATAACTGGTAAACAACAAATTTCCCAAGCAACCCATGTAATTTATAAACAAGTCCCCAATTACTTACAATAGCCCATCTTATGAACCAATAAAATAATAGAATAATAAAGGTCCTACTCACTTTTATACTGCACGCATGGGGCGAGAATATACTGGTTGATGGACAAGGATTATTAGGTGATTTTAGGTGGTTTTAAGAATTATTGGAGAACATTGATAAAACCATGGAGATTTAGCAAGTGATTGGAATCATGTGGGGAAAAACTGTCAATAGAGGGCGCTATATACATTTCCACTAGAGACTTTTTTACACTCAGTATCTTGACAGGTTGGACACAACAATCCATCCCTCTCGAGGTGTAGTAAAATAACATCCTGGTAAGAAGTTATTCATTTCTTAAAATTGTGTCTTGTTTTTTTCACAGTGGGAGGATGATGCCGGAGCATCTTGAGAAAGCCATCATTGAAACCAAATGCAATGTAAGAATCTTGACCCAATGTCAATCACGCCGCATAAGCACAAAGATTAGCAAAGCACAAAACAATGGTGTGCATACCAGAATTAGGTTACCAGCCAAAATGCCATGTCATATGTACCATTTGTGTGGTTGGTTTCCTGCTAATATTTGCTCAGCAACTTTGTTTTGCAATAATCGGAAATTGGGGTCCTGGTTGAAGTGGGGGAAAATCCAACCTAAAATTATGTATACCAAAAACCTCTGAAGAGTTACGTAGAAAACAGTGAAGAGATTTGTAAATAGAGCAAAAACAAACTAAAAATAATTTAATGTTGTTCAGAACATTTTACTTGTCTTACCATGCCTGGATCGAGCTAAACATCATCAAGTCATTTAGAGAAGAAAAACAAGCTGATGCAATGAAGACTTATAAGAAACCCTTAAAGACTCATACTTCAAACTGTATAAAAGTTCTATTTTCTATCTGATTGGTTTGCTGCTTTACCCTTCTCTTGTCATCTTAATCTATATAATAAGGTCTTTTATGTGTGTTTGTATTTTATTCTTATAATTAGGGTGGGAAGCCATTTCTTGTTGTTGCGACTTCAGGGACGACTGTTCTAGGAGCTTACGACCCTCTTGATCCTATTGCTGATATCTGTCAAGCCCATGGGATCTGGTTGCATGCTGATGTAAGTTTCATACAAGAGAATGTAGTGTAAACTTTGGTCAAAATGACTTGTAATTTGTAAACCTCATACCTCAGGATTAGCTCTGAATTCAAGTTGTTGATGCTGCTTGAACCGAGAAGCTGGAAGAGCATTGCGTAGAGAGAGACTGTTTCGTGACCGAACTAACCCTCTCAAGAGTCTAACTGATAATGAAATATTTCGTCGGTATAGATTTACCATTGTATACAGTTTCTAAAAATGTAACAACAAAGATCCACAGAAATTCTTATCAGCAATGTACCATTTAGAACTTTTAGCAGATGACATTTCACTCTCCTCCAATCATTTTCCATGATCTCTCGCCGATGCGTCCATGGAGCGCGGATTGGCACTGAGTGTCTGCAATCTTGAATGAACTATATACACGACTGTTTCATGACCGAGTTGTGGACAACACAAAACAGCCACATAACTTTAGTAGGTCATCCTCGTCCATCCCCGTTTTTGTTAAAAGTGAAAATGGTTTTGAGTTGCGACTCGTCGCGCTTACGATGTGTATGGTGAAACGGATTGTAGAACTCGTCGCAGCTGCGACGTGTCTCAGGTGTGCGACGCATCGCAGACCCTACGATGCATTGCTTCTTGCGATGAGTTTGGTGAAATCGGGGGCAGTCATGATTTAATTGATCTAATAATTGCATCTGGAATAAAGAATAGTTATTATTTTGGTTTTAGTTTTACTTTTTACACTGATGTGTGATAAGCAGGGTATACTCAATCCCACCGGGGTAGCCTGTGGATGTTTTCTGCAGGACTCTTAAAGCACTGAATACACACCGACACTAAGACAGACGGACATTAGTCCTTCATGAATTCATCCCCTTCTTTAGAACTCTCTCCCACGTCACATTAAAACTGTCAGATCTGAAGATGAATTTAAATCGCTCCTAAAAAAACACCTGTTTGTTTAATTGCCTTTCATTGTTGCAAAGACTTGTGTGTGTTTTGAGCTAAATAAGTACTGTGTTGTTTTATTATTATTTTCTTGGAGCAAACTTGAATCTTTGATTCTGATTTGGCGATCCATAGCAACAAGAGTGTGATATTATACAAATATTGACTGCTTCGAGTGGCGTAGTAAAACTAGTCACTCGCGGCAATCCCTGGAGCAGCCTATCTTCCCAAGATGGAGTCGAGGGAAGATAGGCGGCTCCGGGGATCACCTCGAGTGACTAGTTCGACTACACAACGAGATAAAACAGTCAATATTTGTTCTATAACACCTCAGTATCATCCATTTTTGTGGTAATATTCGTTAAACAACAGAAACTGTGCGTATATATGTAGTAATCAATCTTCAAACAACTGTATAAAATCTGACAGGAAATCTTGACAAAAAGAAACAGGGGTACCAGACTAATAGTATTGCCTTCATTCTCATATCGTATTTCAAATGCACGTATTATTTGATTGTTTCACCGGGTTCAAGGTTGTCACACAGCTCATTTAAATCAACGCTTGAAGTCAATGCAGTCAATGCAGTCAATGCAGTCAGGGTACCAGGGTATCCATTCGATAGTACATCAGTTGCTAGGCTATCGTTGGATAGTACCTAAAAGTTCTTTTGGTCGGTGTGCGTTGCATTAGTAAAAATACACAACACCACGTGACGCACGTTCGGCCAATCAACAGATAGATCAAAGGAAGAGGTGTTATAAATAGTTACATTGCACAGCCCATATCACGCCCCGTTCTCTAATGCGCTGTTTTAACTCCCATCTACAGAATTCACTGTAAATTCAAAAGTAGCGCATTTGCTTGAAGATAAATTCGTGGATTACGGCCAAATATAGCACTTCTGCAAATCGTGGAATACGGAAAAATATAGCGTTTCTGCATCCCATATCCTACGAGGCCACAGGCCGAGTGGGATGCAGAAGTGCAAAAATGTTCTGTATTCCACTCATGCTTGTGTGATTATCACACAACGGTGTAAGGTTAAAACTAAAGTAATCAACCTGTTATTGTTTGACTTACATCAGGCTGCATGGGGTGGAAGTGTTCTTCTATCTTCCAAGTATCGTCATCTGATGAGGGGTGTTGAGAGAACAAACTCAGTCACATGGTGTCAGCATAAGATGATGGGTGTCCCTCTACAGTGCTCTGCCTTCTTGGTTCGAGAAGATGTGAGTACGGCATTTTAAACTAAGACTGTGTCCGAATGAATGGCTTCGGCAGTGGCTACGGCCAGAACGCCAAGGAGTCCTATTCTTCAACGTTGTTGTTGCAGCCAGCGGCCATAGCCTTAGCCGAAGTCGCTTGATTCGGACACGGCCTAACTATCAAAGCTTTCAAAAAGTCACTTCTGATCATCCAAACCAGAATGATGTCATTTAAAAAAAAAAAGGTTTTAGGAAACTTTACCATCCTCCACAACATCATGAATGATTTTTGGTCTGTAGTAAGTCTTCTAACAGACATGAAACGTTTCAGCTGATCAGATACTTTTTTCTTGTTTACTTCTTCAATAGTGCCTTTGAAAACTGTCAAACACTGTACACAATTGCTCGGCAGTTTTTTCTCTTTTTGCTGCAACTCAATGTTGCACATCTGCTCTAAGATTCTCCATTGCTTCATCAGTGGTCACGAGACATGATGAACTCTTAAATACTGTTGGATCTTGTCTTCAATTAATTTCTTCCCCTATTTAATCTAAGAATCCTAATGACGGAATACCTTACGTAAGTACTGATCTATTGTGATACAAACTGATACAGGGCCCAATTACATAGAGGTGCTTAAGCAGAAAATATTGCTTGAACTTTTTCTGCTAAGCAGAAATGAGCAGGATACCAGTCACAAACTGTACATGTGACATGGTAGTTTGGTCGGTGATCTGATTCTGGTAAGCATAATTTTATTGTGCTTAGCTCTTTTGTGTGCTTAAGCAGCTCTGAAATTGGACCCCTGGTTTTAGCTGAGAAATACTTGTTTATTCATTTCTTATTAGCTGTTTTTGTTTGAACAAGATGCATGAAATGTATGTTTTGGTTTTCTGATGCACATGTATATGTCCATTTCCTTAGACCTCTTTTAAAGCTTTTTCTTTTGTTGCTAAGTTCCATTAGACTGTTGAGTGATAGCTGCACTGTCACTCACAGACTAAGGTTTGCCATAGCAACATTAAAACAAGAATCTGTTTTCTGCTGGTTTTTGAATTTGGGATTTGTAAAGTTTTATGTATGTTTTTTTTTTCTTTTGATTTCTTCAATCGTACAGATAAGCTATTCATAACAGTGTATTGTTTTTGTTAGTAAATTGTTGGATTTAGCATCCATTATTTAGCACTAGAAGTTAGAGTTAGTAAAATTACCCCTCCTACAGTATGACCATTCAATCTCATCCATTGTGGTTTGAATGATCAACTATGACAGCCTGCAATGTGATATCATGTGGCGAATGCATCTTCACAGTACACAATCAACCCTCCTACTGTCTTACCATTCAATATTATCCACTGTGGTTTTGAATGATAGATAAAGTAAACTATACCAGCCTAAAATATATCATGTGGTGAATAATACACACGTACACAGTTCTGTGCACAGCTGTGCCACCATGCAAAACCAGTGCAGCTGAATAATGGCTCAAAGAGTAGGAGGGTTAATGTATACGGTGCAGGTAGAAAAATAAGATGGACATCCCAATGCTAAGATGTAGTGCTTGTGTTTGTTATGAAAGTAAATGTAGACACTTTTTGTTACAATGCAAACAATTTGTTAATGGCCTCACGTTTTGACCCTAGCAGAGTCAATTTTAGCCTTTGAGAAAGACTCTGCTAGGGTCGAAACGTGAGGCCATTAACGATTTTTTTGCATTTATACTACAGGTCCTTGTGGTTGGTAAGCAGTTTGCAACAGCTAAAATTATTTTTTCACTTTTTGTTACACTTAGAAATGAAGTCAAGTTGAATCTTAAGATGTTTATGCTGATGATCCTTTCTCTTTTCCTTCACTAGGAGAGCATAATGCATCATGGCCACTGTGCATCAGCATCTTACCTCTTTCAGAAGGATAAATTTTATGATATGTCTTACGACACAGGAGATAAGTCAATCCAATGTAGTCGTAAGGTTGATGCTCTCAAACTCTGGATCATGTGGAAAGCTAAGGGAAACCATGGCTTTGAGGCAGAAATCAACCAAAAATTTGAAAACTCAAGGTTCGGATGATCAAGTAAATTAACTGAAATGATGATGTTTTACATATACTAAATGATTGATTGATTAATTGATTGGTTGATTCATTCATTGATCCATCAGTTTGGCACTGACGCCATGAACTGACAGTTAATGTCAGTAAATGTCAGTAAAATCTATCCATTGGAGAAAACGGTTTCTAAAGCTGAACACTTTCAAAACAAAACAGTTATTCTGTGTTGAATTTCAAGTTGGAATCAATCAATCTATCCTTAGAATCTCAAACTACAAGCAGCTAAGCTTCACGTCCAGACAGGATTGAGAACATTTTAAAACACCACTTTGCTTTAAAATTTTAGAGTGTTTTCAACGGGTTTTCTCACCGTGGACTCTTGATGCTTTGAACTTGATAAATATACTGCTTTTGACTGTTTTGCATCCTAAATTAATAAGCAATAAAGGAAGAAAGGTACGTGTCAGTTCATGAAACCAAAACAGAAGCAAGACATTATTTCTGTTCTCACAAAGTGACACCCTTTAATGTATTACAAAGTAAACACAATCACCTCAGGAAACTGCTTTACTAGTTTCTGATGATTGATTGATTGATCCATCAATTTATTGATTGATTGAGTGAGTGAGTGAGTCTGATTGATTGATTGATTTATTGACTGATTGATTGATTTATTGACTGATTGACTGATTTGTTTAAGTGTTGCTTCTTCTGCCTTCCTCTGTTAACAGATATGGCTTATGTTTAAAGAGTTTTTTTAAATGAAAATCACTCAAGACAAAAGAGGGCAGTAAAGATGAGGCTACAAGGAAGATATAGGGTGCTTTCGATTAGCTTACACGTGTAAGTAAAGCTTACACGAGAGCATTCGATTAGCCATCATGTGATACTCATGTCTGCCCCCGGTGTATGCCACCACAGCCCCAGCTCGCGAGCGGGTCTCTGGTGGCTGCTCGGTGTAATGACGTAGCACGGCTGCAGGCCCACAGCGGGGAACAACCTTTAACCTTATTTTTTCCAGAATGTCAAGTGAATACACCACAGCGTTCGATCAGCCCCAAGTCGTGGCTACCACAAGTGTAACCCCCCCGGTATACACGGGGAAGCTAATCAAACGCACCCATAGAAATGTTAAAGGGGTTGAAGTTATCTGTTCACTGATGAGCTATCTTAGGTACAGTGTTGATGATGTTCATAACAAAAATGCTTTTATCTTGAAAAAAACTTATTCACCTAGAGCTCCTAATTTTGTTTTCTGTAATTATAGGCACATGGCGGACTTGATAAAAAAGCGTGACAACTTCAGACTTGTAATGGAGGTAACTTAATGTCTGATTTCCTTTCTGTATTCCACCTAAAAAATCATACTCTTTCAAAACTGTCTTGATTTTCGTTGTCATTGCCTTGAAAATGTCTTGACTAGTCAAGCAGACAATATTTTAAGATGGTAAAGTTTAAAGAAGAATTTGATATTTGATTGTTTTGTTCAGCCACAATGTACCAATGTTACATTCTGGTACATACCAGCGAGCCTACAATCCATGCCTGAGGGACCCGAGTTTTGGAAGAAACTTTCCAAGGTGAGCTTGTTTATCATTTTAAGACATGAATATTACGCTCATTTAGGCTCCAGGAGGCTTTCTCTCTTCAAGGAAAATGACATCATTGATATCTGTCTTGTGAACTCGATAAGAAGGCTAGTTAACTTGGCGCCAAATCTTGGATATAATTACAGTCATTGTCTATATCTGTCTTTTCTAATACGTAAGTTAAACCCCTTCCAGTGCATAATAATAAAAATAATAATAACTAGTTCTTATATAGCGCATTTCACAATAACGTCTCAATGCGCTTTACATTAGTGCCCTGGTCATTGGGCCAATAACGTCCCTGTAATCTTTCTCAGCTCCCTGGGGAGTATACAGCCCCGAGCTACCGTGGCGCTCTGGAGGCTTTTTCAAACACAATATCAACCTCTACCCTCGCAGGTACTCATTTATACCCCTGGGTAAAGAGAAGCAATTATAGTAAAGCATCTTGCTCAAGGACACAAGTGTCATGACCGGGAATCGAACCCACACCCCGATGACTTAACCACCAGAACTTGAGTCCGGTGCACTAAACCGCTCGGCCACGACACGCTACAAGCAAAATACCTCGGAAAGCTTAATAAAGCAAGCCTGCTTTTCCGAGCTCTGGCGCAGCTTCCGAACTCCTCTGAAAGAAAGGAAGGCTTCTACTCGCGGGAAACTGCTCCATCTCACTCATTGCCCTGTATTAAACCGTGCTTAACAACTGCAGCTGTCCGAGATATCTGAGTTCACGTATATTAATACACACAGCTAAGAAGGTTTTACTTTGAAGGCTAGTGCTAAGATTATTGTTAACTATTCAGAAATTAACGATACAAAAAGGAAAATCATTCATTCACGGAGGACCTAACTTTTCACTGTTCACACCCACTGACCTGATAACCATATGCGGTCATCCACTTCTACATGTAACTTTTGTAAACAATGAACAGCGCCCCCATTTGATGGAATTAATGAACAAAACCGTGTATCACAACATCTGTCTTTTTATTTTGTGAAACCCCTTCCCCGCCCCCTCCGCCACTGCCCTGTAAATGTACATTCCTCCTGTTTGAAATATTTAAAGTGTCCTGTTTCACAAATCCATGTGTGTGACTTACTGGAACTTTTTATACTATAAATGTGAATTTGATTTTTTGGGGTTTTCGGCCAATCAGATACTTCATAAGCAATTATGAATAATTATTAATAAAATGGAAATGAAGTGAACAATGAAAGACATTGTACACCATTCACAGCAGCTGTGTAATAAATATAGATACTGATAAATATGTAGAACTGTATGAAGTATTAATTTTATCTTAGACAATTGTTTAAGAAACAACTTTGGCTGTCTTACTGAAGTGCGTCTTAATGAAAAATATTACAACTTTTTTCCCTTGTGGAACTACAGGTGGCGCCCATCATCAAGGAACGCATGATGAAGAATGGGACCATGATGATCGGTTACCAGCCGCTAGGAGACCGTGTGAACTTTATCCGTATGGTGTATGCCAATCATGCGACCACCACACAAGATGTTGAGTGGATCGTTGATGAAATAGAGAGGCTTGGACATGATATTGTAATTGCAGATTGAGAAGGATTCTTTTTGATGCCAATGTGATGGACAATCAGCCATTTTTTTTTGTTATTTTTATTTTATGCATTGTATCTCATCTTTATGTTCAAAGAGAGAAAACATTTATTTAATTTGTCGGAAAGAATTTTCTCCCTGAAAGCTGAGGAACTGATGCATTCTCAGGCTTCAGTTTCTTTAGGCTGGACCAATTAAAAAACATAACATAACATAACAATTAGAATTTGTAAGGCGCTATTCCATCAAGAACATAGCGCGCACGAAAGAGATTAATATGGATAAATGTGAGTCTTTAGAAATTTACGAAATAAAGATAAACTAACCAATTCCCTACCAACAGCAGGAAGATTGTTCCAAAACATTGGACCAGCTACACTGACAGCTTTTTGACCCAGAACTCTGTGCGGGGAACAGTCAACGGTAGATGTTAGATTCTATTGTGGGCAGCATACAAACCATATGGTTTTTCGTTTCATAAGTGCACATTTTCAAGAATGGTTGATTTACCTGGGAAAGTGATACAAGATGAGGTGGTGCACATTGCTGCCAGACCATGCCAGGAACACTAGGGGAAGCCCCTTCTCTTTACGAAATTGTACTGGGTTCTTTTATGTGCATTACACAACACACAGGACCTCTGGCTTTACGTCCCATCCGAAGGATGAAGCAGTAATGGTTAAGTAACTTGCTTAAGGACACAAGTGTCAGGACCGGGACTCGAACCCACACTCTGCTGATCAGAAACACCAGAGCTTGAGTCCGGTGTTCTTATCCGCTCAGCCACGACACGCAATGTTTGCCTGCGGATGTTTCCTGAAGGACTTGGGGGGAAAGCACCGAGTATACAGTGTTTATCGCACATCGGTGTTTGGTTAAAACCTAGATACAATACACCCTGCAATAATTAAAAGCATTCTTAAATGGTGGTTGAAGACTTCCTCAATGCCACTCTTTTATTCTCTTAATAATGAGCTGTGGTTTTAGATTGGTTGTTAGCAGAGTATTTAAAAGTTGTTGGTAAGGTAAAAACTAAAGTGGATGTTACAAAAACTGTTTTGTATTGAATAGAATGTTTTGTTTGGATTTCTCTTTGTGATGGAATCATCACTTGATGTAATTTGACTGAAATATGTCTTGTTATTCTAGTTTTTTTAATACTTGACCAAAAAATGGAACTTACATTGCCACTTAGAGAGACCTTGAACCTCATTGTGGGTGGATTGGTTAAAATAGTGTTGGCATCTGAGTAGGGTCTATATAGTCTGGTTACGCTAGAAAGTAACTGTTTGGCAGCTGCTCCACCCACCAATTGGATTGTCTACGTGTAAAACATTTGTATTCTAAATAAGACTCCAGACGTAAAATTCATTAAGAAAGCCCATGGGTAATCTACGTCCTAGACAGTCTTGCTCATCTCTCAAGGAAGTAGAATATTTGCCAAGAAGTATTGCTAAATTATTTACAATTTTGCTTATATTCATTGATGTGATTATTAGAGAAGGTTTACAACAATTTTAATTTACTTTATCCCAAATATGAAATAATTGGAGTGCCATGGTCAGGGTTTAAGTTCTGATTTGTGTAATCAGGATGCAAGTTTCGAATCCTCAAGACATTTGCATCATTGAGCAAGACACAAAGGTAGAATTGGTGCTCATCCTGGTAGGGAAAACAAAAATGTCTTAATGTGCAAATATTCAAAGTTGGGCAACTTGAAGGAATTGGAATGTTTTAAGGTACAGGCGCGAGAAATAATAAGAAAGTATATTCAGAAATTATATTTATAGATAATTTACTGAAAAGAAGAGCAACTCGAGAATATGTATGTAAAATATGCCAAGTTTAGTCAAATACACTTAATGTCTTATATATTTTAAAATATTTTTGGGTGTGAAATAGTTTCATTTTTACAACTGCAAAGACATGATGCTTTTATGGAGTAACTTATTAGCTGTAATTTTGTGTTCCTTAAAAATAAAAACTATTTTCAGAAATGAAAACAATTATTACAACTTTAACTCAAAATTATGCTGTTATAAAATAAACAACTAAATTTAGATTTATGTTACTATAAAATGTTACAAATCATTAAAGAAAAAAAGACACTTTACATAATCATAATTTGGCTAATATTTTGTTTTTATTAATTATTCCTCGTCAGGAGCCCAGCAGAATAATGTAAGCAATTAACATGCAAAACTGTTTCAAGAAAACCGAGTGTGAACTTTTGGAAAAAAAATTCTGCTGTTCATAACTCGTTATAGTAAAGTTTCATTCCACAAGAAAAAGTCTCCTTTTTTCATTGTTCACCCCTTGCTTATTCTGACTGCATTGTGTTTCTCTCTTTTCACTTCTTTCCACATGACTGCTTCTTTTACTCCAGTATACTTGCATGTGTGTGCTGTGTTATTAAGCCTTTGAAAAAGACTCTGCTAGGGTCGAAACGTGAGGCCATTCATGTTTTGCATACATTTATACCATAGATCATTTTGGTTGGTAAGCATTGTGCAACAGCTCATTCTATTTGATATAGCATTAAACATACCACTTATCAGTGGCGTAAGTCGGCATTTAGAGCCACAGTCGGCAAATTGAGCACCAAACTTACCCGAGTAAGGGCTCGGGCTGAACACAAATCCATTCAGCAAGCCTAGAGATTTGCCGACTGGATTTGCCGAGTGAAAATTTTAGTTTAATCCTTGTCGTGTGAGAAGTCAAACTTTGAATTACCAAATTTAATATTCTCGGCAACGTGCAGAAATCTACGCTCTGAAAACGCTAAAAATCGTAGAGCGTCCGAGGTCTTTGCCCCAGGACTCCCACTAGAAATTGTGTCTATTTACTCCAACAGGTGGATTCGCAAAAAAAATCTGTTTTCAAAGCTTGCATTTCGAATATGAGTCGACTAATGCTCAGCATCTGAGGGCCATTTTAAACCTTTGAGTCACCGAAAAACCTCATGAGCACTCACATGAGACCCGTGTCAGTGTTCCTTTACTTTCATTTGATAGTGTCAGTCGGCAAATTTAGGCTTCCACAACTCCGCCAAAAAAAGTGTCTTCGCTACGCCGCTGTTTGAATGCTCACTACCTAACCTGATGGGACAAAGTTTTGTAGTCTAAGAGCCCAGCAGAAGGTTGTCGATCATCCCGTCTCTCTGCCAGGCACCCAATGACTTCGTTACAGGTGCTCTTTATTCCAGTCCAGTCTAGATAAATTATAAACTTCACTTAAAAGAAAGAGACAAAGTTTGGTCACTTCAAACCAATAATATTATTGTAGTTTATAAAATGATGGATTAAATGTCATTAGGAAATTGTTTTATTTACTTTAAAGTTTAGTTGAGCATTGCTTTGTACATTTCTTTTGAGACACAAATCTATGGGTTATTATTTAACCCTGCATAACACTATACAAATATTGGATGCATGTCAGTGCATTGTCGCAGACTATAAGATTTCACCGAGTTATTAAAGTCTACGACATTCAAGATTTGTTTTTACATAACTCACACTTAGATCCTTGTCATGTGATTTTTTTTTTCACAAAAAAACCCAACAAAATAGACGTATTTCCTTGCCACCGCAAACTCTGAAAATTCTTTAAAAATCATTTTAAACAACATGGACAACACCATGTAAACACCAACCCACTGATCTCTACTGATCAACCGGCAATATTACTCTATAAAGCGATATATCTAAGGTACTCTGGTAAACTTTCTACAGTATTTCTACCGTGTAAGGTCTCATTTCCAAAATTCAGTATTATTCACTAATATTATATTTTTGACTCGAGTTCTTTATCAAACCTCGGTGACCCTGCTGGTCTTAAATGGTGGATGAAGACTTCCCTAATGCCACTCTTTTATTCTCTTAATAATGAGCAGTTTTAGATTGGTTGTTAGCAGTGTGTGTTAAAATATTAAAAGTTATTGAAATTGAAAATACTTCAAACTGCAAGGACAAAACTAAATTGGGTATAAAAAAAACTATTTTTGCATAGAATGTTTTATTTGGATTTCTCTGTGTGATGGAATCATCACTTGATGTAATTTGACTGAAATATGTCTTATTATTCTAGTTCTTTTAATACTTGACCAAAAAACTGGAACATACTTTGCCACTTAGAGAGACCTTGAACCTCATTGTGGATGGATTGGTTAAAATAGTGACATCATGTGAGAAGAGTCTATATAGTCTAGTTACGCTAGAAAGTAACTGTTTGGCAGCTGCTCCACCCACCAATTGGATTGTCTACGTGTAAAACATTTGTATTCTAAATAAGACTCCAGACATAAAATTCATTAAGAAAGCCCATGGGTAATCTACGTCCTAGACAGTCTTGCTCATCTCTCAAGGAAGTAGAATATTTGCCAAGAAGTATTGCTAAATTATTTACAATTTTGCTTATATTCATTGATGTGATTATTAGAGAAGGTTTACAACAATTTTAATTTACTTTATCCCAAATAAGAAATAATTGGAGTGCCATGGTCAGGGTTCAAGTTCTGATTTGTGTAATCAGGATGCAAGTTTTGAATCCTCAAGACATTTGCATCATTGAGCAAGACACAAAGGTAGAATTGGTCCTCATCCTGGTAGGGAAAACAAAAATGTCTTAATGTGCAAATATTCAAAGTTGGGCAACTTGAAGGAATTGGAATGTTTTGAGGTACAGGCGCGAGAAATAAGACATTATGTTTAGAATTTATATTTATAGATAATTTACTGGAAAGATGAGCAACTCGAGAATATGTATGTAAAATATGTCAAGTTCAGTCAAATACACTTCATGTCTTATATATTTTAAAATATTTTGGGGCGTGAAATAGTTTCATTTTTACAAATGCACAGACATAATGCTTTTATGGAGTAATTTATTAGCTGTAATTTTGTGTTCCTTAAAAATAAAAACTATTTTCAGAAATAAAAACAATTATTACAACTTTAACTCAAAATTATGCTGTTATAAAATAAACAACTAAATTTAGATTTATGTTACAATGAAATGTTACAAATCATTAAAGAAAAAAAGACACTTTACATAATCATAATTTGGCTAATATTTTGTTTTTATTAATACTTCGTCCTTAGGAGCCCAGCAGAATGACGTAAGCAATTAACATGCAAAACTGTTTCAAGAAAACCGAGTGTGAACTTTTGAAAAATTGTTCTGCTGTTCATAACTCGTTATAGTAAAGTTTCATTCCACAAGAAAATGTCTCCTTTTTTCATTGTTCAGCCCTTGCTTATTCTGACTGCATTGTGTTTCTCTCTTTTCACTTCTTTCCACTTGACTGCTTCTTTTACTCCAGTATACTTGCATGTGTGTGCTGTGTTATTAAGCCTTTGAAAAAGACTCTGCTAGGGTCAAAACGTGAGGCCATTAATGTTTTGCATATATTTATACCATAGATCATTTTGGTTGGTAAGCATTGTGCAACAGCTCATTCTATTTTCTATAGCATTAAACATACCACTTATCAGTGGCGTAAGTCGGCATTTAGAGCCACCGTCGGCAAATTGAGCACCAAACTTACCCGAGTAAGGGCTCAGGCTGAACACAAATCCATTCAGCAAGCCTAGAGATTTGCCGACTGGATTTGCCGAGTGAAAAATTTAGTTTTATACTTTGTCGTGTGAAAAGTCTATTCCATTTCACAAGGCAAAGCTGAGTTAAATGGAAAAGCCAGATTTCACCGAGTTATTAAAATCTTCGACATTGTACAAATGAACTGCATTCAAGATTTGTTTTTACATAACTCACACTTATATCCTTGTCATGTGATTTTTTTGTTCGCAATAAAAACAAAATACACGTTGCCACCACAAACACTGAAAATTCTTTAAAAATCCTTAACAACATGGACGACACCCCCTCAAAACTTCATCAACTTATGATTTTTTTTTTTTTTTTCGTTTTGTACACTCCAAAAATCTGTACAGATGTGTTCACTACCCATCAATAGTTATCGCTGAACATTATGCTGGGGACAAAACGAGGAATCGAACCATCCACCCATTGATCTCATTTTTTCTTTGGAGTTGTCGGTAGTGTTCCCATGTATTTACTGATGATGGATAACATCACTTCATCAGCTCCACCACCTATTGATAGAAGCCTAATAGAAAAATGAAAAACCAAACTAGAAACTTCAATAACAATAATTTGTGTTTGTCAGTTTGTAGTGTAATAGATAGCCTGGGGCGGATCCAGAGGGGGGGGGGGGGCATGAGGGGCGCACGCCCCCACTATTTTTTCTTCCGAAAAAAACCCAAAAACACTAAATTGAAAGAGAGACCCTTTTTGGTTAATTTTATTGAAAAGTGCACTTCTGTAAACATGTAAAATTGTTCATGCTTTTCAGGACATTTGAGGGCCCTGGACCCCACGCTGTTAGGGCTTCGCGCTACGCGCTTGCAGTAGCCACAACTTGCCTTCAATCATCATTTGCTGCTTAATCGGTAAATTTCACGCCCACTGCCCCCCCCCTTCATTTGGAAAATCCTGGATCCACCCCTGATAGCTGCATATGACATGGTGAAGTAGTTACATAACCAGGGGAGGGAGTACAAATTAATAGTTTGATACATTAAATAGCCGCACACCCCCCCCCCATAACAAACAAAACATCATGTGTTTGCCCCCGCTTGTTCCCAACCCCCAACCCCCCCCCCCCCCCCCCCCCCCAAATGAAAATGTCTAGTTATGTCACTGTATTTAAGGGCTTGAAATATCCACTGGATCACCAGGACACTGGCCCTAATCGATTTCACAGTTACTAAGTTCGTTGGAGATTTCTTGGTAGCTGCATTCCATAACGCTGTAAGGTACTTTGATTCTAGGTCTAAAGACGTCTAATAAACGTCAGTTTTGATTGGATCCTGCCAATATGAGGTTAAATTTCCTTACCTGAAGTCTCTGTAGAATCTGCTGACCAAGACTTCACTAGTGAAGCCCATACCTCCCCAGTATTGCAAACAGGAATCGGAGACTTCTCTACTGAGTCGACCTGCTTTCAGCTTAGCCATAGAAGCCAACTTGGTTACGTCTTTGCCCTGGTTATAAAGACCTTAAATGTACGGAGAAAGAGAAGACGGCTTTTCAAAATACTTTATATAAGAATGAACAAAGTTTGACTTTCTTTAACTCCAACATTTTACAATGTTTTAGAGTGAAATTTTGAGATAACCAATGCACAACTCTACTCACATGTCCTTAGCTGGGAATCGAACCAGGGCCACATGTTGAGAGGCGAGCGCTTTACGCACACCCCACTCATACCACGGCACCCATGTCACCCAATGCCACCTGTGCCAACTTGATCCCCAGAGATTGAAGTTTTCCCAGGGCAATTCAGATTTGAATAGGAACAATATAATGCCTGAGTTTGAACTGGAACCAGTGAAGACAACGGCAGCAAGTTAAGAAACTTTGTACTCACCGATAGTTCTGTAGAGTAGAGATCTAAGCGACTCAACCTCAGTCAGAAGCTCAGCGAGACGATAATGAACTACTTGATTATCCAAAATAGACTTGCCAAAGGCTTTTCTCTGTCTGGTATAATTGATGGTCTCAGCAATTATACTCTCCAGTGGTACTAACACTGTAAATGAACATTGGCAAAAAAGTTAAAATCAAGATATACTTGGTTTTGTCTAAGGCCCGTTTCAAACGACGCGCTATTTCCGTGTCAAATATTCTGATTTTTTTCTCGATTCGACACAGCTGGAGCACGACATTTAACACCACTTTTGGAATACGGCGCAGGGCGCTTAGCTCAACCATGACTCGACAGGCACTGCCGTGCTATTGGCAAAGTTTGGCAGAAGCACGCCAATGCTGCGATATTGCCGAATTCAAATGATTTGAATTCGACATGGGAAGAGGGCGACGTTTGAAAAGGCCCTAAGCAGAATAAAACTCAAACAGTGTGCCTTAATATGTTGGCAAATTAGGGGTCATTAATCCAATACACTGTTTAGTCTATTGGTTTTAGAACTCTTGTACTAATAAATGTAAAACACAACTTTCATCAATCCTCTTTATGCATAAATTGGAGGGTATAAAACCTGGCTATATCAATTCAAATAATGCTTCAAGTATGGAAGAAAACAATGGCCCCACCCCATCCCAGCCCCCATCCATCGGCAAATGACCCTCTCAATCTTTTCCTTTATTTCAATAATATCTCTTTTTCCCACAGCCAATCAAATCAATGCTTACCTCCCGCAGCTGCCCACATTCTCTCTTCTTGAAACTGAAGCATCTGATAGGTGAATCCCAAACCCTCCTCACCAATCCGATTCTTCTGTGGTACTCGGACGTCTTCAAAGAATAGCTGGGCAGTGTCTGAGCTCCACATGCCAATTTTGTCGATCTTTTTGGCTCTTACAACACCTAGCAAGAACAAACAACACCAGAATTTTTAGGGGTAATCTTAAAGTGCGCACAAAATATACTGAATGAACTGCTAGGTAAAGTTAAATAAGAACTTTAAAAACAACCAAGTTGACAAGGCTTTCGAGATCTTCCTCAGACCCAACATCCAGCTCAGGATGAGTCACAAAAAACACCTGCCTGACACAAACGTTACTGTATTTGTGACATTTGAAAATAAACCAATAGAATAACAATAGAAAGAAATTTGACTTACCTTTCGTGTCCATTGGGACACATATCAGAGACTTGTTTTGATGGAATGGTCCACTGCTTGTATTGGCAAGGAGACAGCACCAGTCTGCTTTAATCCCATTGGTTATCCACATCTTACCACCGTTAATGATGTAGTCTCCATCTCGTTTCTCGGCCTTAGTCTGTATGCCTAGCATTAATATAAAGAAAAGAAAAGCAAAACGTAAAAGTCATTTATGTGTCAATGTTACTCAGCCTTTCCTTCAATCATTAATTGCTTTTAGAATACTGGAGTATAAATGGCAAAGTAGTTTCCTTAACAAATATCAATGAAATCTGAACTATGCAGGTATTTCTTCTATGTTTAAACAAGTATATTAATAATAATAATTATCATAATAATACACCATAATATATAGCACATTACACACAGAGTCCAAATGCATTTTACAAAGACAAAAAAAATAAAAAAATAAAAAAAAAATACATTAGTTAACTGTAAACAGAAGGTTTTTGAAGTGTTCCAGAGTTTTAGCGTTCTTAATGTGAGTGGGTATAGTTCATTCCAGAGGGTGTTGCAGTTGAAAAAGCACGCTGACCATATGACCTTGTTGATAATGATGGACAGGTAAGTAGAGACTGTGAGATGGAGATTCATATTTATGGATCAGTATTGAAGATATGTTGGTGCTTGACCAACTGATTTTCCAAGGAAAACATTGCTTTGGTTAAAAAGGTTCAAATAAAAAATTGACAACTTTATGAAGTAGGTTAAGAATATAAATGAGTTCCCAAAGAAACAAACTCCGTCTTACTTGCAACATCTGATCCTGATCCTGCTTCACTAACTCCCAAACAAGCAACGACATCACCAGCGATCGTTGGTGCCAAGAACTCATGCCTCAACTCATCACTTCCAAATCTATGAGATCATTTCAAAATAAAATTTAAAAAAATCAGTATTTCATTTGGGATTATCACTGACAAAGAATGTAAATAGAACATTCAAAACTGAAAAATGTGAAAGCTTTAATTTTAAATAAACTACAGACTTTCAAATAAAAATACTTGAAAATTAATGAATAAATAAAAAGCCTTGCATTGTTTTCAACCTAATTTTCTTCCGATGTTTGTTTGTTTGATGTCATACCTGGCCAATGCTGGTGTTGCCATATCAGACTGAACCCCAACTGCCATAGGGATACCTCCACAGTGTATACTTCCTAATTCTTCAGCCATGGCCATGTTGTAACTAAAATCCAGACCTGCTCCTCCATACTCTGCCAAATGAAGTATTACATGAGTATTTCACGCAGGAAAAGAGAATAATTTTGAGCATTAACAACAATAAAACAAGGCATTTGTAAAAAGCGTTCTACTAGAAACACAGCGCGTCACAAGAGAAGAACAAATGAAAAATAAACAAAAGGTCCAAGGAAACATGAAAGTTTTGATTAAGAGCTTGACCACCACCACCTACTCCTAGAACTATGAGGTTCGTTCCGCTATCGTCTCCACGAGCCTCATAGAGTGATATGTACAAAATCCTATTCGAAACTTTCTGCCCTTCACGTTTACATGGCTACAGTTCTTTTTTGAAATCAGATCTCGCCAAAACTAGGCTCTATGTGTTCTTTCAACTCTGATCGAGCGTTGCACTGGTCCAGAAAATCCACTCCGCAAACTAAAAGTTGTTAAAAAGTGATAAATTCTCACCGTAATTTAGATCCCATTCAAACAGTATTGCAACAAATATGGCGACCGGAGTTGCAAAATTAACTGGTATGCTGCTATGCGGTGCGCTGGTCCTATGGGCTGGTTCCGCGTACCAGTTAATTTACAAATTTTTATAGTTCTAGGAGTAACCACCACCAGGCCCAGGCAGGGTAGAGATCACTTCTCTACCACAGGTTGGTTTTATTACAAATATCTTGATTTGTGCAAAGCATGGAACTGGAAGTATTTACAATACAGTCAGTTTACCAATGTTGAGCTGGGGCTTTAAACATAAATTCTATGTTCTAATCTAGACCCAGTAACTGGGGAGCTGTACTCCATTTTTGAGATTTTGACATTATTGGTCGACCGATAATGTCAAAGTCTCAAAAAAGGAGTACAGAGCCCCAGTTACTGGGTCTATATTACTTATTATAGGCAAAGTTTTTCTTACCTGTTGGTCTGTTCAGACCTAAGAATCCAGCTTGTCCAAGCTTCTTGAAGACTTCATGAGAAGGGAATTGTTTCTCTTCTTCCCACTGATCAACATAGGGATTAATCTCCTTCTCGATTAACTAAATCAAACACATTCATACAAAAAATTTAACAAGAGTATCATTATTTGAATAAGTTAAGTAAATTGTTTTGGGTTGTTGTTGTATTTAAAATTAATCTACAACTTACAAGAAAAATAAAATTGTAAAGTTTTGTTTACCTTGTTAAGAGACCGTCTTAACTCGGCGTGTTGTTCAGTAAAGACAGATTCATTGGTATGTTCTTCAGACGGTTGACCCGCTGACAAATTGCGAATTCCAAAACGTGTAAATCGAACTAAGTCTGTTGTTAATAACCGGCCACATCTGTGGCAATTTCTAACATGTCTAACTACAGTGGACATCGCCATCTTTGTTGTGTAAACCTTTCTTTTACAACGTCACAGCCAGAGTTTTTTTGCCAAGATGGACAAACTACGGGAAGCCATCTGTGCACAGCAAAACCAGATAATCACAGTTTGCAAAAGTGTCACACAAATATTCAAAAATTGTTTAGAATTTGTTGGAAACATACCAACCAATAATGGGATGTATTTTCTTTAAATAGAAATTTGCAAAAATGATGAATTTGATCACAACGTCTCGTCAACAAGACTTGAAGGTTTTGCTACATTGGCCGTTCATACCAACCAGCACGGTTTGTTTATCAACAGTAGAAAGGTCTATAGAAAGGGCGCCACCACTTGAGCCTTTGTGGTCACTATCCTGCCCCCTTGGTGATTGATTGGCAGTCTTGTTCGGGTAATGATAGTGGTCTTCTTAATGCTGATTCAGGGATTAACCAGACTAACGTATTTGTAAACATCACCACAAGGCGAAGACGTATGCAGCCGGCCAGAAGCGCGCCATCCAACTTGTCTATTTGAAGTGGTCTTGTGTCAAGTCGGTGCATAGCAAAATAAGATGTCTTGCAATTTTTCCTATTTTCTTGCGATAAAAACCGTTGTTTGCTCCTACGTTTTGATCATTTGCTGTCGTTCCTTTGATGAGAAGGTAGACAACTGCTTCTAAGCGGTACAAGTGTGGCAATCTGTATTTGGGTACCTGCCTCTTTTGCGTGAACAGTTGCCATATCTCAATTCTGTATTCCATTCGTATCCTTGGCAACGCCTAATTCCGATGTGGTTTATATGTGACCAGAGCTAGCTACGAACGATCAGACGGGGACTAAATAGCAGACTGAAACATCTACCATGGCTGAGCAAAGTGATAGGATTCACAAGGCGCTTATCGCAGTCAACTGTTTTTATGTGGTAAGAAACCCTTTTTTGTAATTTTCTTAGCAAGGTCAGGGCCAGGCGTAGTCCTGATTGTGTCCCAATCCGAAGCAAATTCTTAAGGATGTTGATTTATGATAATAAGATGATGAATCAGCAAGGTGCATGTATGGGGGTGACCTTGGCCTCGCTGAGGATCTTTGGATCTTTATTTATCAATCCAACTCGCATAATAATTACTTCTCTTTGCTATTTTGGAAATTGTGTTTGAGTTTTTTTTTAAATGTGTGTTAACTCCTCAGGGACAGACCAACCTAGGGTCAATGATAACTCATTTTTGTTTTGATGAATATTAAAATAAGATGATTGAATGAATGAATAAATAGTTTGTAGCATCAGCAAGAGTTAAATATAAAGGACTAGGACTCAGAGCATGGGGTTTCATGAGGGTGAAGAGGGATGATGGAGTGAGATGTGGAGAAAAAATTATGGTCATTTGCTAATGGGAATGTGTACATAGAATTCTAGATGGTTGGTTTGAGAAGGGAGTGGTGTGTGGTGGTGATTTTGGATGATACAGGTGGTAATGCATGGTGATAGCTACAGTGTTCAGTGTAATGGTGATGGTAAGAATTGTGACCATGGTGATGGAATGACTGGTGAGTGGTGATTGGTGATCAATGGTGATAATGGTGATAATGGGATTTGGAATGGTGAGTGGTGAGTGTTGTGATGGGTGATGTGAGTGGGGATGGTGATAATGGGATTTGGAATGGTGGGTGGTGAGCGTTGATGGGTGATGTAAGTGGGGATGGTGATCATGGGATTTGGAATGGTGAGTGGTGAGTGTTGTGATGGGTGATGTGAGTGCGATGGTGATAATGGGATTTGAAATGGTGAGTTTGTGATGGGTGATGTGAGTGGGATGGTGAAAATGGGATTTGGAATGGTGAGTGGTGAGGTGACATGAGTGGGGATGGTGATAATGGGATTTGGAATGATGAGTGGTGAGTGGTGAGTGTTGTGATGGGTGATGTAAGTGTGGATGGTAATAATGAGATTTGGTATGGTGAGGCGAATGTTATGATGGGTGATGTAAGTGGGGATGGTGATAATGAGATTTTGAATGGTGAGTGGTGAGTGTTGTGATGGGTGATGTAAGTGGGGTGGTGATAATGGATTTGGAATGGTGAGACGTGAGTGTTGTGATGGGTGATGTGAGTAGGGAAGGTGATATTGGAATGATGAGTTGGTGAGTGTTATGATGGGTGATGTGAGTGGAAGGTGATAATGGGATTTGGAATGGTGAGTGGTGAGTGTTGTGATGGGTGATGTGAGTGGGGAAGGTGATATTGGAATGATAAGTTGGTGAGTGTTGTGATGGGTGATGTGAGTGGGGAAGGTGATAATGTGATTTGGAATGGTGAGTGGTGAGTGTTGTGTTGGGTGATGTGAGGGGGATGGTGATATTGGAATGACAAGTTGGTGAGTGTTGTGATGGGTGATTAATGTGAGTGGTGATAGTGACCATGGTGATACAATGCCCGGGTAACATGGGCCCAGTGATGAGTCTTGGTGAGTGGTGAGTTGGTATGGTGATGGGCTGGAGTTGTGATAGACATGGGTTTTGGATGAGGACTGATGGTTTTGATAGTAAGTGGTGAGAAGCGATGAGTGGTGAATGAGACGGTGGATGAGATTAGGAATGGTGATTTTGATAGTGAGTGATGATCTAAGTGTTTGTACTGACATAATAGTGATGAAGTGACAATGGTGATAGGATTTGGGATGGTGAGTGGTGAGAAATGATGAGTGGTGATGGAGATGAGATTAGGTATGGTGATGTTGATAGTGGTGATGAGTGCTACAAGTCGTGGTGATGGAGGTGATAGTCGTGATGTGACCATGTGATAGAATTTGGGATGGTGAGTGATGATGGAGATGGGAAATGGGATTAGGAATAGCGATTTTGATGGTGAATGTGTGTGGCTAGATCACAGTGGTAGGTAGGGCCTTAGGTAGTAGGAATACTGATAGGCCTTTTTGAATGGTGATAACTATGGTGAGTGTAAGTGGTGATGAGTGATGGGGGTTTAGTGGAAGTGATGGTGAAGGAAATAAAGAACCTTCTTAGGGCCATGTCACACGAGGCAATTTACAGGCAACCAGTTCCAGGCAATCTCTAAGAGGAAAAGGCATTCACAGTTGAATGTTCACTGAATTTTCTTGAGGAATTAAAGACATTGTCAGAAAAATATTCCCTGTGTTGCCAAAGTGTTCCTTTTGCATGTGACGGTGCAGTTGGTTGCCTCCAAGTTGCAGGTAAAAATTGCCCCGTGTGACAAGGCCCTGAGAGTGACAAAGATGATGTGACAGAGTGGTTGGTGATAACACTGGTAGTGGTGTATGGTGGTTGCTATGGTGGTACATGTAGTTGCCATGGTGATTGTGATGATGGTGTGAGAATCAGATTACGTTGTGGTATAATATTGGTAATGATGATTGAAATGTTGGTGGTGATATAATGACAATGGTGGTAATAAGTGGTGATGATGGGACCCAATGATTTCATTTGGCACATATTTTTAAATTCTTTTCCTCACAATACTGAGAAAAAAATGAAGTAACGATTTTGAAATTTACACGAAATTTACAATAATAATGTGTATAAATATAAATTGCTGTACATTGTGCTCCTCCATAATTATTGCAAGTGGATTTGATGTTTCAATTTCACAGTATACGCACGGGCTTACAATTTGATAACCAAATACCATTATCAAAATGGATTCTTGGTATCATTGCAACTGAGTAAACTGAGAAGGTCATTCCACGGAGAGAAAGAACTCCTCACCAGGCAATGTCCAATGAATCTCAGTAATTAATTATCTATTAAACCATAGAACGCTTCCAGCTGAAGTCAGTCAAGCATTAAAGGCTCATTCCAATGTAATGGATGGGGGAATCTGGTGAGAGTGGTGTCATATTTCACAGAATTATCAAAGCATTTGATATAATAAAAGCAGTTTGTAAATAATTTACTTTGTCCAGAGATCACAGTGATGGGAAAGTAGTTGTTTATTTGTTGTGAAGAGCAGATTGGTGAAGAGTCACTGTGGTGGTGGTTGGGCTAGGTTTTACATTTAAAATCAGTGTGTAAAATATTTCATTCAAAGATAATTTATTCGTGTTAGCAAAGTGGTGAATATTTCTTATAAGAGGCGGGGGTGGGCAGGTGTTATTTGTAATATCTATGGGGTATAAGCAACATTTCTTGTCACAGCAGAGAACATTTAGTGAATATTCTGGTCTAGTATTATACTTTGTAAATTGCAAGTTGAGTTCTTTTCTGGCCATGCACACTCTAGCTCCTTATGGACCTCACATCCTTGAAGATAGTGTTTTCCAGCGCCATTCTCTGCATAATAGTCAGTGATATTGATCGAAGCGGACACCTGTGTGATTTGCTCTGGCAATACCTCTGCATATTCATAAGACGTTGAGCGCCTGCTTTCAATCACTCTCAGCTTGTAACTGCTTAGTAACATATCTGGCTTTAAAATACTGCTGATGTCTTAATTCAGTTATTTTCATTACACTTTATTTTTTTCTGGTTTTGATTTTATGTGCCCCATTTTTTCTGTTGATAAATAATTAACTTGGTTAATTTTTTTATATATATTTTTTTATTTTATTTTTTTATTATTATTTTTAGTAATGATTGTTTCTGGAACAATTGATGGCTAATCACCACCAACTTAATCTTGGATATCTCTTTCTTCAATTTGAACTGAATTTATTTTTTATTGCATAGCATACATTTGAATTTGGTTGTAGATGAGTTGATAACCTTTGGGATAAATCATGAATTTGGATAATTACTGTGTCCATCCGTAGTGGATCAGTAATGTATACGGTCCTAGCTAACTGTATTTCTGAAGACCTTTCCCCAATTGTGACTTAATGCAAATTGTATTTAAAAGTGGTTGAACGTGTCTTATACTTCAATGAGACAGAGGAGGCAACCTCAACGCTCCTGGTCATTGCCTTGGTGCCCCTTGAAATATTCCAGTAAATTTATATTTCCCTCATTGAGATGCCATAAAGGAAAGACCTCACCCTTACAAGAACATCATACCTGATTTAAAAGAAGAGGGAATCGTAGCTGAAATATCCTGTAGACAGCACCTGAAATCAGTGACAAAATAGCAGTAAAGACAAGCTTTTAGCAAAATTCTTGTGTTCTGTCAGAATCGTGAAAAACAGGCAATCAGGCACAGACCAAAAATAACCACCTTTGACAAGTTTACAATTAAGTTTGTATTTCTGATTCAGACCCTTTACAACATTTTGATTTGTTGCCTTTATTTGTGGCCGAATAAATTTCTTCCTTCAATACCTATGAACAGACTGTCATGCCCTAGGTTTTAGAGAGGGAAAGATGACCTTTGACTCTTGGGTTCCACCTGAATAATTTAATCTTTAATGAATGAAATACCTCCACCACCCCCCCCCCCCCCCCCATCCCCACGATACTTAAAAAGCAACTTGTCTCGCTTATTAATTTGAAGCAAGGTTTGCCTGACATCAACTGGTGTGTCAAATAATAATTACTGACACTTAAGGAGCAAAGGTTTCATCTAACCATTCATCAGAGTAACCTCAGCTGTTTTATCTTAAATTAATGCCGGTGCAAATTACTGCAAATCTCTGGGTTTCTTGGGAATAAAGTGCTACCACGCATGACAAATTTGTACATTTTCTCAGTGTGAGGGGAGATGTGATCTTATCAGTACGTGTGGTTTATTAAATCTCTCGCATTGGCGTGTTAGCAGTGTTAGGCCAAACAAATAAAACAATTTGTGTTTGGGAGTCATTGATGACGATATGGGATTTTTTTTCTCTCTTTTTTTTTTTAAATAAATAGTTGAACCTTTGACCACTTGACTTAACCTCTTTCCGTTTCTTCACTTTTGTTTCTTTGGTTTTTCATTTAATTTTTTTGGTACCAATGAAAAATAAAAAATCATTATGAGCAAGTTTTTGCTCGTCCAGGCTTGGCTCTTAACTGATCATATTTTTGCCATGGCCTTCATTTCAGCATGTATTCCTGAAAATGTTCTTCATCGTAGTAGAAGAAGGTGCAATATGTGCAAATAAATTCAACTTATTCATGGTTGGTAACTTTGCTAATAACAAAATTCGTGTATCCATTTTATTCAGGGCTCCGATGTATGCCTTTCTTTTTTCGTCCTGGAGTACTTCTGAAATATTTATGAAATACCATTTCAAAGGAAACAATTTTGTAAGAATAATATCATACAAAGTTTTTTGTGTAAATTCTCTATAATACGCATTTTTTGGAATAGTATTTCCTGGTCTTATGTACTTTTCAACATCACAAAAATCAATGAATTTGTTGTGGGAAGAAAACCGAGCTTAATCATCGACTGAACACAGTAAAAAAAATCATCTATTTTGTTGCCGTTTTGCAACAGTGGACGTTTTGTTTAAGATTTCTGCAAATAATACACAATAAACTTGTATAAAACGTATTCACATATCTAAGGGCTTAAAAATAATAATACAAACAGGCATGAAATGAAGCAGAACAAACACAACAATATAATAATACAGTTATGTAAAAAGATGAGATTTTAACATTTTTTGAAGACAATGAGAGAAGGTGCTTCCCTAATGGTATAAAAGGAAGAGTGTTCCACAAACGTGGCCCTGCGACAGAGGAGGAATTGTCACCAAAAGAGCGGCTAGCTTTTGGAACATGTAGCCTGGTGTGATCGGTATGAGATCTGAGAGCAATGAGCATGATTATTAACATTTCGGTTGTTATATAAGACAATATCATCAGACAATATAGAGGAGTCAAATTGCATAAAAATAAAGATTTTTTCATGCAAATATTCGTAAGCAGCTATACAGTTCAGAACGATATTGATTTGACTTTACAAGATGAACTCTCATACAACTGAAATGTTTCTTACACATGCAGCTGAAAATAAACTTGTATCTTCACATCATTCCCTCAAGAACAATTTTTTTAAATGGCGATAAAAGTTTACTTTAAAAGACATTTTCAGAAAATTTACATTTTAGAAACACAATTAGTGCAATTTAATTTTATATTTGCCTACAGTTTATTCAAACTGGCATGCAATTCAAGACTTGGTTCTTTTTTTCATTCTAAATAGAACTTGGACTTAAATTTTTCAAGCGCTAAATCTTTTCCTAGTGTTCATGTTAAATTCAATTCCCAGAATATTTTACCCCGCTCACACACACACAAAAAAGAGAGGATAAATTAACCACGGTGAACTGGGGCAACATGAATCGGCATCCAGCGCACGCTGCAGCAAGATATTAATTGCTGGCCCTCCAGCTTGATTTATTGCACGTCCAACAGCCGACACCGTCAGAGCTGTGATCGGTCCCCCTGCATGATGTCGACAATGATCAACAGGCACACCTCTTAATGAGTCAGATCGGTGATGCTGACACGCTCCTTACCAAACCAAACCAACAACCAAGACAATAACTGCTAGACGCTACCCTGCCTCAACACCTGCATCGTATATCTACAAACATTAGCTGCCCCCGTAGCTTCTTAAAGATCCAAGATATTTAACCAGCCATTTCGAGATGGCTTTTGAATTATCAGCAAAGCATCCTCATTTTATTTTTAAGACAAGATTATACAAATATTCATCACAAAAAAAACATGAATATTTCACATAGAATGTGGAGCCATAATCTTGATGGACATAAGATTTATAAATAATCAGTGACATTAATATTTGTCCCAGTTTTTATTTTTCATTTTTAGGTAAAAACAAAAATTGACCTCCCCCCCCACCCAAAAAAAAGAAAAAAGAAGAAGAAGAAGAAGAAGAAGGAAAGACATTGTTTCAGCCTGTTGCTAAGTAACAATTTTGCCATGTTTATTATCATTGAAACATGTCATGCTGAATTAAAATATAACCAAAGAAAAGTAATTTTAGGGCAGTTCTTTGAACGTATATGAATTACAGACTAGTCCTGATTTGATTATGTGCTTGTCTCTGAGTAGAAAACTTGTAAAATGGCTCTCATATCAGTAAGGGTCGGAGTTGTTTGATAAAACAAGTAACTATAAGTCATTAATCAACAGGCATTGGTTTCAATGTATAGTTTTTTTTCACTTCACTTTATAAGAATACACCCATCCCCAATGAATATATCAGTTGCCCAAAAAACACCATACTTTCCTGAAAAATATAACAATGCTCTTGTGTTTTACAGAAATACAAACAATGTAGGTTGAGAATGGTAACAGTTTAATCATGTAGAAAGGATATTTTAGGTTAATTATCATAATCACGAAGACATGTTTCTCAAAACTCAAAGGTTCAAATGTAGGAGATCTTGCGTTCAAATATCAAGGTGCTTGACATCACGCTATGTAATCTAAGACATCGAAGAATAGAGGTCAATTATTGGACTGGCATGAAATTGATTTTTGTTATTTCTGTTCCATCCAGGAAGAGACTTGTTTGTCTAAATAGCAATAGTTGGGGTCCGTCAACACTGATGGTACCATTGCAATTGCTAGAAGACTATTTTGAAGGGATGCTTTTTTTTCAGTGGTGGATTTAGAAGATCCGATTAATTCAAACTAACAATGCTCCGGAAATATTGCATGCTAACGAGATACGGTTATGTTTTTTATAAACGATTTTTCAATAGTGAGTATTTCTCTTACCTTGAATAGATCGGATTAAAACAATTTTTCCTGATGTAAATATTTTAGATATTTACATTTTCCCAAATAGGTCAAAATTTCAAGTTAAGTAAATTTGAAATTACAATTTAGCAATTAATTCACCGATGGTTAAAAAAACATACATTTTGGCAAAAAAAAGGTACGATTTTCTCAGACTTCAGTCTTCAGACGTATAGCCTTGTTTTAAGTGCTGACCTTTTCATTAAAAGTCGTCTGTTAGAAGAAGTATTTATATTAGATTGACAAAAGTGCACCCTTTCCTAACAGCTTTATGTCACAAAATAATCAAATATCATGTTTTTCTGAAACATTACATATCACACACAATCCTTTGACCTAGATTCTTTTATACAGTCTGATTTTGTTGATCCTCGCATTTCTACTCTGAGAATCTACATCCCCAAAAAATAGTCTCTTGGCATTTTTCGCATCATGTTTCTTTATTAAACTTGTGGGATGGGTTGCCAGTGGCACTCATGCAAGATTGCTATAGATTATCAAAATGACATCAGTTCCTACATGTACCTTCCTCTCATATTTCAACCCCCACATTCTTTGATGGGACTGATTGTTCATGGACATTACTGACTGAAGGAATGGGGTATGCCCGTCTCCCGCTTAACCATAAATTTCAATTTATTTGCATTAAGGAGATGGTTGCAAGCATAATATTTCATTGCTTGAAATCTTATATTTCTATCATCAATCTCAGTTAATGTCCTTTTTTTACATTAATGATGGGAAAGCAACATGTATCATTAATGCAGTGCATGTTTTTGTTGGCAGGAGTCTTGAGGTTGTTATATTAAGTGGCCTAGACTTGCGTGCTTTGAATGTTAAACATTTCAGTTGGATTCTTAACATCAGGTTTCCCTGGACCGTAGAGTATATATATATGAAGAGAGAGCACTCGCTACGTCATGCACAGAACTCCGCTGACCCACCATGGGCGAAAATCCCTATGGGTCAACTGCATACGAATGTCCACTTGGAAAATGTTTGCTGTGTGAACTCATGAGTGACCAGTGTAATATGATTGGTCAGCGCCATTTTCTCAATGGTCAAAATGCCTCTTGTTGGGCCGTGCCATGTCACATCGTTTTGTACGCCCTCTAGTTCTTTTATGTAACTATATATTCCCTGGGGTGGATTTCACAAAACTAGTCCTAACTTAAGACTAGTCCTAACTTATGACAAGTCCTATAAGTTAGGACCAGTTACTCGCCCTAACTCGAGATAAGACTAGTCCCAGCGCCTTGTGAAATCCACAGCTGGACGTATATGTATACGTGACATGGCCAGCATTCACTTGCTGCAAAAACAACTGCACAGTTATCAAAATACTTTGTGCATTTTTGCCCCATATACAAAGTTCGTTCTGATGCATAAGCATCATTGGCAATCTGGACCAAAATTCTTGATGGTTCATACGATTTAGACTGAATCTAGCTCTTTTATAGGGGTAGACATAGCTGACGTCAGAGAGAACCGAAGGCAAAGAGCAGAAAAACCTGCTTGTTTGCTTTCTAAAAATATCTCGGCCCAAGGAGGTCCGACCCATGTTTGAGTCATTCTGAACTGTTATTTTGAACTTATATTCCTCGGTTGTTTGGACAAGAAACCAGCACCCAGACAAACTGGGATTCACCCTCTTGAGTCTTAGCTTTCCAAGACTTAACAATGGCAGATGTAATAGCATCTGCAAAGTCTCTTGGGAAGTATTACTTTATATGGGTCTCAACCCGAGAGGAGACCCTTTGGTAAGATGACACTGTGTAAGCAAAAGTTTGTGATCCTACTTTTCAATGTGTTTATTTGATTTCCTCTAGCAACAGCTCATTTGTCCAATTTGATACGATCAATAACCAACATATTGGTCTTTTTTGCTCCAGCAGAGGATAAATTTGTTTATTTTAAGGGTAAAGAAATTGAATGTTGAAGTAGTAGCGACACTTTGTCTTTAATCTATCTGAATAATATGTGGGTCACAGTTTATTTGTGTTTGATGCAGTAATCCGTATCCTTGTAACCAACCCCCACCCCAACATCTCAATTCTGAAAGTTATGTAGGACACAATACAATCAATGACTTAATTCAGAATTTATTTCACTTTTCCACAGCATGTTGATTAAGTGTTTCCATCAAAAGCATCACTAGACAACTTTTACTTGACAATTTGACAATCTTGCTATGTGATGTACCTTAAGCTGTAGGTTAAATAAAGGACAGAGTTGAACTGGCTCTCTTCTCCGAGTCTTCAAGAAGCCTTAAGTTTCTTCCCCAGGTGCTAATAACACCATGGGATTGCCTAATTTACAACGTGCCTTGAGGGCCTGTCATTGTCAACCGTCTATAACCATGATTGATATTAGTCAGGACTGTCAAACGATCCTCTTACTTCAGATTACTTTCTCACTTTTTCACCCACGGGAGTTTGTGGAGAAAAAAAACATTCACACACTTAAAATATTCCTTGTAAGAAAATATTCAGACCTAAGATACCATGCCTGAAAAGAAAACGTTATTATGACAGTCTGCTGATTACAGTGAAAATTACTCTTTAATTATTGATGAGTCTTGTTTTTACAGGATTTGTATTTACTTTTCATTATGAAGTTATACTTTTTTTATTCGCATTGAATACTAAGAAAATTTATTTTAAAATCTTCATAAATAAATCTACAAAAATAATCAACATCATGCAGTGAATTATCAAAATAATTAAATTAGTTGACCAGCATACTGCCTGTTCTTAAATACTTCCTTTTGTAGAGGTTTGGCATTGCACAGGACCCCCCACCAATATTGGGCTGGTTAGCTCAGTTCGTTAGAGCGCTCGTACGGTATTCGAGAGGTCCAGGGTTCGAGTCCGACATCGGCCAAATTTTCTTTGCTTATTATATATATATATATATATATATATATAACTAGTAGGGTTGATGGCCTTAGCTTTCGAACGTGAGGCATCAACAATTTTTACAATTTGGCTATTTTTGAGAGATAATCCACAATGTAAACTTTAATTTCCTGAGTTTTTACAAAACTACATTCCAAATCAGAAATGTTAAGGGTAACTGAATCCACTAAAATAGACTGAAAGACCCCCCCCCCCAAAAAAAAAAAGTGTCACAGTGGAGTAAAATGGCACTTTGGTATAATGATGTTGATGGTATCCCAGAGCTGTCCCTGCAATTAGTAGCTGGTTCACTGCATACAAATTACCCATATAAAGAGAACCACTATAACGCGTCCATCAGTGACTCAGGCACTGTCACTCAAATAGCTGCATCTTACCGGGTGGAATCATGCTTTAAGATAAGATTCAGCGTTGGAACAGAATAAAAATGCTAAAATTGAGCTTCTTAGTGTACAACATCAATGATGATGTCAACTATACTCAAGAAAGAGATGCAGTTAATATTTAAAGAAAATACCTACTATATTCCCTTAAAGATTATACCATATTATTAAAATATACTTTTAGGTCATTTGGCATGTTTCCAACTTTAAGCTTTAGAATAAAAATCCTAATTTTCTCTGTAAGTCGCCATGAGTTGGCATGTCTTGAAGAAAAAAGTAAATTTATTTGTTTCATAATTTAACAAAGAAAAAATTATGACTACATTTTTTACTTTGACGAGACAGCAATATATAGATGTAATCTGATATTCAGTTTATTGGTTGTGTGCATTCATGGATAGGAATCACGTCTTAAGCTGCGGTTCTTGAAGCATTTCCAATGTTCTTATCCCACCTTTAACTTGGAATTGGGGACAAGGTTGGATGTGACGCGGCTGGTACAAAATAAAGCGCAGTAATAGACAGAGTGATGCAGAAGAAAATGCAGTGGGGATTACCAGGCAATTTCCTCTTCTGTAGATGTCATACCAACCTTGTATAATTAACCCCATTGCCAACCCTGAGAGGATTTTCACCACGATTATAATCTTATTTGTTCAAATATTGACATTTTTAGCTGTAATTTTTTGTCGTATCCATCAATGTGTAACTAGCAGCTTTTATACAGCATGTAGGAGTAATGTATGCAAGTGATTTGCAACCGATATACGTGTTGTCGGGGAATCGTTTACGGTCTTTATAAATTTAAAGGAAATTTTATTTTTATCAATTTACTTTTGAGAGAATTGTCAAAGATCAAAGAGAGACACAAAGTATAAGACTGAGCATGCAAAATTATGTCATTAAATTATCGTTTTATTGTTACTTTGTTAATTTATAACAAGGATAGTCTGAGTTTGATGATTTTTTTTCACAGGTAATTATAATTTTGAGTCCCTTAAAAATACTGAGACGTTTATTAAATGATTGATCACAAATATTTAGAACCTTTTTACATGACAAAATATAGATTGATGAAGCGTGCTGGTAATATTTTAGTCACTTAAAGTAATGGAACATCATTGTGTTTTGAAAGAACATTCATTCAATACATCAATAGAATGACGGCTCTGATAATTAACATTAAATATTTTTCAGCGTGAGAAACTTTTGAGACAGAAAACCTCGTCAAAGTCTTGAGGCTAAGACTCATTTTGTAAAAAACCTGTTAAAACAACCCACATGTATAAGTATGAAACATGATGATGTAGTGATGCACTAAACATCTACAGGGCTTTTGACTTTCAAAATATTTGAGTTTATGAAGTTCTACATCACACGATCTCTCCTGGGAATTTTCTAGGAAATGTTTTATCGGATTGGGAATTGATTTTACTGAATACTTCCCACGTAGCTATCAAGTTAAGAAGCTTGTTTGTTTAGAGTACTGTTCCACAGGATACCCGGATCTGAAAGCATGCATGAACATGACCATCTATCATTACATGCTTTCAATCAATACAAGAGTACAGTTAAAGTAAGGAGGCAATTTAGCAGTGCATTAGCATGTACCTTTCAGAGGGGAAAAATGTGTGTGTGTGGGGGGGGGGGGGGAAAAAGTTTAAGCAATATGCTGCTCAAAAGACATTGGATCATGAGGCAAGTAACTCACGTAGTCTGATTATGGGCATCAGTGGTTAATGGCAGACAATGTTGGAGATGTTCAAATCTTGATTGACATTTTAAAAGGTCAGAAGATACTTTTTTTCGTAACTAACTAAACGGGCAGTTCTTTTATCTGCTTTCGGTTTCCACTGCAATGTTTGAAGGCTCAAAATGTTTATCTAAAATCTTGTTAAATGTCATGTGATTCATTCAGTGAGTATGCAGAGTGTTTTAAAGCGGGTCCCCAAAAACGTGACGTAAAAGTGGGATGTAGACACCTTTAACCTATGAGGCCATATCTACCGAGGAAAGTTTTCTGCTTTACCCTGTTGCTTGCACAGTTTTGCCATCCACTCCACCCCTTTTAACCATGTTAGATATATATTTATTTTAGGGTAGAATAACACACTGTTTTCTTACCTTGTCTAAGGGGAAATCAAATTGTCAAACCTGGAAGATCATTTTTTTTTTCAAAAGGGGAGGGGAGAATGCATGATAAAACATCCATTGCTATATACTAATAACTGAGAGTGCCTTTGGGTGTAACTGTGTAATATAATTTATGCCTTAATATGACTTCTGGTAAAAGGTTCTGTGGTCCTTCTCATTGAACATCAAGTAATATTGCCTGGGAAATTTGATTTAAATCTTGAATGTTTTGAGGGTTCAGTGTGAGAAGAAGGTCTTGGCTCTGTACATCAATGACCTTCCCGGACAAGAGCGATTGACAGTTATCGCACATTTTAAATGTTATGTAATTGATATATAAAACGAGTAGGGTTGATGTCCTTAGCTTTTGATCCAAACCGGACTTTCGTCAGAGGCAAATACGAGTACAGACATTAAAACAGATTTATTTATAAGGAACAAATTCATACAATCAAAATAAAACAAAAATAACAAAGACAAGCAACTCAAGGGGACCACCACGAAGGGAAACCACAACAAAAAATAAGTTTCGTACTACAAATTGTGAAGAATAGAATTGATTCACATATATAGAATGGATATATATAAACAATATCAAAATGAAAAATTGAATCAGTGCTTATACCAAAACATACAAAACATAAACATAAACATGTACATAAACATGTACATAAAGATAAAGATAAAGATAAAGATAAAGATAAAGATAAAGATAAAGATAAAGATAAAGATAAAGATAAAGATAAAGATAAAGATAAAGATAAAGATAAAGATAAAGATAAAGATAAAGATAAAGATAAAGATAAAGATAAAGATAAAGATAAAGATAAAGATAAAGATAAAGATAAAGATAAAGATAAAGATAAAGATAAAGATAAAGATAAAGATAAAGATAAAGATAAAGATAAAGATAAAGATAAAGATAAAGATAAAGATAAAGATAAAGATAAAGATAAAGATAAAGATAAAGATAAAGATAAAGATAAAGATAAAGATAAAGATAAAGATAAAGATAAAGATAAAGATAAAGATAAAGATAAAGATAAAGATAAAGATAAAGATAAAGATAAAGATAAAGATAAAGATAAAGATAAAGATAAAGATAAAGATAAAGATAAAGATAAAGATAAAGATAAAGATAAAGATAAAGATAAAGATAAAGATAAAGATAAAGATAAACATAAACATAAACATAAACATAAACATAAACATAAACATAAACATAAACATAAACATAAACATAAACATAAACATAAACATAAACATAAACATAAACATAAACATAAACATAAACTTAAAAAATACTAAAAAAAAAACGAAATCTAAAGGCAACCAACCCTATATTTATATATTTGCATCATACGCTTTTATATATATGGCTTGATGTGTTCCTAACATGCCCCCTGCTCATAACTTACGACCTTTAGATGCAGTTTTCTATTAGATTCTTGTTCTCTTGAGTAGGGCTAAAAAATAAATGTAGTTTTTTATTTGAATTATATCTCAATTATTGTTATGAGTTTTTTTTAGGGAGTTTAAAACATGGATATATTGTATGTAAATGAAGCCATGTAAATGAAGCCATGCGCTTAGAACCATCTTACAAATCTCTTCGGAATATTGTTGAGGTATAACTTGACTTGGATTACAAACATCGTCTCCTATTGTCCCGTTGGGTCAAAGCCTTGGGTGAAAACAACGCCTACTGCTCTTAAGACTATATTCAGGTGTATTTTCATCCCTTAGAGATGAGGGATAATGATTCATTGTGAGATGATTTTGTGTAATCGCTTTTTCAAATGTCTCATCTTTGAATTATCCCTCCAGATATTTTTAAAGTTGTCTTTTGAAATTAACCATCCCGTAATCAATCAGAATAATATCAAACAACAGTATAAAAAAAACTAAAGAAAAAGAAGGGGAAAAAACCAAACAAACATCAGCAGATGCTTAAGTGCATAGAAATCTGCGCTTGGGTAATGTTTGCCTTGGGCCGGTCTAAGGAACTCTTCATGCATCCATCAGAAAGGCTGACAAGGATCTGCAGCCGATCCTTCGTTCTCCCAAGGAACGTGATTTTCAGATAGATAGATAGAAGCCTTGCTGTTGACTGACATGCATGTGTTCCTGGCCCCTAAAGGTTGATCTTAGTGCAACACATGAACCTAGAGTTCACATCCAGTCCTTCCTGCTTATCATATTTTACATGCATGAATAAAATTATAATTATACGTCACCGTCCTGAATTTCCATCAATTCTGGGGCATAATGGACACGTAATTAAGTGGAACTCGTGAAATTTGAGCAACCTGAAATCTTCAACAGGGTTGTATTATGTTCTCTTATAATTTGCATCAACAACGCGGACTGTCTTGTAGGGCAATTAACACGGTTTGCATCTTAGATGTGTTTTCTGAACAGCTGCTCTTTAAAAGTGATCAAGGAGTGATTTGTCCTCTTTCTGGAACAGAAAGTATTTCGTATTTCTTGTTTTACTTGCTTATTTAAATTAATGAGCATGAGTCATCCAATCATTTCAGTCTGGAGCATGCCCCCCCCCCGCTCTCTCCGTAAGAATGTTTGTGACTCTTTGTTCGCTAAATGAATTTTACATTTGTTAAATGTTTTGTTGTTTGTTTGTTTGTTTGTTTCTTTGTTTGTTGTTGTTGTTGATGATGTTTTTTTGGGGGTGGTTTGATTGAGCTGAAATATTTCTGTGAAATTTCCCTTTCTTTTAGGCTGAACAAATATTATTATTATTAGGCCTATTATTATTATTTATCTGGCAAGTTCATAATTATAAATACACCAATATGTACACCATAGAAGATACTTTAAAAATCATTAACCTTAACAAGATCAAACATCTAGGTTGCAAAACGTGAATAGCAGTGAAGAGGCAAAACAAAAATTAAAAACAGTAAAGATTTGTTCAACAAAAGAAGAAACAGCAAAACAAATCAACTGCCCAAAGAAAACGAGAACACAAAAACAACAAGGACTAGACGAAAACATGCAAAAGAAAAACTAAACCAAAGAACGAAGACTGTGGACAACGGACAGTTTTTAATAAAACTTAAAACTATAACTGTTCATGAATGAAAGTTTTTGTTTTTATTTTGCCTATAAATTAATATAAACTAGTTTATAGTAAAAAATATTTTCATTTGATATTTCTAAATTAAGTACTGTGCTTGGTCAAGATTTACAAAAAAATAAAATTTGTAGCTGATGTTTGCATCGGACTATCTAAGAAATATCACTCCTCTGAGAAATCAATAATATTTTGTAGATTTATATGAGATCATTGCAGTGACGAAAATATATGTAGTCAAACTGTAAAGACACCGTCAAAAAGTGTTTATCCCTAGCATTCAAGATCAGCTTGCATTACCCACACGCTGCGGCAATATCAACTAATCTACATCGTAAAATGCTGAGGGAAATACAAATTAATATCAAGTGTGAGTTGCCTTCAAGTCACATCCCACCTGTTCCCGAGATTATTGCTTAGTTTTTGGTGGCCATTTAGAGGCCAGTGACCATGAATAGTGATGAATGGTCAGTATTATAGACACAATGATTATGTTTCCTGCAGTAATAGTTAAGGATTCCTTCTACTTGGAGAAGATTAATCTGTCATAGTGAAGCAAAGCAGGAATCTTAAACCAAAGAAGAGTATAACTTCTTCTGACAACTTCATTTTCTCAGAGAGGTTTTTTTTTTGCATGCAAGTTCTTACGTCGGATGTTTCAATCTGCCAAAACACATGTATTAAGTCCTTCTCTCTTTGTGGCAAGTTTTTGATGAGTCACCCGGGGTGGACGCATGTCTGACTTACGAACTGTGGATATCAAAGTTTACTTACCTTAGACCTTTAAGATATAAGAATGGTTTGATTACAAGCTTATGTAATGAACTGTTGTTCTCATCTGATTCTTATTTTTTGTCTTGATTTAGATCTTAGGTATCATCTTAATATGCATGAGTGCTATAGCGATGCAGGCAACCCTCCTCCTCACCACGCCTGTTGTTGGGGGTCTCGCTGCCACAGGAACCTTCCTCTTACTTCTGGCCGTACTTGGAATCCTCGGGGTTGTCATGGGCAACCAGGCTCTCATATTTTTTGTATCCTTGACATTAAATTTGTTTCCTTCTGGATTTGAAAGAATCATGACTTGCAAAGGTAAACCAAAAATGTTCAAAATTGTCAAATTGATGAGGGCAAGGTTCTGACAAACTTAAAATCTCCCCGAGAAAGTAATATATTTTTCATTTAATTTTCAAACAGATTTGAAAATTTAAAATTGTCTTGCAGGTAAGATAAAATCGGATGTATTTCTGGTATTTCCAAATGTAGTTTGTGGTGGCTATAAAACCAATTCATCTGGTTTATTTGCACTTAAAAGTAACAATAACAATGACAAGATCTTTAGCTTACAAAACAAAATAAAAATAGAGCAAGTGCACTGTGCTTATAATAGTGTGTTCATCAATCCCCACGGTTGAACTAGCAAGACTGCACTTAGCTTCCCTATAATTATTAATTTCCACCAAGATGTTCAATAAATCACAGAGTGGATGTACTGTAGACCTTCTTTCTCCATGCCCTGCTCATGAATTAATCAGCAGGAAATTATTTTCCCAGCATAAACTCTTAATTGAAAACCCCTGGTTGGATTCAACCTGTTCACGGTGTACTTTATGAAGCCTTGAGTTATTAATTGATTATCAAAAAGTTGTACTATCAATATTATTTTCTGATAACGAAACCAAGGAACGTTCAAACACGTGCCTTGCACTGTAACCCGTAGGCCCAAACCTTCGAAAAGAAGATGTTGAAGAAATGTCAGTTTCACATGTGGGTGGAAAACGTCAACTGGGGAAAACCCCGCAATCAGGTTGGGACCGAAAAACCTTGGTCTAGTAATTTTGTTGAATCTTTTGATTTGCTGATCGAATTGGTGCAGTGAAGCAGCCACTACACTTTGATGAGACTGGATATGTTTCTCTTAACCCAGTCAAAACAGGTCTGGAATCCATTTCCACTCCGCACACTTAATAGGATTAAAGCTCACATCATAAGATGCAATTCAGATATTCTTTTTTTATATATTCTTGCCAAAAAATGAAGGACTTATGTGGAAGGAAAGAAGGTTTGTTTTTATCTAAAATCCATGACGTATAGAAAACAAGATGAAGTAAGACATACGCTTCGCTTTCAGTCATGAGTAAATAGTTTCTATTCTGCCTCTAACCCAACATCTTGAGCATAAAGCACTGTATAGACACAGCAAACAATAAGAGGAAAGGAAGAAGTATCTAAGAGAAGCAAGAAGAGTAACAAAGGTTTCTTAAGGAAAGAGGATTATAATAATCTCAGAGATTGGTAAGGGAGTCTTTAACTCATGGGAAATATACAAATTCACCTGAGTGTTTTGTTGTTCAACCATTCAGGTTAATTCATGATATGCTAAATGTAATTTTCAGGGGAAATTTAAATTCTAATGATGTTTTATTTTAGGAAAGAGTGACTTTTCTTAACTTTATCATATCATTAATGGCTATAGATTTTAATTCTGATTTTAGTTTAAGATTCTGGTGTAAGCTCCATGGCTGTCATTAATAGGCAATGGCTTCCTTGTCGTGTTTTAAAATACTCCACATCTTTCTAGACCTGACACTAATTGAAAGTCTTTAGCAACTTTGATTTCTTCGCCAGAAAACACAGATGTTCCTTAACCTTTCCTCCAGTACCTTGTCTTCATGTGCATTACGTGTTTCATGCAGTTCTGCATGGCCATAGCCTGTCTAGCAGCATTTGGCAAAGCCCACAGAACTGAAGTCTTATTAAACGGCTGGGAAGAGGCTAGCAATGTAACCCGGCAGCAACTCCAGAGTAATTTCCAGTGTTGTGGATTGGATCATCTTCATGTGAATTACAGCAGTTGTAAGGAACTGCAGGTGAGAAAATATGGTGCGATGGGTGCTGCTCACGGCAGACAAGCAACCAAGTATGAAATATCTCCTATAATAGAGAGTCTTACAGGTTGAAATTTGAAGGTGTGTTATTAAAAACAGCCAATTGAATACTGGATTAAAAAAAAAATGGTGGTGGTAAATTACCTCCGGACGATTTTGAAAACTTCTTGTCTGCTTGATAGCGCCTCCTCATGCAGCTGTTCATCATTCTAACTGCTTTGTTCATTCATTGTTATTAATCATCTTGAATTAATTATCCACACCGCCCACTTCTGCAGATCTTTCAGTTTAATACTATTGATTTATTAATGGAGCATTTTGCTTCTTTCTCTGTGTTAGCCCACCCCGTTGCTGTTTATCCCCAGCTCTTGTGCCGTACTAAGATCTACGACTGTTTTGTGTATGACCTTATAGATCTTGAACTATGAGTTCTGTAGTTCTCACCATCCACACTGCTTTTTACTGTTTTGCCAAGATCCTAAACTACGCATAATATGATTACAATTTATTGATGAGAATTAGGGAATTAGTTGTTCCAAACTTCTTCGCCAATCAATTTGACCCGTGGTGTGAACGCAATTCAGACATGCTTTTGCCCTCACATTGCTATTGTTGCAGTTACATTATACTTGTATGTGTTGTTTGTCTTATATAAACGCTTGAGACAGACTCTGCTTGGGTCGAAACATAAGGCATTAACATATTTTAACATTCTGTTTCCTTCTCCTCTCCTATGTCCCATAGATGCACAACAATTCCTTGTGTGATTGTAACACTTCTTTCTTATGTACATCTTCTGTTTACATTTCAGCTTCCTTGTTGTTCTAAGATCCACAACTGCTCTGTGTGTGACTTTTGCATGCTGAAGCTAGACCAGCGACTTCAGCATGCTGTTCAATTTACAGGAGGGGTGGGGTTATTCTTCGGTTTTCTTCAGGTAAATTAAAGATTGTTTAATTCTTTCTTCTTGTGTTTTTGTCTTGAGCGTGTCTTTCATTTTTTTTTTTTTTTGTGAAAAGTAGTTTATGATGGGCAATATCCATTGGAGAGACAAAAATACATACATACATTTGAGTAGGTTTTTATATTTGTGTTCAAATGTTATTGTAAACAATATAATTCGAATTGAATTTATCAAGTCTTGCTTGAATTTATTAAGTCTTTTTTTTTGCTTTTTTATCCTAGGCCTTTGTTTTAATTTTGTTGTCGTGGCATAAATTTAGCACGATTTAAAAATGTTTCAAAAGCAATTTCTGTTTTTTGATTTTTGTTTTGTTATTATAAATACAAAACATTTTTGTGCTAATATAGAATGTTTCGAAATCCAAACCAGTCCTTTAATTTTGCGAGCTCTCTCAGTAGCGACTATACTCATCAGATTAGATCGTGGTAAGATGCGAATGATTAGACTCCATCATGTGACATTTAACGGACTGTTTCTTAACTTAATCAACTGCATCTGTCCAGCATCTCCCAAGGAGAGACAGCTTCATTTTCATCACTTTCACTAGTTGAGATGGGCAACGCTAATTGCAAATTATGTCTACGGGGCCATGATTAACCGAAATGTGCATCAGGAATGCGGTATTCTCAGGGAGAGAAGTTCGTTTCGTCGCTTGCTTCATCAGCTGAGATGTGGCATGCTAATTGAAAACTATGTTTAGGGGTCCAGGATTAATAAAAATGTACGGTGTCTTTGTGTACGTGTATTGCATCGTGCTCTTCACCAAGTTAGCCATGCAATTTTGAAACTACGTTTATGGCTTCAAATTTCAATCGAAATCATTATCTATATCAGAGTTGCCAGTTTGTTTCTTTTGTTTAAAAAAACTCGAATTCCCCTTCCATTTGTTGTCAACAATCTTTTACCTCGATGATTTGTCAAGACGAACTATCAAAAACAGCTAAAATCACTATTTTGCTTATAAGAAAATTGTTGACCAATAACTTGTTGACAGTTGTACTATCCCAAATCAATTGGCACAAAACTTGCCAGAGGTATAGTTTTTTCAATTGTTCCCTTTCTTTATAAGGTCTGAGTTTTCTGTTTATCTTTGAAGACAGTACTGCCACATTTTGATGAGCAGAGTTAATAAAATGAAAGAGGAAACCAGGGTGGTTTCCTTTTTTTCCAACAGAGAGCGAATCTGTTCTATCAATTTCTGCCCTCTGGGTTTGTTGTAGCCAATCTAAATTATTTCCGTCCAAAGCCAGGCATGGTTTAATTTATTATTTACCAATGGCTTTTACTTCGCCAGAGGCTGAATTAGTCACCCTGAATAGATAAAAATGAGATTTTCTGAGAGCCTTGAGGTTTCTCAAAAGCGTAATTGAGTCGAGTCCGCCCAGATTGTAGTGCATTGGGGGAAGAACATTCAGAGTTTCGACACTGGGGCAATCCAGTCCTCTCTATTTGTGTGTTTTTTTGTTTGTCAAGAATGTATGAGATGAAATGTCGTGACAGTCGCATTTCCGGCACCCGTGTCTAGGGTTTTAAGAATAAAGTGCAATATCGGTCATGTTTGCAGACTCTCCTCTCCTGAAGGCAAATATGCTCTATGAAGCAACATAAACAACTGTCTTGCCAAATTGGGATTTTACATCGTATCTTTAGGAAAACAGATGCTGTTTTCATTTGGAAAGGTTTACATGAAAAACTATTTCACTTTTAGTAAAAATCATTGATAGTTTTTTTTAATTAACTAATTTCTAATACGTATAGACACTATTTACCATAACATTTAAGTCACGCTTATTAGGCTTCAGAAATTTAGATTTATACTTTGATTTGACGTAATCAAATGAATTGCTCAGAATAATTTAAACTTTGGTAACATTTAGACAATGTTATCATTCTACTGTTAGGATTGGAACTCTTGATAAAGCTTTGTTGGAACATCAATAGTTTTGTATTTTAAAGAGTGGTCTTGGTTTTTGTGTACATTTTTATCAGCGAGTCAGAGTTTTTAGTGTCCATTTTGAAATCTGAACCTTTGAGACTAACCAATTGCCCAATCAGTGTTACATTTTAAAGCCTTTTTGTGGTAATTTCAGTGTTTTTAACTGTTTTTCTATTTACACGCAGACAATGCGTTTTTTGTTTGTTTGTTGGGTTGTTGGTTTGGTTGGTTGGTTGGTTGGTTGGTTGGTTGGTTGGTTGGTTGGTTGGTTGGTTGGTTGGTTGGTTGGTAGGTTGGTTGGTTGGTTGGTTGGTTGGTTGGTTGGTTGGTTGGTTGGTTGGTTGGTTGGTTGGTTGGTTGGTTGGTTGGTTGGTTGGTTGGTTGGTTGGTTGGTTGGTTGGTTGGTTGGTTGGTTGGTTGGTTGGTTGGTTGGTTGGTTGGTTGGTTGGTTGGTTGGTTGGTTGGTTGGTTGGTTGGTTGGTTGGTTGGTTGGTTGGTTGGTTGGTTGGTTGGTTGGTTGGTTGGTTGGTTGGTTGGTTGGTTGGTTGGTTGGTTGGTTGGTTGGTTGGTTGGTTGGTTGGTTGGGTTGTTTGTTTGTTGGGTTGTTGGTTTGGTTGGTTGGTTGGTTGGTTGGTTGGTTGGTTGGTTGGTTGGTTGGTTGGTTGGTTGGTTGGTTGGTTGGTTGGTTGGTTGGTTGGTTGGTTGGTTGTTTGTGTGTTGGGTTGTTTGTGTGTTTGTTGGCTTGTTGGGTTGTTTGTCTTTTGTTTTTTGTTATTATTATTATTATTATTATTATTATTATTATATCTTTCTGGTAATGAAACCAAGGGACCCTCAAAAGTGACTAGCACTGTGTCCCGTAGGGCTGAAGATACCTGTATAGAGAAGATGATGAAGAAATGTCAATTTTAGATGTGGGAGTAAAACCCCAAATGGGGAAACCCCACGCAATCAGGTAGGGACTGAAAACCCAATCCACATGCAAGGCTCCAGTCCGGGATTCGAACCGGGGTCCACAGAGGTGAAAGGTAGGGAAAGAAACCACTGAGCCAACCTAAATGTCCAACCTGTTTTTTTCTTGTAACAAAATAGCAAGCGGCATTACAAGAGTGCTGAAAAAGCGAATGGAAATTACGGTTTTAATTGGCTGGAAGTGCCACCCAAGAAAAAATGGTGCACCACACGTGCCCCAATTAAAAATAATCTACCCTAGTTTCGCCGTTGTGTGTGTCCCACAAAAAAACACTATTTATTAAATAAAACCAAAATCAAAGCCTTTTTTCTTCCTTTCCAAGTTTTTTTCTTCTTAGAAAAAAAAAATCCAATAACTAACTTCTCTTTACAAAATTATCTCTTGGATGATTCAATCATTGCCCTTCTAATCATACTTCACTGTTTTTTTTCTTCTGTGTTTTCCTCCAGCTTGCAGGCATTATGTTGGCGTGGTGGTACCGCAAGCAGCCGTCTCTTGGATTTGGCCATGATATTTTAAATTGAATCACCATCACCCAGAATTAATAGTAATCCAAACAAATAAAAACGCTAACATGCTGCATGACGTGTAAGACTCATTTGTCCATTCAAGTGGAGCTACATTTGCTGTTGTCATGACAACACAAAAGGTCGCCAAGGTCAAAACGAGGACGGCATTCAGGAGACCTAACCATCAGAGCTCATTGGCATTTTACTACGCAGCAGTCTTATTTGTTCCTCCTTCCTTCTGATATACCTAACCAGAGGTAGCCAGGAGGATAGTCTGTCCCTTTAAAAATCTTGAGAATTGACATTATCATTGCAAATGAGTATACAGGAAACCTGGCAAAAATTGATACGATGAAAGCCAAATGAGCTTCTCTTAAAGGAAATTGATACTTGGAAATCTTCTTTCATTCTTAAATTTTCAAAATGAAAAATACAAAAAACAAACTAATTTAATCCTGAGAAAATACCTAATGGTGTTTCATTGTAGTATCGGTTCACATTTTTTTAGACAGGAAAATTAATTTTATTATATTTTTTAGATGTCGATGTCTTTCAACAAAATGTATCCAATGCAAATTTGACACACACAAAAAATCTAACCAAATGTTTTTTCTCAAAACGAGTTATTACTTAACAATAATTTGTATTTTGAGAGTTTTTAAGAGTATTTGATAAAACGAGAGAATGCTGCTGGTTTCATAAATCCTGTAGAGCAGAACTCTCGAAGACGCTTGAAAGTACTTAGAAAGACGATGAACTTAAAAAGCTTCACGGGCTAGTACCAGCTATATCGAAATAATTTTACTTAAATTTCTCTCAACCTAACATTATCAGTGTATTTTCTGCCATAAGTATGTTTTTTCTGCAGACTAATTTCCACTTCAACCTAGCGAACATTATACACTGGTTTTTTTTGGGGGTACATCTCGAAATTCAAACGTGATGGCAAGTTACTCGGGCGGCAGATTTTACCTACAGACTGAAGTTTTCTACAATATTAATGCAACGTTAAATGTGTTGAACTGGTTCTTGGAAAAAAACTAAATGTTTCATGCTTCTTTTCTTTTGAAGCTTGCTTCCATTGAGCTATCATAAAAAGGTTTTATATTTTAGTTCTTCCCTCTTTATTTTGTTTCATGTTATTTGTTAAGGCACGATAACTTACATACAAGTTAGGGGAGAATTTGGAAAATTGTGTTCCGCCACAAAATGTAAACAAAATCACATTAATCATTAAATATTGTTTTTAAGGAGAAATATTAGAAATTGCATTAAATGATACTTTGTACATTGACTTGTAAGTTGTAAAGACAATTTTAGGAATGTATGAAACTGTAGATGTTATTTATTTGATAAAAGTTGTGCTGACTTTTCAGTTAAAAGGATTTGTTTTAATTTTGATAGTATTCAATGAAAATTGCCAATGGAATTTATTTATTTATTGAAGGAATATTTTCCACAGTAGGTTTGTAAATGTGCAATCCTTGTATAGGGTAGAAAATAGCATTAAAAAAACATTTTTATTTTTGAATTTAACTTGTTTTGTGATGTAATCAGTCCTTGTTGGCTAATGTTTTTTTTATTGTGGATAATTTATACATCGTGCATAATTGTTAGAGATATGAGTAAAGATGAATAAAATATTATTTACTGACAGTGAAAAGATAGCATGGTTTGAAAGAGAGTCATTTTATTTTATTTTAGTGTAAAGGATTAAACAGCAACTTCTTATCTTCAGATCCCAGTTTCACAGAGCCATTTTTGGGGCACTTTTGGTGCTTACTATGGTTTCCTTTCCATACGGTGCTGCTAAACATAAGCCTATGGGAAAAGGCATCCTAACCTCCCGGTGCTGACTGTAAGCAAAATGAATGACGCAACAATGCAAGTCCATGGTGAACACGCAAGCTGGTCGCCTTACTTTCTTGCTGACCTGTGAAATGCAGTTCTGCTGTTTTTTCTGCTAAACTAAGCAGAACAAATTTCTTGTCGTTGCACAGCTTTAAGAAATTGGCCCCAGATGGGGACAGGTGTCCCTCGGATCATAAGTGGTGTGCGGACATCCATACACTGGGATGGGTACAAGACGGGTGGGATGTACTGTTTTAGGATGGTTAAGGCCAGGCATACAACCTGCTAAATTTTAATCAAATTTTTGTTGGATTTTCTGTCCTTTTCTAATTACATTTTCTATTTGGATTGGGTGAATTCTTGAATCATGTCTGAAATGAAAGGGCAAGCTAGAGATTATCAAAAGCAAAACTCTTTTAAGGTTTTCTAAAGAAAAGTAAGTCACCTCATTTTTTGAAAAATCTCCCCTCCTCCAAAGTGACCTTGGTCCACAAGTAAAACTTTTAGCCAATCAACGACAGTATCAATTTGCTGTCGCACAGCAATGACCAATTATTGTCAAAAATCTTGGTTTAAAAAACATTAACAAAGGATTGTTTTTCTGATAATGTGTGGTTTAATTTGAATTATAAGCTGATTTTGTCGTCTTCTTTTACACCGATTGAGGTCGTGTGACCAAAACCTCGGTCAGTTGTTTGGAGCGAGAGATCGACCATCGACAACGCAACTGATGAACTGAAGCAGCCTGCTAAATTAATGAAGGGAGCCATCTTGTGTTCAAGTTATGTCCATGTTGCGAAATCAACGTGGAATAATGGTGGTCAGGGGCTGAGATTTTCGATTCGTATTTTAACATTTTTTGGATCAACGGTGCAGAAAAATCTTCTTTTTCTATTAGCCTGGTTAGTTAAGGGGAGAAGTCAAGATGTGTGGGGGATTTGCATGTAGCAGAAATGCGCTAATTGCGCTGAATAGCCTTTACATCGTAAGTATGATTTTCCTCTATTTTTCCATATTTCTATTTGTTATGATGTCATGTATACTACGTGTACGTAAGCTCGTGATTCGTGTGTGATGACTGTATGTAAAAATGCACATCGTTACACACTGTAGGACCTATTTGTTTTTATTGTTAAATTTAGCCTACATTTTTGGTCAGTTTTTCATCGGTTGTAGTTGTACTCAAGATGATTATGACACGCTTAAAATTATAAAAATAAGTTGCTAAAACTGAAACGCTTCCCACAGTCAGTTCAGACAAACTAAGTGAAGCTTCAAATCAGTACAGTATTTAACGACCCACTGTGGCACTGTACTAAAAAAACAAATTTTACAAATAGGCAAATGAGACAACAAGTCAAAGGATTACAAATTTTATCATGGTGGAAGCAACAATGTTATAAAATCATCTGAAAGTGAAAGTTAATTCCTTTCTACCTTATTTCTCTTATTATTTATGAATGTTGTAATAATTCTGCTTTGTTTGATTATTCACTATACATGTAACTCAGTCCTTTTAAACAAAAATTACGGCGCGAATTATAACGTTTTATCGTAAAATGTCATTTGGATTGGAGTACTTGGGATGTAAAACAAATCTCATTGTTTTTAGAGTTTACCATTGTTGTAGTCAAGTACTTTTTAGTTGAGTTTCAAGTACTGCCGAGCACTGGTAGTGGTACTACTTAGGGTGACCAAGTAGTACTTGGGTATGAGTACTAAGGCTTCTGATCTGAGTACCGAGACCAACAGCTTAGTACCAAGTACTTGGATGTCCAAGTACGAGTACAAATACTTTATAAAAGAAAACACTCCAGAAGGACCTGTTTTATTGTTTTTTGACCCTTCTATGCATATGTTCCACGAAATTCCGCAAAAATGCCTACACCTTACATCAGTGCAACAGTTGACTGATTGTGCGACCAATGTTTACATGTCATCGCGTGACATGTAGTGGGTACAACGTCATCTCAGCTGATGGCAAACTACGTGCAAATGGGAGCGGGTCATCTCGCCCCCAAACACTCTCGCCCCCAACAAACTCGCCCCCAACAATCTCGCCCCCAAACAATCTCGCCCCCAGCCTTTGACAATCTCGCCCCCTGACAATCTCGCCCCCTAGCAAAGTCGCCCCCATACGTTATTTTTTTTCTGCAGTCTGAAATTGCCACTGCCACTTTTATATTTGTACGCGATAAGGATAGAGTTTTCGGGACCGTGTGGGTCCACAAAACACGGGAATCGAGATAAAGGATATTTGTTTCAGATCATTTTGGAAGTCGTTACGCTTCGTTATCAGTTGCTTGTGGGTTGATTCAAAGAATCATGTTAATGTTAGTGCATGTCTACTGTATTTTAGCATTTTAGTATTTTTTCATTTTTTTCATTGTAGATTCAGTGCGGGGTTAATTGTTGTAATTTTAAGACAGGTGGACAGGTGTGTCGATTGGTGATTGTTTTATTTTATTTTAATTTTTTATCTGCTTGTATTTTGTTATGAGATTGTCAGGGGGCGACTTTGTTTGGGGGCGAGATTGTCAGGGGGCGAGATTGTCAAAGGCTGGGGGCGAGATTGTTTGGGGGCGAGATTGTTGGGGGCGAGTATGTTTGGGGGCGAGATGACCAGCATTCGTGCAAATACATGCTGTGACTGACAGAGTCACATGAACAGTTGGCTTTTGGTAATAATAACACAGTTACTAAGCCATTTTATTAAAGTTGTATGTTGTGAAATTGATTTTAATCACATTACTGTTTCATAAACTACCAGTATTCTACCACGAAAGAGGTTTATTTTGAGTTATGGACGACCGGTGTCGGATGACTATGTAGCCACCCACCTGTTATTCTGTTTGTAATGTAGGCCTAAATCACTGTAAAAAGGATAAAGAACATTGGAAAAGTGAGCATAGCCTTGCAAAATTTTAAATAGGTAAAGGAATCACACAGTTTCCGAAAGCAATTTCTTTGGATAATTCAGCTTCAAAACTGTGAAATTCTTGTGTTTAAAAGTGTGTGATCGCGGAGCTGCTGGAACTGTCCTTACTGGCTTTATTCAGCTACTCGAAGGTCTTTGGTACAAACTCTGAAATATTTTTCACAGATTTCGAGAAAGAAAAGCCTCGATCAAATAAACAAACGCAACAATCATCATGTACTGTACCGACTTTCCTATGGAGGACGTTGTGTTTGTTTACATTTAATACCCACTACAGGTCACGTGGCATGGGTTGCGCAATTGGCATTGCATGCTCTCCACAAACTTTTACATGATCTTCACAATAGTAGTGCACAAGTACCACAAAGTTCCATACACTGATGAGTTCCACAGATTACTGCAGGATTATGTGGAACTGACCTGCTATGCTCACACAGTGTCTTGCTTTCCAGATGCCATGGGACTACATGTATGTGGTTTCTATGTTCTTCAAAATTCCCCAAATGTTGAATTCCGTGGAATGAATTAGTTGTTGAACAAAGTAAACTGATTGTAGGAGGGTTCTACTTTCTAGCAATGTGTGCTTGTTATAATCATTTAAACATGAAAACTTCACTATGCTTCAATCTTCAACTTCAATTTTGCCTTTTCCAGAGCTTTATTCCTCTATTATTACTTGCATTCTCACGTATAGGAAAGCAGAATTTCCGAAACAAAAGTGGTATTTTGACCACAAGTACTTAAAATACATTTTTAGTCAAGTATCGAGTATGGATTCTGAGAATTTTGCTAGCCTAGTACGAGTGTGAGTACCATCAAGTTGTTACTCAAGTAGTAGGCCCTACTCCAGTACGAGTAAGTACAACACTGCAGTTTACAGAAGAATAGATCAGTGTATCTGAGACAATACAAACTTACAACAGGGGAAATATCTCAATAATTTCTAGTCTGTAGGGCAAAACAACAACTTGAATGTCCCATTTTCCGAGGTTGGAATTGCCACAAAATGATTTAAGTTTAAATTTTGTTTGTGTGGTCTGGAAGCAGGAACTGAGCATTATCTTACATTCATGAGAATAAAATTGCCAGGTCTTATCTTTTAAGTTAACTACATGTACAGAAATAGGGATGAAAGTAACTCCATAAAAAAACTTGAAACTTTTTGAAGTTTCCGTTTTCCATTTTTTTTTTTTATAATATGTAATATAAAAACTTGTTTAAATCCCCCTGTAAAATCAAAGTTGCGTGATTGGAATTATTTGAAAGATTCTCAAGATCATACAAAATTTGATCTGGTTAATTTCACAGTGAATCTTGCATTACATATTCTATGCTTAATTCCCTGCTGAGCATTCATCATCCACTGTGGTTATAAATGATAGATAAACTATGCCAGCCTGCAGTATGATATCTTGACTTAAATGCATACACAGTACACAGTCAACCCTCCTGCTACCTGACCATGCAGTATCATTCACCATGGTTTTGAATGATGGATTATAAACTATGTCAGCCTGTAATATCATGTTTGAAATGCATGGACACAGTACACACAGTCAACCTTCCTACTACCTGACCTTTCAATGTCATCCACTGTGGTTATAAATGATAGATAAACTATGCCAGCCTGCAGTATGATATCATGACTTAAATGCATACACAGTACACAGTCAACCCTCCTGCTACCTGACCATGCAGTATCATTCACCATGGTTTTGAATGATGGATTATAAACTATGTCAGCCTGTAATATCATGTTTGAAATGCATGGACACAGTACACACAGTCAACCTTCCTACTACCTGACCTTTCAATGTCATCCACTGTGGTTATAAATGATAGATAAACTATGCCAGCCTGCAGTATGATATCATGACTTAAATGCATACACAGTACACAGTCAACCCTCCTGCTACCTGACCATGCAGTATCATTCACCATGGTTTTGAATGATGGATTATAAACTATGTCAGCCTGTAATATCATGTTTGAAATGCATGGACACAGTACACACAGTCAACCTTCCTACTACCTGACCTTTCAATGTCATCCACTGTGGTTATAAATGATAGATAAACTATGCCAGCCTGCAGTATGATATCATGACTTAAATGCATACACAGTACACAGTCAACCCTCCTGCTACCTGACCATGCAGTATCATTCACCATGGTTTTGAATGATGGATTATAAACTATGTCAGCCTGTAATATCATGTTTGAAATGCATCGACACAGTACACACAGTCAACCTTCCTACTACCTGACCTTTCAACGTCATCCACTGTGGTTTTGAATAATAGATAAACTATGCCAGCCTGCAATATGATATGTGGATCTACACAGTACACAGTTAACCCTCTTACCGTCTGGCCATTTAATATAGTAGTTTTGAATGATTAACTATGCTAGCCTGCAAATATGATATCATAAGGTGATTGCATACAAAGTACAAAACTATACACAGATAGCTACATTTCCTCCTTTGCCGTCACGTTCAGTTTCATAGAAAACTGAAAAACATTGTACAAAGTTATGTGTGTTTGGCTATGTCCTTGTTTTTTATTTTATTTCAAAGTTGCATGCCTGATGACCAATCAGGAGGGATGTTGTTAATCACACATTGTCCTTAACATTGGTACATTGTTATCAACATCAAAGATTCCACTTTAAAACAGTGCCAATTAGAGCAACCCCTTTAACATGTTTGTTGGAAGCTTTGGGGAAATTATTCATATTTACTTACATGTAGTGATGTACACGTTACACCCTTCCCATCAACAAAGTAAGGGAACACTCTTTACCTCACACCCTCCTGAGAGTCCCCCAAAAGGTCAGGATTGACTCTCCCATGATGGAGTCCCATTAATTAATGAAACTCTGACTTCTACTATTGAATTATCCACTTGGATAACGGCTCACCGATGATGTAGGTTGGCAACCAGAGACCCAGAAATAAAACAAAGTCAAAGTAGTTCTAGATGGCAAATACTGATTATAGGCTAATGTAATTGGTAATGCGTAAAGCCGGGTTCATGCTTCATGCTAAAGCGAATGTTAAGTAAATTTTGGTGGGTGCTGTTTTTCAATTGTGAATGCAAGAAATATTTGCTTCGTTTTTGCAATTCACGTGAAGTATGAACTGTGCTTTAGTCAGATATGTAGCGATTGAAAAACCTGCAGACATTATCAATACATGTTCTTTACATAAATTATGCAAATAACAGCAGATCATCAGATTAATTATCGGTTGTTGGCCTGTGAGTTTATTTAATACAGTAAAGCATTAGGCCATGTACAGTGCTTAGTATTCCCGCCCTAACGTCCAGGTCAGCCATGCAGACCTGATACTTCATGGATGGAGGCAATTTGGAGGCAACGGAGGCAATGAGCTCCTTGCTCCTGGTCCAGTGCCTTGGCACCCTTTGAAGTATTCAGCATGTGTCCCTCATCAGAGCTTGAAATTTACAATGGACAACAGGTCCAACATGTCCAAGGCCAGTGATTTTAACAATGGACCAGTAACCCTTCATCAGGACAAGTCTGGCGGTTTTGTAATAATACCTCATTGTGTTTCTTGAATGAGTCTGATGAATATCTTTCAGTTCTGTACCCATAAGACAAATGAGATAAATCTGCTCTTAGTAGTTGTTCAAATAAAAACAGGTTAAATGTGAAACAGTGTAGATAATTTATTTCTCATTTTAATTCTGGTCCAGTACAAATTTTGAGCTAATAGCCCTGTGGTCATGTGGTTTTTCCCCCCAAATTTAAGCCCTGCTCATAGAGGCACCCTTCATAGGGTAGGTGTGTGCGTGAAGTGCTTGCCTCTCAACAGTGTGTCCCAGGTTCGATTCCCGGCTAGGGCTATGTGAGTAGAGTTGTGCATTGGTTCTCTCCTGTGCCACGAGGGTTTTTCCTCCAGGCCATCCGGTTTCCCTCCCTCCGAAAAAAACCAAACACTTCTGATCGCGAGCTGTGCTCCGTGTTCATTGGGTTGATGTGGCAGGCTGCCAAAGGCACCCTTGAATGCTTGCAGCTCGAAATCGTTGTAGCCGCGTCCTTCGAAATTCAGCTTCTCAGCTGCCAGTAAGGATGATTAGCCTCCCAAATTATATAATTATATTACTCAGTAAAAACTGCCTTGCCCTTATGTATGTATCATTATAACATTAAGATGGGCCTGTTCCAAACCCGGCTTAGGCTCCGGCTTAGGCTCCGGCTTAGGCTCCGGCTTAGGCTCCGGCTTAGGCCTAAGATCTGTTTGATGTTGAAGCATGCTCCTCCAAAAATGATGACAGAGCCCAAGTCAGTGCTGACGCCCAGTTTAAAAAAGGTCCTGACTCCTGTAAATATGTCAGACTTATGGCTGACTTTAATGTGGAGAGAGGGCACTGGCTGGCCCTTTAGGGTAGGAGATTTACTGTCGGGATCAGTACATGAACTTAAAGTATGTCCAAAAGTAATTCAAAAGTTACGCTTCATCCGCAAGATGTGTATATTTGTATGACTCCATCAATTACATTTTTCTCAAGACAAGGAGTACGTGTAAATACACAAATGTAAATGTAAAGAATATGAACTATTGACATCGTAAGAGTTTAAATAAAAGTGACAAACAAGTGAGGAAGAATTGTACATGGAATGTTCATTACCTATCCTGTACTCTTCAATGGGTGTATGGAAATATTCACATGCCTGTAAATGTACATTTAATACATATTTACATACATACAGTCATGTACATGTACAATGTACCATTCTTTTTCAGTATGCATAATTAATACATGTATTTATGTATTAACACAGGAAAAGTTGTTTTAGGTGTTGAAAAAGATTGTTTTCTCTTGGTTTTCTGGCTGTCTCAGGCCTTGATCTTAACCGAGGCCACCGAGGCCATTTGCCTCATGCCCTGTCGAGTTGGCCAGCATGCCCTTCAGACAAGTTGCACTGTCACTACCAGCTTGGCCAGCATGCCCTTGTACAATTTCTCTGATTTGGCCAGCAAAGGCCTGCCCCCGTTTTTATTAAGATCGAGGCCTGCTCTCTAAGTAAGATGTTACATGCACTGTTTGCTACCAGCGTGTGCTGATGCTGCTTATTAGCACGGTGACTCACAAAGGTTGATGGAGATGTATGGCGTGAGTGGAATACACCCAGGATCCCAAACCTGCCGTTTCTTTACTCCTTCAGACTGCTCATCTATCATTGATATCAAACTACTACATGCACTTTTCCATCCCACCCTTTTCAATCTTCCCTGCCTGGATGTTTTCTTTCCATCACATTCATCACCGTTTCCATCTCACAAGCCTTTCAGGGTTCGTCCCCTCCCAAGACCAGCCTTTTCACACTGTATTGATCTGAGCAGATGCAAACTGCCTCATGATTGATGTAGGTCTACATTTTTGTACTTTTCCAACTTGATGTTTACCTAATGTACCATGCATTGTAAACCTTATTATTAATGTAGAATACTGATTACGCTTTAGTACTGGTAAAATACAAAATCTTTTTTGTACCAGCAACAAAAAATATTAAAGCAGGAAATCAAAATATACGTCAATTTTAAGTACACTACTTCCTTCTTGACCTTTACTCCTTGACCTTGATGTTCAGATGTGTGGATGGAATCAAGCCACTCTGTGTGTGTCAGTAATGGTGTACAATCTTGTACATTTTGTTGCTAGATTTTCCTCCAGACGACAAAGATCTGCTTGGGTGTTAACAAATAATGAGTGTTTTGCATTCGCGCAATGGAGAGAATATTTTCGATTGAATGTTCCATTCAACTTGGCTTCGCCTGGTTGAATGGAACATTCCATCTTTCAACTCATGCAGACATTCTCACAATTGCACTCCTAAACATTCAATTTGTGTACTATTGGCCACAAATCTGTGCAAGTTGACACCGATAAACAAAGCAAGTCTTGTGCATATATTTAAACATTTTGGGAACCGTGACAGGTGCCAAAGTTCAATATGCTTGAGATTTGCACAGTCTGCTTGCTTTACAACCGTGTTCAGTGTACGTGTGTTACAGTGACTATGTACATGCACAGTACATTTCATCATGTCAAACTGGTGATCTTCCCTAAAGATTTATGTGCTACAAATTTATGTGGTATTTCAGTGGTTCAAGTATTGCAAAGCTCTTTCAGCGTCAAACATAAACAATATGGTATGTCCAGGGACCAATTTCATAGCACTGCTTAGCGGTAAGCAAATTTTCGTGCTAACTATAGCAGAAAAATTTGCTTAAGCTTAAGCGTGTTTCACAGGTTAGCACGAAAATTAGGCGACCAGCTTGGCCCATTCACCATGGATTTGTATTTTTACGTCATGCTACAGTAAGCACCGGAAGGTTAGCATGCCTTTTCCTGTGCTTACGGTTAGCAGCGCTTTGAAATGGAAATTGCACAGTAAGCACAAAATCGGCCGTTAAGCAGCTCTATGAAATGCGGCCCAGTACTGTACATGAGCATACTACATTGTGATTTGTTGATTGCTTCCCAACACCTAAATAAACAAAAATCAAAAACAAATATTATACAAGCACGATTAGTTGACAAGTTCACAAATAAGTTTTTGTGAAGACAAGATAATTCAAGTCGGATTTGAAAGTCTGCATGGTGGGAATACAAGAAGAGAACCGGTGGTGTGACGGTAAACGTTGTAAACCACCAATTCTTTTCAGAACCACTACAACATACAGAGATCATTATTTGGTGATATCGCAAACATTACAAGATTGTATTCATATACATTGTAAGAAATTCATCAAAATATTTTGTTTATAATTTCTTTTTGAAAAATAATAGAATGAATTTATAGTACATGTACATCAAGCCATCAGGATAATAATATAAATAATAATAGTGTAATTTATCGAGCGTCTTATATGGAAACCCCACAGCACTGAACAAAATGTATCATTTAAACTAAACAACAAAATTATCGCAGAAGACTCAAGGATCCATTAAAAAAAGACGCTACAAATTATTACCAGCTAGAGGGAACCATAACACAAATTGAATACAGGATAACTGGATTGTTTTTTAAAAGGAAAATAGATGACAAACTGTGTCTACAATCCCAAAGGGACAATGAAGGGACTTAAACAAGTTTATTGATGAGAGTGGATGATGTCATTATAAATGAACTTTACCCCTGTGTCTAGTGTGCACGGTGCATAAGGATTCACATGAATGCATTTTTAATTGTATGCTGTGTATTTTTATAGCACAGTAAACTATTATCATTGACACGTGTCTGTTGGCCCTGATGGTCTACCATTGTTGCCACGTACAATTTAGTTCTTTTGCATTGTTAGTGATGTCATTTATAAAATAAAATATTAATATAATTAGTACATACCATACATGTACTAAGGAAGAAAATAAATCTTGTCAGAGTGTATTATAAAGTAATTGTAGTTGTACACAAATGATGAGCATTTTTTTTTTTTTAGATATCATCACATGTTAAAATACAATAATTTTACTTATATTATACAAACATTTTTTTCTTGTCGATTGAAGTGTTTAAACTGAACAAGAAGTTGGATTTTGACGGGTTTGGGATTGTTTCTTCCCTGCCGTTCACCTTGCATGTGGATCGGGTTTTTAGTTCATGATTAAGTGGGTTTTCCCATGGAGGAAGGAAATATTTCCTTCCTCCATGGTTTTCCCCTATTTGGGGTTTTCCTCCCGCATCTTAAACTGACATTTGTTCATCATCTTCTCTCAAAGACATAGTAGACACAGTTACCTTCAGGCCTACGGGTCACAGAACTAGTCGTTTTTGAGGGTCCATTAGTTTCATTACCAGTAAGATATAATAATAAATAGCAATTAAATAAGTGCAAACATCTGTTAATGAAATACAGTCAGGTAAGTGTACAAGTGTAGAGAATCTGTAGTGTACAGGAAATCTGCGCTACATACAATTTAAGACTGTCCCATGACTACATGAATTGCTCAACAATACGTGCATCTGCGCATGATCTACAAAGAGTTAAGATCGGTGTACATGTACATGTATGTCAGGGTCATAAGACTGCTGGGAACATCTGGTTTGCAACTCGCAAGCCATTAATTTGAAGCTCAATTGGCAATAAATAGCACCAAATGAACCAATTTAATTTAAACCACTCTTGCTACATGTGTGTACATCTACATTGTGTATATTATTGGGATTGTATGTTGAAATTGAGTACATTTAAGGGATTCCAAGTTCTGACCCTCCCGTTAATCTCAAATTGATTATTATAGCATGTATATGTTTCCATTTGTGTCATGTAACCAGCCACCGTTACGGAAATTGCACCTTAATAATTAGAGTTGTACATTATGGATATGAGTCATACACAGTGTGTAGACCGTTGTTGAGTACATTCGGTGGTTCGTTTGAGTGAGGATAGGCAAGCTGTTTATGGATCGTAGGCAGTCATCTTGCGTCAAAGAGAGTGCATTTCAGGACATTTTCTGGCAAACATAATCACTGGTTATGACAACACTTTTTATTATATTTACACATATAATCAAGAGTTGTGACAATAAAACAATTTAAATAATTTAAAGGGAACCTTTATATGTTCCATTTCAAAAACAGTTCAATGATCATTGTATCCCAAACTTCCCTTTAATCCATCCTTATACATCCCTTAACCTTCCTTGTACTTCTCTTATCCATCCTTGTACTTCTCTTATCCATCTTTATACTTCCCCTATCCATCCTTACGTTCCTTATCCATCTTTGTGCTTCCCTTATCCATCCGTGTGCTTCCCTTATCCATCCTTGTGCTTCCCTTATCCATCCTTGTGCTTCCCTTATCCATCCATGTGCTTCCCTTATCCATCCTTGTGCTTCCCTTATCCATTCTTGTGCTTCCCTTATCCATCCTTGTGCTTCCCTTATCCATCCTTGTGCTTCCCTTATCCATCCTTGTGCTTCCCTTATCCATCCGTGTGCTTCCCTTATCCATCCTTGTGCTTCCCTTATCCATCCTTGTGCTTCCCTTATCCATCCTTGTGCTTCCCTTATCCATCCTTGTGCTTCCCTTATCCATCCTTGTGCTTCCCTTATCCATCCTTGTGCTTCCCTTATCCATCTTTGTGCTTCCCTTATCCATCCATGTGCTTCCCTTATCCATCCTTGTGCTTCCCTTATCCATTCTTGTGCTTCCCTTATCCATCCTTGTGCTTCCCTTATCCATCCTTACGTTCCTTATCCATCCGTGTGCTTCCCTTATCCATCCTTGTGCTTCCCTTATCCATCCTTGTGCTTCCCTTATCCATCCGTGTGCTTCCCTTATCCATCCTTGTACTTCTCTTATCCATCTTTATACTTCCCATATCCATCCTTACGTTCCTTATCCATCCTTGTGCTTCCCTTATCCATCCTTACGTTCCTTATCCATCCTTGTGCTTCCCTTATCCATCCGTGTGCTTCCCTTATCCATCCTTGTGCTTCCCTTATCCATCCGTGTGCTTCCCTTATCCATCCTTGTACTTCTCTTATCCATCTTTATACTTCCCATATCCATCCTTACGTTCCTTATCCATCCTTGTGCTTCCCTTATCCATCCTTACGTTCCTTATCCATCTTTGTGCTTCCCTTATCCATCCCTGTGCTTCCCATATCCATCCTTACGTTCCTTATCCATCTTTGTGCTTCCCTTATCCATCCCTGTGCTTCCCTCATCCATCCGTGTGCTTCCCTTATCCATCCTTGTACTTCTCTTATCCATCTTTATACTTCCCATATCCATCCTTACGTTCCTTATCCATCCTTGTGCTTCCCTTATCCATCCTTACGTTCCTTATCCATCCTTGTGCTTCCCTTATCTATCCTTGTGCTTCCCTTATCCATCCTTGTGCTTCCCTTATCCATCCTTACGTTCCTTATCCATCTTTGTGCTTCCCTTATCCATCCCTGTGCTTCCCTTATCCATCCGTGTGCTTCCCTTATCCATCCTTGTACTTCTCTTATCCATCTTTATACTTCCCATATCCATCCTTACGTTCCTTATCCATCCTTGTGCTTCCCTTATCCATCCTTACGTTCCTTATCCATCTTTGTGCTTCCCTTATCCATCCCTGTGCTTCCCATATCCATCCTTACGTTCCTTATCCATCTTTGTGCTTCCCTTATCCATCCCTGTGCTTCCCTTATCCATCCGTGTGCTTCCCTTATCCATCCTTGTACTTCTCTTATCCATCTTTATACTTCCCATATCCATCCTTACGTTCCTTATCCATCCTTGTGCTTCCCTTATCCATCCTTACGTTCCTTATCCATCTTTGTGCTTCCCTTATCCATCCCTGTGCTTCCCTTATCCATCCGTGTGCTTCCCTTATCCATCCTTGTGCTTCCCTTATCCATCCTTGTGCTTCCCTTATCCATCCTTGTGCTTCCCTTATCCATCTTTGTGCTTCCCTTATCCACCCTTGTGCTTCCCTTATCCATCCTTGTGCTTCCCTTATCCATCCTTGTGCTTCCCTTATCCATCCTTGTGCTTCCCTTATCCATCCTTGTGCTTCCCTTATCCATCCTTGTGCTTCCCTTATCCATCCTTGTGCTTCCCTTATCCATCTTTGTGCTTCCCTTATCCATCCTTGTGCTTCCCTTATCCATCCTTGTGCTTCCCTTATCCATCTTTGTAGTACTTCATTCATCCATCCTTGTGCTTCCCTTATCCATCCTTGTGCTTCCCTTATCCACCCTTGTGCTTCCCTTATCCATCCTTGTGCTTCCCTTATCCATCCTTGTGCTTCCCTTATCCATCTTTGTGCTTCCCTTATCCATCCTTGTGCTTCCCTTATCCATCCTTGTGCTTCCCTTATCCATCCTTGTGCTTCCCTTATCCATCCTTGTGCTTCCCTTATCCACCCTTGTGCTTCCCTTATCCATCCTTGTGCTTCCCTTATCCATCCTTGTGCTTCCCTTATCCATCTTTGTGCTTCCCTTATCCATCCTTGTGCTTCCCTTATCCATCCTTGTGCTTCCCTTATCCATCCTTGTGCTTCCCTTATCCATCCTTGTGCTTCCCTTATCCATCCTTGTGCTTCCCTTATCCATCCTTGTGCTTCCCTTATCCATCCTTGTGCTTCCCTTATCCATCCTTGTGCTTCCCTTATCCATCCTTGTGCTTCCCTTATCCACCCTTGTGCTTCCCTTATCCATCCTTACGTTCCTTATCCATCTTTGTGCTTCTCTTATCCATCCGTGTGCTTCCCTTATCCATTCTTGTGCTTCCCTTATCCATTCTTGTGCTTCCCTTATCCATCTTTGTACATGTACTTCATTCATCCATCCTTGTACTTCCCTTATCCATCCTTTTCAAGAGTCTTTTCATCCTAAATTAGGCCCTTCCCAAGTTCCAAGTTTACTCCCTTCCCTAACTCAACCCTCTCTTACTAAACCTAACTGTAGCCCTTCCCTAAATCCTTCCTCCCCTATTATTAAATAGCTCCAATCTGACTTGTCCCTCTCAATGACAGTTCCATTTCCGTAGTTATTTCCCAAGACATCTGATAGGACCTCCTCTTCACTAAACAGCCTCAAACCCCCACACCTTGCCTCATGCATAAAATTCACGAAACTAAGGAGAGCACAAACCTAGTTCATTGTACTTGATTGTACATGTACATCAAACTGACCCTCTAAGTTTAGTCCCCAATGAGGCATCACAAAACTTATTCAAAAAAAATAGTCAAATATTAAATTCTAGAAATTGTGTTTATTACTTGCCTTAACTGATTTCTTTAACCTCATGAAAAATAATCCAATATCATTTCACCGTTGCCGCGGGCTGCTTTCTTTTATTAAATTTTAAATCCACATATTATTCACGAAAAGCGTTTCAATTCCTGAGTCAGCGATTCTGTTTATGAGGTTTATGTTGGTTCATTGATTGAGGGTTATGCCTGGAGCGTAGAGTTCAGTTCATTGATTGATATTTTCTCACATGTTATCCTGTCCTATGGGCATGCATCATCTTGCTCAAGGATGCGATCTTGGAGTGTCTTGAACTGTTCTTAATTCATGTCCACTGTCCAGGGAAGCAGTGGAGGTTAATGTATAATTACTTCTTGCAAGTTGCAAGGATTCTGTTGTACAGTATGTGCAAAGTATAAATTAGGCACACGTGTGCATTCTGGCAGGGAGCAATTTCATCCAGCGTTTTGCACATTTTGCTTTGTGTAGCAAAATATATAGACTGGACGTGTTTTGTGCATACTGAATGCTAATATTGAGTCGTGATGACTGTTAAGTAGATAGATTTTATGTAGCCTTTTGCTATGCTGTACAAAGAAAATGTGACAATTCTGATTCATAAAATACACAGGAAGTGCAACCATGTACCTTTGGTTTCAAAAAGAGTGACCTTGTACATTCCAGGGTATTTCCGGTAGGCAAGATACTGCACTGATCATTTTTATATGGGAAATTTTACATCATTTCGTGTCATGTAATTTCCACATCAATTCAAGAGTTATAAAAATAACAGCTGTACAAGTTTTGAGATGTGCTCCCTTTCTTCATATCAACGGTTGATAAAAATTAGACAGTGCAATCTCTATTAAGTACTTGTATAAGATGTTGTGTTTTCTTCCATTGAGCTTTGTACAAATCGTGCCTGCAGGAAGTCCAGGCTCTGTGGCTTTTTTGTAAACATGTGATGTCACAGGTCACATGGTCTTAAAATCTGATGAAATTGTAGAAAATAAGTTGAAAGTTATATAAAATCTATGGACATTCATTTTTAGTTTGTTTTTAGGTAAAGCAAATCTGCATAAATTTATAGAACCATTGCTTTTATAAAAGAAGTAACTTTGATAAAAGAAGCAATCTTAAAAGAGGTTCTGGTTAGTTTTACAATCTGTTTTGAATTTTGATGGATAATCAGCGGGCCCATTTTCATAGAGCTGCTTAAGCACAAAAAGTAGCTAAGCACAGCAAAATTATGCTTACCAGAATAGGATTACCAGCCAAAATACCATTTCACATGTACCATCTGTGACTGGTATCCTGCTCCTCTTTGCTATAAAGCAGAACAGCAGCTCTATGAAACTGGGCTTGGATAATCTACTCTAATTTGCTGTTTGCTTAATCTTAGAGTAAGGCTCTGTCCTTGCTCTATGGTTTAAAGGCAAAGTATACCTTTGGTTTTTGGAACCGTACGTTTGCCTTAATGCTATATAATTGTAGATATATACCATAAAACTAACCTGTGTAAATTTCATTTCAAAAGGTGGCAGCGTTTTTGAGATATCGCCAAAAATCTGGAGCGGTTGCGTTCACGCAAAAGAAGTATCCTTCATTGGATTACACATTCTGAGAAGCGTTACGGCCATAACGCTTCTCAGATTCAAGTGTTTGGGGGATAAAAAGTGATATATTTTTCCATAACTGCAGTACTTCGAAGTGAAACGTTTCTCAAAATGCATTATACTATCCAAAGCTGCTGTACTCCTTACCAAGTAAGTTTTTATTGCAAACAATTTTCAGAGTCATTACCAAACGTATGCAATGCCTTTAATACAATAATTTATGCAGTTTGAGCTATTTGTAGTCATCAACGTAAATGACCACGAGGTTGTGTAGTCAGAGTAGAGAGCTGCAATATGGTCACTCATTGATCGTAATCCTATTGCTACCCAGGTCACTGCACATGAATCACAGTTCAGTATTGACCAATAACAGGAGTGGTTAAAGAGAAAGTCTTATTCCTTGAATATAAAGGTTTCTGTCATGTGCTGTTTTGTTGGGTGTGTGGGGTTCGTTCAAAAGACAGCTAAAGTGAAGAGTCTGCATGTGCAAGCAATGGGTGCTTATTGCGCAATGATTTTCCAGCATATTCAGGGAACTACTACCAGCAGGCCTTGATCTTAACCGAGGCCATTGGCCTCATGCCCTGTCGAGTTGGCCAGCATGCCCTGTAGAAAAATTGCACTGTCACTACCAACTTGGCCAGCATGCCCTTGTAAAATTTCTCTGATTTGGCCAGCAAAGGCCTGCCCCCGTTTTTCTTAAGATCCAGGCCTGTACCAGACTACTTTTGTCTGTTTGCAGGAGGCAACAATATGATAAAATTGCATCCAATTCTGTATTCTTTCAGTCAGGAATGATGTCATTAACTACGAGGTTATTGGTAATTTTCACTGATTTATGCAGTATGTAAATACTAAAAGGGTTATTCAGATCACCTGTGATTTAATGACGTGGATTGATGTGTAAATTCAAACCCAAGATTAGCGTGAACACATTTCACCAAATTACACTGATCCATCCTTTAAATCTAAAAGCTACTTGCCACAACAAGATGGATGACACGTACCCACATCACGTCCTGTCTGGCTAGCAGAAGTAAAAAGGTTTGCCGTGCATAATGCAGGATGATCACAAGTAGCGCCTGATCATGATTAGACGCGGTCTCTGCCTCATGGGGCTCCAAATCAAATCAACCAGTGACATTTATACTTGGATGTATTTATAATGTAATGTAATCATCAATGGATAATATTAGATGAACATTTATTGTATTACACCTCCTACCAAATTCCCACTTTCATTTTACCGTGGAGTTCTAATTTCAGGTCGAAAGGAAAGAGAAATTGTTGATGCGATAGTTATGTGAAAGTGCAATTCTTTGCCTGGTTTATTTCATTTCTTAAAGCCATGAGACACTATTGGTAAAGTGTCTGGAAATACGTCCATACCTTATGAGCATCAAGAGTTATTTAATAAAATCAACCTGCGAAATTTTCAGCTCATTTCATTGTTTCCTTTACGAGAAAACAACACAAAGTCATTCAGCGTTTTTGTATTCATTCTAACGGCCGGAGTTTTCGTCTCATGAGACGAAAAATCATTTGTGGATCTTATTTCACTAATTATTCGAAAACGATAACACATCAGACAGAAATATTTCACAGGAAGTTTTCTACCATCATCGTCTCTATACCATGTAAGTTATGTGCAAATCTGTGAACATTTTGTTTTCCGGTGTTCCCAAAAGTGAATACGGGTTTTAAAAGCATACACTTCTAAATGTTGGAATGTTCGAGACTATTAAGTATGTACACATAGCATGCACACATAGCATGTACTAGTGGGAAACGGAAGCTGTAGAAATCATGGTGTACACAAGGGCAAGGAGATATGACCTTAAGGAAGTATGTTGTTGTAAATTAAAAGACATTGTGTCTGCGTTAAAGAAACAGGACATCCAGAAGACACCCAGACTTCTCTTTGGCTGGCACATGTTGTTACATGAAAGCATACATGTATACAAGATAAGACATTGATTAAGAACATCGTGGCACGATGACACCTTGAGTTAAATTTATGTGTCTTGAAAGGTCAATGCTTTGATTTATTATGAGGAATTTATCCCTCAGTTAAAGTCATAATTTCGTGTCGGATATTGTTCGTCTTAGCAAAAATATATCAAAGGATGATGAACATATATGGACATGCGCAACACAAATATTTAAAAAGCAATTTTGAAGTGATCAGAAATGTTCACATGCAACCTGTGTGGTTTTTCCTAATATTTCATCTCATTGTTCAAGTTGATCATATTCTTTTAAAATTATTAAATTTAAGTTCACATGGGGTTCATTACATTCAGTTTTCATCCAAATGTTAGCACATCAAACTGCGTGAACATTTGTAGTGACAACCAGTTTGTTATCTTACATCATTTGGATCCTAGAACGTCTGCTGTTCAGCATCTTTAAGACGTATTTATTGATTTGAGTGACTCAGCGAGCACAAGTGTCTCACTCCTTCAGTACACAGTATGGATATCACACGATCGCATATAATTAGATTGTTATCGAATAATTAGTATGGAATTATCATGATGTCACCATCGTCTTCTAGTTCCCAGTGTCCAACAAGCAATCAGGAGTTCTAAATCTCTTTACAAAAAGGAAACCTGACTAATGTTATCCTCTAGCCTCGGTTTTGCTCTAAATTTATCTAAATTCAGCTTCTTCTTTTTTTTGGTCAGGATGGTGATTGAAATGGTTGTTTTTTGCGATATAAAGAAATCCTGCTTTCTGATCTACTTCTTAGTGCTGAGGATACTGTTCCCTAAAGCTCCTTAAAATCTATAATCCCCAGGTTACTTAAAAACAAAATGGAAATGTCATGATTTTACAGGGCTTAAATTTGGGGAGAAAACCCACAATATCACAGTGCTTGTAGCTCTAATGCTTTTAACAAGACCAGAGTTGAAATGAAAAAAAAACAAAAAAAAAATCTACACAATTTAACCTTTGAACTGTTTTAATTTGAACAAGCACTGAGAGAAGATTCAATCTCATTTGTATTATGGGTAAGTATTCTTCAATATTCAGCAGAATAGAAAGAGATTTATCTGACTGAAAGTCAACATTTGAACAAAAACACAAGACCGCCGGACTTGTCCAGTCATGAGTTTACTGGCCTAATGCTAAAATCACTGGCCTCGGGCCTGCTGTCCAGCAGTCCAGTGTAAGTTTTGAGCCCTGTTTCAACATACCTCTTAAAATTTGGGTCCAAGTTTCAGACGTTTTGGTCAGCAATGACTTTTATTCCGTTTTGTTACATTGATTCGATTTGGGGAAAACAAGATGGCGTTGATGCAGATGTAGCTTTCTTGTCCTACATTGTATTCAGTAGAACCAAACTGAAGTTAGAAGGGGACATATTCTGGTACCTGTCCTTTAAGTTGATCTTACAATTTGTACCGGTTAATCCCAAACTTTTTCAGTTAATCCATATTGGTTAATCTATATTGCTATTGGTTAATCTATATTGCCTTTAATTACAATGTACATTGCCTTTGGTTAATATAGATTGCCTGTAGTTGATCCATTTTAGGATTAGTAATTAATCCTTTGTTTATCCAAACTGTCTTTTCTTATCTCTTCATCTTAGATCGTAGCGCTAATTCTCATCATCGTACCGCCGGTTGCCAAGAGTTCAGCGTACGTGTCTAGCATGTACATCGTTGGTGGCATCATAGCCTGTGGTATCTTTCTCTTCGTTGTAGCCATCATTGGCCTAGTGGGAGCCCTCAAGCATCACCAAGTCTGCCTCTTCTTTGTATCCTTAGCAACACAGACATTTTTTAATTAATTAAAGACACACTTGAAGGATGAACGGATCAACTGTGTGTTTGTTTTTAGTTATTAAGTTAGAAGGTTGTGATGGAAAGCATGAGGTGTGGATTAATGAATTGCAAGTTTGGTGTCCTAATCTTCAAGATGTTAAGAAATGCCCAGGGTACCAGTGGGCCACCGGTAATCCTTGACAGTCAAAAAGGCTATCAGGATATGATAATACAGAGACTCATTACAAAAACTCCAGTCAGTAAACTCAGTAGTGTTGATCCAATTGTTTCCAATAATGGAGACTGGAAAAGTCATTTTAAAACACTTTTTAATGGCCCATTAAAAACTTACATGTACACTGTAAGTTTATTAATTTAAAAGTTAACTTACATTTTTTTGAGAAAACAATTTAAAAGCAGGGTAGTGTACTAAATGCTCTGGGAACATGTGGCCGCATTAGCTATATGAAATAAAACACAATATTATTTCAGTTCTCATAAATACTTATTCATACACCTAGGTGAAGAGAAGCACATAATGGCAACATGTCTTGACATGACTGGGACCCAAACCCTAACTCTGACCACCCTGTAGCCAGAACTTGAGTCTGATTTACTGGATCAATCAACCACAGCACACCATTTTGTTTTAAATGTGACTATGGATTTCTTTTGTCATTTTTTCAAATTTTTTATTTTTTACTAAAGAAACACTTTGTTTTCTTCTTGTTGTTCCTGCAAAGAGTGAAAAAGTTTGGCAACACATGCATTTGGTTTTTTTTTTTGACAAAACCAAATAAGTTGTTTTCACAAACATTAATGCTTTAATTGAACATTTTTTTTAAGAGGAATATGAGCTTTATATGCAATTTATGAAAATTTCCAATGGTGCCATTTTTTACTCGTCCACAAAGGATGTTTGCAGAATAAATAGAAAACACAGTTAGTGTTTTTTCCCAGTGCAGTTTAGAGAGTTTTAAATAGGCCATTGCTTGCAGGCAAAGTACAATTTTGTAACTAGTGGAGTATTTTATGCTTGTATTGATAAATGGTACCATCAGGAGAGCATCAGCGGCTTCTTCACTAGAAACTGAAAACGCTCTGTACCTAGCATTCCCTCATGGCCAAGTCAGAAATTGCTTTCGACCCTGGAGGATTGCGAACAGTTGAAAATAGTTGGATCGTAAAATCCTGTTTGTTCACATCGAGTCAAGCATCCATTAACAATAAGTATGAGGAAAGTCTTGCGTGTATTCATAAATTAAGACATAACATTAGATCTGCCCAGGCAGTGACAATTAGTTTGTTTACTTTTAGGAATTTCCAAAATGAGTATTAATCTAAGGCTCATGAGCGAAGTTTTTTCTCCATCGTTAATATCTTAAAGTACAGTGTTTTTAAATTCAGTAGAAAAACAAGTTTTCTTGTGATTTCCAACACTTTGGGATAAAGGTTATCATGAGGAATTACTCAAGCTTGAGAAGGTAATATTCTGATAAATTCAAGAATGGTCCTGGTAGAAAAAGAACCAACAGACAGTGAGAATGGTGAGAATAAACGTAGAGAAAGAACCAACAGACAGTGAGAATAAACGTAGAGAAAGAACCAACAGACAGTGAGAATAAATGTAGAGAAAGAACCAACAGACAGTGAGAATAAATGTAGAGAAAGAACAAACAGACACTGAGAATAAATGTAGAGAAAGAACCAACAGACAGTGAGAATAAATATAGAGAAAGAACCAACAGACAGTGAGAATAAACGTAGAGAAAGAACCAACAGACAGTGAGAATAAACATAGCAAAAGAACCAACAGATTCTGCTTAAACACAACACCTATTCAAAAAGAAATTCTTCAGTAATAATTGTACAATACAGTAGATTATGAAAAGGTCTACTTTATAATGTCTGCATTGATTTCCCTCTTGTATTGTTTTCCTGAGCATTTTATTGCCTTGCAGTACATGGTGATCTTATTCCTGGTGTTCCTGATTCAGTTTGGGGTGTCGATTGCTTGCTTGGCCCTCGGGGATGAGCAACGACTCAAGTTAGTTGAAACCAGCTGGAATCATTCCAGTACTGAAACTAAATCGGACATTCAGAAAGGACTGAACTGTTGTGGCTTCACAGAGGGCGATACTCACCCAGACTGCTGTAAGGACAAGGTATGTTTCATCATCATAATATTAATGTTAAACCAAACTTTTATAAAGCACAAAACATAACTGAAGGAAATCTTGATGCTCTGTACAGAAATGAAAAAACCAAACTGTAGAGAGGAGGAGACTAGATACATAGTTTAGTCCAAGGCGAGGTGAAACAAGTGAGATTTGAGTTTGGATTTCAAGCTTTTCAGAAAGTTAGTTGTTTGAAGCAAGGATGGGAGAGCGTTCCACATTTTGGAAGCAGCGCATGAGAAGGTTTGGGAGCAGTATTGGGAGCAGGTTTGTGGCGTGTCATGGCCGAGTGGTTAGTGCATCGGACTCAAGCTCTGGTGGCTGAGTCATCAGAGTGTGGGTTCGAGTCCCGGTCATGACACTTGTGTCCTTGAGCAAGGCACTTAACCATAATTGCTCCATAAAAGTTGGGGAGGTAGAGCCTTCTGCTCTACCAGTCAGGCTTCTGATGGATGATACCCAAGCCTACATCCTTACGGACTGTAAAGGGGGTTACCCTTTTTCAGCCCCAGGAGTAGGTGGCAATGGCCCCCTGGGAAAACAGCTGATCTGTTGCCCACACCTTGAGTGGCTTACTGGCCTTGTGTGTCTGGCGACTTCAATAAAAAAAAAAAAATTTTAAGTAAGACTTAGCTCTTGGTCTTGTAGGAGGAAGAAGACATTGAGAGTGAAGCAATCGAGAGGGTACATAATGGACGGAGTGGCTCAGAAATGTAGGATGGGGGCTCTCTGTTCAGGGCTTTGAAGGTCAGCAGAAGAATCTATCATAGGAATAGAACCCTGTGAGTGTGTCAATATCGGCATGACTCCATTCAAACAGCCACTTTAGCTGTATGGCTGCTTTAGTGCTTTCCTATTGGTCCATTCAATGTCACATGGTACAGTATTCTTTGTCCACCGCTGACTTTATAGACCTTTATCATGCTGCAACCATCTTGGACATGTTCCTTGTATCCAATAACAGTAATGTATGCTAATATTCGTTGTTCAAAAAGGAACCAGACTATTTGCCCTTCCAGCCTCGGTTTGGTTACAATGGTTTGAATGGGAGAAAATCAAGATGGCCGCACCATGATAAAGGTCTATAGCAGTTATTAATTGCAGAAACAGGTGAACATCAAACACATCATTGCCCTGGGTGTCTACTTACATGAGGTTGCAAAAGATCCTCTAATTGTAACCCAATTCAGGCATTTACCCTTCAAAACAAATTCAAAATGGTGGAATACTCCTCTGCCCCCTGCAGATTGCAATGGGATCCACCAGCAAGAAAAAAAAAATCCTTTTGTGTTTTGCTGAAGATAACAAAGTTAAACAATTGTTTCCTTCCTTACATCTTGTACTGTATAAGTTTAGATAACATGCACTGTGGATGTCATCTCATCACTCAGAAAAGAAAAGAAAATGTTGCGCCTCCGGATAGACACTCCTGAATGCAGTCAATCCTTTTCAGTCAAGTCTTCCCATTCTTATTGTATTTCAAAGGAACTGATATCTGACCTATGACCTTTACTCCTCTGTGTTGTATCTCAAGGTACCCTGCTGTAAGGAAACCAACTGCACAACTTGTCAAAAATGTAAAAAGGCGATGGATAAAATGTTTGATCAAGGTCTCCATTACTCTGGCGGAGTTGGACTCTTCTTTAGCTTTACAGAGGTTCGTTCCGTCTTGCTGTATATGTTTTTTTGCTTTCTGTCAACTAACACATCTGAATCAATGCTGAAAATTCATGAAACCATCCTTGAGTCTTTCCCATGAAGTTGTATATAAGAACTAGAGGGAGCACTTGCTATGTCATGCATGGAACTCCGCTGACCCACCATGGGCGAAAATCCCTATGGGTCAATTGCAATCCAATGTCCACTTGGAAAAAGTTTGCTGTGTAAACTAATGAGTGACCAGTGTAATATGATTGGTCAGCGCCATTTTCTCAATGGTCAAAAATGCTTCTTGTCGGGCCGTGTCGCATGGTTTTGTACGCCCTCTAGTTTTTATATATAACTCGATGGTCTTTCCATGAGGCAAACTGAAGAATTGAAGGTATTTTGCCCAACACGCAAGTTAACTATCAAGCGTATCATATTTTGGTTGAAACTTTTGAAATGAGTATTTAATCAGACTTGCATGAATGTCAGAGGGCAAACAAGCTAAGAAAAGAAACATATATTTCAGCTCTATTGTCATTCTAACAGGCCTCGATCTTAAGAAAAACGGGGGCAGGCCTTTGCTGGCCAAATCAGAAAAATTGTACAAGGGCATGCTGGCCAAGTTGGTAGTGACAGTGCAATTTTTCTGAAGGGCATGCTGGCCAACTGGACAGGGCATGAGGCCAATGGCCTCGGTGGCCTCGGTTAAGATCAAGACCTGTTCTAATCTTGAAACTTTCTATAAGTAACACAAAAAAAATTTAATTTCAACTTGGGCACACTCAATTTATCAAGAACAGTTCCTAATTCTAAAGAGGGTTTTGTCATAATTTTTATGCAAATCAGGTCACCTTATTTCGAGACATGCATCAATGCAGCATTTTTATTGGATGGAACATTATATGCACGACCACATTAGCCAATCAAAATTACAGACACAGAATTAATCAGAATCTTTCCTTTTTTTTTGTCTGATATTTTGCTCTTCAGTGTTTAAGCATGCATGCATGTATGACTTGATTTTGTGATGAATTGTGCCGATTCTGTATTTAGAGTGACACTGGTTTGGAAGAGTTATGGCACCGTCCTGACATGACTATGATTTTAGAGGATGAGGAGATCATTTGTTTTTTATTTATTTTAGTTTTTAATTTGGGGGGGGGGGGGGGTGGGATGATCTTTAAAATGTACTCTTATTAAATTTGTATGGGTTGTCTAGTATGTTTTGGCCACTCATCGATGTGTGCTTAGAAACATTCTAGTCAAATTAAATATTAATTTTTGTTTCGAATATTACATTTACTTTTGAATTAGTCAAATAACATTGACAATTTTCATGTAAAATGTCATGAATAAAAATGCATTGATGTTTCTTTTCCAAAATGTAATCTTTTTTCAGTATTAGCGACAATAAATGAAAGTTACCAAAAACACAGTTCCTTTCCGCATTATACACTGACCACATATATCGTCCACCGTTCTTTCTTGTTTTTTTTTTCCCCTCTCTCTCTTTCTTTCTTCCATCTTGCCATGATCTGTGCATACAAACCACCATGTGCAGCTGATTGGGGTGTGGTTAGCAGTTCGCTATCGTAACCAGAAGGACCCAAGGGCTAATCCTAGTGCCTTCTTGTAGCTCATTCGTCTCGTCATTTAGGTATAAATACCCTTACCAAAGCCACCCATCTGGCTCGCTTTGTAATTAACATTTTTTTTTATATGTTATATGTTATTTTGCATGCTTTTATTGTTGTTTTGTTTCATGCCTTTGTTAAATTAACTCTTCCAAACCAGTGTTGCCTGTTGAGTTTGTTCGTTTTGTTGGTGGGTCTTAAGTACATTCCTTTGTCATTTCTAATTTTTTTTACAAAATGATTTCAATGAAGGAGCACATACTAAAACTAAAAAATGTTCAGCTAAAATTAAAGCATGTTACTCTACTGGTTAAACTGGTGGGGCTAAAGTTGTTAGATTTTGGTAACTTTAGTTATTACAATAAAAAATAAACATGTGCATGTAGGTGCTTGCTGGGTGAAAGATCAGTATGGGTTTGGGGTTTGGGGTCAAATATCTTTGTGGGTCTTGAAAGGAGTAAGCCTTGCTTGGGTTTGTGGTATGCCATCTTTCCCCGTCTTACAAGGAACAAAGCAATGAACACTTTTCAGAGCTTGAAAATCTAACTCGGTTTTAATTCCTAACATCTGGCATTCCCTTTTTCCATACATGTTGCACTTGAGGGGTTTATGTTTCATTTACAATCTAACCCTTTTCATACCTCTTAGGATCACCAGCTCCCCTCCAAACTACTTTGATCAAATAATCCTCTCTGAAATTAATTCATCCAAGAAATGCCTGGACCTCAGACCAATAAAAAATTCCTCTGGTGAGCAGAGACTTCCAAATTCACATCAGTAATCCAACCAAAATAAGTACTGTTTACTAAAACAGCTACAATATTTATTGACTTTACGGTGGATGTGAAAACACTCTCTGCCCAGTCCTGCCCAATCCTGCCCAACCAAGCCTACTTCATTTAGAATTCATTTAGCGTCTTGTAGAATGCGGTTACTACTACTACATCATGCTCCAGTTCCCCCCGGCATTGCTTCCCTGCCGAGTTGCAATCACACGCTTAAATCTGGCTGTCTGATCAGTGAGACTATGTAACTCATTCAAGGTTCTCATGAGGTTTGCTACGATCAGGATTGTTCCACGCCAACAAAAAAATGAATTATGAATTCTTTGTTAAAATAGAGTAAACATACCAAAAGCAGAAGTTTTGCCACTAGGTACCCATGTTGTACCTTATCTTGATTCAAAGAGCTGTAAAGGTCTATGAATCAACATAAGGTATGGTATAAATCGGCATTATTTTTGGTTAATTGGGATGCTTTCAATGCTGTGCTGTATGCACAATATTGCATTGAGTATACTCTCGCGTTACTCTTTTCACAACACTAACCTTGTATCGTGTGGTATCGCTTTGTATACCGTTTTTAGAATTCAAGGTCTTCCCTTAATTAGTTTGAAATGGAGAGTTGTATTAGAAGCGACCATTCTGAAATTACCAATGCATTACCTTATCTTGATTCAAGGATAGTAAAACAAGCAATGCACAGCAGTTTCGTCAATATTATTCAAATGTATATTTACCCTTAAACAATGTACACGCATGAGAAATGTCAGACTTGCGTCTGGATTCAGACCTGTGAAGTAGCTGTTATTTACTTAATTAAAGAAATCATGGTCTTTGATTTACTTCTATGGCACTGTGTATAATGATCACACAGGCTCCTTGGTGAAATCTACAACTCCATGGGTTACCAAAGGGTAAAGATGCCATCGTTTCAGCATAACCCCTAAAATTGGATCCTAGTTCCAGACCTTGTTGTCAGCACTGACCCTCGGACCCTCACCCCTGAAAGTATTTGAAGAAAATGTTCATGTTGTTGAAAATCACATGAGCATTTTCTCCCTGCGATTGAAAGTTGACATTTGATTTCTAATGCATGAAGTATCAGTCTCTGCTTTCAGTGACACCTTCCGTCAGATCTAATACCCCCTCCTGGGGAAAAACCCACGCCTCTGTCTGCCTTGTAGTCTAGCATGTAAGGCAACTGTAGATGTAGATGTTTGAAGAAGATCGCCTCTGATCATTATCAAACATATAATATGTAGATCGATCGTCTTATGCATCTTAATTTCCATGACAACGTTTTGAAGCTCTACAACTTGCTGGATCTATGTAACACCTTAAGATGTTTTGCACCTATAGAAATAAAAGAAACTTTCATATGTTTTGTTTCTCCATCCTTCAGCCCATGTTCTTATAATAGATTACTTACTGGTGTGGCTTTTGTTAAATTGTATTGCATGATATCAGTATAGATGTAGTGATTTTGTCTTTAGCTAGAGTGTTTGTTTTCTTGTTGGTAAGCAGTGCAAGCAAAACGATTACACTTTTTTTTGGGGGGGGGGTGGGCTGGGCTAAACCATAGATGTGATTTTGTCTAGCAATCACATTCAAAATTACATAGATTTGATGGCAAAACTAAATTCTCGTCTGGTTCAGATTTTGGTTTCAGTTCGTCAATAAAAATATATTTGTTTGATTAGTCCAGTCTCAAAAATTATAAGTGTATTATTGGTTTGAGTTTTTAATTGTTCACTTTTCATCTTTTCTTTTACATTTCTTCTCAGTGTATTATCTCACTTAATTCCTTTCCATTCCACTTTTTGTACAGACATTCACAGCGTCATCCGTTTCATGTGAAACTTAATCTATATTTATTGACAAAGTTTAATGTCTCTGATTTGTCAACAGTTGGTTGGTATCGTCATTACATTCCGTTTCCGCAATCAAAAGGACCCAAGAGCCAATCCTGACGCTTTCCTCTAGATCGTCTTCTTTGACACCTTGGGACTATCAGCTCGTCTTTCTGGCTGCAGAAACTCTACTTGGAGTTGAACTTTATGAGATGAGATGATTGGGTGCGTTCTACTCAAGCTAATGTGAATGTTACTTAACGTACAGAACCCTTTCCAATCTAACACCTTTACTTCCATAAAAATCTGCAAAATATACTCCATTTTTTTGTGCTAGTTGCTATCCAAAATGGAGGAAATGAATCATTGCCCAAAATGACAATCCAGTAGTGGTCTCAAAACACAAAATGGGATGTTTTATTTACCACGTCAGCATGATTTGATCACATCTTATCCATGAGTGTAACAAACATTCTGCAAGTTGTGATGATTGAAAAAGTCATCACTAGTCAAACATTAACATGCACACAAAGCGTTAGCTTGAGGGAAACGCACCAATTATCGGAGTATGAGTTAGTACATGTAATATAAAACAATGCCATTGCATGACCCCTAAAATAATTCACTCTATGTGCTGATGAAGAATCTGTGATTGGGAAATCATGATGACCGTTTCCATGGCGTTGCTACATGTATGTAGTTAAAAAAAAGACCCTCCTCATTTGTCACAATTAAAACAAACTTCTGTTGTGAATCCCCCCAAAATTAAAATTAACAAACTGTTCCATGTTTTTTCTAAAACATGTACATGTATGTGGACAAATCTCAAGCACTACCCTTCCATCTCCTCCTCTTTCTGGAAATCGCTTTTTCGTTTGAAGGATTTCCCCCTCTCATTGAGCATGGACGTGCACCCAGTGGAAAAACTAGTCTGCTGCCCTCTTGTGTCAATGACCGATGAGCAGACATTCATATCATAACAATAGAAGTATGGAAATTTGTGTTTTTCACTCTGTGGTGATGACAGTTGTTTCATTGTAGTATGATGCAGCTGTGATAATTCAAACTAAATTGGGCCTTTTATAATGTACGAGTTGAGAACTACAAAGATCAGTAGGAAATGACCACCTGTCTGCTACAGACACCTGTCTTGTTCCCTATGTACACATTAGCAATGCTATATGTAGTATTCATTGTACCATTAAGGGACCTGACTCCATCCCTTTTCATCCTTGATTGGGCCATTTTCAAAAACCAAGGTTTTGGCTTACCACTGGCTTAGGCTTCAACTCTGGCTTCGGCTACGTCTGCCTATTTGAAGCTCTGTACCAAAAGTGCAAGTCAAAGTAACTATTTGAATAATTGATGAATTTGAATCAAAAGGTTGGATTGCTGTAGTAGGTTGTTGAGGATAGGGTAAGTGTGATGGGGATTGGGTACATCACTGAACTAAACTATTCCTTACACAGTATTACGTGTTACCCGATATGATGTACAGTATGTTGAAAATACATGTTAATTTATTTGTGCATTCTCTGAAGGTTCTACTATTGCTCTTGTTTGGATGCTGTTGCATCATGCTACTTATAAAATGGCTTGCACGTCGCAACCTGCACCCAGACCTCCGGTTTTAAAAGTCATTCAGAATTAACAAAAGTATTGCATGGTTGCTTTGGTGGATTTCACAAAGTGCTAGGACTAGTCATATCTCGAGTTAGGATGAGTAACTAGTCCTAACTAACAGGACAAGTCATAATTTAGGACTAGTTTTATGAAATCCACCACTGGCCACTTTCTTGTACTGTACGTGTAAATTGCAAGAACACATTCATTGACTGAGTAAGCCTTTTGCATGCAAGTGCTTCTCTTATTTGAGTAAACCAGTTTCATTTCTTCATCCATATTCTACTAGGAAGTTATTTTACGAGTAATGTCGAATGTACCAATCAACACTCATGTAAAATGTTATTTTCAGTTGGTACTGCGAAACAGCAGACGATTTGACGTAGTATTTTTAAAGGATTGTATTAGTACTCTATGTGTGACCAATAACACACAGACTATCCTTTTGTGTAAATGCTATTTTATTAATATACTTCCGGCCGGTGAATGAATTAAAAAAGCAACAAGGAGAAGAAGAAAAAAAAAGGAATGCAAAATTAGTTTCAACTTTAATATCCAGAAATCAGTACATATTAAGTATAAACTACATGTTATGTGTAACAATTTGTTGAAGTGAAGGCGATCGTTTTTGTTTTTTCTAGAGGCGGAATTGTTGCCTATAAAACCTGGTGTTTTGTGCTGTATATTGGCCAGTGATCTATTAATTCTTTAAAATAAATAAATTCTTGTGTTTACGAGGTGATTTTTATAAAAGGGTATTGAATAATTTTGTGAGGTAATACTGAGTCATTAAACATTTTTTTGCAAAGGTGGTGTTGGGTTATTGTTAGAAAAGTTGTTTTTTCAAACGCAAAAGGTGTTAGATTACAATACGTGTAGAAGACGATAAAACAAATACTTGTCAAGGGGATGTGTGTGTGTGTGTTCAGATTGCATGGGAAATGTCAAGGTTGATTTAAGACATGGCTTTTGGCTTCGACTAGGTCAGGGCTGAATTAAGACATGGCTTTTGGCTTTGACTAGGTCAGGGCTGAATTAAGACATGGCTTTGGCTTTGACTAGGTCAGGGCTGAATTAAGACATGGCTTTTGGCTTTGACTAGGTCAGGGCTGAATTAAGACATGGCTTTGGCTTTGACTAGGTCAGGGATGAATTAAGACATGGCTTTTGGCTTTGACTAGGTCAGGGCTGAATTAAGACATGGCTTTTGGCTTTGACTAGGTCAGGGCTGAATTAAGACATGGCTTTTGGCTTTGACTAGGACAGGGCTGAATTAAGACATGGCTTTTGGCTTTGACTAGGTCAGGGCTGAATTAAGACATGGCTTTTGGCTTTGACTAGGTCAGGGCTGAATTAAGACATGGCTTTTGGCTTTGACTAGGTCAGGGATGAATTAAGACATGGCTTTTGGCTTTGACTAGGTCAGGGCTGAATTAAGACATGGCTTTTGGCTTTGACTAGGTCAGGGCTGAATTAAGACATGGCTTTTGGCTTTGACTAGGTCAGGGCTGAATTAAGACATGGCTTTTGGCTTTGACTTGGTCAGGGCTGAATTAAGACATGGCTTTTGGCTTTGACTAGGTCAGGGCTGAATTAAGACATGGCTTTTGGCTTTGACTAGGTCAGGGCTGAATTAAGACATGGCTTTTGGCTTTGACTTGGTCAGGGCTGAATTAAGACATGGCTTTTGGCTTTGACTAGGTCAGGGCTGAATTAAGACATGGCTTTTGGCTTTGACTAGGTCAGGGCTGAATTAAGACATGGCTTTGGCTTTGACTAGGTCAGGGCTGAATTAAGACATGGCTTTTGGCTTTGACTATGGCAAGACCAGTTGATAAATTATACGTGTTTATCATATCGCAAAGTTGCTTAGTAACTACATGTATCGGTCAATCACGCTTAACCATGAACTTACAGGAAACAATCTGAACCCCTCATCGTGAAATACACTCCCTTTACTTTAGTATACCCTTGCTGTTAGGAACATCAGTTACAATAAACAAACCAACATCAAAAATGAGCAAAGATGCCATAAACTTCAGTAACAACTCAAGAGTTACTGAAAGGAATAGTAAAGCTTTTTAATTTTCCAAGCAGCATTAATTTATCACTCGGTTCTTATAGATAGTTCATACTTGACGTCATACAGTGTAATGTCGACCATCACAAAAAAAAGCACACCTCTGCGTTATGCGTAAATACCGCGTGCGACATGCGGGAGTTTGATCAAATTCCTTTTATGATTGGTCCTTGAACCACTTGACTGCATAGAAAAGATATCACGCTTGATGCAGCCCAAAGCCAAACCCAATAAAGATGGCGTCAGTCGCAGCCCGCAGCGTCTTGACACAGCCCAAAGCCAAAATCCAATAAAGATGGCGTCAGTCGAGAACTATCTACAGTAACTGACCTTTAATCTAAACAAAGCATTTATAAATGCGACATAATTATATTTAAATTAAGTCCAATTGAGTTGCAATTATTTAAGACGAGTACTTTCAATATGGATCTAAGGTACATTGTAATATAATTTATTTACAATTTACACTAATTAGTTTCATTCTTATGTTTTCCTTTATTCAGTCCAGTATGCATGTTGCTTTTGTAGCTAAACTAACCACGTCATATTCTCTTGTCAAGTATCGCTATTTTCCCCCAATATTTCATAGTTTGATTAAATCACTTTCAAACATTTTCATTTTTCTGGAACAAAATACTGAAAGATCCTGGGACTTAACTGATGTTAGGTTTGCATTCTCTATTGAAAAAATTGTCACCTGTTTTTAAAAAAAAATTAGGCTTTATTTGTAATATCACGTTGTCAATGAACCAATCATTTTATATTGGCTCTAAAAGTAAAGTAGTGAACTAATTGTTGGAATAATAATTTCATAATCAATGTTTCATAGCTGAGAAAAAAAATTCCATCTTTGCCTCATGACGACGACCCCTGGCTGAACGGGCAATGTGTGTTGTAAATGCTCCTATTCAAACAATGGCATCAAGAAACACTTCACTGAATCTTTGAAAAGGCAGGAATTGAATAAAAGCATTTAGAAACGGACTTCAATATATGACTGGGTTATCTGATATAGCACACCCCAGGATCCACAGTGATACAATAAAATATGGCTGTTTTCATGAACTTGTATGTATACACATTAGAAGGAACAAAACTGTTCAAACTGGATTCAATAAAATTATGAACTAATAAAAGAATTTTATTTTACAGAGTGTGAATTTATTATCCTGTATACACTGGTATACTAAATGGATACATTTTCTTTAATACTGTAGCTTCCGACTCCCTAATACCATGGATTGCATTACTTTGTCCGTCAATTTGAGGTAAATGTTGTCACCCTCGGCTTATTAATATAACCAAATAAAGATAAGGAAATTACAGGCTAAAAAGGTACCAGGATCAATCAATCAGGTGCCATGTTCATCAGAACCTGTCTCTGCTCAATCACACATCGGGCAGGAGGAGCTTGTGTTTGTGAGATGCAGAGCTTAATTTCACAAAGCACTAAGATTCATCTTAAGATGAGTTGTTTTGTGACATCGGACTTTGCTTAGCAATTAAGATTGATGCGCAGTTAAGATCAATCATAGCTCTTTGTGAAGTCGGCCCATGGTTTATTCAACAAATCTCACATCACTAGAGAATCAGTTTGGCAAATTAGATACTCTATCAAAGTATTAATACATGTAATATGTACATGTGAAGTTTGTACGAATAAATGACCCTTCATAAGCAAAATGTAGAACCTGTCATTGTACTCTGGACATCATATACATGTATCGATGGTTTATACCCTAATCAACCTGTTCTACCTAACCCCGTTAGGGAACTTCAAGTTCAGTCCATTTACAGATTTACAGCAAAACATAGAACATTTCCTTAACACACTCCACTCTGGACATCATGTACATGTATATAAAGTTAAACTGGTCCATAATCAACCTGTTCTACCCAGCCCCCAAAAGACACTACGTACATCGTCATCATTATCCTTTGTCCGCAACTGAGAGCGAGTCCACGTCTCTCCAGACTTCTCTGTCAGTCATTAAGCAGGCTAGGTCATCTAGTTCTTCTTGTAATGTCCCTGGCAACAGCATCCAAGTAGCTGATGCGTCTTCTTCCTCTGTTTGGGCAGGGGAGTCTTAAGTACATACAGTCCTTTGATTTATAAGAATATCATAACTACACACACAAGTCACTAAATTAATCAATCAGATTGTCAAGCAAGATAATGTATCAAAAAATTGTACATGAGGCATTTTAACGGATAAAAGAGTCTAGTTTAAAATAAAAAGATGACAAATATCGTTGATTCATCTTAAGCTTCAATGGTACATACATAACCTTGTAAAATTACTCCACCAACCCTTTATGCAAGAACTTCTGATACATAATCTCAAGAAATAACTAACTACAAATCTTTTCAAAATTCCCTCAGACCATTAACACGCATTTTTAATGCAGATAAAAACTATATTCAATTACATTTATAATCAAGTGATATAACAAAACCATACATGCGACTATAGTTTTTGCCATTAATCCACCCTCCAATAGTAAAATGTATAAAAATTTATAAGTACTTTTAGTAGCAAATATAATCATAGATAATACTTCATGCTTGCTTTGGAAGACAATGGAATAAGGTATTTATAATAAATCTTATCATATTAAATATCAGTCAAATATACAGCAAATTATACAGAATACAATAAAACGCTTAATGTACTTACTGTTTGTTCATACGCATATATACCTGTTTAATTTTGCAATAAATTTTGGGGTGAACAAGGAAAAATTGGCTTGGGCAGGATTTGAACTTGCGATCACCGATTAAACGTACCCACACTCTACCAACTGAGCTATCCAGCCCTAATGTTGGCGGTCTCCCTATTTGGTCAATATCTTTGTTCGGGGGGTGCCAGTCAGAAGCCATTTAACCGGTTACTGCCGTGTAGCCAGGGATCACACCCCATGATATACGATACAACCATAGAGCTAGCTCTATGGATATAACCTGGGAAACTGCAGCACGGGGATCTACCTTAAGGTTATCTACCTTGATCAACGTTAAACTGGTGGTCGCAGGTCAAATCCCGCTCAAGTCAATTTTGTCTTTGTTCATTTTAAAATTGATTTAAAAAAAAATTAAATATAAATTACCAGTTGGTTTGCCTTGTGGTTTATTGCTCCTTAATAAACGGACACCAGACACCATTTTTCTCCTGTAGGTTATGGTACACATGGAGTAGTTTGAGCTTGATAATCGTACATTGGCAAAGGGCAGAGCTCATTTTGATTGTTGCTCTCTCGGCCAAACTTCAAGCTGAAAATGGTACTGAGCTTCAGCAGATGATGTACCAGGATAATACTGTGCCTCTGACAACAGGCAAAAATGCAGAAATGCAAAGGGATCTTTTGATTTCATGTTGGCCAAAGATTTCGCAAATGAAAAGATTGAAACTTCTGATTGAAAAGATAAAGCCCTTTTCCTGCGAGTTTATTTTAAATCACAAAATGAAAGAAAAATGCTGAAAAACATCCACATTCGATTACTTCGAACATCATCACTCAGGTTTCATCTTGCGAGACAAGATCACTGACAAGCACTTCGGCAACCATGCCATGATTGACAGACCAAAGACTGCCCTCAACAGGTTAAACTTGACCGCTGAGTTGTCTTGATGCATTATGGGAAAGTAGATACTGATGATTACCTCGGCAACAAGAACCAACGCGCATCGGAATATCTCCATAAAGGGTGCAGCTGGCCTAAGGAGAATTAAGAGAGAGCATGGAAATTATGTTGTCGGACGGATTAAATAAATTAAATCATCTACCCATGCTGATTGACCCCTTGCACTGGCGTGACACAAGGCTACCATCTGCCCATGGTCTGCCAAGTCAAAATGAATTACAAGATAAGATGTGCATCTCACTGCACGCATGTCGCCTAAAATGCCCACTGAATAGAAAACACAGGAAATCTGACTCCAAAGTGATGTAAACAATATTTATCATGTGATGACGTCGGGTAAATTGGGTCACTATACCGTCTTACTGATGAGTTCCACACAAAGCACAGGATTGGTAAATACCAATAAAAATTGATCAATTTAAATCTGAAAGCTCAACAATGATTAAGTTCGTACCAGTACCTATCATCAAGAGAAATATCACTGTCTGAATTTACTGTCAAAGCTGAGTAAATATCATCTGAAGATTCCACATTCAATGTTGCTCATTTTTATTGCCGCAATCAAAAGAAGCTCAAAATATTCCTGACAACACATACAATTTAGTGACATTTTCACTGGTTTGTTGGACGCTGTGTCAGGCATGATTCTTCAAGGAGGCAATGGAGACAATTGCCTCCATGCCCTTGGTCATTGCCTTGGTGCCCCTTGAAATGTTCCAGTAGAAGTTTAAGCTTCCCTCTAACAAAGGAAAAACTGCCTTGCCCTTAAAAGAACAAAGTATCAGGAATTTCTTGAGCACTATAGGATGAACATGAATTTGCTCTTCTAAAAACAGGTAACAATATTATCTTCCAGCATGCGTAAATCCTCGATCCTGATTGGTTAACAGCCGTGAAATATATGCCCATAACCCGCAGCTGGGAACCAATATCTCACAGTGCGTATATTACTGTTCGTATATTACTGTTGAGCTAGCGTAGGCGTGCTTGCACAAGACTCATTATTTCAATTTATGATTGGTAGCTGAAAGATAAATTCGTTATCACATGCGCACTCGTGGAATACAGGTAAATACAGCGCTTCTGCATCCCATATCCAACTCGACTTTCAGCCTCGTTGGATATGGGATGCAGAAGCGCTATATTTTACCGTATTCCACTCGTGCTTGTGTAATAACTAATAATATTCTTCCACTTTACACAAAGAAACAAGTTCATACCTGATGTCACTGATGGCTCCGATACAAGTGAATGTATACATAAGGTAGATCATTCCACACATTGTAACAGGCTGGGACAACGTCTGAATTCACGGACACAAACATACATTAAAATCATTCAATAGTAAAAGCTAACATGACATTTTGAGTATTTATCTTTGTTCACTACATGAATGAGCTCATTTGGATGACTTATCAAAAATATTATTCTCTTTGAAAACTTGAATGGTACTTTTTAAATGATGAAATTCTTGCAGTAGGGATGAAGAAAAATTTAATTAAATTTCTTTTAATTTAAGCTTAATTTTAATTATTGCCCTACTTCACAGAATGAAAAAAAAAACTGTATAGACTTCTTGCGACGACATCACAAGTGACTACTGTCTGCCCATGGTCTGCCATTTTGGGCGTCAAATTGCATCTAAAGATATGGTGAGCGTGTACACGCATGCATAACCTAAATGTGAACTGCACAGTGTAATATATGGGGAAACTTGACTCCAAAACTGACACAACCAAGATTTATTGTGGTGATGACGTCAGGTGAATGAGAGACTTTAGAACAATAGGTGGCAGCAGACTTCAGCTTGAAATGTCATTGTTTGCGTAGTTATGAGCATGTGCAATTTCTGAGAACAATGGATTGACTTGATACGTCTAGCATCCTCAAAAGTCTCCTTGGGTCAACAGACCGTTCCAGCTTTGGCAACAAGCCCCGCCCACACACCTTAGTTTGCGTACGTTCACGCTGCACGTGTGACTGAGTTTGACTGAGGTCACATGACCAAAATGCGTGAGCCAATTGGTCAATGCGCACAGTTTGATTGACAGGTCGGAACGGTCTATACTCAGAAATCCACCAGCCTCAGAAAGCACTGCTTCATAATTTTCTAACGGTGTATGGCCAAACCAAATCATACTGAAGGGTACCTAGTTTTTGAATAGAAGTTGCTTTTCACTTGCACTATTTTTATTGGAAACCATGGGAGAAGGGGGGTTCCGAATGAATGGGCCATCATGCCAAAATAATAAATGAATGAATGAATAGATGAAGAAAAAACGATCAGAGTTTGAAGAGCATCAGATGATTAAAATAAGAAACAAACCTTCAAAGATGTCATGTAGTAATCAAATACCATGAAGTTAATGGCAAAATGAAGCAACACATACAACTGGATCCACACTTGGAGTTTAGGTCTGTACTTCGGCATCGGATAATGTACCTAAGAAACCAAAATAAAACTCAGTAACCATAAGAACAAGACTAGTACAATCACTTATGCCTCTGATTGATGAGTTCATCAGCTACACCAATGTCTTCAAATGCATCTTCAGGTTGGATGGCCTGGTATCAAGAATCTCCTTACTTCTCATGTAATAATAATAATAATAACAGAGAATTTGTAAGGCGCACAGTATCTGGAGACCCATTCAAAGGCGCCGGTCAAAGGAAACACTAAACCGTAGTACTGAAAGCGAGATTGAACAAATATGTCTTGAGAGAGCTCTTGAATGAGGAAAGGTTCTTTGAGTTCCTCAACTCGTCTGGCAAGGAATTCCAGAGACTTGGTGCACAGCTGGAAAAGGCCCGGTCTCCGTACGATGCCAGACGAGTGTGTGGAACAGAAAGTACCAGTGATGAGGATGATCTGAGGCCAGGTCGCAGGGTCCGGATTTGCAAGAGGTCCTGTATGTATGATGGAGCTAGACCATGAATGGCTTTGTAAGATAGGAGTAGGATTTTGAATTGTATTCGATATTCAACAGGAAGCCATGTTGGTAAGGTTTGCAGTAGCACAAAGTCTCTCTTGAGAAGAGATCGTGCTGAAACGAGACGGCCATTTTACTCAACACTTCAACCAGTGTGCTCTGATTTGTCGTCTAGGTGTGAAGTACTAACAACAAAAAATGGATGTCCAAATTCTGTCCAATTCTAAACAAAGTGTTTAAAAGACATCCTCAAAATATCAGTGAGCTCAGACAGCATTCTCCAGAATACAATCAGAGCACACTGGTTTGAAATGTCGAGTAACACAACCAGCCTTCTCTGAGCTACGAATTTGAAACTCAAATATGAAAACACATAATATGAAACAAAGTCTTACATCATCAGTACAGTGGTCTATTGATTAGAACAACATTTGAACCTACAACCTAAGTGACAATTAACAGGGAACCAATCAATAGATATATACATTGCATGGTATTATAACTGGTAACCAACTTCTGCTATATATAAATTCCCTGATGTACTTCATGCCACTTTGCTTTATTCATTTCTATCATTTCCCAACGATCTCCATGGATACAAACATCTGGGGTGTGTTTACGCGACCGTAACCAATAACTGTTTTGGTTGAAGCAGCCATTGGTTACCATGGTTACACCCCCTGTAACTCTGACAGCTTTGATCATGATTATAACTTACATCTGGTATGTCTTCAAGACTTCCTTGTCTTGGTACTCCTGGCCTCCAACCTGGTCCCTTAAGGAACACCCAGAGTTTATTAATCCACCCTGGCATGCCCCAAGCAGTTTGAAGAATGTACTTGTAGTGACACATCTGTGAACAATAGCAGAAAAAAAACATGTCGCCTCTGTTAATTAACATGTTTTGATGAAGTGAATATATTTACAAGACGATCCAAAACACTATTTATTTATTTACTCATTTATTTTGATTTAATTTTTGTGTGGTAATGAAACCAAGAGATCCTCAAAAGCCACAAACACTGTAACCCGTAGGCCTGAAGATACCTGTGTTGAGGGGAGAACAACTCTTATTAAGGGAGACCCATGTAGTCCAGGGATAGAAAACCCAATCCAAATGCGAGGTTCCAGGTCTGAGGTGGGATTCGAACCAGGGTCCACAGAGATGAAAGGCAGGGAAGATACCACAGAACCAACCCGATCCCCAATAAGAATTCACACACAGTGAAGTTTCTTCTGATTGTAAAAACTAGCGGGAGACCCCCCCACCAGTTTAGTTAATTTTAAATTGGGCGGTTAGTTGAAAAATATTATGTAAGCCTAATATTAGATAGGTGTTAATATTTGCATCGGGGGATTATAGAATATAGATTTCAATTTGCCTTACACTGATGTGTGATAAGCACTGTATACTCAGTGCCTTCGAGTCCTGTGGAAAAAAATCCACAGGCAACTCGGGTGGGATTGGAACCCATGACTCCCGCATGACTAGAGCAAATGTCTGAACCACTAGACCACCGAGCACGCCCGGTGACGAGGGGCCAGTTCGAATCCAGTATTATTAGCGGCAGGTATCGCAACAAATAGATAGATGTTAATATTTGCATCGGGGGAATGAATATAAATTTCAATTTGCCTTACACCGATGTGTGATAAGCACTGTATACTCAGGCTTTCAACTGGCAGTTATATTCCATTGGCTTCCCAATTCCTATTTTATGGCCCTATGCACCTTTAGTGACAGTTGTTGCTCCTATTAGTGTAACTGTTTAATAGGCAATAGGCATATATTTGATCAGTCAGCATTTTTATTCCCTTACACTAGGATATAAGTTGGTGGTGTATATTCAGCTCTGTGTTCTCATGTGTATGAGACAGTGAGTTTCCTTGACATCTTTTTAGGCTTTCAGTTTCATGTGGGATGCAATGTGATTATTTGATACTTTTTAGCTTTAGCCATTTTGTCAGCCATTATAGTTTTATGCTCCAGCTCCTCTCATTTTTGACCTGAAATATGACTTTGTATTAAGTTGATCCTTCACTGTATAATCTCGCTGCTTTAGGTTCGAATATCATCCTCATGCATGTTTAAAAAGTCCATTGTCATGTATTATTTCTGAACTGAATTTCAGGTTGCTATAGTCACAGATTTATGAGGTGCCTTTCCGTGATATAGTGTGATATATTTTAGGGACAAGTGTTTCCCACGATTATGTAGCCTCTGTGTGACCTCAAATTGGTGCATTTGCTTCATTAAGTCAAATTGATGTTTGAGGTTTAGTTTGATCCGCTGGTATTGGGAGTGATCCAAGTCATTTGCTCTCTATAAAAAGAACTCCATTGTGTTTTGTGCCTTTGTCTTTACCTGTTGTTTTTAACTTGGATACAGGCATGTAGTTTTAAGGCAATACGGGCCAATGTTTTGCAAGCAAAGTGTTTGATTATTTTTGCATTCTATAAGTCACCGTATTATTTCTTACATGTAGATAAACTTTGGAGGGGAGCTTGTATCCTTATGATACCTGACATTGGACACAAGATCCACCTCTAATGCATGCATCTATAGAGGGGTTCATATTTTGTTATAAGTTATGATTAGTTTATATATTATGTTCTAGTCATAGTGTACCTTCAGTGGGTTTAAATATCATGAAGTGTATTTCTACATGGGTGAATGTGGTGGAAGCGAGCCACATTCATCGACACTCTCCAGTGGGACATTGGCCTCAGTGACATCGGGGGTGGGGGGATGAGGAGCCTAATGCTGGATAGAGAAGGGTGGAGGGCAGCGACAAGTCCCAAGTTCGTATAGGATAGCCTGCACCCTCACATCGCATTGGATCTGTATCCTATGTAAGGTAACAATGGAGTTTCTGTGGAGTATTGTATTAAATCATGAACTACTGTTTGTAAGGCCTTTGAGTCAAGATAATTTAAACTAATAAATGAACGAGTTTTATAAACGGTTAAGTTAATCTATTACCTGAGTGTACACAGGGTTAAAGGACTCCAATGGATGAACTAATCCAAACACAACAGGATCTTTCTCTGGTTCAAACGTCCCTAAAAAAACAAACACAATTCCACTGATTAGAAACATATTACTATCGGTGCACCAGTCTCCTGCCCAACTGGCCCATGCCACAAAAATCCACAGGAGACTGTGGAGACCAAGTCCACAGTACACAAGCCATGGGGGTTTCCTGATAATACCAGCTGTACAAACAGAAGAAACCCATGCACCAAATGCTAGCCTAGAAGGATGGTACTTTGTGGCAGTCTATGGTACCAGTGTATAGGAAATTATATCTTATTGTTTGTATTTTACCCATACACTGATGTGTGTTAAGCCCTTCATACTCAGAACTTTCCCCCGAGTGTCCAGTGATAAAAATCCACAGGCATATTACTCGGGTGGGATGTGAACCCACAACCTTTGCCATTCTAGAGCAGATGTCTTACAACTAGACCACAGAGCTAGCCTGGTAGCCAGAGGCAGTTTGAATCCTATATTTATTATTATTTTTCTAAATTTATCTCATAGATGCATACATCAGGGTTGAGAACAAACAGAGAAGCAAGTATTATTTTGTGACTCACCAAACATGCGATCCCAAATAATAAGAGTACCAGCGTAGTTCTTGTCAATACAGTACCGGTTGCGACCTATCAATACATCAGCAGAAAATCAGATCAAAATAAATTGATTGATTGATTGATTGATTGATTGATTGATTGAATATACTCTCAATTAATTTGACTTGGCATCTGGAATGATGGCACTCTACAGATGTCTGATAATTGATTGATTGATTGATTGATTGATTGATTGATTGATTGATTGATTGATTGATTGATTGATTGATTGAATGTACTCTCAATTAATTTGACTTGGCATCTGGAATGATGGCACTCTACAGATGCCTGATAATTGATTGATTGATTGATTGATTGATTAATTGATAAATTGATTGATCGATTGATTAGTTGATTGAATAATTGATTGAATACACTCTACTTAACATACCATGATGCACTCTATGATGGCTTGGTGTGTTCAGCACATACTCTAAAGGACCAAGTGTCTTTATGCACTAAAAAATAAGAACAGAAATCATTTTATTATGAACAAGAGCATTTCTCAAATTCCTCTCCAAAATCAAATTGTTGAAGAAAGCACCAAGTGTCCTATCGTTAGTTATCAAACAAGCTCGAGTGGAATACGGGAAAAATACAGCGCTTGTCACAGTGAGTCCTCAATCCAACAAGGCCAAAACCCCAGTATTTCATAGTTTCTTCAAGCAAACTTGACGTGTAGCTTAGAATAGCGCAATACGCAGGGTGTGATATAGACCGTGAAATATGGTATAATATCACACTGTTGTTACCATGGACTGACCAATCAGTATCGAGGATTTCAGTTTGCTTAAAGATAAAATGCTTTATGACACATCAGAGTAAGGGTATTACAGACATACACCTTTGTAATTGAGGAAAAAAGGAAATGGCCAAACACACTTAACTTTGTACATTTTTTTCCAGATTTCTATGGCATTAAAATCAAATAAAAAAGAGGAAATCAGCAGATCAGCTGATAAGTTTCATGCCTGGTATTACTTAGACAGACAGACAAACTGACAGACAAACTGACAGACAAACTGACAGACAAACTGACAGACAAACTGACAGACAAACTGACAGACAAACTGACAGACAAACTGACACACAAACTGACAGACAAACTGACAGACAAACTGACAGACCACGACTTACCCTGGTGTGAATCCAGAACTGGTAGAGTGTATTGAACTGGACATGCATGAGGTACATGGGTGGTGGAACAGCCATGGCCATAGGAATGTAAAACATCTACAGAAGATGACAAATCAACAAAATATTGATCAACCTACCTTACTTTCTATGAAATGTAAACAGTTTTAGGTTTTAACAATCCATTTTAATGTTTATTTTATTTTTAAAATACATCAAATAACAGGATCTATATGTCAGTTATATAAAACAAATAATGAGTGGCTTTAATTCGTGGAATGGGAGGAATATTATCACTCCATAAAATTTGGCTTCGCCTCGCGAAATGGAACAGTCAAAATTTTACCTTGCGATGATATTCCTCCCATTCCACGAATTAAAGCCACTCAATATTTGTTTACTACGAACATCGACAGGAATGATTCAACTCCAACTTAAAAAATAAGGGCTATCAAAATATTAATAAAGATCAAAACAACTGAATAAATGTGAATCAACAAACACTGAACTTACCCACGATGTGAAACGCTGGAAGATTGATTGTCTTAAAGCTGTGGAAAGATTATACTCCTCAGAGCTGTGATGCGTCTGATGAGCAGCCCATATAAAATTCACCTCTGTAAATAAAACAGAACAAAGTCATTTGATTAAGTTCAACCAAGCAGAACTAGACTACTCTGTTAAACTAGACATTGAGTTTTCATAATGTGGGTTCGAATCCCAAATTGGCAGTTACAGAACCAGCAAGACTTTACATCCACAAATTGCTCAGATTGATCTTCAGATGAGTCTAGGGTGTCGGTCGCTACCGAAAAGTGGAAATAAGCCCAAATAGCATTCCGCGCATGGTCCATCTTTGTATGCGCCGCCGACAGGGCAATGTTTAATAAACACAAAATCGTTTCACCCATTACCATTCGAACGTTATCAGTTCTTTGAAGAAAAGTGTATGAAAAACCCGACACCACTCACCCCGAAACGCTTTATATTGTTGCTTTTATTAAGCATCCTTTTTTTTTCCAGGGGAGAGGGGGTCGAAAGGGGGGGGGGACATTTGATATGCTATCCCCCCACTCTAAAAAGTGGGGGGTGGGATAGACGTTGAACTGAATTGCTAAATGAAATGTGATAATCTTAGTGTTCTGTGAAACCTAGACTGTTGGGTAATAATTTGTCAGTAGTTAGGGGTTCCTTGCTCTATGGTCATGATCGTGTCACACAAGCATATTTTAGGCAACTAACGCACTACATGCAAGAGGAACAATGGACCTTATGCATTGATGTCTCCCTGCCACCTTCGTAGAGGTAAAACGAGGATAAAACAATGGAAACACAGTCTATGTGTGCGCAGCACAGAATGGGCCAATAAGCAACCTTTTTTTACCTCTGAGGGCGCCCTACCCAAATGATATCATTTGCATAAGGTCTATTCCACAGCCACAAAGAATTTTGTAACAGAGTCTTTTTAATTACTATCCCAAAGAAAACAAGGGGAAAACTAAATAGTGAATATGTTTCTTTTTGAAAAATAAAATGAGCTGTTGCAAACTGCTTATCAACCAAAAGGACCTGTAGTATAAAGCCAAACAATTTGTTAATGGCCTCACGTTTCGACCCTAGCAGAGTCTTTCTCAAAGGCTAAATGTTTCGTCTTTCCGATTGCCTGGAACTGGTTGCAGGTAAATAGTTGCTTGGTGTGACACTGTCCTTGTAACAAATTAAAGTACATACCATGTGACATTCTATGCAGCCAATAGTAACCCAAATCAACCAGAAGGAAACACAAGACCCATGTCCAGGCGCTGTCCCACGGTAGAGTGGTCAGACGAAAGTTCTCATACACCCAAGCATAGAAGCCAACGGTCACTCCGTGAGCTAAAAATCTACAAACATAGACGAGGAACGTTAACAGGGGGGAGAGTAACTGCTGACAAAAAAGTCTGACTCTAGGATCTAAATGATAGGAGGTATATTGAACTGATGGCATTTCCACCTTTAGGTTACCCCTGGAGGAGTAGATTTCAAGGAGCTTTTGGGATTCGTATCCTCAGTGCCGAAGAAGACAATCAAAGAGTAGGATTGCTTTACATCTAGAGAAAATAACAGCTACTTCTTGTCACCAAGCAGAAATCAGATAAAAGTCTGACATTTCTCATACCTGAGTTAGGCCCCTCTATCCAAAAACATAAAATAAGTTGGATTTATATAGGCCTAACCCAGTGGGAAACAAAGGTATTCTACTGTTTTGTTGCAACCGGTTCTCTGCAACCTTGCAACTCTGCCCTGCTGTAAATGGTTTATTGTAAAACTAATGAGGGTCAATGTCAGTTAGAAGCAAACCCTGGATACACCTTCTAAACTTACTTGCCCGCTCCAAACAAACTTACAACATTAACAATAAATGTGCATCACTGACTGTAGTATGCATCACCGATAGATTAGTTTGGCTTTTGTGAGAGAGGTGAATAAACTTTCAAGCCAGTGTTACATGTAAATAGCTGTGCCTGTCAGCACCAACCACATTTTGGTATCACTGACAATTTTTCTAGCTACAACATCCTGTTATTGTTTAAAGGGGCTGTGTCGTCATGATTATTGCAGGTCTGTGGCTGTGCATGGAAAGATGAACTCTCACCCAGATACTGCACATGCGCGCGCTTGCGGTCAAATCACAAAGGGTGTCGTCTTTGTCAAACTGTGATGTGACCGCTGGCACGCACGATCGCATAGTAACTGGGTTATTCCATTTAATCATGATAATCATGATGACACAGCCCCTTTAAAGCTCAACTCAACATGTTGAAAAGGGGACTTCAGTTAAATTTTCCAAAATGTATCACCTTACAATATTAAAAATAAGGTGGGTTTTGTATGTAAAGCAGAAGAGTAAATGGCTCTCAGTTGTACATAGTGGCGCAGTGGTTTCTTCCCTGCCTTTCACCTCTGTGGACCCCGATTCGAATCCCACCTCAGACCAGAGTCTTGCAAGTGGATTGGGTTTTCAGTCCCTACCATGGGTTTTCCCCATTGGGGTTTTCCTCCCACATCTAAAACTCAAGAAAGTTTCGTCTCGTTTCCTATTCATCCTGTTATTGATGCTAATTGTGCTGTTGGATGTGTAGTAAAATAAACAAATAAATAAACAAGTAAATTTATGTAGTATACATACGCAGTAAGAAGGAGCAGATTACCAGCTGTGATGGAGCTGATGCTGTCAGGGAAGAAGTATCTCTCATTGACCTTCCCCTCCCAAATACTGGTGAAAAACTCCAAAAGCGACGCCCCCAAGAAAAATGGAACAGCCTGATTTTTAAGCAGGAAAAAAGATAGAATTGTAAGTTGAATTTCACCATAGAACTTTAACATTCATAAAATAATACTTACTCCAAAAACCAGTGAGAAAACAGAAAGCAGTTGCAAACTGCTTACCAACCATTTATAAGCAAATTAGGTATAAATGCTAAAATTGTTAATGGCTTCACGTTTCGACCCTAGTAGAGTCTTTCTCAAAGGCTAAAAGAAAGTGAAACACACTGTATTTGATGAAAATCAACTGATCAAACGTTATCTCAGCACAAAAAGACTCAGTGACAAAAAGACTTTAAAAAGATCACATGTCATGATTTACAAACTAACTTTAATTTGTTATCTTTATTGTTTGCTGGTTTAAATGTTTTGACTGTTATATTTATATTGTGCTTTTACACTTTGTGATTTTTGCTTTGTTTACATGAACAAAAATGTTCATTATCATAACAATACATTTTGATTGATTATTGATTTCTTCAGAGAGTCGGTGTGAAAGTAACAAGTACCAATCCCGTTGGTAAGTCTGACGTCATTACAGCATAAACCACGCCCACTTCACACATGCCTGTTCACAACATCATCCAATTCCCCCATTGCAAATGTATTGGCCAACATTTTCTACAACGATTTACACAAAAACTAACTAAGCTAGGTGGTTGTATTTAACACATGTGTTGTGCAGACACTTAGTCTTCTTAATAATGTCCTCCTCTGAAACAAAGTTTTTAGGTTAAAATACACACCGACAAAAAAAATTGCCAGCTTTGGAACTGGAAGTAAGCGAAAAGTCTGCGCGTACTACCAATGCGCGTGCGTACGACGCAGTGATTTACCAACAGGATAAACAGTACACATCAACTTACATGAGTGTCCTATCTTTATGAGATCTGAGCTGAATGAAGTAAAAATGGGACAGTTACCAAAGCTGGGGTGTGACAATCTATTTATTTTGAATTACAAAAACATACGAATACATCGCATTTATATAACAATTAAAAACAAGCCTGTGAATAACCCCAAAACAAACTCAACCGCTAAGACTGCTCAAGAAAACAGAAGTACAACAAAGAATAAAAGAATTATGAAGACAGTCATTGCTTCCGCAATCAAAACGAAGATTACCTTATCCTGAGAGCAAACTTTCCTTATATTTCCCCCGATTTCCCTTTTTTTTATTACCGAAAAGCCTAATGCACTCCTTTTCTAGCTTGCTAGAAAGTAAGCAGGAGTTCAGTTTAGTGCTAAAAAAAAAAAACATTTTAGAATTTGCTCAGAATTTTAAAAAATATCTTCATGTTTTGAGGACTTCCTTAAAATTTCTTTAATTTAAAAAAAATTACCTTAGACAGTGGAAGTACTGAATTGAAGACAGTGCAGATAAAAACATGTGACTATTTCGTGTACTTACCTCATACAGATAATCTGGTACTTCCTCTATTGTTTCAAACAATGTTTCATTTGGTGAGACAGCATAAAACAGCCGTCTGGTCCCAGTCAGGGCATCCACTTGAAATAGTTTAGACATTTTACTACATTCTGTGAGTATGCGTATCTAGAACAAAACATGAATCAATCAAAATAATTATATTTTGATGTTACTTTATTAACTAAGCTTTCTCTAAAGATTTGACAAAATGAAATCCATTGTAGTTTTTTTTTAAATAAACACTCCACTTTGAACTTTGTTATTGCAAAAAAAATATATATATATTTAAAAAAATGGCCAAGCACAATAAAACTTTGTAGAGTGTTTGACAATTTTCTATTATGGCACTTTTTATTGTTTTATTTTTTATCAAAACATAATATGAAAACAACTGCTCATCTGACAAGTTGCACACCTGAGGAGCAAAGCAAAAAAGATTGTGTAATTGATCATCGCCAAGGTAAAAAGCAGAATGAAAGTCATTCCGTAATACATTGTACAAGAGGCAATGTGCATTCAGCTATGGGCTCAATATTCATTTATTGTGAAAAAGTTTTGTACCAACTTAAGAATCGTAACAACTTTAGTTGGGACCAGTCCCAACTTGAGTGTTAACAGTTGGGACAGCCCACTTATCTGAGATTGCCTGAATGTGTAATCAGTCAGTCGACCTCTAAAGTAATTTCCGATCCGCTTAACTTTCTCTTCTTGACTTTGAACGGGGCTCGTACGTGATATTCTTCAATTGTCACATAAAAACTCAAGAAAAATTGTTAAAAATCCATCATGCATTAATTGAGATTTCCAACTCTAGAGTTGAGACGATTGTAAAGTAAAAGTTGTGACTGAACAAAAACAAACCAATTATTCACAATGCAAGGAAAAAATTCCCTAAAGTATTGTATACAATAATCATAGCTCTTGCAGTCTTGGTCATGTCCTTTAGCCCAGGTCTACGATCATCAGGAGGATCACAGGTTTCTCATTACTAAAATGACATCCTTCTTTTTAGTTTATACTGTTGACTGTTTCCACCAAATGTGAAGTAATCTTGTTCTAGTTGCGATAATCGTAACCCTCCATCTTCCCGACCGTCGGGAGGATGGAGGGTTACGATTATCGCAGCTAATCTTGTTCATGCCTAGATTACAACAATGTGTATACTTCAAGTTTATGTTCACATTTTAATGTTGTGTTAGTACAAAGTTGCTGGTAAGTTGTATAAAAAAGTAATACTTACTAATATTAATAATAATCAAAGTTATGCCTACAAATATAATAACTTAAGAAACATAAAACAAAACTTTAACCAGAATTAGATTAGAATAGAGAAAGGTCTCTATGGAATAAACAACATTTCTTGTTAAAAGCAGTAACATCAAGACAACGGAATAATAAAGAATAGAACTCACCAGTTGTGGCGGGGAGCAAAAACCAAGGCATAAAATAGGATTACACAACGTAAAAAGTTACATTTATGACTATATGATGAGCTGACTCATGAGCATACTCGTGTTGTTGAGCTTGGGACATTGCATAAAACGCCAATCTTTTTATTACGTGTCATTTACTTGACCAGATTATCAGATTATGGCCCGATGTAGTTCGTACATTATCTTGATTACGTTACAATCAACAGGGAAACATTGACTTGTATGCGAAGGTAAAATCGGTGAGCAAATAAAATAATACGCTTTGTTTATCTTATTCTCTAATCCGTAAGTTGCTTGAATTAAAGTTGCTTTGGATCATCTGTCATGTCTGTGTAGCCTAGCCGCAGCGCGGAGGAGATCTCGACGTCCGTAGACCTGACAAGTGACAAGGTTGACAAGGTTGGTAAAAGGTAATCGCTAGCCGTTATCTTGATTTGACCTCTTCAATATTGATTACTCGAGGTCACAGCAAGTAGTTACCTTTTAAGAGTCAATATATTGATCAGAGTGTACAGCCATTAACGCTGGAGGGCGCTATTGTTAGCTCAATTTCAGAACTAGCTAGCTACTGTGTGTGACCAGGCTGCAGTGAGCACTAAATTTGGTGCTGGCACCAATTTTTAAAAAGTTAGTCAACGACCGTCACGAACGGTCAACGTCATTCATCGAATGTTGCAGGATGCCCAATTTTCAATTGAAATTGTTTCAACGAAAAACCTGGGAAATATTAATTTTTTTTCTTCATAAATGTGTTCCTTATATCCCACACTTATATGCAAAGGTGGCCCAAATTAATTACTCCACTGATTAGCTCAGCCCAGGTAATTAAACAACTGCATATATTAGCCTACTTGCGAATCAATATCCCAAAACACGCAAATACCGATTTTTCAATTGAAAGTGTTTCAACGAAAAACTGTGAAATACTAACATTTTACTTCATAGATTCCTTATATCCCAAACTATTATGCATAGATGAACCCAATTAATTAATTTACTAATTAGCTCAGTCCAATTAATTATTCAACTGCGTATATTTACCCACTTGCGCCGCAGCAAGCCTTGGTGCGCCGCAGCAAGCCTTGGTGCGCCGCAGCAAGCCTTGGTGCGCCGCAGCAAGCCTTGGTGCGCCGCAGCAAGCCTTGGTGCGCCGCAGCAAGCCTTGGTGCGCCGCAGCAAGCCTTGGTGCGCCGCAGCAAGCCTTGGTGCGCCGCAGCAAGCCTTGGTGCGCCGCAGCAAGCCTTGGTGCGCCGCAGCAAGCCTTGGTGCGCCGCAGCAAGCCTTGGTGCGCCGCAGCAAGCCTTGGTGCGCCGCAGCAAGCCTTGGTGCGCCGCAGCAAGCCTTGGTGCGCCGCAGCAAGCCTTGGTGCGCCGCAGCAAGCCTTGGTGCGCCGCAGCAAGCCTTGGTGCGCCGCAGCAAGCCTTGGTGCGCCGCAGCAAGCCTTGGTGCGCCGCAGCAAGCCTTGGTGCGCCGCAGCAAGCCTTGGTGCGCCGCAGCAAGCCTTGGTGCGCCGCAGCAAGCCTTGGTGCGCCGCAGCAAGCCTTGGTGCGCCGCAGCAAGCCTTGGTGCGCCGCAGCAAGCCTTGGTGCGCCGCAGCAAGCCTTGGTGCGCCGCAGCAAGCCTTGGTGCGCCGCAGCAAGCCTTGGTGCGCCGCAGCAAGCCTTGGTGCGCCGCAGCAAGCCTTGGTGCGCCGCAGCAAGCCTTGGTGCGCCGCAGCAAGCCTTGGTGCGCCGCAGCAAGCCTTGGTGCGCCGCAGCAAGCCTTGGTGCGCCGCAGCAAGCCTTGGTGCGCCGCAGCAAGCCTTGGTGCGCCGCAGCAAGCCTTGGTGCGCCGCAGCAAGCCTTGGTGCGCCGCAGCAAGCCTTGGTGCGCCGCAGCAAGCCTTGGTGCGCCGCAGCAAGCCTTGGTGCGCCGCAGCAAGCCTTGGTGCGCCGCAGCAAGCCTTGGTGCGCCGCAGCAAGCCTTGGTGCGCCGCAGCAAGCCTTGGTGCGCCGCAGCAAGCCTTGGTGCGCCGCAGCAAGCCTTGGTGCGCCGCAGCAAGCCTTGGTGCGCCGCAGCAAGCCTTGGTGCGCCGCAGCAAGCCTTGGTGCGCCGCAGCAAGCCTTGGTGCGCCGCAGCAAGCCTTGGTGCGCCGCAGCAAGCCTTGGTGCGCCGCAGCAAGCCTTGGTGCGCCGCAGCAAGCCTTGGTGCGCCGCAGCAAGCCTTGGTGCGCCGCAGCAAGCCTTGGTGCGCCGCAGCAAGCCTTGGTGCGCCGCAGCAAGCCTTGGTGCGCCGCAGCAAGCCTTGGTGCGCCGCAGCAAGCCTTGGTGCGCCGCAGCAAGCCTTGGTGCGCCGCAGCAAGCCTTGGTGCGCCGCAGCAAGCCTTGGTGCGCCGCAGCAAGCCTTGGTGCGCCGCAGCAAGCCTTGGTGCGCCGCAGCAAGCCTTGGTGCGCCGCAGCAAGCCTTGGTGCGCCGCAGCAAGCCTTGGTGCGCCGCAGCAAGCCTTGGTGCGCCGCAGCAAGCCTTGGTGCGCCGCAGCAAGCCTTGGTGCGCCGCAGCAAGCCTTGGTGCGCCGCAGCAAGCCCACACTTATATGCAAAGGTGGCCCAAATTAATTACTCCACTGATTAGCTCAGCCCAGGTAATTAAACAACTGCATATATTAGCCTACTTGCGAATCAATATCCCAAAACACGCAAATACCGATTTTTCAATTGAAAGTGTTTCAACGAAAAACTGTGAAATACTAACATTTTACTTCATAGATTCCTTATATCCCAAACTATTATGCATAGATGAACCCAATTAATTAATTTACTAATTAGCTCAGTCCAATTAATTATTCAACTGCGTATATTTACCCACTTGCGCCGCAGCAAGCCTTGGTGCGCCGCAGCAAGCCTTGGTGCGCCGCAGCAAGCCTTGGTGCGCCGCAGCAAGCCTTGGTGCGCCGCAGCAAGCCTTGGTGCGCCGCAGCAAGCCTTGGTGCGCCGCAGCAAGCCTTGGTGCGCCGCAGCAAGCCTTGGTGCGCCGCAGCAAGCCTTGGTGCGCCGCAGCAAGCCTTGGTGCGCCGCAGCAAGCCTTGGTGCGCCGCAGCAAGCCTTGGTGCGCCGCAGCAAGCCTTGGTGCGCCGCAGCAAGCCTTGGTGCGCCGCAGCAAGCCTTGGTGCGCCGCAGCAAGCCTTGGTGCGCCGCAGCAAGCCTTGGTGCGCCGCAGCAAGCCTTGGTGCGCCGCAGCAAGCCTTGGTGCGCCGCAGCAAGCCTTGGTGCGCCGCAGCAAGCCTTGGTGCGCCGCAGCAAGCCTTGGTGCGCCGCAGCAAGCCTTGGTGCGCCGCAGCAAGCCTTGGTGCGCCGCAGCAAGCCTTGGTGCGCCGCAGCAAGCCTTGGTGCGCCGCAGCAAGCCTTGGTGCGCCGCAGCAAGCCTTGGTGCGCCGCAGCAAGCCTTGGTGCGCCGCAGCAAGCCTTGGTGCGCCGCAGCAAGCCTTGGTGCGCCGCAGCAAGCCTTGGTGCGCCGCAGCAAGCCTTGGTGCGCCGCAGCAAGCCTTGGTGCGCCGCAGCAAGCCTTGGTGCGCCGCAGCAAGCCTTGGTGCGCCGCAGCAAGCCTTGGTGCGCCGCAGCAAGCCTTGGTGCGCCGCAGCAAGCCTTGGTGCGCCGCAGCAAGCCTTGGTGCGCCGCAGCAAGCCTTGGTGCGCCGCAGCAAGCCTTGGTGCGCCGCAGCAAGCCTTGGTGCGCCGCAGCAAGCCTTGGTGCGCCGCAGCAAGCCTTGGTGCGCCGCAGCAAGCCTTGGTGCGCCGCAGCAAGCCTTGGTGCGCCGCAGCAAGCCTTGGTGCGCCGCAGCAAGCCTTGGTGCGCCGCAGCAAGCCTTGGTGCGCCGCAGCAAGCCTTGGTGCGCCGCAGCAAGCCTTGGTGCGCCGCAGCAAGCCTTGGTGCGCCGCAGCAAGCCTTGGTGCGCCGCAGCAAGCCTTGGTGCGCCGCAGCAAGCCTTGGTGCGCCGCAGCAAGCCTTGGTGCGCCGCAGCAAGCCTTGGTGCGCCGCAGCAAGCCTTGGTGCGCCGCAGCAAGCCTTGGTGCGCCGCAGCAAGCCTTGGTGCGCCGCAGCAAGCCTTGGTGCGCCGCAGCAAGCCTTGGTGCGCCGCAGCAAGCCTTGGTGCGCCGCAGCAAGCCTTGGTGCGCCGCAGCAAGCCTTGGTGCGCCGCAGCAAGCCTTGGTGCGCCGCAGCAAGCCTTGGTGCGCCGCAGCAAGCCTTGGTGCGCCGCAGCAAGCCTTGGTGCGCCGCAGCAAGCCTTGGTGCGCCGCAGCAAGCCTTGGTGCGCCGCAGCAAGCCTTGGTGCGCCGCAGCAAGCCTTGGTGCGCCGCAGCAAGCCTTGGTGCGCCGCAGCAAGCCTTGGTGCGCCGCAGCAAGCCTTGGTGCGCCGCAGCAAGCCTTGGTGCGCCGCAGCAAGCCTTGGTGCGCCGCAGCAAGCCTTGGTGCGCCGCAGCAAGCCTTGGTGCGCCGCAGCAAGCCTTGGTGCGCCGCAGCAAGCCTTGGTGCGCCGCAGCAAGCCTTGGTGCGCCGCAGCAAGCCTTGGTGCGCCGCAGCAAGCCTTGGTGCGCCGCAGCAAGCCTTGGTGCGCCGCAGCAAGCCTTGGTGCGCCGCAGCAAGCCTTGGTGCGCCGCAGCAAGCCTTGGTGCGCCGCAGCAAGCCTTGGTGCGCCGCAGCAAGCCTTGGTGCGCCGCAGCAAGCCTTGGTGCGCCGCAGCAAGCCTTGGTGCGCCGCAGCAAGCCTTGGTGCGCCGCAGCAAGCCTTGGTGCGCCGCAGCAAGCCTTGGTGCGCCGCAGCAAGCCTTGGTGCGCCGCAGCAAGCCTTGGTGCGCCGCAGCAAGCCTTGGTGCGCCGCAGCAAGCCTTGGTGCGCCGCAGCAAGCCTTGGTGCGCCGCAGCAAGCCTTGGTGCGCCGCAGCAAGCCTTGGTGCGCCGCAGCAAGCCTTGGTGCGCCGCAGCAAGCCTTGGTGCGCCGCAGCAAGCCTTGGTGCGCCGCAGCAAGCCTTGGTGCGCCGCAGCAAGCCTTGGTGCGCCGCAGCAAGCCTTGGTGCGCCGCAGCAAGCCTTGGTGCGCCGCAGCAAGCCTTGGTGCGCCGCAGCAAGCCTTGGTGCGCCGCAGCAAGCCTTGGTGCGCCGCAGCAAGCCTTGGTGCGCCGCAGCAAGCCTTGGTGCGCCGCAGCAAGCCTTGGTGCGCCGCAGCAAGCCTTGGTGCGCCGCAGCAAGCCTTGGTGCGCCGCAGCAAGCCTTGGTGCGCCGCAGCAAGCCTTGGTGCGCCGCAGCAAGCCTTGGTGCGCCGCAGCAAGCCTTGGTGCGCCGCAGCAAGCCTTGGTGCGCCGCAGCAAGCCTTGGTGCGCCGCAGCAAGCCTTGGTGCGCCGCAGCAAGCCTTGGTGCGCCGCAGCAAGCCTTGGTGCGCCGCAGCAAGCCTTGGTGCGCCGCAGCAAGCCTTGGTGCGCCGCAGCAAGCCTTGGTGCGCCGCAGCAAGCCTTGGTGCGCCGCAGCAAGCCTTGGTGCGCCGCAGCAAGCCTTGGTGCGCCGCAGCAAGCCTTGGTGCGCCGCAGCAAGCCTTGGTGCGCCGCAGCAAGCCTTGGTGCGCCGCAGCAAGCCTTGGTGCGCCGCAGCAAGCCTTGGTGCGCCGCAGCAAGCCTTGGTGCGCCGCAGCAAGCCTTGGTGCGCCGCAGCAAGCCTTGGTGCGCCGCAGCAAGCCTTGGTGCGCCGCAGCAAGCCTTGGTGCGCCGCAGCAAGCCTTGGTGCGCCGCAGCAAGCCTTGGTGCGCCGCAGCAAGCCTTGGTGCGCCGCAGCAAGCCTTGGTGCGCCGCAGCAAGCCTTGGTGCGCCGCAGCAAGCCTTGGTGCGCCGCAGCAAGCCTTGGTGCGCCGCAGCAAGCCTTGGTGCGCCGCAGCAAGCCTTGGTGCGCCGCAGCAAGCCTTGGTGCGCCGCAGCAAGCCTTGGTGCGCCGCAGCAAGCCTTGGTGCGCCGCAGCAAGCCTTGGTGCGCCGCAGCAAGCCTTGGTGCGCCGCAGCAAGCCTTGGTGCGCCGCAGCAAGCCTTGGTGCGCCGCAGCAAGCCTTGGTGCGCCGCAGCAAGCCTTGGTGCGCCGCAGCAAGCCTTGGTGCGCCGCAGCAAGCCTTGGTGCGCCGCAGCAAGCCTTGGTGCGCCGCAGCAAGCCTTGGTGCGCCGCAGCAAGCCTTGGTGCGCCGCAGCAAGCCTTGGTGCGCCGCAGCAAGCCTTGGTGCGCCGCAGCAAGCCTTGGTGCGCCGCAGCAAGCCTTGGTGCGCCGCAGCAAGCCTTGGTGCGCCGCAGCAAGCCTTGGTGCGCCGCAGCAAGCCTTGGTGCGCCGCAGCAAGCCTTGGTGCGCCGCAGCAAGCCTTGGTGCGCCGCAGCAAGCCTTGGTGCGCCGCAGCAAGCCTTGGTGCGCCGCAGCAAGCCTTGGTGCGCCGCAGCAAGCCTTGGTGCGCCGCAGCAAGCCTTGGTGCGCCGCAGCAAGCCTTGGTGCGCCGCAGCAAGCCTTGGTGCGCCGCAGCAAGCCTTGGTGCGCCGCAGCAAGCCTTGGTGCGCCGCAGCAAGCCTTGGTGCGCCGCAGCAAGCCTTGGTGCGCCGCAGCAAGCCTTGGTGCGCCGCAGCAAGCCTTGGTGCGCCGCAGCAAGCCTTGGTGCGCCGCAGCAAGCCTTGGTGCGCCGCAGCAAGCCTTGGTGCGCCGCAGCAAGCCTTGGTGCGCCGCAGCAAGCCTTGGTGCGCCGCAGCAAGCCTTGGTGCGCCGCAGCAAGCCTTGGTGCGCCGCAGCAAGCCTTGGTGCGCCGCAGCAAGCCTTGGTGCGCCGCAGCAAGCCTTGGTGCGCCGCAGCAAGCCTTGGTGCGCCGCAGCAAGCCTTGGTGCGCCGCAGCAAGCCTTGGTGCGCCGCAGCAAGCCTTGGTGCGCCGCAGCAAGCCTTGGTGCGCCGCAGCAAGCCTTGGTGCGCCGCAGCAAGCCTTGGTGCGCCGCAGCAAGCCTTGGTGCGCCGCAGCAAGCCTTGGTGCGCCGCAGCAAGCCTTGGTGCGCCGCAGCAAGCCTTGGTGCGCCGCAGCAAGCCTTGGTGCGCCGCAGCAAGCCTTGGTGCGCCGCAGCAAGCCTTGGTGCGCCGCAGCAAGCCTTGGTGCGCCGCAGCAAGCCTTGGTGCGCCGCAGCAAGCCTTGGTGCGCCGCAGCAAGCCTTGGTGCGCCGCAGCAAGCCTTGGTGCGCCGCAGCAAGCCTTGGTGCGCCGCAGCAAGCCTTGGTGCGCCGCAGCAAGCCTTGGTGCGCCGCAGCAAGCCTTGGTGCGCCGCAGCAAGCCTTGGTGCGCCGCAGCAAGCCTTGGTGCGCCGCAGCAAGCCTTGGTGCGCCGCAGCAAGCCTTGGTGCGCCGCAGCAAGCCTTGGTGCGCCGCAGCAAGCCTTGGTGCGCCGCAGCAAGCCTTGGTGCGCCGCAGCAAGCCTTGGTGCTTTTTCGGGGAAGTCAGTGACCATGCAGACTACCTTGTTTTCCTTTCCTTTTCCTTTCCTGTTTTCACCTTTTCCGTGATTCGAACCACTCACTGTTGTACTCCAAGTCGGTCACTCAACTTTTTTTGCTAGGTTCTTGCCCACCACCACCCTATTTTTCTTCTCTATATATAGGGCGCGGCACTTCTTACTCGACAAGTGTAACAGAAAAAAAATCACTTTTCCGTTTACGTTGTCGTCAAATGGATTCGAGCCTGGAACTACCGATACGCATTGAATCAACTATCCAGTTGCGCTACCTGTCCTCCACGTCAGAAGTGATACTTCATTTAGATACAAATAATACATTGCCTTTTAATGTTAGAAAACTAAAACACCAACACACCAGGAATCGAACCCCGGTCCTAGGATATGCAGTGCGGCGATCTTCCTTGTTGTGCAAACTGTCCTCCGCATAAAAATTTTTGTTTTGATTATTACCCTTTACAGTAGGAAAAAAAACACGAAACGAACCCCTGGCTAATTGTACTCTGCATAAGAAGTGCTATTTGATCTGTTTACAAATAATACATTACCTTTTCAAGTCAGAACACCAAAACACAAACAGACCAGGAATCGAACTCCGGTCCTGCGATATGCACTTCTTCGATCTTTGCTGTTGCGCTAATTGTACTTAATTTTTACAGATTATGCACTACGTCAACTGACACATTGGGCTTTCTTTCTGTTATTCATGTATTATATAAATCTTCGTTTAAAACAAAATATTACTATACCTTCGTCTACTTAGAAAACAAACAACACAAACACGCCAGGAATTTAACCTGGGTAGGCCTATTGGGATTGAAAACACAGTTGAGCAAACTTTTTTCTGCAAAGGAATTGGTTAGAATTTTATTTATATAAATGATGAGTTATTTAAATAATTAGATAAAAAGGCACACCACAATACCAAGATTGGAACCAGGGTCAGGTAATCTTCATTACACAAGCTACCCACATTAGCTGCGTGTCTCCTTTGATAGGAGCCTTTTCTAAGAAATTTGTATTGAGAAAATGAAACAATTTTGGACATACTACTAGGTTTTTTAAGCCGATTCCAAGCAAGGGCATATCCTCATCCGGAATTGTGACTATACTATTTGATACAGACCGATTGTACTGCAGTTGGAGGCATTCCTCGGTCAGCCCAATTAATTCAGACTATTTTGGCTGTTATTTGGTCATCAGTTTTTAACTGCTTCGAGCCTTCTTGTGGATGATCCTACGGGCAATCCCCGGTTCAAAATGTTTGGGTTGTTTGCGCACGCCGACTTACTGTGTAATTTACAGAATGGTAAAATGCTATCCCGTAGAGTTGTCTTTGTTAAATTAATTCTTTAGAAAAGGGAACAAATTTATAAAACAGGACCAGTAACTTCCATACAAAAGGGTAAAATGCGCGCACTTAAATTCTTGGCTACGCTATTTGCAATCCTCCCTCACATAAATTAAATATACTGTTACACAAATATGGTTTCTTTGTTAGCCCTTAAATTAAATGATTGTATACAACTCACAAACTTATACAGGATACCCCATTTGTACAACTGACAAAACATAAGTTATTTATTTACTTTTGGTGACTACTTGTTTCGTGGCCAAATCGGCATTTTGTTTGTCGTTGGGCGGGGTCATCCCTGTCATGGCGGTCGAGGAGCGGAGCCCACTGCACTGACTAATGAAATGATAGATAGCTCACAACACAAGAAAGGGATACCTTGACAACTGACTTTAGGTTATTTTCACATTCCAGTTCCCTTTAAAACAAGCAACAAGTGTCAACATTGGTACAAGAACAAAAATACGCCATGGATTAATTTAATATAAAACGAAAATAAAAAATTAAACTTGTCGCACAGCTCTCTGTTTAATAAGTGGACCTTCTATTGGATGACTCGCCGAAAACCAGTCATAGTCGGTAGATCCAAGCGCCCCGTGTAACGTCAAGGTCAGCCCGACCACACCCGAACACGGCTCACCCCATCAGTAAGGTTGACATCACGGGCACTCAGTGCATTTGGCTTCGATAATGCTTGTCCTCGGGTCTGGAAATTCTTCTTTTTTTTCTTTTTCTTTTTTTAGGGCGTGGGGCTACTTATTGTATCGAATCAGTCATTTTGTGTTTTATTTTTCTCGATCTCATCCTAGGCAACACGGGGCCAAGGATTCTGAGCGGGGGCACAAGATCACATCTGGTTACGCCACTGCGCACTGGCTGACACGACAGCATTAATGGTGGCCTCTGTCCGGCGGTTCACACCCACCCGAAAGACAGGTACTCTCCATAGCACCCACAACGCTTATGTTAACCCGCAAATGTTAACCCCGGAACAGCATTCCTTTGGTCCTGCGTGCCACATTAAAATCGTTACCCGTTCAAATAATATAGTCTCAAATCCATGTGACGTAACAGAAGGGTGTTCATTTCAATTGTGATTCCTTACGACGTTTGGCCTATTTGTAACAAAAGCACGACAATCCATTAGTGTACATGGTGTAAGTTTTTAGTCACCTCTGTTACTATGGGCTTTAAGATTATCGAATAACATTTAATTTTTATGTAGCATGAAGAGTACATTTACTTCACGGTGACTGCAGTCATACTCCATTTTGTGTACTTAACGCATATACCACTACGTGCAATGATAGAAGATGGTGTCTATTCTAGCGAGTAAATTAGGTACCGTACTAAATTAGTGTGCCGATTTAGCCAACTCCAAAATCAAACCCAGTGATGTGGTTTTTAACATTATAAAATTTTATCTTTTATGCAATATCAAGGTTTCATGTACTGGACAATGAGGTCCGAATTGTAGCCGCTTATTCAGGAAAACTAGAATCCATTAGAATCCATGAAGTTTAATCCAATTTAAGGCGGTGAATTTTCTTTCTCTCTTTATTTCTATTTCGAACGAATCTTTTATTTGTTGAATGTATAAGTGCCATTTTTTAAATCACATTATTCTTTTTTAATCACATAATCACAGAGTGCCCAAATTTTGAAACTCTTTGCCAAAAAGGAAATCAAACAGCATGTCTTTTTTCAAGACTCAGTTGAAGACATACTTTTTAAATGAGGCTTTCGACTGAGACTTGAGGGTGGACATGCTGTTTTCCCTATTTGCCTTTTGCTCATCTGACCCCCTTTTTACATTATGTATTTATTTTTATTTAATGCACTCTGGTTTATATTTCTTTGTTGTATAGATACTATAAGAGCACCATGAACGCATACCGGTACTATATATGTTGCCATTATTAATTGTATCAAAGTGGACATATGAATTTCTGCTCTATCATTAGTGAATAATAAGCCGCAACAATAATGAGACCTCATTATCCAGTACTTATACAAAACTAGTGAATATCACAGAATAAATGTACCCTTCTTTTTGCATACAAGAATTTTTTTTTATTTCACGATCTTCAAGACCATCACTGTGGGCACACTTGATTTTAGAGGTGGCTAATTCGGCTAAATAAGTAGCACCTTATTCAAAAGTAGTACTCTTATTTTAATTATCTGGATTTTTATATTTGCTTTGGTTTTTGTTTTTGTAACCGATGAGCAGTTCAACCTTTGGTTGCGAAGAATGTGTGAGTAAAGATCATTATTTAATTGAATGAATTGAAATACTTAATTATCCGCTATCCAATAGACGCCACTTTCTAGCATTATAGCAGAGGCATGCTGTGCACAAAAAATGAGCGTGGCTGCTCCCCTCCACCAAGCCCCTCAAGTTACCCCTCCAAATTTCAAGCCCTCACCTCCACCGAGCCCCTCAAGGTACATTGTATACCCCTCCAAGTTTCAAGCCCTCCCCTACACCAAGCCCCCTCAACGAGCCCCTCAATGTACATTGTGTTCCCCTCCAAGTTTTAAGCCGTCACCTCCAACGAGCCCCTCAAGGTACATTGTATACCCCTCCAAGTTTTAAGCCCTCCCCTCCACCGAGCCCCTCAAGTTACCCCCTCCAAGTTTCAAGCCCTCCCCTACACCAAGCCCCCTCAACGAGCCCCTCAAGGTACATTGTATACCCCTCCAAGTTTTAAGCCCCACCCTCCACCACCAAACACCCACAGAAATTCATCTCACACACGCATAATATATAAAGTCTGACAATGGACTCCGTTCCCAGATTGGATTAACTATGGTGGCCCTGAAGGGACATCGCATTTTGCAAACGTCAAGTATGAGATGTCGCAAAATTTATTGCGAAAAATGTGCGCACATGTATGCGATGTTGCAAAATTTATCGCGAATATGTGCGATGACGTATGTGTTGTGAAATTTATTGCGAATAATGTGCGCACGCGTATGCGATGTGAAATTTATCGCAAATATGTGCACATACGTATATGCAAATTTATTTGCAATGTCGTGAATTTTATTGCATACCTCTGTTGCATACCTTTGGGGTGATGTCATATTTGCGGGCGCAACTTGTTAGTAACCTAGGGAGCACGCAAGTGGCTCCTGGTTCCATATTCGCAGTAAATTTTGCAACATCGCATACGTATGCGCACACGACATCGCATATGTATGCGCCCAAGTTTGCGATATCCCTTCAGGCCACCATAATTAACCCACGTTGGCTCACTGTTTACCATACTGTGTTTATGTTTATCAAACAGTGTCCAAAATAAAAACCGTTTTGGTATGTCTATTCTAATAGTCAAGAAAAATGCCTCATCAATACTTTAATGGACCTTTATCACACAGTTCTGCTGTAATTCAGTTAACTTATTTTTCTATTCGTATTATACTTCATTCTTAAACTAGCAGGCAAGGGTTAACATCGTTTTACGTTTTCCAGTCATCTTGCACAGCCAAAATCTATGCATTTTAAAACAAAACACCCCGTTCAGTTGGTTTGTCCACGATGTTTTTTGGTTTTTTTTTTGTGTGTCAAAAAGTACTGCTGTGTGATAAAGGTCCTCTCTGCAGTAACCCATTGAAACAAAATAAAAATCACGCACATTTTAAGATTTATTATTATTGTTATTAAAAAAAATAAAAATAAACATAAATGTAGACCCCGTGTACACTGGCACATCATTAAAAGTTCTCAATATTTTTGTGGGGGTCGTTTTTTCTCTGTATAGTATATCATTCAAAGTGATATACACACAAACATGGAATCCTAAAATTCCAACAGGTATTATTCTCAACCGGACGTTTTTATACTATCATCGTTTCTGCATACATCTCACTGATGGAGAGTGGGACCCAAATTGTTATCAGTCTTCCAGTCTTGAGTGAAATAATCTCTTTGCAGAACAGTTTCGTAAATAGCAATTTCGTGAACAATTCCGTGAATAGCAATTATAATGATGTGACATTGTACAAAATAAAATTATCAATCTCGTGTTATAAAAGATAAACAGTGAGCTTATTATGTATACAACTTAAAATAAACGTGGGTTTTTCTAAAAGAATTATAAAACGAGCTTCATTTGGATATAAATTTTATTTTCCAAATATCATTTTTTAGGTAAACATTTTCTTTAGATCTGCTGCTATTTCTGAAGTGCTCGGTGGAGGATGCTTCCGAGCGGATAGTGTCCAGGCTTGTATAACTGCATTCTTGTTCTCGAATTATCTTTCGGGTGTGGACCGCATCAAAGGCTCACTGTAATTAAACTATAACAAAGTGTTAATTTTCATTGAGCGGATGTTTTTAAAAGGCAGGGTAAACAGGATTTGATCTCGAAATGTTTGTGAACTATAGTGGCTGTACTCATTAACAACGTAAATGAGTTTCAAACCAAATGTCGCGGTCCAACGAAGTACATGTTTTACTCACAACAGCAGTTTCTTCTTTGAGTTAAGATTGTGTAGCTTCTTTAAAGTACATTTTTTTTATTCACAGTATAAATGTTTTCATCGAGTAAGATTGGTTTCATTAAAACTATTTTGACCGTTTCAGACCTTGCATATCTTAAATCGTTTGGGGGGAAAGCCCACTGGCGGACAGTTGATATATCGTAATCGATTGACAAAATACCAATTGATTTTTAATAACGTTCAAATCCTGTATACCCTGCATTAACCGATTCGAGTAGTTTCAAAATGTACCAATAACGTAATTATAACCCTAAAACACAGTTAATCTATAATATAATTACAATGATCGATTCAGTTGAGGCAATGGTAAATAAATGAAAGGTAACCAGTTGTCCAAAAAAGGGAAAAGACTATGTAAGTTTCGGGTATGCCAAATAACATTGTAAAAAAATTGCTCACGATATTGTGTATCAGGACGGGAAGCGAAAATGCAGCAATAATTTCCCACTATTAGCTAAGGCGAGTATGACCCCCTGCACACTGACGTCGCATGCGGCTACAGTCTGCCCATGGTCTGCCATTTTTTGGCGTCAAAGTGCATGTGTAAGATATTACGTAAACGCGCGCGTGTCACCTAAACTGCTGATCGCTACACGGTATCACACAAGGGAAACTAACATTCAAAATGGCGCAACCAAAAATTATTGTGGCGATGAAAAATCAGGTGAATTGGGTCAATATGCAGTAGTCGGTGAAGAATTGTTTATAATCTATAGCCTGCAAATCGGCTTGGATCCACGGGGATTTGAGCCACTTTCAACAGTACTGATTAAAGACGCATCTGTACATGAACGAAGTTCGTTTCAAAGGGAATTAAACACTTGAGGGCTGACACACAAGTAACAAGATTATCACCTAAAAATCAGATATTCTGGCTTTGATTTCTCATGCACAAAAGGCTATTATGCTCTTGAGTTATATGTTTTTCTTATGTATAAACGAGTTGCGCTTTGACCGTCATTTTTGCTTCAATAAACATTAATACAGACGTAATCATTCAAATAGATAAAACTTAGAATGGAGTTTGAAAAAGATTCCGATATGCACTTTTCTTTTACAAGTTAATCTATCAGTTCTAATACCAACTTATTCAGTCTACCTTCAGGTTCCATTTGTTCTTTATCACCTATGATTATGTGATTTCCAAAGTATGGTGGTACCTTCCCCTTGGTAAGGACCTTTATAATTATGTTTTCCATGTCAATTTCGGTAAAAGCCAATTCAATTTCATAAAGCATTCACATTCACGCATGTTTCCCTAACTTATTCAAACTAGGGTTTCTATTTAACTGTTAATCATGTGCGCACGAAAGCGAAATTGAATGCAGTTATATTATAACTGCATTCAATTTCGCTTTCGTGCGCACATGATTTCATTCTTCTCATTTATTTTAGTCGTTCCATTTCTTTCATTCAAGACTATCACCATTGTAGAGTTGAATTTCTGTTATATACCTATTTACAATATTGATTAAATTAAATGGTTGACAAGCCTGTTGCTGTTGGCTTTTGCAACTTAATGAATTTGAATGATCTCGTTTAAACTGAATGATAAACTGTTGAAATTGAACTCAGTTATGACTGCTGAATGCTTATGCAACGGAGCATTCATTTGCAAACGAAATGAATGCTCCGTCCGTTAAATTAAATGATTTTTTGTTGAAATTGGCTTGGAAAACATATTTAATTGAAGTGGCTCTTCAAAATTGTCAAAGTTGAATTTAAAAAAACAGTTTTTATATACAACTATTCCCGTCACATGCAATTTATTTTGTATTCGGAGTAGGCAGATTGTAGCGGTCGTTCGACGTCTCTCTTAACAAATCATTGGTTGTGTATATCTCAGTGTGACTCATCTTTGATGTTATCGAATCACAACATTCAGTAGTAGCTCATGTCCAACCTTTAGTTTGAATGAATATCATTTAGATTAACTCCTTGCACTTAGTTCACACTCTGGTTGAGATGTTGCAGTTCATTGTCTAAGGCTCAATGTGACTCCAAATCGAGATGTTGCTGAATCACAAAGTTCATCGTCCACCATTAGTTTGAATGAATAGCTTATCTCCTTCCAGTAGGTTCATCTGTTTGATAGGTTGCAGTTCACGTCTCCTGCTGTTGTGTGTTCTCAGTGTCATTCCATTATTGATGTTACTGAATCACAAAGTTCAGTGGTAGCTGTCCACCATTCGTCTAAATGAATATTCTAATAGCTTCTCTCCTTCCACTTGGTTCACACTCTGATAGAGAGGTTGCAGTTCATGTCTCCTGCTGTTGTGTGTTCTCAGTTTGACTCCATTGTTGATATATTCCTGAATCACAAAGTTCAATGGTAGCTGTCCTCCATTTGCTTGAATGAATATTCTAACAGCTTTTCTCCGTCCACTTGGTTCACAGTTCTTCTCATTTTTGATGTCCAGGACGCCATTGTCAAACAATCATCAATAGATCTTTGAACTTGGTTCACATGATGGGATGTGGTTGCGCCTGTCCATGATTTTGAAGATACCAACGAGCATTAGTTTTTAGTTCTAAGACCGCAAGTAGTCTTTATCAAGTTGAAGAATCGGCTTGTATATTGCATGCAGTCGATTTTTTTTAGATTACCGCCTCCTTTTCTACTCAGCTCCAGAGTTCAATGTTCATCGGCATTTTGTAACGGTTCATCAGTTTATCAAACTGATTGGCCATCCTGGGTAGGTGGACCTGTGATATCACGTTCAAAAGGAGGGTACCAAACCCCGTTTGACCGACACAAACCGCTACAGACTCCTCCGTAATGTTTTACAAGAAAAACAATTGCAAGTGAACAAGCATGTGACGGAAATAGTCATAACCCTTAATAATAAAACTTTACGGGGTTGGGTCATAACTTAACCAATACTTTTGTTTCAGTTTGTTTCCCTCACAGTGAAAGAAATTGTTCTCCTTTAAATATTGCAAGTGAACTCTTTTTCTCTTGGCATTTATTTATCTGCTTCAATTTGTTTTGGCAGTTGAATAACCTTTTCTCAATAAGAGTTATACAGCCAAATTAGAAAGTTCCCATATAAATATAAAAACTTTTCAAATTTGTTTTTGTTCAGTTTATATTCTTATCCGAACAAAAATGCCGCATTCATCAGTACCATTCAGTCTTTTTAAGAATACTTAGTGCGTATTTACTGAAAATGAACAAATGCATTTTTTTTTTTACACACTAACACATGGTTCCGCCAAATACCACAAACAAGATCAATGAACGAAATAATTATATTTATAAACAGTCAAATATGAGCCTTCTCTGAAACCATCTTATACTGTGCCATTATCTTGGTGGTAAAAAATCTCGATGTTGAAGATCATTATGATAATCACTAATGAACGCTTCTTCATTTCTCTACGAAAGATGGAATTTGTCCGTCAGGATCGCGTGTCTTTGGAGTTACAGGCACATTTTATTATCTATTTTATAAGTCAGGCCTTTGGACTCTTTACTCTGATGGCCATTGCCACAAGAATCTAAGTCCGGCCGCTTAACATTCCAATGGTTAGTGCCTTTGAGAAGCAGGAAACTCTCTCAAGCGGTATGGACTCTTTACTCTGATGGCCATCACCACCAAAATCTAAGTCCGGCCGCTTACCATTCTAACATTGGCAAAGGAAACACACTCATGTGGTGTTTGATCAGTATTCATGCACTCATTATAAGTGCTAAGAAGAAAGCTTCTCAGCTTTGGTGAAGTTACTGCCCACATAGGTCGGCTATAACACAAACATTGTGATTTCACAGCAGTTTGAAGTGCATCACATCTCACCACACAATGGCACACTATAAGAATTGGTGTCAAGTAGAATTGTTTTTTCTTCAGAAAAATCTGGTAGAATTATCGGTGCAAAATGTCATAAACAACTGCCCCAAATTAGAAAAGCCCTATAAATGAAGCTGCGAATTGTTCGTTTTGGCTGGAAAATTTCACCTTTGTACATCCAAAGACAGTATTTCAAATCGAACCATGTGTTACAATAATACTTTTTATAAGCACTGAATTAGGACTGATGATCTCTGTTTATCTACTATAAATGCCATGTGGTTTTTAAATTAATATTAACAGGATTTAAGGTATCTATTTGTCAGATGTATTGGTCTGAAAATATTTAAGGTTTAAACTATAGTTCCCCTTTCTCTCAGGTTTTTTTTACCTGCGAGAAGATATGATCTACAGCCATCTTGCATCTTAATCACCGCTATACAATATCAAACAATAAGACTTGTTTCAAAAAAATAAATTAATAAAAAAAGGAGCAAAGACAATAGCTTTCCTTCCAGCCTCGTTATGGCCACATTGTTGTGAATGTAATCACAAGATAGCTGTAATCTGATCATTATAAATAATTACGGTAACCCCTTGTTTTGAAAGGTACATGTACGGTCTAACATTGAGCATTTTTAAAGGCAAAATGCCTCTGAAAAGTTTTACGTTTTATCAACTTTAGAGAAAAAGCAATGCGCTTCCAAAGGAAGTGTGGAATTTAAACATTGTTTTTGATTTAAAGAATTAGTTTCTTATTATGAATGTTCAAAGCTTTTACCACTTTTTAATTATGTATAAATTATCGCTCATGTTGTACCGTATACCATTCTAAATGGAACCAAAGATTGACTGAATATTGACATAACTAGAAATGATAAAAAAATGAATGTTTAATTTATACTCTCAAATTCACTGAACGACTACGTCATAATAATCAAGCTGAAGAAAACCTCTGAGGCAATTTTGTATTTCATCCCAAACCTAAAGTCAAGTGCGAAGCCGGAGCAGTCAAAGTCCGAGTTCGAATCGTCTGTGTTGTCCCAAGTCCGAACCCCACGCCAATCCATTGAATTTAACATTAATAATATAACCACCATTTCAGTGTTTCATAATACAGACAAACCTCATTAAATTCTTTTTCATTCCATTTTGACATTTTTTTTAAACTTCTTCCTTCCAACTGCATTGAAAAAAGTTATACAGACTCGTCCTATATTTTTAAATGAGGGGAAATTTAGTCATATACAAAAATTCCCCCTAAAAATCACTTCAAATACCCTGCTTACTGCCTTGGGTTTAGTTGTGTTGTTTGTGTCAAGCACGATTTTACTGTCCAGGTCGATTGAATACACGCGTCACGAAGGGATGTCATACAAGTCTGCCCCATGGTATAGCCGTTAAGAAGCTTGGCCTTTCTCTGTAGTATAGCCAAATGTTTAACCAAACTTTATCTCATCTTGTTAGCTTAGTGTGGTCAGCCCAGGAAACACATTCACGCTAGAGTTAAAAGTCCTACAATTTGGTTTATGATATTTTTAGAACAAAACTGAGAATAATTATGGGGTCAAACAACTCAAACAGAATTAGACAAATGATTCACACGTGGATCCTGCAACCAATGCGCGGGCGTACAGCGCAACTATTTCCAATAGGTAGTACATTGGGTAGCCTCGCTTTCAATCTATTAACTGTTTTGGCAACTCAAATTGGGATGTCAAGAATGAAAACGTTCATGCCAACTAACATCACATCAGTAATCTTCACAGATGTATACAGCGTTTAGCTACGGGGAGCGATGGCAGCCTCACTTTCAAATTAATCGTGAATAAAACCTCACCTTGAATCGATATCGAGCGATGCATTTTGAAAATAAATTTCGACGAAAAAATTTTGACGAAAAAAATATGCAATTATTTTGTTTTTCCATTAGCCTTCAACCAAACACAATTTAGGACTAAATATCAACATTAAGATATTAGTCGAGCCTGCTAAAAAGACATAGGCCTACATGGTGATTAGTTGTTTGTAGTTTGAAGAGACACATTAATAATAAAATAAAGCGAATTAAACTTACCCATACCTAGACAAAAAACAGGCTGCAACAGACGGTCCTACGGTGCAAAGTAAAGGCAAAGTATACATAATTTATTTTAGGAAGCAAATAATAACTATCTCCAGTAAAAATTCTATCAAGTTCGGTGTCAAGTTTACAGTAAAAACAATAAAGAACGGTTTATGTTTTATCGGGGATTTTACACGGTCATGCACATCGAGCATTTATAAACAATACCATTTTAGAGTGAAACTAATCACTTTGTTTCAAAAAATCCCAATCTTGCACTATGTCCGTGAAATTCATAGATGCAATAATATTATTTTGGCTCAATACAACGTCAATCACTTAGAATGTTGATCATAATAACTTTGGTTTAAAGGGAATTTTTGTATTCTCGGAATAAATGGTTTTATTTTTCACAAAATTGTGTACATGTATACTGCAAATTCCAGAGTTACAGATTTACCACATGTAAGCCGCATATAACATCAGCATTCAATGATGTAGTTTTTTTTTAGTTGACTTGTAGAGTTTTCATTTGTATTGGTAAGCCTTCATAAATTTAAACCAGTTCAATTGAGATAATATTTTTAAATCAGTCATTAATTTTGCTATCAAACTTTGAAACACATAATATCAACAATGGTTCAATTCATGTAAAGTACACTTTTCAAGTCAGGATGCTGTCACCAGACGGGCCATGTTTCACCACGTCATGCACACTGCGTCACAGCACGCTGTTGTTACACTCCGTGCCGCAGGCATCTGCCGGACCAGTACTTCTGAAAACTCCTGACAGCTTCTCTGAACTTTTCACGATGATGAGATATTACAAATAAAAGTTATAATTATGAGAATTAAGCCGTTTAAAATGTAAAGGTCAATACATGATATTCATCAATTTTTATTATTATTAGTATCGGTTTGAACGCTTACTGATTATAGCAGTAACAATCACCCAAAGGAATTTCAGTCTGAAATAATGTCAAAGAAAATAGAATTAAAGACCACGACTTTTATCTTCGGTTATGTAACAATCAAAATTAAGATCAATGTGTTCACTTTTTTCACTTATTGTCACATGTTTGTTTGTTCACGTCCATCTTAAATGGAAAAGTTTCCATATCCGGCTGCCACTTTCTAAGGAATTTTTTTTTTTGGACTTTTTAATGGATGTTGGGCTTTGTTTCCCTTTTATAATATTCCTCTCAAAGAATTGGTAGCAAAAACGGTAATTATTGACCTTCAAAAAATTAAAAAACCAAGCGGACATTTCATCGCGCGGCTGGAACTTTCGCGCATTCATGCCCAAACGAATTAAAATGGCGTTTAGCGAGTAGCGTTGTCAAGCCCAATGTAGACGTGAAATTGGCTTATTTTTCGTGATTTCGACACTTTAGCCCCTTTCACACTATGCTTTTCCCCGGGGATATCCACGGGGAATAGCGGTCGGTCGTTTCACACTTGATTCGCTTTTACCCCCGGTCTGCCCCGGCGAATGAGCAAACCCCGTGGAATGGCCACCCCTGCTCCGGAGTAGGGGTAAACGGCAAAACCCTGGGGTATTTTTAATCTCCCGGGGAAATAAATACTAGTGAGAAACGAAAGCGGGTTTTGCTTACCCCAGTTACGTCATGTACACGGCAGACATATGGCGACGACTTCCGCTTACCAACAAATTCATCCCTAGTGTGAAACGTTCGACTGGAACCCCGTGGAATAACGACCAAGGGGATACGCAAGCAGGTACAGTGTGAAAGTGCGCCGGGGTAAGCGAGGGGTAACAAAACTCCCGGGGCCTCCCCGTGGTTGTATTCTCCGGGGAAAAGAGATACAGTGTGAAAAGAGCTTAATTGTTGTTAATTGCCTGTTCCTAGCTGGATATATTCTTAAACCCTTCTAGATAGGTAAGGATCAAAGTTTACTTAAATTCCATGGATATAAAATGACAGCCGGATACGGCATTTTAGCCAAAAAAATTAAATAGAACGATTTAAAGAGAGACAAAAAAAGGAGAAAAAAAAGAAAAAGAAAAAAAAACGATTTAAACACCATCCATAGGCCGACTATCTTCAGCAAAGTCTAAAAAACAAGTAAAGAAAACATGTTGTAACTGTCAATTTCTTTTTGACTCATGACTAGCCCCATAAATTGTGCCAATACGCTGGACTGTCCAGCGTATTGGCACAATTTATGGGGCTAACTTATGACTAAATCTACCTGAGGTACACCGGCCCTTACACAACCATTTTAAAGCCTATTACGTCCCGTGTTCAATTTTTGTTTCTGGAAAAGACATTCTACCAAACTGTTACCTTTAGTAGTTTTTCAGACAGATTTCCTCAAAAGATAATTCAATCATCACTTCAGGAAAGAAGATCATTGCCAGGGTTTATGGCAAAGTAATACGGCTGACCATTGTATAACACGCTTAACGTGGTGTGGCACCTTCAGATACAACATACCCAGTCATAGAGGGAACATTTCGTTTGTGTTTTTATTTTTAAATTATACGATTTGAAGACTTTTCTTACCAGTAAAATAATGTGACGCCATCTCGCCCCGGGGTCCAGTGCACGAGTTGCACACAGCAATTTAAATTCACAGTCAGTTGCTTAATAGTGGCGTTTAATCGTCACAGTGAATGCTATAATACAATCGTATGATTCTCCCTCCAACGCAAAACAAAATTTGAATAGCAATAGGTTGAGATTCTGGGTGCTTTATGCAAAGTAGGGCGTTGGTTCCAAGCCACGTGATTTTATGCTGGTACCCTAATGGTCAACGGTGTGCTTTACGCAAACCTTGAGGGGGAGGCGGGTGCAACTCATTTTCGAAACGGAGAAGTCCATCACGTCAGCAGAAGTGGAGGGGAGGTTCAACCCATTGCTAGTTGTGGAACAACTCAAAATAAGACTATTACATTGGTGTGGCGCCTTCAGAGACAAAATACCCGGACATCATTATAGTCTGAACATGCAGTTAGAAATAAGACAGAGGAGAAAATTTTGCTTGTGTTTTTATTTTTCAAGTGTCCATCAAGTCAGCAGAAGTGGGTGTCGGGGAGATGTGGAACATTCCAAAATAGGGCCGTATCCGAATTTGGCGGTTGCAGCCACGGCTACGACTGTTGCTAAGTGTGCTGCCATGAACAACAGCGATGAAACTAGCGTAACATTAGGGGCACAAGGGGTGCACTGTTTTTCTAGGGGGCACTTCTGGCCAATTAAAACTTTAATTTCCGTTTGCCTTGTCCGAACGAGCCCTTCAGCGCTCTTGTTATATCACTTACTATTTTTTTATAAGATAACCTGATATGGAGGTAAAAACAAATACAGTATGTGAGCGAATTATAAAGAAAACAAACGAGTCTTAAAAACATTGGAAACATTGAACTTTTTACTTGCTGCCGCACGCTGCCGCACCAAGGCTTACTGCCGCACCAAGGCTTGCTGCACCAAAAAATCAGTACTTGTGTGTGTTTCTGTTTCAGTATTTGTGTGTTTCTGTTTATAACATTGGCACGTGGGCACAAATATGCAGATGTTTAATTAGTTGGGCTGAGCTAATTAGTAGAGTAATTAATTGGGGGTGCCTATGCATAATAGTTTGGGATATGAGGAACACATCTATGAAGAAAAAAGTTGATATTTAACAGTTTTTCGTTGAAACACTTTCAATTGAAAAATCGGTATTTATGTGCTTTTGTATTTACATTAGATTCTCATGTGTGCAAATAATTTATACGCAGTTTTTAAACCCTACCAGGACTGGGCTTCTTTTTTTTCTTCTTCTTTTTTTTGATGTACGGGGACTGGGAGGGGGAGGCATATAGTGTCCCCCCTCCGTATTTTCCAAAGTCTTCGACCGATTTTGATGAAACTTGCCACAAATGTTCATTTCACCGAGTTCTGCATGATGACGTCACAAAAATTCAAAAAAATCGTCACTAGAGTGCGTTTTGGGTCAAAAATCGTGATTTGCTATAACTTCTTTATTTTTCGTCCGAATGTTTTGAAACTTGGCAAACTTGTACATTTTAACAAGATCAATATAATTTGAACCTAATTTAGTTACTGGAGTCACTATTTATCCCATTTTTGGGGGAAAACGTTTTTTTTTTTGCGTTTTTTCACTTAAAAATCAAAATGGCCGCCACCAAGGGCCCAGTGAGAAATAATAACGCTTGATTGACAAATCTAAATATTTTTTGGGTCTGAAAAGTAAGAAATTAGCATGTTGAAAATATTCCATTGTTAAAAACGTGATATAATTTGACCCCCTAATTACAGGCTGAAAACACAAAATCCAAGATGGCCGCCAAAATGGCGGCCATTTTGAATTCCCAAAACCATTTCAGACTATCACGTGACTCATCACTGTCACTTTTCTGGCAAAGAAATAAAAAATAAGTGGAAATTATGTTCAAAAAGTCTTTAAAAATCACAAAAACAGGACAATCGTGTCACCCAAGGTCAAACAAATGGTTGCCATGACAACAGCTAACACCCGTATCAATAATTTTTTTGCCAACATGATCCTAGATATATTTTGTGAAAAGTCAGAAAATTTTGCGGTGATCAGAGGAAGTGTTAAAAAGTTACGGGGAAAAATTGGTAGGGGCACATTGTGCCCCCGGTCCTAATAGGGTTAATTAGTTGGCCTGAGCTAATTAGTTGAGTTATTAATTGGTGGCGCCTATGCATAATGGTTTTGGATATAATTAATAGTATGAAGAAAAAAGTTAATATTTCACGATTTTACAATGAAACACTTTCAACTGAAAAACAGGTAGTTGCGTGTTTTTGCATATTAGGTTCGCAAATGCCGTGGGTTAATATATAGAGTTGTTTAATTAGTTGGGCTGAGCTGATTTGTAAAGTAATTAATTGGAAGCACCTATGCATAGTAGGTTAGGATATAAGGAACACATCTATACAGAGAAAAAGTTAATATTTCACAGTCTACGATGAGACACTTTCAATTGAAAAATTGGGCATCATGCGACACTCAATGAATGACGTTGACCGTTTGTGACGGTCGTTGACTGACTTTTTGATATTAAGTGCCAGCACCAAACTTAGTGTCATTTCATGACTTCTGTGCGTTGTGTGTGCGCTAATTTTCTGCAACTAACGTCAACAAAATACCAGAAATAAATAACTGTTCCAAGCTCACTAAGTGCACAAATCCCAACACAATGCCTTTGGGTATTAAGCCAATTTGTATAACATGTAAGACAGAAAACTCTACATTGTGGAGGAGGAGCCCAGAGGGAGAAATTCTGTGCAATTCTTGCGGTTTAAAACACCGGCCTTCTGGAGATGGCAGCGAGGACGGCACTACTGTCAGACCAGCGGCAGGAGGCGCAACCTCCACGGGACCGAACGGTGGTGGGTCCGGTGGGCGATTCAGTCGAGAAGGGACAAGAAAGTCGGCTAGAAATGTGAAGAAACTCCGCTACAAACAGATTGTTAATAATGCAAAGTCACAAGCCACAAAAGGGAAGAACAGACGGATCATTTTTAAACGAAATGTAAGTTAATTTTTGTTTTGTTTGGGACAATTTGTTTTTGGTGAACGATGGTAAGGTCATTGACATTGTTCATTCAGCTCATGAAATTAACCAAGTTTTCTTTGAATCATTTTCCCCAATTTTAAGACTTACTTTCCTTGCACCCATTTTGAGGTAGTAGGACTAGTCGTCTATTCAAAACTTTGACCGGTCTACGAACAGCAAGAACTTTGGGGTTTTACGATTATCGCAACTGCTAACTAAACTAGACTTTAAGTTAAGACTGACATGATGCGATGATTGTAACATCCAGTCAGGAGGATGGAGTTACGATCATCATAACTAGTGCTAAACTTACTGAGTTTAAAACCTCAAGCTAAATTCTAAGTTGTCGACAACATTTGTGAAATGCTGTTGAAATTATTTGAAGTAAACCATTTTAAACTCAAAAACTTTTGGGTTGGAGGTTGCTCGGAGAGACGTGTATTCATAAATGTCGGTGTGATAACTGTTTATGAAATGATAGCCTTATGAAATACCTTCTTCTCCAGAAAAACAATTTCTTGAGAGAACCAACAATGAAATGTATTTCCTGACCTACATTTTACAGTTTTAGTCAATTTGTGTTGTTTTTATTTTAATTACAGCCAATGAAAGCACCAGAACCCTCCGCAACTGTAGTAACAAGTAACAGCGTTTTCCATCATGTAAGTAATTCACAAAGTGGCATCATACACGATGTAATACTTTTTACTGGCATGTGTTGAAGGTTTGTGCTTGATGTTGGTAACACTAGAGAGTGAAGGATCTTTGTTGTACACTGTTCACGTCATTCTATTTCAACTTCCTCCTTTATCCTGTTTGTTTCTAGGGAATTTATTTACAAGTTGGTGATATTGTATCAATCTTGGATGTTGAGGGCGGTATTTACTACGCACAAATCAGAGGTTTCCTTCAAGACCAGTACTGTGACAAGAGTGCCGTCATCACGTGGTTGCTGCCAACACAAGCAACGGAAAAGAAAAACTTTGATCCATCGACTTACATTCTTGGTGAGAACAATTCTAAGTTCTACTTCTACTTTTAAATAAGATTCACGTATGTGTCTGAAAACAGATGTGAAACATAACAGAGCGGACAGGGTCAAAGGTGGCAGGCAATTTGGACCTGTTTGATAGTACCTGGTTTTGTTTCTTTCTTTTTTTACATTAGTATCAGTCTAAAAGCTTACTGATTATCAAGTTTATACCAGAACCAATCTTCCATTCGAAATATTTCTGTCTAAAATACTATCAAAGTCGAGAAAATAGAATTTGAAGACCCCGATTTTAATTTCGGTTGTAACAATCAAAATTAAAGACAACGTGTTTACATGCTGAAAAGTGTGCAGGGTTTTTCACTATTTTCTCCTGACTCGGACTACGGATTGAGCCCAAATTTTCACAGGTTTGTTTTTTCATGTACATTGAATCAAAGTAAGAAGTCTGCACTTTCAGCTTTACCAATCCTATATTTTACGTTTAAAGAGGTTTGTTATTATTTTTGGAAACAGGTCCAGAGGAAGAGCTCCCTCGTTCCCTGGAGTTCATGGAGTTTATTTGTCATGCCCCCAGTGAGTACTACCGTGCTAAGTGTACCCCTTACTCAGTGGATAGGAACAGGGAGGAAAAGGGATTCATCTGGTCTAGTGTCATCCCAAAAAGACCACCATCAACCTTGGAAATCTTTGGTGGGAAGAGATGACCAAAGGAGTCATTTATGAACTGATGAGGACTGGTCTTGAGGGTGGAACCCTGACTGACGAGACTGTGGCAACAACTTCAGAATTTGCATCACTAGTATTGGGACAATGCGGACTATATTTCCAAGAAATTTTTCATTTGTCAAATGTCATCCCAGAGTGAAGACTGGAATCTGGAGACCGAGACCATATTGTCTGAAACCAAAATTTAGAATTTGAAGTTTGTTATTGTATCTTAAATTGAATAAATTTCTGCCTGAAAATAGGGCAAAGTTAAATGACTTGTTAATGCTAGTTACAAGGTTACAATGTCACTTGTATTTATTGTTTTCACAGGCCATCAATCATGGGCCGAATTTCCTGAAACCGTTTAGCAGGAATTAGTGCTTAGCAATTTTTTCCTGATAAGTAAAAGCTAGCAGGGTACAAGTCACAAACAGTACACGTTGCATAGTATTTGGGTTGGTTACCCGTTCATTCTAAGCAAGATTTTTCCGTGCTGAGCAAATTCCTGTGCTTGATAGATTTATTAAATTTTGCCTCGGTCGTTGTTTTTTAAAAACCATATCATAGACCTTTCTTTTGCAACATCACGGCCGCGAGTTCAGATACAGGCAGCCTTCACTGCAAAAAATACATCGGTTTATTATTTGACCAATAATGCTATCAAATTAATACCCATATTAATGATAAATAAAATTTACTCCCCAAAACATAAAAGTGAACAAACTTTGTAAACAAGTTTTCAGCTTCTACTAACATGGGCAAATTTTTGCCCAGCCAATTTATACATTTTTTGATACTCAATGCCTCCCATACAAAATGGTGGTCAACGTTTGTAAACAAAAGAAAGGTTTACAGTGTAATCTCAAAACACAACCTATTTTTCAGGCCTTGTTGTAGAACATTTAAAAGACAGCACAAAATAAACCAACTAAAAAAGTAAACATCCAACCCGAATATCTTGGATTATGTAGAAAGTTTTTAATCAAATGGCAATGTAATAAATTATTCATCTTTAGTCAAGTCACTGCCTGAGCAGTAAAGATATTTACAAATATAAAAAATAGTGTTTTTGTAATTGATACAAATGATCCAAACATGGGTCAAATATTATCCAGTTACCTGAAATTACAATTGTTAGGACAACTGCTGCGCTCCAAGCAGTAATTAAAAGGAAAATGACACATAAGACAGATTAAGAAAAGGTTACAACCCTTCCAAGACACACAATCACAAACCTAGAAGACAACTTCATCTTTGCAAAATGGTAAACTGTTACGAGTTGTTCATTATGAATACTCAAGATCCCTTTTTGCTTTTTCAGTGAAACAAAAAACCTTAGATTGCAACAAGATTTTTTTACAAGGCTTTGTCACAAACATCAAGGAAACAAATGTATATGTTCTTTTTTTATGGTAAGGTTTTTTTACAAACACATCAAGGAAAGAAGCATTTATGTCTGAAAACATTTCTACACCAAATACAAGCCCATTATCCAAACCCTTACATGTACTCCTTACACAGATTGCAAGGGGATATGTCTTTCCAGCGCATTGTCTTTCCAAAATACAAACTTCAGGAACATTATAGAATGTATGAGCAAACATGAATACTACTGGCAATACACTGTTTCCGAGAGAACTCATGAAATTGACCCATTGTGATAACGTCATGTGGCCACTGTCTCCCACGCTAGCCATTTTGGGAGTTAAACTGCATGTACAAATTATGGTAAGCGCGTAAACGCCACATCGCCTAAACTGCACACTACACTGTATAACACACAGGGACATTGACTCCCAAAATGGCGCAACCAAGAGTATCAGTCATGATGATGACGTCAGGTGAATCGAGTCCATAAATAAGGGTTCTTTTTGATTCACTGCCCTGTGTAGATGAAAGCAGTCTCCAAGAGGTAAACAACTTATCTATTAACAAACAACATTCTTCATCCCATATAGAAGTTCCTAAATTAAATGTCGACAACACCAAACCTCTCTCAAAATGTTGAATGTTTAAATGACAAAGTCTTTTTTAACTGTCGATATACACCGATAAACTTAACTTCTACACCATAGTGAAGAAAAATACATGATTATATTCATTGGTTGATATTTTTAAGTTTTCTTGTCCGGTGACAACATCAACAGACACAGCTTTTAATTTACCTTTAGTTGTGAAATTATATTAAACATTTTCCCCAAAATTTTTTTTGCAGGTTTTACAGAAATGCTCACCTTAGTACCCTAGTAAGTAGTGGGAATCATGTTTTGTATTAAAGTGAATGCTGTATGATCACTGCCTCAATTTCCCCCAAACTACTAGGAATCCTTGACCCCTGAACCTTGGCAATCTGCAACAAGAATGACCCCCCCCCCCTTCCCTCAGCCCCTCTTTCATCTCTTACAGCTGTTCTGGTAACAGTGGTTATCTTCTACAGCTGCGCCGCCTGCATCGCCAAGGCCGCATTGCGTTTATGGAAGAATGATTTACTGAATTCGTATGTTCCGATCATCATAGCGCATGCCGGCGCAACTTTAGCAATTCTTGGAGCAATTCCTGTAGATGGAGAAAACGAAACAAAAATGCCGAAGTTTTAATTCAGTTGAGAATTATGTGGTTTCATATTCAACTAAGATTACACACAATGCAAAGCCTTAAGCAATACTTAAACACAACCATACTGACATCTTACAAAATTCCGGCAGTTGATTAGTATTGACTTTGTTGATTCAGTAAACAGCACTGATTCTTTGTCAACCACTGATAGCGTTTTGTAGAGTTGAACCATCGGACCTAGATGACCTAGAAACTTACCTGCAAAGAGGCCGTTGATCCCTCGATGTGCATAGATTGTTCTCATGATGTGCCACGTAGATACTGACTCTACTTTGGCATCTAAGGAAGAGAAAGATGAGAATTAGTTTCCTAATTTCCTTCTTGGGTTCATTCATCTGTTGCATAAAACACTCCTCAAGAATCGTACTTGATTAAATATTGTAATGTCCTAATTACATTGTGTATGAATTTCACAAAAGTGGTTTTATTTAAAAAACCTGGTAAATTGAGTTTATTGGTGAGATATCCTCCCCAAGGTGTTTGTCTGGAAAAGATAAACTGTTACGAAAACAATTATCTGTGGTATATATGATGATTTTTTTTCCTGATTTATAAAATTATTATTTTTTTTATGCAAGTCACCCATCCCAAGGCGAGGATGCATTAGTAAATTGATTATGCTTTACATGGGATCAGGCATACCACCCTAATTTTTTTTATGCAATTCGCCCATCACAAGGCCAAAAGGCCACTCGAGGTGTGGGCTACTTTTTTAAGGGATAGATACCTGCCCCAATGCTCAGAAACAAGACATGGTGAGATATAAACGCAAGTCTCTTCCCAGCACAGCTAAGAACAGGGAGGTGTAAATGAATCCGTTGCGAGACAAACATAACTTCCTCTTCCCCTATTTGAAGCAATTATAGTTAAGTGTCTTGCTCAAGGACACAAGTGTCATGACCGGGACTCGAACCCACGTCCTGATGACTCGGCCACGACACGCTGCAGGATGCACCAAACCGCCCGGCCACGACACGCTGCAGATTTATAACCATTTTAGACTTAAGGCCCTTTTGATTAAAGCACGAGTTTGTCTCTAGCATTTCTAGTCCATTAGGCCTTGCCCACTATGTCATTTCCTTGTACTAAACACAGTCTGTCCTGTTACTTTTACTATCAATAATATAATTTAAATCCAACCAATTGAAATGTTTTTCATGACTCACTTTTACTGAAGAGTGCATCACCAAGCTCTATCTGTCGGTGGGTCTTGACAACATCAAATGGATTGGTCAGAACAGCTGCAATCTGTGGCAACCAACACAATCCAAAATAAGTCAAGGGAATTCCCATAAAATGGATTTCGTCCTCAACAGTCTTATTGACAATTAAAGCCCCAGCTCAACATTGGTTTGTAAATGCTTCCACTCTTTGCACAAATCAAGATACTTGTAATAAAACCAACCTGTGAAAATGTCAGCTCATTTTGTTGTTACATTTGCGAGAAAACGGTAGAAGTACGCATTTCTATAGGCAGAGTTTTCTTCTCACTGAGACAAAAACTAATTTTGGATCTTATTTATTTATTTATCTTATTTATTATTAGAAAACGATAACACTTTAGGAGGAAAGTTTTCTACCATAATTAGTTTTCTACCATCATTATCTTTATACCATGTAAGGTATACGTAAATCTGTGAGCATTTATGTTTTTCATCTTACCAATGTTGTGCTGGGGCTTTGACACAGTTAGGAAAGCATGAGCAAAAACTGCATTATTAAGTGATAAGAATGAATCTAAACTAATTTCTTACGACTCCTGAGACGGCACCAGAGAAGAATGAAACTAAGAATGTTGGTTCCTTCATGTGGTATCTCAGACAAACTCTTGCCTTCATGTACTCATAGTTCACCCACAACAACACTACAAGAAACAAAACAAAGTCAATGTGTTATCCCTATTTAAACATGACTGTAACATTTGCTCACCACGTATGTGGTGAAACAATAGACAACGCTAGATACTTATCTTAAAAAAGCCAACAACAAAATCAATCACCAAACGTTGATACTAATTTCAGCTAACATCATCATTCCAGTGCTACAAGCTTGTATCTCCTAAAATAGCGTTTATGTAAAACGTGAGTTTCAGAATGTCAAAAGGTTGTATCTCTCTTCAAATAACCAGAATGTACACAAAAAGTCAACTGATGCTGAGATATACTGTTGTTGCACAGAGAGTTTTCACACGAAATACAACATTGTTGCAGAACCAACTTGCACTGATACGGTGACAATAAAAAGTTCTGCAATAAAATTCAAATTTTTTTTTCCTATTAAAGTTCGTCCAAAAAGCAGGAGAATATTTCATCCACAGACTGGATACTCACTGGAGAATGGAGCATCCCTGAGTAGTGTGGGACCCAGACCTCTCCATAGTGATAACAAGCCTTCTTCATTTACAGATGTCCGGATACAGCCAACCAGCTCATTGTACGTTAATGGTCGTGACTGCATCTTGGTCCGTACCAACTCCAGAGGGGAGATCACTGTCACTGCAAATACTACACGGGAAACAATTTTCTGTTTTGATATATTTTCCTTGAAAGCCTCAATACTCTGGCTAGATGAATAAACAGAAAATGCTCATTCACACAAAAAATGCATCATAAACTTGCAAAAATTGATTTGTCCAATTTGAAGTTTACTCAACTTTGGATATCATTTTCGGCAATCTCAACATTAAGTACCTCCAAATGCCAGACTACCATTAAGCTCGACTTGGCATTTTCATAACCCATCCATTCTTTCAATATGCCTGGTACTCCCATTAACCCCTGGTTAACCCCTGTGGGTTCCCATGGTGTGTGTTCCTTGACTTACCTCTTGCAATACCTCCACATGCCATGGGTATCGCCAAGCTAGATTTGCCATATTCAAAACCCATCCACTCCTTCAGCTGATCATAGCATGTGTAATACAAGACAGTGGCTGGTACTGCCATTAGGCTGCAAGAGAATTTAAACTCGATCAGTCCAGGGACAACTTCATTGGGACATGGGGTTCAGCAAATCCTCTGAACGAATGAACTTTTGAAGATTTTTTTTAATTTTTTTATTTTATCAATATTTTTTTAAAGCAATTCGCCCATCACAAGACCCAAAGGCCACTTGAGGTGTGGGCTACTTTTTGAAGGGATAGAAACCTACCCCAATGTGCAGTAACAAGACAAGATATGAATGCAAGTCTCTTCACAGCACAGCTAAGAACAGGAAGGGGTAAAATGAATATGTTGTAAGACAAACATAACTGCCTCTTCCCCTATTTGAAGCAATGATAGTTAAGTGTCTTGCTCAAGGACACAAGTGTCACGACCAGGATTCGAACCCACATCCTGATGACTACATCCTAGATGATACAATAATTGCCTCTGTTCTTTTGCCCAATTTATTATTGCTTAAGTTTTATTTTACTAAGCTTTTGTACAAATTGATTATCTACCCAATGATTAGAGTTTTCACTGCACACATATATTTTGACTAAAGTCCAATACTGTGAGATATTCAAATAGCTTTTTACCCCGTACTGCTGCACTTTGGAACTCTCTACCTGTATCTTGCTTCCCACCATCTTACAATCTGTCCCAGTTCAAGAGGAATGTGAACAAATATCTTCTCTCTTTCTTTAAGTTGTCTTGAGATTTCTTGTAGCTTTCACCTTGAGTGGCTCTTTTACCTTGTGTTGGTGATTTTTTTATTAACAAAAAAAATAAATCAAAAACTTGATACTGATACAATGTCAGTTAAAGCTCCTTCAAGATTTAAAAGAAGTTTCTTACAGTGTTGGTGGAAGTCCACTCCATAGCGCTGTAATTCCTTCATTCTTCGCAATCTTAAAGAATGCATCCTGGGAACAAAATCAACGTCTTAATTAGACATTATGTCTTAATTAGCAGTGTAGTAGTCGAGTCCACGACCTACGAGGCCAAGGCCGAATCCGAGTCATGGGTCTCCAAGGCAAAGGCCGAATCCGAGTCATGGGTCTCCGAGGCCAAGACCAAGTCCGAGTCATGGGTCTCCAAGGCCAAGACCGAATCCGAGTCATGGGTCTCCGAGGCCAAGGCCGAATCCGAGTCATGGGTCTCCGAGGCCAAGGCCAAATCCGAGTCATGGGTCTCCGAGGCCAAGGCCGAATCCGAGTCATGGGTCTCCGAGGCCAAGACCAAGGCAAAGCATTTGAGGCCAAGGCCATGGCCATGACATCCGAGGCCAAGGCCAGTTATATTATGCATACACTTACATGTACAAAAAAAAGAAAACAAAACAAAAACAAACAAAAAACAACCCAACAAACAAACAAACAAACAAACAAAAACCAAACACAACTTTACACAACTTGATGGTTGACCGAGTCGACTCGAGACAACTGGACAGTTGAGACAACTTAATGGTTGAGACAACTCGACGGTTCACCAACTCAACGGTCATGACAAGACAAGTCAACAGCAAAGACAAAGATACGTCACCCTGTTCTCCATCTACTGGTTCAACAGTCAAGTTATCTTAAGCTTGAACATAAGGCCAAGTTGTCCAAACCATCAAGTTGTCTCAACATAGACTCAACCGTCGAGTTGTCTTGAGTCGAATTGGCCAACTGTCGAGGTGTCTGACGTCCTTTCCAGATCATCACTTTGGTATTGCAATTTTCCAGGTAAACAAAGGAAATAAATAAATCCACACTTACAAATGTTCCATTGAAGTGTCCAGGTCGTTTGTACCAAGCACTGATGGAGGGAGCTGCTCCTCCTTTACCTCCATTTGTACAATGACAGATGTGATCCATCAATCCATTGCAGTACAGAAAACACTGGCCTACTAGCAGAGGATAATAAACAAATAACACGTTCAGCTGAAACAGAGAAGTACAATCTTTGTGGCTTTACAGGAAATTCACAATTGGTCCTTTTTCTATGATTATACTGAGCTAACTTCCCTATAGATCCAAGTTTATCATCTTACCTGTTTCAAGTTGCTTATCAACCACAACAACATTATCCGTCTAAACTGCTATTGTCATTGTAACTTTTCACAGCGCATTGAGGATTCCTCCAGTTTTGAAATGCACTTTATAAGAATCTATTTATTATTATTATTATTATCATCTAAAACACAATAAGGGACGGTAATACGATAGGCGGGTAGTACCACAGCTGCCAACATTTGCATCTTGCAATCAGGGAGATATTAAGAATTACATTCAACATAACAGGGACAAAGTTTCCATAATCAGGGAGATTTTCAAATTTGTTCATCAGAACATGGAAAGATCGTTTTATTTTCGAGGAACTTTCTGCAGAATCAGGGAGAGTTGGCAGTTCTGGAATAGAGATGATAATCTTTTTCACACAGCAACAGGTTCTTATCATTGCCCATATGGAGGGGATGGGGGAGGGGGAGGTTCTGCTCTGGCATTCACACTCACCACTTGCCAATGGTTTCATCTGAGACTGAAGTCGTATCTTCACCACATCCAATGGAGTCACTGAAAATAAAATTAAGAATGATTAGTCAGACCATGACATATGAATGTGACTTAAGTCAGCTTCGCTAGCCAGGTCACATGTGCAATCTCCATGTCAACTGTAAACAGAGTAAACAATGATAAAGTGTAGAAGTCACCATCAGCGCTGAAAAAGTTATTGTTATTATAATTATTACTATTATTATTGTTATTTATTCAGCCAATATCAGAAACAACAACATACAAATGGGGTAAAAAAAAAGATAGTAAGACTAACAAAACAGGAGGGGATTAGACTAAGAGGTCTGGATCGGTATGGAATGGGGAAGAATGTAGAAGGGAGGAACAGCACTCTGGAGAAGGGGATCAATCCATTCCAAGGCAGCCAGGAAAAACAAAAGTGTACCATTACGCTATAAACTCAAAGCCTGTTTTATCCAATCATAGAATAGAGTAATTTAAATATAAATGATTACAATAATAAACAAATCTACAGAATAATAAAATAAATTAATATGAACTCTGAATAAAACTAGATGGAAAATCATTGCTGACACACGATATAGACTAGTTGCGACAATCGTAACCCTCCATCCTCTTGACGGTCGGCGGGAGGATGGAGGGTTACGATTATTGCAACTACGTATAGACACAAACGTTTGCCTGGGGCGCTAAGTAGTACGACCGTCAAAGTTTAAATTAAAAAAAAAAGAGGAGAACAGCTGTATTCCAGGCCCAGTTACTGAATCTAAAAATAGGATTTACCCACAAGTCTGTTGCCACCCATCTAAAATAAACAATAATCCATATAATATTTTGTTTTAATGCATTCATTGACGGTAGAAAATAATTACGAATTTTGAAACTACAATACAATCTACATACAATACAAGCTTTCACTATAATTTAATTAAAGTTAAATAAATTATTAATTAGTAAAGTAGGGCTTGCCATTGATCGTATTTTGTCTTTATTGCCAGTTTCTGGACCTGTTAAAAAAAAAAACTATCACTCAGCCTCAGATAAAAACAAACAGGGTCACCTGGTCCATAGAGAGAGAAGCCAACATAACTCATAAGCTGTGCTATAATATTAATAATAATAATTAATATGTCTATGCTTGGTCACACATACACACAACCAGACAATAGTTTAGAAGAACTTTCAGTTGTCATTATTATTTATATTACTCGTCATTCTTTGTTTTACTCACTGAATAAAGATGTTAAAATAGCTCCTGTCCCCGAGGCTATCATTTGTTGAGCTGGTGTTAGAGCTCCATGAGCCGCCGCTGGACGTGCCGAAGGATCGGCTGTCGCCCTCGAAGGAGGAGCTTGCTGAGCCTGCTGAGGTGACAACGGCATACTCCAAGTTTTAACACATGCACAAACGGTAAAGAGATGTAACCCAGCCTTTCATATGGTTGCTACTGACAGATCGAATTCAACGGCCATCACATGTAGCAAGCTTTTTCTTCTGAAAGGACAAAATTCCGCATAAAAAGATGGAAAAACTAACTTTCATTAGATCCGTGCTGCCTCAGCTCCACGCACAGCAAGCAGCGCTTGGTTTATGTTTTTTACGCAATAAATGTAAAGAACGCCACCTTGTGTTTAAGTCTTAAATAATCGCACTTGTCTCGTCAAGTGAGGTCGCTCTTTCAGAAAATGGCGGCGCCCGTAGCACTTTGACAAGACTGGTTTTGACAACACTGGTTTAATTATCTGTCTTTTATTATGACACGAATCTTAGCTCAAGCTTAACGCAGTATTGTTTAGTTGGGGCAGGCAAGACAAGCAGTTCAAAAGTGTCCGCACACCAGATCAATATCTATACAGCAAAGGTAATTTATCTGATTCTTGGGGATTTTGTTTTTGCACCCTTTATTCCCTGCTGCCACTTGCCAGTCCGCTGTCACTGTGCCTGTCCCTGACTTACTGAGCTGAGTCAGTGACAGTGACTTTCTGTGACACTACACGTACACTACTATTGACAGTGACTTTCTGTGACACTACACGTACACTACTAGTACTAATACTAAGAACTAGCCTAACTTATTAAATAATAGTCTAATAGACAATAATATTCAATAAACAATGTCATAGTAATTATTATAGATATGTAGACCCAGACTAATTACTAATTAGATTTAAGCAAAGACTTTTAATTTTGATCCCGAGATGTGTATCATCTAGTTTTGATAATCGTCGGGAGGATGAAAGGTAATGATTATCGCAACTATGTATCAATGGTCTTCTTGGTTAGTGTACTACTACTAGCCAACAATTTGACTTTCTGAGAAATAATTGTTTTAAAATTAAAGTAACTTAGTGGGAAAAATTGCTGTATCTGACCTCCACTATTTCCCTTTCAATATTCAATATTCTATACATGTACCTTATTTGTTTGCATAGAAAGGTAAATAATGAACGTTGCTTCCAGTTGCTCAAGAAGAGCCAATTGTTTGAAAATGCTAGATAAAGTCTACCATTCACCAAACAGGTGAATGACACAAGTGACCTTTAAAAGTGAAGATCGGATATGGCAATTTTTTCCCAATTAATTTTTAGATCAGATATTTTTAATAAAGTGGCAAGGAACCGAATATCTGCAAAAACAAGAAAAAGCCTAGTAACCAAAATTATTTGACCTGTCATTCAGCAAACATCAAGACGCCTCATTGAGTTCTAATTATCATTATGCATTCTTAAAATTTACGTTAACTTTTTGTATATTCAAAAAACAAACTTGAAGGTTTTCTTCAACTGAACTGAGTCACCAGCCATGAGTTCCACTGCACAGCTTGAATGGAGACGGCAGTGGAAACCAGACTTAGCTACACAGGTGTGGCAGCCCATCCAAATCAAGAAGCAAGGCATGCTGGTCAAGTGCATATTCCGAGATGACTGTTATGAGATTCTTGTGTATGACATGGTCACCATGTGGTGGGAGGAGTGCAGTAAAGAAGCCTTCAAGGAAAAAGCAAAGGTTACTGAATAATAAAAACAAGACTAATTGATAGGCGTCCTTTAGATTTTTCACCATCTACGACTGTTAACCAAAATCTAGTAAGTTTTGCGGAGACACAAAGTAATGATCTCTCTATTGAGTTGGTGTGGTTCTGAAAAGAACCGATGGTTTTCAGAGCCACACCCACTCATTAGAGATAATTGCATGGTGTCTCCGCAAAAGTTACTAGATTGTATGCAAAGTTTCAAATCTTACTCATTAACCAAAAGTTTGGTTGTGTTTGTGTGATGGAATTGACCAGACCAAGGCCTGAGATCCCTTTCTGTAGCACATAGAAACACTGCTTAGGTTGTTAGATTCCTGCATGCAACTCAATTTCAATAGAACTTGTTTGATTATGAAGAATAATTTAATAACTTTTCCTTTTACAGAGATTGAATCCAAACGTTGAAGCTCCTGTAGCGACACTTCTCCAGCATCTTAAAGATAGCCTGAGTGCTCAGTCTAAACAAAGCTCACGATACTTGTATAACATGATATACGCTAAACCACCTGAGGATAGCAAGATAACCTTACAGCTATTCTCCAAGCTTTCTGGAAGTGTTCCCTTCAGGTGGGATTTTGACGGACGAGAGGCCGTCAGTGATATGGTAAGCCAAACTTGAAGGGATGTCTCTCTTGATCTGGAGCAAATAAAACTATGGATCCTAAAAAGTGATTCTAAGGGAGTTGAGAATCTTCCCGGGAAGGAGTATGGAAGATGATGAAGGATGGTTCTAAGTTTATCAGTAACATTATGTTAAAACAGGATTGTCAAGGCCTGCATATCTTTATTGTTAACTCTATTAGGAAAGATTAATACCACATTTTTTGAGAAGTTAATCCTTTCTGTGTGTCTTTTTCACATTTTGAAAAGATATTTATAACTAAATCTAGAATCTCATGTTGACAGTCGATCAGTGGAACAGCAATAATGGTAAAGAAGAATTTGAAAGCTGGTGGATTAATAGACCCCTTTGGCTGACATCAATTTTTGATGGCTTCCTATTTAGTATGCACAGCATCTAGCCACACCCCTTCTCATCATGGTGTCGGAGCTGTGCAGACGGCAGTCGGAGCTACAGCGTTTACTGATGAAGAAAGATGCTGAGATTGAGGACTATAAAGCAGCTGGAGGAAGAGTCTCAAGGAGTAAGTTTCTATTTCAGATTATTAAAGTGTTACTGTCCAGCAAATTGTGCTACAAGTGTATGACATTTCAGCTGGTTTCTATATGTGAAACTAAGGTTGGATATTATTACTTTACCCACCACTTCCTTTAACCAGTTGGCGCCGGGGATCGTCCATTTTTCCCCACTCCAGCCTGACGGGATTAGTTTCTCGGAATTTGCGAGAATCATTTATTCTGGCACAAAGAAACCCTGACTTGACAAAGCAAAGAGAACAAGGTTTCTCTTTGAAGCACCAGGATTTGTTGTTTCTCTATCGGGAAAATATGATATTCACGAACCGTGGATTGAAAATCATTGACCTTGAGACATAGCTGAGGAATGGTCCTAAGACCGTAACCATGGCTGGAGACTCAGTTCACTTGAACTTACCTCTATTGAGCCGAAATACAATGATATACAATGGTGGAAACCTCTCAATGTCTCATAATCCTCTTCTTGGAACAAAGGACAAAGGTCTGGAATCTGAGATTACACATCAACCCTCGCATATTTCAGCATAATTTCAGCATTTTTTCCAGTACTAATTTTCCTCTTTGTGAGGGTGAAACGAAGCATTAAACAGTGAGTGCTTGCGCTGTAGTGGAATGTCCGGGCAACCTTTGTTCCAGGCTTCGAATTTCACACAAAAATTCAAAACTCATGTTCACCGTTTTCCAGCTCAGAAATAATTGCATTAACTGGTTAAGATGACAACAATATGCTTTGATTGACCGTGGATCACTATTCTTTGCATTTAGAACATCTTCAGACCACGCCATTTGATGAGAAAGCATTCAGATCTGAGATGACTCTTTCAAAGGTAAAGGTCAGACAGATTTAATCTGAAAAAGAGGAAAAAAGACACACCAGAGGAAACAGTTTTTCTCTTACACAAATACTTTACCTTATCTTGATTCAAAGAGAGTAAGTGCACCATTGACAGCAGTTAATGCTATACCATATCTTGAATGAGACTCATTAGTTAACACACTTATTCCCAATTTCAAAGAGCAGCTTAAGCAGAAAATATTGCTAAACGAATATCTACTTAGCAAAAATTAGCAGGAAACCAGTCAAAAATGGTACATATGATACGGCATTTTGGCTGGTAACCTTTTTCCGTTAAGCACAATTTTGTTTTGCTCCGCTAATTTTTGTGCTTAAACACACATAAAGAATGTTCCACCATTAAGCTGCTTTTTTGTCACTGTTTTCTTACAGGCCTTTGAGAGACAGATTTTATCTCAAGGGAAGTGTACGTTTGATGGAATAGGCCAGGAGCTATATAAGGAGGTCATGATGACAAATGCTTGGCTAAACAAGCCTGAGGAACCAGGTATACCAACACAATACTTGGTATCTCAGATATTGTCTTTCATCCTATGGACCCAATTCACTTGACGTCATCATCACAATAATCTCGGTGGCGCCATTTTGGAAGTCAATGTCCCTGTGTATTATACAGCGTGGTGCGCATTTTAGGCGAGGCAGCGTTTACAGATACACCGATTGACTTCCAAAATGGTGAGCGTGGCACAGTCCCCGCGTGTGGCGTGCGTGCAAGGGGGTCAATACAAAAGCCTGCAATACTTCCAAAAGAGATCTGAAAGTATGATTAAACTATACAGGATCCAAAGTGTAAAAGTTTAATAAAAGATGAAACTGTGGTATGCAGTTGATGAAGATGTGAGCATGTATTATGATGTCAATAAACCTGTGTATAAATCAGACTTGTAATCGCAGTCACTAACAACGCTTCCAAAACAGATCACAAAGTCTAACCATAAGACTAAACTTATAGGATATTGAGTATAGAAGCTCATTAACATATTAAACTATGGTACAGGTGTATGTAGTCTTTGCAAATGTTCTTTTTAATTGATTAATGTTTCATTATCTTGTTATCTTTCTAGAACATTCAGATGAAGATTTACTAGACGAGATATCAGGTGATGCTGGTCAATCAGTTGAAGTGACCGGACCATCATGGGCCAATCGGTTACCACCTTCTCTTGTGGCCAATGCACAGACAGCTGGCGCTAGTGTTGGGTCACCCACAAAGTCCATCACACCCAGAGGGTCACCAATGAAGGGTGCGCCATCACCAGAGGTAAGCTTCACAGTGGGGTACAAAGAATGAGTCTGGTGGACTGAGGGCTCTTGAGTCCTTGAACAAAACACCTGTCCTTCTGCTTGGATGTTAACTTAATTAATTGACCATGCTGCCGATATTTCCGATCAAGATTGTTCCATGATTGGATAAGAAGAAAATTTGTGGGCGTGGCAGATATTGTAAAGCTGCGCATTCCATCTACAGAAGCCAAAACATTCAAGAGTACTTCATCTCACTCTTTCTGCTCATGAAGCCAGCACCTTTGTTTATATGTTTTGCTAGACTTTATGAGCCTCAATGATACGTTGGCTTGAGTAGTCGTTGTATTCAGTCCCAGCTAATATGTTTGAATAATAGAAGCGAAGTAAATGGCTGGACTATTCAATGAGAAATTAAATGTATGAATTTGCAAAGGCGCAAATCTAACTCTGCGATGCCAAGTAAAAGATTTGAACGGAGACTAACACAAGTGTCTTTCTTCCTTGACAGGATGCAGAGCTTGCAAGACGGCAGGCCCTTGAGAAGAGGCTAGCTGATGAGAAAGCAAAACAAGATATGCCTGTCAAGAAGAAAAAGAAGAAAATCTTCTGAATCTTTCTGTCAGCTTCAAGAAAAGTTTTTTATCTGTTTAGAGCTCACAGCCAAACTAGTCAAGGCAACACAATACATTTATGAAAAACAAAGTATGATGGCTTTGAAAGTCCATGCATAAAATTCATTTCTTATGCATCAAACTATGAAAAATAATTCCAATCTCTCTATTTAATTTGGCCTCAATGGGACACTCACTGTCTATCACATCAAATTTTCCCAGAAGAATAATTATTCACCCAGAAGACCAGAGCTGACACCATGAAATATTTAGTAAATCACTCTTGGTTTTTTTAAGTAATTTGGGTTTTAATTGTTTTTATTGTGGTTGTTGGTTTGTTTGTTTGTTTGTTTGTTTGTTTGTTTGTTTTGATTGGTTTTTTTTGGGGGGGGGTTGCATAAAATATTTCGCTCAAAAGAGAAGAGAAAATTGCAAAAAAATACAAAGTTGCCTTTGAATTATTGAAATAAATTATTGCATATCAGTGTTACAAAATTTACAAAATTAAATAAAATTGTTTTAGCTCGGCATTATACCAGATATTTAATTTGTAGGTCATTGATATACATTAGTATTAATCCAAATAGTTTTCCCAAGAATATAGTAATATTAATAGTTTCAATTGTAGATATCGTCTTGAAAATACAAGAAAGACAAACAGAATTGACAGATTTAAAGGTAAAATATAAGATTGGTAGTGTAGTGTGATTCAACATATTCATGAAGAGAGAAACTTGTGAAAATTTGGGCTCAATCCATCGTCTGAGTCTGGAGAAAATAGCGAAAAACCGTTCGCGTTTTTCTGCATGTAAACACATTGTCCTTAATTTCGATTGTAAACGACCGGCATTAAAATGGGGATCTTCAAATTCTGCTTTCTCGACTTTGGCAGTATTTGAGGGAAAAAATTATGGAAAATTGGTTCCTGGTATGAACTTCATATCCAGTAAGATTTCATGTTGAAACTAATAATAATAATAAAACAATTTTGATGAGTACCAATCCTGTAATCTACCTTTAACCAACAAAAATGACATTTTGTCATGAAATCTTGTCAATTCAAATGAGAGCAATGGCCTGATGTCTCAACCCTAGCAGTGCCTTTTCAAAGGCGAAAAAACGGAGATCACGTCTTTAAAAATATTGATTGATATGTAAAGTTTTGATTATCAAGAAGGGAAGGAAGTTTGGGAAAGTAAAGGGAAGTGGTTGAGATGATGAAGGGGGGGGGGGGTGTTGAGAAGTTACGCTCTGTAGATTCTTGAGAATGTTGGAAAAGTTTAGACGGTTCTTGGGTCAAGAATCATAAGATGTAAGAAAACAAACTAATTTACTCAAAAAAAGATTTTGATATTTTGCTTCAATCACCATCCAGGTTGTAAGCTTTCCATTGATATGCAACATGAAACAAACAGAAATATAGGAAATAAAAGAAACATAGGTGATTGAAAAAAAATTATAACTTTTTTGACGAGTTTAGAATGTGAAAGTTTATGCTTATTTCATCAATTAAGTTTTTGTTTACATATATATATGTAAACACAAACAATTGGGCTAAAATTGATAACATGAAATATTAATTAAAATATTTTTATATGAAAAATACTTGGATGTTTGAAATACACGTGGGCTAAATTTAACAAGCTGTACTGTTTTGTAGGTAAATAAAGTAGACTAGGATAAAACAACCTGATACAGCATTATTTACCCTCACTGGCGTGGTACCCACTCCATATCCGTCACTGCCTATAAATTGATCTGAAAAACAACCTTAGTCCCACCCCTTTTATGGATAATATTTCATAGGACTAGGATTATGTCGCTCTTCAAAAGATTCCCTGCACCTAATTACAGTCACTGAAGCCCCATCCGAAAACTAATCCTAGGTACACCTTATACCTCATTAAGAAACCAGATTGCCCTCAAAATCACTTATAGTCTGGTTGACATTTACAGAAATTCATTTACAGAAATTCATGCGTCATAATGGTGGGTGGGAATTATTCCTGCCGGCAAAATGTCCAGTGGGATAAATCTTTAAAAAGCATTTATCGGTTTATCTTCACACGAGGCGAGTCTTTGTGGTTGCAAGCAATTTAGTTAATGTAAACTCGATCGTGGGCGTGCTATCGTCGATTCACAAGCGTAGGTAACAATAAATTGATTAAGCTAGGTCGTTAAATGTGGAACCCTGAGCGATATGAGTTTATAACGTGCCACTGTGTTGAGCTAAAAGAAAGAGAGGGAGAGAGAGAGCGTTGTAGAGATGTAGTAAACACGCCAAGTGTCTCATCATCTCAAACGGGAAATGATGTATCAATTTTCCGCCAATTAGAGTTTTCCTTCACAACATGCTTTCATGGTTTTTTTTTATACTACATTGGTTTTTCATTCAAATGTTCTCATTCACGTCATAAAACAGTCGTGTGAATTTTTAAAATGGAAAAAGGTATTCACGTTGCGAGTTGATGGTGGTTTTTATATATCATCTTTAAGACTTGGGGAAGCCAAACAAAACAAGATGAGAGTTCATTACCAAGACAATTTCGAAGATGACGTCATTCGAATGAAAATTTTCTCCGGACAATGGAACCGTCAAGTGTCAGCCAGCCTATAGTACGGAGCAGCTACTGCCTTGATCATTATAACCAATGGAAGGTCTGGTAAGATTTAAAGATACAAGAAATGGCGTGTGCAGGGTTTTTGAGCCGATGTCAGGAGCGGGTGATGATTTTTTTTCCCCAGACTTCACTTTGTTAAAACAAAAAATACTTAACGATGCATAATATACATTGAAGTTTACGTGTAGGAAAAGACAAAACGCCAGACGCAAAAGTCCTCAAAAGTCCAGTTTGTTTGCCAAACATCATCTGTTACTTTTTATTTATTATTATTTTTTTTTCAATTTTGCGAGGATGATGTTGAAAAACAACAAGATTTGACAAATTGGTGTTTTGACGAAGTGTAATGGAGTTTCAAATAATTGTTTGTGGTGACTTGCGATCATGTTTTGCAATAGTTGTTGTAACGTATGACTGTTATGGTTTGCAGATATCCGAGATAACCCCCACAAAGACGAATTTCAACTAAGTATGAATTTATTGTCCTAAAAAACACACATACAAAACTCTCCCAATGGGATATAAGTCTACCATAGTTGATGCCGACGTTACCCGATGCAGATACCAATGGTCCCAAACTAGAATCTTGGTTGAGTACACCTTGTGTTAAAATCACAAGGTCATTGTGACAGGTAGGCCTACACAAACTATATCCCGAATGGTGACTGAGCGAGTGATCCCCCTCTAGTTTTGATAATAACTCGACGGTCTCAACCATTCAGAAGGTTGGCCTATATAAAATTATACCCATTCGGGATATAGTTATCTCCATTCGGGATATAGTTAAATCCAATCGGGATATAGTTATATCCATTCGGGATATAGTTAAATCCAATCGGGATATAGTTATCTCCATTCGGGATATAGTTTTCTCCATTCGGGATATAGTTATATCCATTCGGGTATAGTTATATCCATTCGGGACATAGTTATATCCGTTCGGGATATAATTATATCCATTCGGGATATAGTTATATCCATTCGGGATATAGTTATCTCCATTCGGGATATAGTTGTATCCGTTCGGGATATAGTTATATCCATTCGGAGGAACTCCGCTAACCCGCCATGGGCGAAAATCCCTATTGGTCAATTGCATGATCGAATGTCAACTTGGAAAATGTTTGCTGTTCAAACTCACAAGTGACCAGTGTAATATGATTGGAGAGCACCATTTTCCCAATGGGTGAAGTTTGAGACCCTCTTCTCCCAATGAAGATTTCAAGTTGAAGTTAGATTACAAGAACTCATTTAAATAGGCCGATCCATTAAGCCCCACTCCTATGTTGACCAATCACAGCGTTGGCTATACATCACCACTGTACACTTTGGAAGCACAATGTGCGTCTCTTCAATACCACACTGCACGACATGAACGCGCGCTATAAGTATGCGCATGCACGTTTACATTTTCCAATAGGATTTTATCGTGTCTGACTTTTGTCGGACTTTACCACATATGTATAAATTTGGTGGTCACGTGTACGAGAAAAGACAAGGGCTTATAATCAGATTTAGCAATCGAAATAACAAACTGTGTGTTTCAGATGAAAATAGTTATTCCTCGGGACACTTGGTACTGATATCAAGTATTTAATTAATTCTTTGCTATTGTACATAAATAAATATTAGTTACAGTTGAATTCTACATTATTTTGTGTGCGCCAGCTAGTTGTGAGAGTCTCCCGGACAGAGACTTCTTTTTAAGACGATCCTTCGGGCTCTATACTTGATTCAACTCTTTCCTTTTTGTTAACGTTTGTAATTTGTATGTTTGTTTTTGTACATGTCGTATTTTTCATGCTGACCCAAAGAAACTTGGAATATAAATAAATAAATAGAAAGATAAGTATAATAAAAAGCATCAAATATAAAAATAAAAGTAAGTTTCAGATTAAAAAATTGTTCATACATGTTTGTTATCATTTTCAAAACCCATAACAAAGAAACATTATTATGTTGGACAAAAAATATCAGCTACGTTTCACTTTAAGGTTTTAAAAAAAAGACGATTGGCGCCACAACCAACAAGAAATTCAACATTGAGATAAAAAAAAAACATTTAGTCTGAGACTCGCGGTAACCACCAAGTATGCAAAGTTGGTTTCGACAATGGCATTTTCTTTCATACAGTAATCTCATTTATTCTTTCTCAGTATCTGAGACACATTTACCCTTTAAGTCCCAACTGTTTTGCCCTAGATTTGTTTCTCCTTTCAGATCAATATACAGACTCGTTCCTACATCAAGTAGATATCTTGGTTGCACTCCATTATTACCCTTCAGACTGTCTCACTCCGTGAACCATCTCTAAAAATAAAAGAAATAGACGACAATCAGAGTAGCATCGCTCCAGTTTTGTTTCAAAAATATCAAGTCTCGTTGTCGAGCGCTGACAGACTGGGGCCCGGTGCTCAGCCCAATTGGATTTCAAAATCATGTCCCGTATAGCTACGCTGACAGAACCCCGCGGTGATGATGCTCAGGAGGTGATCAGACAGTTCGTTGAACGTGGCGAAAGGGTCACGAAAACCCGCGAAAATAGCCATGCCAAAAAGAGGGCAGCAAAGATATCCTATACGTGAATTCAGACACAGCTCTGCTTTTTTGTGTGTGTCTACACATAGCTTGGAGATCGCCATTGGTACTTTTTTTTGTTTAAAGGAAATTTGCAACCTGTTTATTTGTGGTTTCAATTTCCAGGTGAAATATTTATGCACCGCCTCCTCAGCGCTTTTTAAGCCGACATGCGTAACTTTTGTCGCTGATGAGGAAAAGGGCTTCCTGCACAGTGCATACAAAATGGTAGTCATTCAATAAGCAACCACAGCGGTTTAATTCGGGTTGTATCTCTCAACGATACAAGATACACTATAAGGAAAGGGATATTCTACACGAGGAAAAATAAACAAGATCATTGGCTGGCATGGGGCTTAGGGGGATGGAGTCTCGCGCTGCCTCGTGAGAGACGGAAGGGATAGGGATGGCGCTAGTTGGTCTGGGTGCTCCCAGCCAGTGCCCCCGATTGTGACATCGTGGGCGTGTTTGGTGGCAAGCCACGGCCGGGATTCCATCATCTATTCCTGACTGAGCTGGACGAGGACGCTTTGGACGTAATCTTCTCGCCCCCGTATTTTCTCACCTGCCCCGCTATCAAGCCAGGGTCTCGTGTGCCGGCTACTACTCAGTAGGTAAGTGCAATTATCTATTGTTGCCAAATCACTGCCCGTTATCTCTGACGAATCGAATATTGTGGCTCATTTTGCATCGATGACTTCGGTTTGTAGCGTGTATTTTAAACGACGCTGGCGCCACGTGGTTTTACTACTCAATACCACAATGTATGCGTCAATGAACGCTGGTACCAAAAGTCATCGAGAACAACAGAAGCCAGCAGAATGGTGCCTTTGACGATTGCATTTTATTTTTAAGTAATACATTTTAGTATTTGTACATACAAGTTATAATTAGGCATTCTGCAGTCTTCTATTATTATGTTCAAGACATACACATTTATATTCTTATATTTGGAACATTATCAAATGCATAAAGTGGCTACCGTGTATGTTTTCACTGGGGGGGGGGGATTGTGAACCTAATTAATTAGTCAAATGGTGATTTGACAGCGGTAAAACAATTATGTGATAAACACAATTATTTTTGTTTTACTGTGTTTAACTCAAGGCAACGTGGCTTTTTGGTGGGTTCACAATCATGCCCACCATTGCATCCAGTTGCCTAAAACTGTTGAATTTATGCTTTTCGCTGTTAGTTCAAGGACGTCAAAAATTATAATGAAATCGAGTCTGAAAAAAAGAACTGTACATCTTTTGCTGCAAGAAATAATTGCATGCATTGATACGAAATACATTTCACAAATTAATTATAATTCAAGATGCGTATCCAGTTTCCGGCGGAGCTAATTTATTTTAATTGCAGTCGTCTTCGTTAATATTTCTTTTAAACCAGGGCAAACAAACTAATTATAGAAACGGCAAGTGGAGATCATTGGCATTCAATGATTTCATGATTATTATTCAGTACAGAATGCATTAGACGGCTATTAATATTCTCAAAAGAATCTAAATGATGTCAGTGTTTTATCCCGTTGTAATTCAGAATTAGACTTGTGCAGTCCGTCAGTAATCTTTGTTTCATTTTTGGATGCTGATTATAGACGCCTGTTGAGGTTGACATGACAACCTCTAGCCCAGTTTTGAGCTCTTCTCTGTGTATGCTACAAACGGAATGTTATATTTGGGATGTTGATGCAATTGTAAATGTCACTGGATGCAAAGTCTAAACGGCCCCAGTTGATAAGAAAAAAAAAGATGCATGCTTTGTGGCCACAAACTAAATTCCGCAAAATATGTCCAGATTAAAAAAAGGATGATTTATGGAGTACCAATTTTTCAGAAGTAGGTTCGAATTGATGTGAGAAAGTGAAGGAGTTTATTTTGATCGGTTTATATGAACGATGAACCGTTCCTCACCTATCAAACAAAATGTGGCATAAAAATGCTCTGACAAAGATTCATAAGTTTATTATGTATTTTATTTGGAATTTATTTTCCACCTCAATGAGTGATTTCATTTTGATATGATGACAGGGTTAGGATATTTTGTATTTTTTTGTTTGTCCTGATGACGTCGTGCATGGTTTTCTTGCAAAGGATGTCCATTACTGGTGGATTTAGTTTGAGAATCATGAAATGGCACACAATGTTCAGTTTCAGGTTTGGTCATGACTGGGTCATAAACCCCTCTATCTACCACTAGGGTAGGTAATCAATGCAAATACACGATCTTCAATGAAAAGAGAAACACACTTTCATCTGCTTGGATCGGCACGTACAAAAACAAAAGTTCCTTCCCGCATTAAATTGTTGCGCTAAAGAAAGAAATTCTAACAAAATAATTTGGCAAAAGATTGACCAAAATGAAGCCCAAAATTCGTTACGTTCTCAACCCTTAACTTCCACTCTTCGGTAAAGCACGTGACTTTCCGTCACGGTATCTTTCGTAATTTAAAAAAACAAATCTGTGATCTCAATCGTTTCACCGGGGGAAAAAAAGGGCAAGAATCCATCTTAAATTTGGACCAGCAGGAGGACTCGCAGAGTCTATTCCCCGAGCCAAACTAACCTATTTCCCGTAATATCCAACCGTCTAGTCGTGTCTGAGCATTTCAATCATCCAGCACGCTGCCTAGATACTAGGGGAGAAGCTGGAGGCAGCTGACCCGTACCAGCGCGCATTATTACGGTGGTGCCTAGTCCAGTGAAGAATCTAAAAGGGAGACTAGTGATGGACATTTTAGTCATTACACTGAGGAAACACCGTGTCCGTGATAAGAACATAATTAGCATCCTCTTTTCAGAATTTAAAATGCATTTTTTTCTCATCCTGGCGGCAACTGGAGGGTGTGATGTAAAGGTGAATTTGCCTTGCTGAAAGTTTGCTGTGTGTAAGGTTTCCTGCCGTATGAATGAGGTTTAATAATGCATTCATTCTGACAAGAGGTTGAATCAAAGGGCATCCTAGTCAACTATTGTCGAAACGCAGACGAATTGAAGAGGTATGGAGACATATTGAGATTACTCTTTCTCTCATAGACTAGGAGTGAGAGTCAGTGGTTCTATGGTTGGAATCAAACTACTGAATCTCAGTTGGACTAATGCAATTCTAAATTACAGATTTCTTGTTTCTGTTTTTAAAACAATGTTGGCAAACGCGTTGTGGCGGAATTAAAGGTGCAAGCGTTCATTCTTGTCTCTCGAACGCGCCAAATCGTATAAATATACGATGATAACAACACAGTTTATACAACAACACGGTGTCACCCATTATATGATCATTGAGAATGTTAAATTGTTTTGGAATGGTTGTGACTTCATCATTTACAACACATCGTTTTAATACCCGCTTAGGCTACACACGGGTGTGCATATGCATCAAGACCGTGTTTCCGGAACGAACAAAAATGGTAATCGAAAACCTATGTTTAGAGATTCATCAATGGCTAATTCAGAGCAAGAAGAATAGGCGATGGTGTATATGAACATTCATAGCGTGTTGGTTCCCGGCAGGCAAAGGGTCTGGCCACACTTGGGGCAAGAATGTTTTGTAAAGTGCGACAAGTTGGTATTGTCTTACGTTAAAGTATACACTAAACTGTTAAGGTCAAGTTGACTGTGGAATAAAAAACAACAAAAAACTACCATTAAGGCAAGTCTTGTGCAATGGCCAATGGGCCTACACACTGTCAAAATTTCTGACGTAATGACGAGATTGCGTTAATTAAAAAATTAGCTGCACGCAAAAAGGACTTAACTAGAAATGGGAGAATCGTAGTGACGTCATCATTGTCAGCGCCTGCACGTTGTGTTGAGAAGTTCAAAGGTCAACGGTTGGCGCGAAGATGAATGTCTCTGGTGAGTAATACTACAAAACACGTGACCTCATACGAGCTTCTTAGCTGACATCGTTAACAATTCCATAATTAGGGAACATTTGAATTGTCTTAAGAGAAATAGTATGGATATTGAGTGATAAGTACTTCTTGTAAATGCAAATGCCACGTGACTCACCACAGCTAACGGTGATTTCAAGGTATAGACCTACAGCGATTGATTCACTGATCAAATAAAGCACCGTTTTTTATACCCAACCTGTTCCATTCATTTTACGCAGACCACTAAGATCCCCAAAATAAAATCTTTGACTTAAGTGTTTTTTTAATTAAAGGGTCTATAATTTCGTAACTTGAAAGATAAATTTCACGACTGTATATTATTGGAATTGAAACCACTTTGTGTTATTTTTGAAAGACGCGCAAAATAGAAATATTTTAATCGTCAAGTAAAGGGTATTATTTGACAAACAGTAAGTTGTTTACTTTTTGCACAATCGCATTGAACAAGATAAATTACACATAATCGTTTTACAGACTTCTGTACCAGCAAGTGCGTTTGTTTATTTGATATGCAAGTTACAGACAAGCGTCGACGGGATTGAATCGTAGTAATGTTGGATTTCAGTCCCGCACCAGAATTGATTACAAGTAATTACAGAGGTTTTTTATTAATATTATTGTTACTTGATGCCATTCCACGGAGTGCTCGCCCGGAGATATTGTCGCATTGAAGCTGTACCTCAACCCGTTTTAGGAACTTTTGTTGCATAAATTTGTGACCTTTGACCTGCATAAATGCTAAGGAGGTCAAACGATCACGTGCGTTTCTTGTGAATCATTGCTAACATTTTTCATTGGATGAACTAACAGTATTAATGAGGATTTTGGGTGTTTTTAACTTAAAAGTGTACAAAAGAGGTATGATTAATAACTGACAATGACATTACTAAACCATTTCAACGTAATTGCTTTCGATGTAAGATGAGTGAGGCATTGGCTTTATAATTAGTTAAATTTATAAAATAAAAAAGGCTCAAAGTTTAACCGAGTACACTAGTAAAATCGTAATAGAATTCGGATATATTATTATAATACTAGATTCAACTCTAACGGATCGCGTTGGCTCCTGTGGCAGCTTTGCGTAAACCACCACGGCAGTGGTAAAATAAATCAATCGGTAGACGTTATCCTCGCCAAGAAACCAGAGTGACTGTACCCTTGGTCGTGAATGATCAATGACATCACTACAATCATGGTACTTTGCCTATCGTAATTGAAATGAGATGTCCAAAGCTCTCCCGGGAGACGTAAATCGTTGATGAGCACCCATTGATGAATTTGTTGTAAACGAGGCTGTGTTTGCAGGACGCTACGTCACACCCGTAGCAATTGATTGAAGGCCGTGTTATGAAGACAACCTCTACATACTCAGCACAAGGATTCACGTTCAATAAAACATCATTTTTGACTTTTTGAGTATTAGCACAGAGGCCAACTGCTTTTGCAATACAGCGCCCCCTCGTGATATTTGAGAGCTATCGTCTTCTCGCACACCCTTTTCTCGTCTCCGTCATGTTATTTCTAGGGGAAAAGAGAAACTGAATACAAATTCATGAAAATTATATCCTCTTAAAACACATGGACTGACTGCATTGACTGTCACTGGAACGACTGCATATATGTACAATTTAAACAATGTTAAACATGCATTTAGCTTTCCCTTTTATTGAGAATATATTTAATTTCCCCCATTGCAGTTTTGGATGAGTATAGTTACTTTATATTTTAGTTGCAGTTTGAAAGAATACCCATTTTGTAGTTAGTAGTTTATCAAGATTATTAATTTTGCTGATTGTGAAGTGTAAACTGAGGATAGTGGATTGTGGATTGTGGATTGTGGATTGTGGATTTGAATCCCAAATCCGCGGCGGATTTGGGATTATTGTTCATGGATTGTGGATTTTGGGTTGTGGATTGTGGATTATTAGTATCGAGTCGTGAGTCAGCTATTGATTAACTTTTCATGTTGTGGATTTGAGCTTGTGGATAATGAAGAGTGAAGTCATTTTGTGGATTGCGGAAAACCGGCAGTTATGGGTCACGTTGAAGAACCAATAGTCATGCGCAATTAGAGATTTCCTCGTCTACGGCCGTAGATCCATTTCCAACTTGTATTGCCTCAACACGATTTCTTCGCACGAGATCCATTATCATCTTCTTGAGGTGAAATCGAAAATGTTCATACATGAAACAATAAATGAAGGGATTTACACACGTGTTTACTGCAGTGATACCAGCGACTATAGGATAAATTAGCGTGAAATTGGACAAGTTACCAGTGAGGTTGTTATAGAGGTAGAATGATTCGATTGGCCCCCAGCAGATAATGAAACAGACAGCAGTCATAAAGAGTATCACCAAGACGTTCCTCTTAGCTCGGTTCATCCTGCCGTCCACTGGGTTGGTTGGGTCAGTCATTCTGCTTCGAATCATCAGCCACATCTTGGTGTAAGCGAAGATGTGAATCAAGACGGGTACAATGTAGTCAAAGGTCGTCTGCAGAGGGGCAATTACCTTTTGAATCAAGCCAATGTTCGATTGAAAACGACACTGCAGCGTCTCGTAGTCCAGCTGGTTAAAGAACAGAGGATTTGAATTGATGACGAACCCTGCAATCCACGGGAAAACCATCACTACCTTCAGCTTAGTAAGAGAAAAATGATTGCGATACTTAATTGGGTGGCAAGTGGCGATGTACCGCTCCAAAGAGATGAGAACGAGGTTGTACGTCGAACCAATGAATAACGACCACTGGATGTAATCAGGGCGTCGCATTCGACACATCAACTCTCCAAGAATATTGGGTGGTAGATCAACTTCTTGGACGGTCGGTACATATAAGAAAATGATGAACAATAAACCACTCAAGAAGTCCATAATGGATTGGTGGAGTATTAACCGGTTGGTAGCAGAGCTGAAATGTTGTCTTTTGGCGGTCATGACGAAACAAACCAAGCCGTTACCCAGCATAGCAACCGTGCCGATCAAGAAGTTGATGACAGTGGCTGCGCTGACTCCACCCTGGTCTCCTCGATCGTTCTCCATGGTTGAGCCCGGAGTGAAGTTGCCTCCTGGAAATCAGTCTCAAAATTTGTTACGGGGTTATGATTTCTTTCTGAAGCTAAGTTGATCCGATGATGTTTATATTATAAGAAAGTAAGTTAGATGATCATTTTTCTTCAACAGACGCAAACTATTTCTTTATATAGAGGAAACCTTGAAGATGATTTTTTATTTCACGTTTCAGACAACAAATTTTCAAACACCTGCCAACAACAGCCAACAGTAGACACGATTTTCACCAGAGCTGTTCAACACAGAGGCAAACAAATGCCCTTGCCAACACACAGTCACTCTTTTTATAAAAAAAAAAAGTGAGCGGAGTGAACGTCGGGGTCTCGACTATTTGTATGTGTGCTTTTTAAACTCAATATTATTTTCAATTAACATTGACAAAGGTAAGGATTTCTTAATTGAAAGAGACATGCACGAACAATCATACTTTTTCCTAAACAGAAATTAGAGTTGAAAACGCTGTTTGAGTTTCATTTGGAGTCAATTTGAAAGTTATTAATAAGGTTGAAATAAATTAATAAAGATTTATTGTGTTTTATAATGATAAATAAATTCTGTCTAAAACTACCACAACATTGTAAATGACAAAACGTGTTGTTGTTTGTTTATTATTGATTTGTTGCTTATAACGACCAAGATTTATTTGATAATTATGGGGAATGACTAATAACTAATATTTAATCAAAATACTTAAACTTAAACGCTACCACAACCAATCGTCCTGAAAAATTATAAATAAAAGGTAAAGTTTTCGTCTACAAATCTGAGTTTGATTGCTTCTATTTGACTTAGCAGAGAGCCCCAACAATCTTCAATCTTACGGGAAGACTATTCTGCTGCCCTCTCTCGAAACGGAAACAATTTGTCGCAGTTTTCACGAAGTGACACATTAGACCACACAGTTGTAAAACCACGTTTCAAGATATTGCGAATTTACGTTGGTCAGTCAAATTGTTTACATTGTTAGAAAGCTGAAATCTCACAGGATACGTTATTATCTGTTTAGGGGAACAATTATCAACGACTTACATACTTATAAACAAAAACGTCCCTTTGTGAAAACGAAAAATTCAACATACACGGTTTTCGAGTTTTCACGGAGTTACGTATTCCGTGTGTAATAGTATAGGGAATGGTGTCACTTCGTGGAAAACACACACAACGCGCGCTCGGTTTGGCGTGGTCCATTCCGGTGGCGTAAATTTCTTGTGAAAAGTGGGTGCGGGGGGGAGATGGTCATGGGAAAAAAGGAATAATATTGAGATCACGAGCAAAGGGGGCATGGGGAAGGTTACATGTAAGTCCATAGCAGATGTTCGATTGCATTATGGATGCCATCTGTGTTGTTAATGTTCTACGTAGTTTGTTCAAATAATTACAGAAAATATTTCTTTTCAGCTTTTCTGCACAGTACATTCATTAGGTATTGTCACGTGCCCGATACCAACCTCAATTTGTCACAGCGGTGCTTGTTTAGTGGGTATATTTAAGTTCCGTAAAGTTCGTGTAAATGACCGTCTACTTTTTACTGTTTGCACGTACAGGTGGGCGTGTACGGGCGTGTACGGGCGTGTACAGACGTGGGTGTTGTCTTGATAGGGATTTGAAGAAATGTTTTATTCATTTACAACGCTATCGAGTACTTTTTCAGTGTTTTTTAAGTTTTAAGGACCAAAAATCGGGGGGGGGTGATCCTATCCCCGGACAGAAAGTGGGGAGGATATATCCCCTCATCCCTCCCGGTATTTACGCCCATTGATGGTCCATTCAGCACTTCGTAAAAACGAAAAAACATGCAAACCACGTTGTGTCACATGCAGTAACACATTGTACAACATGTCACTTCGTGGAAACGAAAAATTCCGGTTTCAACCAATTTTAGCATAGTGACAAGCAACTAAGATGTTTCAAGACTTGTTACTTAGTAGAAAGTATCAGTGAATACCTTCTAAATATTATTGATCAATTAATCTGAACAGTATTATTTGTTTCCCTGGTTTCATGTTCAATAACATTGAGGCTTAACGAATTCAGGAAAACAAATAATACTGTTCGGATTAATTGATCAATAATTGTTGGATGAATTTTCATTATGTAGTATAAGCTAAGCACAGCGCCACCTGGAGGTTTGTTTGACAGCTATACCTTCTTGGATACCTTTTTCTCGTCTCCGCCATCTTGTTTTTAAAAAAGAGTACAGGTAATACCGGAGTCTTATATAGCGCACGTATCTACCAGCAATTAGGTACTCAAGGCGCTTATTATTGTCATTTTTACGACAGGTTTTTGAAGTTTTTGAATGTTGAGACCCATTTATGTAGCACCTTATAAGGGTTTACAAGGTGCTGCGGCGCATTCAGCAGTCACTGCAAGAAACACCGAGCCAAACCCCTTCTCTTAGCGATAATTGTAACTGTGGGTTATTTTATGTGCATTACAAAACACACGGGACCAACGGCTTTACGTCTCATCCGAAGGACGCAGCAATAATGGTTAAGTGTCTTGCTTAAGGACACAAGCGTCAAGACCAGGACTCGAACCGTGACACTCTGCTGATTAGAAACACAAGAGCTTGAGTCCGGTGCGCTAGACCGCTCGGCAATGACACGCCACTGGTCAACTTTAGAGTTGGTGCTCAAACATAATTATCACCAGCAGTGATTTACAAAGATCATTGTCTTAACTTCTAAAAAAATCCGTCCCCATTAATGGTAACTCAACAATCAAATGTTGAACTCTGTTGGTTATAATGCTTAATCCCATATAAACCATGGTAAGTTCACTGCAGTACAGTCCGCGGCCAAAAAGAATTAATCATAACAGCAGTAGACTGTTGATGGGTTGGGGAAAAGGTGTGCATTAGTTGGTGGTTCTACATTTCGACGAGACACTGCCGAGTTGTCCCAACGGTTCAATGCAATTGTTACCAGGTACCAAGTTGAGCATCAGTTTCTTGAGATGACGTCGAAAATGATCATAGTGAAAACAGTAAACAACTGGGTTGATACACGCGTTGAATGCAGTGATACAAGTAAGAACAGTAAAGAGAGTATTCGCAGGGATGGTGCCGGTGATGTTATTGTACAGGAAGAAGACTTCAATGGGCCCCCAGCATATAGCGAAGAAGACTGATGTGAAGAACAACGTCACCAAGATGTTCCTCTTAGCTCGGTTCATCTTGTCGTCCGCTGGGTTGGATGGGTCAGTCATTCTGCTTCGAATCATCAGCCACATCTTGGTGTACGCGAAGATATGAATCAAGACGGGTACTATATACTCTGAAATAGTCTGTAACGTCACCATCAGTGCCTGAAGGACTCTGCTGTTCTGCTGGAAGCGACACTCCATATGTTTATAATCCAGCTGGTTCAAGTAAACACTGTTCAAATTGATACCGAATCCAAGTAACCAAGACCCCAACATCCCCACCTTCATCGTTTTTTTAGAGAAGCTGTTGCGATGTCTAATTGGGTGACAAGTGGCGAGGTAACGTTCCAAAGAGATGACAACGAGGTTGAAAGTTGATGTAATAAAGAGAGACCACTGGATGTAATTGGGGCGTCGAACTCTACACATCAACTCCCCTAGGAAGTTCGGAGGTAGCTCAACCTCACCTGCAGCCGGTACAAACAGGAACACGATGTACACCCATCCACTTAGGAAGTCAATAACAGATTGGTGAAGGATCAGATGGTTGGTTGAAGATCTGAAATATTGTTTCCTGGCTCTCATGACGAGGCAAACTAAGCCGTTACCCAGAACAGCAGTTATGCCGATCAGCAAGCTTACGACATCAGTTCCAACATTCATGACGCTCCCCAAAGTTACTCTATGTTTGCTGAAATCGATAAATACTTGGAATAACTCCTAATACTTGAAACGATTTCTCTAAGATTACGACCGTTTTGTTCCTATTGAATACAGATCGGGGTCGTTTTGGGGTAGCAATGGTATCAACAGTTCAAACTGGTTCTATAAAAATTTATTAAAGTCTTCAAGTCAAAAAGATGCAACTAATACGAGCACAATTATTGGTACTTGAAATATTCATTTGAAAAACGTGGATTTTTGTATAAGACACATCCAGAACCAATTTGATGACAGGATGGTTTTTCTCAGTGACATTTTTCCCAGTAATGAAAAAGTTCTTGCGACCACTACCTTTTATATGAAGGACTCACTCAGGATTTGTTTTATTTGATATCAACGCAACCCATGTACAGTCCAGATGACAGCAGTTACTTTTCTTTTCACTGATTTCATTTCCCGTCCATATTGTGTTTAGAATAAAGGTCAGACGTCACTAATTGTTCATTTTGCTCGAAGATGTTTTCGGAGGGCATCGCAAGAAAGAATCGAAAAGGAAATTATATCGTAAGAGATGAAAAGAGTGACCATGAAGTAATTAGTCAGTCAGAATTTTTTATAATTTTGTACATTTCATTGTTGATTTCTTGCGGATGAATCAAGATGGATTTCATTGTTGTCCGTTGATTTCGTTGCAATAAAAACGTTGTAGTACTTTTTTTATTTATTTATTTACTTATTTATTTGTTAATTCATCTTATTATAAGAACCTTTGCTTAAAGGTTATTTTACGTTATGGTCATGTGGTTAAAAGAACAGCATCAAAGAATAAACAGGAACAAATTTGAGACCGCTGCAGTGGCGTAACTAAGGGGGGCACGTGCCCCCCCCCCCCCCCCATTAGACCGATTGCGCGACCCGCGTCCCGTGATCTGTGAGTTTTAAATGTAGCCATCATGTAAATGGTGACTGTTGCATTTGTTTATTCGATTGAGGCTTTTCTTGCTCAAAATCTGTGAACAATATTCCAGAGTTTGTACCAGAGACCTTCGAGTGTCTGAATAAAGCCAGTAAGGATAGTTCCAGCAAGTCTTGGAAATTTTACAAGTAGCGTATAAATGTGCACGATGTGTACAGTGCACGACGGAACGTATAGGCCAGACGGCCGTGATCACACACTTTTCAACACAACAATTTCACATTTTTGAAGCTGAATCATCCAAAGAAATTGCTTTCCAAAACTGTGTGATTCCTTTGCCTATTTGAAATTTCGCAAGGCTAGGTATGAATGCTCACTTTTCCAACGTTCTTTACCCTTTTTACACTGATTTAGGCCTACATTACAAACTAAATAACATGCGGGTGGCTACATAGTCGTCCGACGCCGGTAGTAGTGCATAACTCAAAATAAACCTCTTTTGTAGTAGAATACTGGTAGTTTATAAAACAGTAATTGTGATTAAAATCAATGTCACAACATACAACTTTAATAAAATGGCTTAGTATAGTAACTGTGTTATTATTACCAAAAGCCGACTTTTGGTGTGACTCTGTCGGTCACGGCATGTATTTGCACGTAGTTTGCCATCAGCTCAGATGACGTAGTACCCACTACAGGTCACGTGATGGCATGTCAACATTGGTCGCGCAATCGGTCTATTGATGTCCGTGCACCGGGTGTCCCCCATTTGAAATCTGGACTTTTGAGATTAAACACTACCAGAGTGAAATGTTACATTTTGTAAGCTTTTATGTAGTAATGTCAATGTTTTTTGTAAACTATTTTTTCTTTTTATACACAGACAGTGTACCTTGTTTTTACCTCCATGTCAGATTATCTTATAAAAAAAATATTAAACGACATAATAAGAGAGCTGAAAAGGAGGCTTGTTCAGGAAAAGTGTACATAATTGGCCAGAAGTGCCCCCTAGAAATGGTGCACCCCGTGTGCCCCCTAGAATTTTCACCCTAGAGTCGCCGCTGTGCCGCTGAGACTGAAATCACTGCAAACATCTAGCCATAGAGACCATTAATTTTACTAATGCATTATAATTTATGCACGCATGCGTGTAGAGCACGTGTGAGGCGAAAGTGGAACAGAGTTGCTGGAAATTAGAATCCAATCTCGTGGCCGGACGTTTGATTGTCTTTACAAGGAAAAAGAAAGCAAGAAAGAAATTTGTGTACAGGAAACTGCACGTCTTATATACATCCCCAGCAGCCAGCCTAACCATGAAGAAGTTGGTTAAAAGTTGTCTTAACAAAAATTACACCACAATTCTGGAAAAAACACCCTAGCCTTGTATATGTCTTTATCTTAACCATACTTTTCTACCAAATAAGAATCATACAGGTAAATAAAGACCAAGCACATAGTCTGAGCCTTCAGAAGAATACACTTTTATTTTAATTACAATGTCATGGACCATCATGGTGCCTTAAATAACTTTCTGTACGTCTTAGTGTGCAGGTCAAGGGCCCTGTAAATGCAAATTAATTACACTGATGTACCCAAACTTCCCTCAAAATGTTATTTTGTTCACCCGAAAACTTGTTTCCTTTCCTCAAAATATTATTTCGAGGGAACACAAACATATTTGATGTCGAGAAACGAAACACCTCGAGGGAACGAAAAAATATTTTGAGGGGACGATATCATTTTGAGGAAACAAAATCACTTTTTTTAGGTGCCAAAATATTTAGAGCGAACAAAATAGTATTTTGAGGGAACAAAATAAGAATATATTTTGAATGAACATTTTTTTTATATTTTTTTTTTCGAGGGAATGAAATATTTTATTTCAAAGGAACAAAATGTTATTTTGAGGGAATGATATAATGTTTTGGGTAACGAAATAATATTCCGAGGGAACAAAAATATAATTTTGAGGGATCGAAATAATATTTCGAGAGAAACAATAGTATTTCGAGTGAACCAAATAATTTTTCGAGGGAACAAGATCATATTTTGGGGGGAACAAAACAGTATTTCAAGGGAACGAAATATAAAAATAAAAATAATTTTAAAAAGATTAAAAACTTGTCTCTTTACTGACTCTGTACATCAGCATTGATCCTTACGTCAGCATTTATTTTTGGTCGTGTACCCTCATAGAGTTATATATAACAACGAGGGCGTACAAACCATGCGACGCGGCCCAACAAGGAGCATTTTTTGACCATTGAGAAAATGGCGCGGACCATTCATTTACACTGGTTACTCATCCGTTCACACAGCAGCCATTTTCTAAGTGGACATTCGTATGCAATTGACCCATAGGGATTTTCGCCCATGGCGAGTCAGTGGAGTTCCGTGCGTGGCATCGCGAGTGCTCCCTCTAGTTCTTATATATAACTCTATGTGTACCCTGCACTGTGAACCAGACATTTTTACTGTATAATGTTTAGTTTGATGCCGGCTTGCCGACATTCTTGAAGGACTTGACATGCATTTCAGTGTAGTCTATTACGGGTAAAAACAAAAATCGTATATTCATTTCCCCTCTGTTTGGCTTCCACATTCTGCCCTTTGGTACATCCAAAAACACTGCATTTTGACACCATTTTGACTGTTTGTAGCTCGGTCGTAATGTTTTGCACAGTGCAAAACAAACCGCTGTTTCACCGCTGCCTAACCTGTGCTACACGCATGCGTGCATACTTAATTTATTAGTAAAAGGATCTATTGGCCACAAATGCACTATTTCAAAATAGATTCGCTTAAAGATTCCTCACTGATTCCTCATTGGTCCAGCTTGACCCACAACCTTTATCCGAGACTATGAATAATCATGAATCAGATATCGTATTGAGAACGAAAACGCTAAAGCAGTGTACTGTGGGCGTCAAGCTTTTAGAGGACAAGTATATCAACGTGACCGGAAGCTCTCTCAAATCACACGTGAGCAGTAATCACAGTTGTGTAAGCACCATTTAGGTGCATTTTCCTTATACAGTACGTCTATTAATACGGAAATTGCCACAGAGAGGGAAAACTGTTTATAATGTAATAAATTGTCGAGGTCAAGCAGCGCATACAGGGAATAATTTCAGACACGATTTACAATAAAAATATAAGAAATTGAAAACAGTGATGTGGGAAAATGTTTATTTTTTCTCATCTATTTGTAATATTAAGTTTACGTTGACACAGAAAATGCTTCCATCTTCTTATCAATAACATCTTAATTTTCATATGTTGATGTTGCCTCGAAATGTCAGATGCTTTATTATTTAGATTCTGTGGGCTTATACTCACAACGTATTTTAAACAATGACGAGTATAAAGGGACATGTCGCACAGGGCAATTTTACTGGCAACTTGGAGGTAACCACTGCACCGCATGCAGAAGAAATACTTTATTAGCGCAGGGTTTATTTCTCTGGCAATGTCTTTCAATCCTCAAGAAAATTCGGTGAACACTCAACTGGTGAGTGTCTTTTCTTCTTGGAGATTGCCTGGAACTGGTTGCCTGTAAATTGCCTCGCGTGACATGGCCCTAAGGATCTTGCTGTGCAGGTACAACGTCAACGTCAATTGTACGTACCGCGTGACGTCACTGCGTTCATTTTGAGATGATTTCAAGATGATGACGAAAACCATAGAGACACAACAGCAGATTTTTTTTAAGAAGAGATTTTGCAAAAGGTTTGAAATAAAATAATCTACCCGCGATGAGTTCAGTCACCTCTAAGTTGATTTAGAGTCTATATGTATGTGATTCTGAACTGCGCTTTGGTAAGCTGTGGATCGCTAACCATACAGCAATACCATGATACCATGATCAGTGATCAGCGTAGTAGGGTTTGATCGCTTCTATAATCTTTCAGTTACAGTGTGATTTCTATCATCGCATGGTAGAACCACAGCCTACGAGAAACGCCCTCTGTTGAAACTATCTCATGCTTGAAAGAGACCTTTAAAACCAGTGTTATGTTCATTTTTTAAAGGGACACATTGCCTTCGGTTTGTGGGCTTTTGTTTTGTTATAAAACTATGGTTGGACAGATATTTTTAAAGTAACTTATAATGATTCACATAAATATCCCTTGAAATTGTGTGGTTTTTTTGTTTAATTTCGTGACGGACCACAGTCCACCATTAGTAGAACCAAAATTTTGATCTCTGAGCGTGGTTCCGCTGGTTGTATTTCCAGTGGCAAATGTATGGGGTTTTTTTATCACTTCTCACTAATTACAACACATTGTAGGTGTTTAATTGTATGAACATCTCTTAAGAAGGATAAAGAACTACTTCAAACTGTTCCCTTGATTGACAACAATAATCCTAACAGTTGCTGACAGAAAAAGAAAGAGGGCGCTCTGTACACAGACGTAGAAAGTAATCACTTATATCAACACGTAAATCAGTGCAATGCCCCACTTTTCTATATCCACACAACCCGAAAGCGTGTGACGAAATCGATGCTGGGGACAAAATAGGCTGGCCTCCTTGATTAATAGATCAATATCGGTGCAAACGCGTTGGAATATATAGGGAACTCGACAAATATGGAGGCAATTTGCTCCTGTTTTGTCTCGGCGAAAACTTCGGACAATGTTCCAGTGAAATAGCTCCATAGACAAACCATAAATTCTCTTTAAACGACAACATTCATTAATTCATTTATTAATAATTTTTCTGATTACGAAACCAAGAGATCTTCTTAAGCGACTATCGACTAACCCTTGTCCCCCAAATATGAGATCATAGACATTATACTCTGTATCCAGTCGAAAAATCTTCTAAAATTGAAATAGAAAACTTGGTTTTACACAGTTTGTTTGGTTTTCGCAATTAGTATACGGTCCAGTAAATCAATATTAAAGGGAAATTACATTATTTGCAGACATGACAAAAATGCACTTCCAAATTACTACAAAATAACTTACTTATGATTGAAAGGACATCCAGTATCCAGTAAAATCGTTTTGCCGGTTATTTCATTTTAAAGAAAACTGCACTTGTCTTTTTTTTCACTTTGAAGCGATGATTGGCCCATCATCGTTTGAAGAAAAAAACATAGGTTTCGTTTAAAAACACTGATCCTTCATGCTGCGTGGAAATAACCGCTCCAGATTTTCGCCAATATCTCAAAAACACTACCACCTTTTGAAGCGAAATTTTCACAGATTAGTTTTACGGTATACATCTACAATCATTTTGGATTGACAGAAACAAACTGTTCCAATTACGTAATTTTTCTTTAACAGATATATGTATGTCTTGCACCTAAAGTAACTGCTTTGCTCCCCACCCCACCCAAACAAACACACCAGTGTGTAAACACCTGCAATCGGGGACCTCCTATTGTCCCTCTTTTGTTTGTACTCTTAACTTTTTGGCAACAGCTCCCACAGGTTTTGTACATGACTTTCCAACCGGGGACCCTCACCCATCAGCTGGTGACCCTATTGTTCCTTTTCTTTTCTTATATTTGGGAGGAAAACATAATACGGAAACCTCTCAAAATCAGGTAGGGACTGAAAACCCCAATGTACAATCGCTATTCGGTCTGAGGCGGGATTCGAACTGGGGTCCTCGGAGATGAAAGGCCGGGCAAGATACTATTCCACTAAGCCAATCTGATCCCTATATCCCATACAACATGCCCAGACTTTCTACACGGCCTAAGTCACTTCCAAATAACGAAGTCAGAAATGCCTTTCCTTTCCTATATAAAAAAAAAAGAAGCTATGTCAAACTAAAATATTCTCTTTTATATTCCCAAATGCGAAGTGACAGCCACACAATAGCTAAGAAGCCTTTTGCGTGATGCACTCACTAGTTATGACAGGCTGGCACGCAGTTCGAAACAAGCATGGAACACCAGTCCCCTACGCGGTTGTAAACACCTCATTATGGGGGGTTTCCAACAACATTCACTGTCAAAGTTTGATACAATATTTGGCAGTATAAACGACAGATGAAATCTTACATGGACAAAGGACAGCTTTAAATGGTATACCGGAACACCGTTCATGGTCAAGTTCACACTCCCACAGGTCTGTCAATCATATTTGGATCTGTGATTAGCCTGTTTTCCACACGATTGGGTCCATGCCTGTCCTACGATACCCAATTTATTCCGCTAGATAGACGACAGATTTGACTGACACGTAGCTATGAATTCCTTTTTTTTTCAAGCCAAAAAGAGAAAATAAAGGTGACCACATAGATGACTGATAATGTATAATGTGTGGCTGTTTGACTCAGCATACCTGGATATAAGCATACTTGCGAGCAGCTTCTGTTGCAAAAACAAAACCACCCCACAAAAAAAAAAAACAACGACGACAACAACAACAACAACAACAAAACAACAAAGTAGAGCAATCAGACAAAATTGAATGCAAACTAAACGTGAAATAAAATAGACTGATTGCCAAATAAAAAGACAATTAAACAGATAAAAAGAAACCACTGCTATAAAATAATTCTATTTTCGTGAAGCGTACTTTCATGCCGTAGCTGTGTTAGTATTAATATTTTACATGTTTGCGTAAAAACATTAAAAACAAATCCACTACTCTTTGTTGCTACTTATTCCTAATGTGTTTTTAAAATAAAGTTCGTAGATATTGAAAATGTTATAAAAAATATTGTCTTACCTGTATAGTTTGACTATTTCAATTACAATATAAAGAAAACATTTTCTTACAAGTTGAAATAAATGTTGAGACAAACAATGACGTACCACCAGACATAAAGCAACAACAAAAAATGTTTTGCCAAAATTATACATAAATATTGTTTTCTTTCTTCTCAAGTTTGTCTCAGATTTGTCAAGCTGTAGACATTCCATTAGTTTCTTATCACTAAATTAAGACGAACAGTTTTGTTACGGTCTTCACAGTCAAAGGTCACAAAACTGTGTCAGCAAACCAATTAATATTGGGCCAAAGATTTCTCTAACCAAATTTGGATTGAGTATGTGGATAGAACTATGTCTACCGGTAAGTTAAGACGCTGGACGTAGACGTGAGGACTGACATTATAACAAGACGTGAAGATGTTATAAATTTAAGTCGCCGTATACTATACGTCCCCCTCTTGTTACCATTCATCTTTCCCGTGTGGAACATTTTGAAAGGGAAATTTTCACAACGGCAAGACCAGACCCTTTCCCAGATCTTTCATCCACTTGCCCTTTACTTGCCCTCCTTTTCTTTTCATCCGCGATTCTGTTTTTCTCGCTTAATTTGTAAACACATTTTTGTTTGCAGACATTGTCAGATTAATTGTCAAAGCAATTGCGGTAATACGTCAGAATCCATTTTCAGTGGGCGTTTGTAAGTTTTGTTGAAACATTGGAAGAAGAAAAAAAACCATTGCTAAAATTATGACAACCCTCCATCCAATCAACTGCTGAGTAAACAAGCAAACTAACTCCGTCTCAATATTCTTTTTTTCATGTTTTCGTTGCAGAGGTTCAGGCTGGGAAAGATTTCTGCCAGCAGAAAGCTGTGTGTCTTTCGTCACTTGGAGTGTGTACTTATGTCTCCAAAAGACAAACTCGTCCTGCTTCGAAACATCAAGAAGATGTATATTAAAAGAATCGGTATAAAACAGAATTGTTGACGTGGGTGGAAAGAGAGTCTGTTAGATGAACGTAAGAGGTCAATTGTGTCATTGCATCGCCCACTTCGAAGATATCACTTACAAGTCAGTGTGTCATATTGTGGTAAAAATCTTGGCGTCGTTGGATCTAGTGTGTGGGGTTTTCCAGGTTGAATTATTCCATTTACTTAACTGCGACGGAGGCTAGGTCTCGACTGTGTGTTTTTAGAGACTACCAATACATCTAATGAGATTTTGCTATTTTTGTGCATTGACGTTGTGTAAGATGTCATATTTGTGTCGAAGTTGCCATGGGAATCAAAATGATGTAAGTTGTAATGATCTCCTAAAGGATTCGCGACACTTTCATCAGATGCTGGAGATTTGTATCAAGAGATAGCTTTCTCTCTGGGTCAAGTTTTTATTTTTATTTTAATGAACAAATTCACGGGTGACCACGGTGTCATCTTCACCAATGTGACGTAAACTTACTTCTGTCACTGCGGGCTGGCAGCCTACACTCTCGTTAAGTACACCACTGGAGTAGAGTCAACTAGCCTCCAACAATCGACTCCACGGCCTTTGGACACACATGTCGCTAAACCTGTCATGCCAGACGATTGGCCAATGAGAGGCCGGCCTGTGCCGAGCCGTCGGTGTTGTGTACACTGTGTATTGATCTTCGACGTGTCAAATGCACTGATTTGGTCCTCCACAGCACCAGGCCCGTTAAAGGTAACGCCTCACGATCTAACTCGCCATACCTGTTTCGATTCACACCTGGACGCGAATGTATCGCATCACCATCTGCCGCTCTCGTCCCTAACAGAACGCAGTAGATCTCAAAGTATGGTTTTTAACAACTGGACAATTTGAGATACTTTTTATCCCCAAGGGAGTTAACTTTTCGTGTCTGGGAACCAGTGGATAACATCGCACAAGGTATTGTACCTGTCAGCTGATGTAACTAGAATGACACTGTTAAACACCAAGAAAAGAGACATGGCACCACGCTACCAACAGTTACCGTAAAACGGCTATAGAAACAGATTATCTAAAGAGTGCATTATCCAATGACACATTTCAAGAATTGTGAAAAGCTGGCACAATGATACGTCACTTGCTGTTCCTTCCAATCATCTTCTTCCTGCTTCCTTGTCTCCTGGTGAGGAGCACTCAAGCCTGCACTGGGAGAGCCAGTAAGCAATCCAAGGGACCTCGGCAATCCACCCCGCTGCAGTTTCGCCAACGGGTACCCAACGTGTCCGAGAATACACTAGGGGCCAGTGGGCCACCGGAGGGTCGAATTCGAAGTGATGATCCCAACTTCGATGAGCTTCTTCCTCAGAATAACAATGCTGATATATTGTACAAGGATGAAGAAGGAACCGGGGCGGACAGACGGATGTCCAAGGTAATTTCTTGGATTTATGTATATACTCGATTTTTGAAAAAATGGTGAAAACAAATCTTTGATAATTCATTAAGTCGATCTTTAACAGTTTTGTAGATGATTCAGCAAAAAGGAACACCTTTTGTAAGTTAACTCTGATATTTAAATCAAAAGATTTAAACAATCATATTTTTGCATCTTTTTAAATGTCAAAGCTAGTTGATTTTTATAACTAACATTTACATATTTGATGTTGTTTATAAGATTTGACGTGGTTGGTTCATGTGTGATTTACCACATGACATGTGCAAAACGGTAGAGTTCAACAAACTAATGAACAAGTCGGTCTTGAATGGTCGTACGTCACCACGTGGTACCGTACGCTTAAAATCAAATCTTGGTGTAATTTGATTGAATGTCTTTTTTTTTATTTTCATTTGTACAAGTCTGGGCACATGTTCACAGAAATAAAAGTCATTACTGCTGTATTTTAGTTTGGGGAAATGCAGTTGTGGACAATTTTACAAAAAACTGTTTCAAGTATCTGACAATATGGAGGACATCAGATATGTTTCACGTGTTATCAAAATGATTCAGTGTACGGAACAAATACAGTCCTGTTTTGCTAAAGTGTTAATATGTTATGTATAAAGTCTACCAGATGACCAGTTTGAGGGCTATGTGCATTGTTGACTCAATCCTCAAACAAACGACCGCAAGTAGAAAAATGCGTGGTGTGTACATAATGCACCTCGTCCACCATAGAAGCTGCAAGTTTGAAGGTACAACAGCATTGCTTAACTACTCGCTAAATGGATTTCTTATAAAATCAGATTAGGTATAGCAAATAGGTTTTCTGGTGGATCGGGGTAGAAAACATGCCACAAATTTCTCACAGGAGTCGGTGGTTGGGGCGCTGCCGCGGATGAGGGACAGGTAGAGAGTCGGGGCTCTTTGTTGAAGAGTCGCGCCTACCCGCCTGCGCGTCGCCATAACCCTTGAACAGTTTGCCTAAGCGATCACAACTCAACACTCTTTGCATTAGCACGAGGGTATGGAAATGAAGTGAAAATATTTTCGCAGCTTTTCGAATCCTCCGTATTGTTCAATCCCTGCTGGTGGTTTGGGCTCTAAAAATACAAGGAGACCAACAAGATTACTAGACCTTGGTACGTAGAGGTTTCACTAAACAATACAAGGAACAAATGGGTAGCTGTGTGTTTAAACCTTAACAGTCATGGAAGTTAAGTAATCATTAAACGTCATTCACAAAGAAGGAAACTTTACCACCAAGTATCTGGAAGAGATGTTTGACTGTAATAAAAGTAACTATCCAGAAAATGTAGAATCCAAGATGAATCATGGATCTTGTCCGGCCAGTGATAGAAACAATGAGCTGAATATCATTGCTTTAGTACCAAGTTAAAGTGAAATAAACAAACTCTCTCTCTTTTATTCAATAATAAATCAACAAAATCAACAACAAAATAAAAATATTTATGGTGAATATTTACAGCGATTAATCTGCTCTAACTGTACTGCATAAACACAAATGCTTTAGTATCAACTGTTGGCTTCTTAACATCATTCCCGATGAGTCTTTAAAATAACTTGTCAAGACAATCTAACAAGGATGTAATTTCTTACGACAAACGTCTTAGAAAGAGAAGTTCAGACAATTTTTTAGGGAGGCTGTAACTGAAATTATCACCGTTCCCAAACCCTTAAAATGCATGGACGTGTGACGAATGCATTAAGTTTACAATAGGCTAAAACTGGAGTAAAAGTGTAGTTTTAAAAGTGTGACCCAAATTCCAGTTTATGCACACAGTTTTTCCTTTATTGTTCTGTCGAGTCAATGTGTAGGAACATGGCGTACATAAATACGGAGAGGTTTGTATTGTGTGGTGAAAAATACCCAGTTCTGGTTTGTACTGAAGTTTAAAACTTCTTTAGATTTCAGAGCAAAATGATCTGTGTGTTCTTTGATTGTTTGAATTGTTAAAACTACTTATGGTTTATGTTTGTGTAAAGCTTTTTCTTAAGGCCAGTGGAAGGTCATATTTTCTTTCTCCCATGGTCATAATATGAAGCAATATTTGGAAACAACAACCGAACTGAACCATCCAGAGCACGGACTTTGATTTTTATATTGACCAGCGACAAACCTTTCAGCTGAATAGTTGAAACTTTGCCGGACATTTTTTGCTTTTCACAAAGTAAAACACACATTGTTTCTGTTCCATAATTGAAACTCAGCTTAACTACAGCCTTGTCACTATGTATTGTTCGGTCTTTTACCAGATCATGTTAGAACCCAAGTGTTAGCTTTAGGTCCAAGATAAGTATTGTACAACCTAGCATTACTAGACCCAAACAAACCGTCTACAACAGCCGTGTAATTAAACCTGAACCTGGGTACACACCCAGTCACTTCTCTTGTTTTTTGGGTCTGAAGTTTTGGCGAGTAACCGTTACTTTTCGCTAACAATAACACCGCCCATTTACCCTTCCATAGCCGGCCTTAACACCTTACATCGGCACTTACTCGATAATTGTTCTCAAGCGAAGGCTTGTATTGACTCACAAAGGAGCAATTTTGTACCCTTTCTGGTCAATGAATTGGAGTTTTTTCCTCGGTCATTGTTCAAACAATGTTAGACCATGGTTAGACACACACCGGAACGGTACGGTTGGCTCAAATGACGGTGGTTTGCCCGGCCAAAAGAGTTCATGCACGGGCGATGTTGGGCATGAACCGACGCTGTCGGGCACAAACTCTGACTCTTTTTTTTTCCTCAACAAATTACCCTGTTATTTAATTTGAGGATCTGCATTATTATATTTTTTATATGGTGAATGTAAAAAGCCGGTGCATTAATTTTGTCTTTAAAATGTCAGAATGATTGTCAAACTATTCCTGGCGACTGGATAAAATTAGGACCTAATCCCTCATTTTTTATATGACAATATCTTAGCATAATTTATAAGGTATGTATACGTTGACTCTAAGGTTTATATAGGTCAGTTAACTCCCACATAAACAAAGTTTGAACAATTGATCTAAACGAATTTCTTTTTATGAACTTTAATTTCCCGAGTGACACGAAACCGCCAAACTGGCGCTGGGCAGTCAGTCCTTATCAAACATGTTTGAAACTCTTTTTTTATTATTCTACTATAAACTAGACAGTATAACACCATTGGCTTGAACCAGGAGATATTCAATATTGTGAAACACTAATGTGTTTAAACACAGTGGTTATATTTACTGGGTAGTCAAGAAGTGAATAACGACTTGAGAAATGCTGAGTGGTGCACTTGAAGGCATACCTCGTGGCGTCCAAAGATCGAGGACGTTGGAAATCGTAAAAATGACGTTTGACTAAAAGATCGATGGTGTTGTTCAGTGATGATGACTGGGAACTATTTCAGTTTCGACAATAAAACAATTACCTCAATTTATGGGTCATTAATGCGTTGACGTCAACCATACAGGTTTGTGTTGTATAACCCACAGTCTGCTTGGAAACGAGTTTTGTTAACATAGTCCCTTTAAAAAAAAATAAACTCCAAACATGTTCAGTTTCTTGGGGTGGCCCATAAGTGCGCTGAGAACTAAGTACGATGTAATAGCAATCAGTAATTTCCTCGTGGTGTTGAAGACATTTTCAAATTACCCTCTTTCCCGCCAATACGAACAGTCACTCTGCGTTTAATGACGATCATCTTAGACACTTTCCAGTCGGTAAGTCAGTGCGTCACGCGGTCATAATGCTCTAGAGCTACTCGTAGGCTGTATGGTACCTCGGGCTCCAAAGATGGCATACGAAGGCCTACTGTGTGTAATTATGAACTCTTCCCGTTTTGCACATGTAATGGGATCTTTGGACTCTGAATACAAATGTAATCGAGAACTTTATATTCATACGTTGAAGAAAATAATCTTGCTCAATAAATTTCTCATGGGCGTCTGGTATTGTATCCGTGTGGAGTGGGCGCGGTATAGCATCACGGTAACATGTTCAAATTTACTCCTTGTGTATAGAAACCAGTTTATTTTAAAGGTTGAAAATGATGTACAAGATTAGGTTTGGCTGACGCCTTTGTGTGTCAAATTTGGAGAATAAGTGTCCACAATGAGTAAATATTATTACGTGCAAGCCCAAGTTACTTAATCATAGTATATTCCAGAAGTACTTGCAAGTAGGCTATACTACGTATAGATGTGGAGTGGCAAGTTTTTCGTCCAGCTGAAAGCACTCGTTTATGTATATTTTTTTCTTGTATTGCGAAATTGAACTGTCTGTCATTTTACGGAGACATGAAATTTGACGGCTGTCACACAGACATAAACTTCCTCTCTGTGGCAATAGGGTATACACGATAATTTCGCGTGTCAGTACCACAACTGAAAGAACACCGCCAGAAACACGTACACTTCGTTAGCGCCAAAAACCGAAGGCGAAGTTGTTACGGAACGAGTGAGGCGGGGTTTAGACCAACCAGCCAGAAAACCTGTCACAATGCTTTGAATTGAGGGCACAGTGTTGTAACAACACTCATTACGTTTCCACCAGTGCTTCACCAACAAAAGGCGCGATTCTCACGGCAGATATATGCCGGGGTTTTGATTCCTAGGGAAGTGAAAACAATTCCAAGGGGAAGTTGAATTTTTACAGGTGGGTCTCGGAGTCTGATCCCCAGGTTTCCTTCAGCCGGAATCCCCTTGGGTCCGACTGGGCCTCGTGACCGATCAAACAACGGGGACTTCAAATCCGCTACTGTTGTTCGGTTTGAGTTTGGATTTAAATCCGGCACGGAAAACCCTCTCCTTAGACGATTCAATGGAGAAATGGTATCCGTAATTGGCGCGTCGAGTCTGCTTCGAGGCAAGGAAGTTACGCGCCTGCTGGTTGTTGGCACCCCCTTAGTGTAGAGGTCGATTTGTCCCATTCATTAACCTGTAAATTATCAGCTGTACTTAAAACCCGTTCCAATTTTGACGAGACGGCAAGCGTGTACACCAGTCGATTTAGTCTTACCACCGACTCGGAGAAGTCCTCTATACACTATTTCCCCATAGAGCAAATTGTTATCATTTGATAATCATTTTGAGGTCATATTGCTTATTTTTTTGTGATAAGCTTTTGGCGAATTTTCCACGGGTCTAGGTCTCTCTATAACCTGTAGATTATTACGCAGTTAAGGAAATTAAAACAGTTATTATTTTTTAGGGTAGTTGCCACCCTTGATTATGGTGTCATTTTAAACACTTGAGGTGTACGAATACCGATAAGTAAGATTTCAAACTTCGCATGGTGGAGATACAATCTAAGGTTTGCAGTAACACCATGAGCATGAGTAGAATTTGAAACTTAGCATGGTGGAGATACAATCTAGTAAGGTTTGCAGTAACACCATGTACATGAGTAGGATTTGAAACTTCGCATGGTGGAGATACAATCTAGTAAGGTTTGCAGTAACACCATGTACATGAGTAGGATTTGAAACTTAGCATGGTGGAGATACAATCTAGTAAGGTTTGCAGTAACACCATGTACATGAGTAGGATTTGAAACTTTGCATGGTGGAGATAAAAGCTAGTAAGGTTTACAGATACACCATGTACATAAAACTCACTCTATAAGTTGTAGTGGTTTTGTAAAGAACCTAAGGTTGCAAGTCGATGTTTCGTTCAGTATGCTCTGATCGTCTTCAGGAGAACCGCCACAACTCAATGAGAGAGTTGTATGTAAGTATATGGTGTCTGCGCAATAGGTTATACCGATAGGGTTATTGTTAATCCTAAAGACATGACTATTTTGTGACAAAGTTTCTAGAATGCGTTCTACCCTTCAAATCAAGGTATCTCAACTCACTCATCAACTCACTCCTTAATCAACCTTGTGGATTAAAAAAATCACCATGGTTCACTTTTAAACAGTCGAGAAAAGAATACATGTTTTGTTTAGCATAACTTTTGGCATAACAGGGTAAGACTATCGTGGGATATACGCGTATTTAAAAAATGGTGTAACATCGTTTGATTTTTCGTAATACAACATTACCCGTACATGACGAAATGTGTTGTTTTGAATGTTCTGTATATCGTTGTTTATGACGAATATATCAATATTGACTCTTTGTTGGACAATCAAATGTGAGATTTAAAGAGGATTTTTGACATGATAAGTGTCTGTAAATCGAGGTCATTATTCTTTATTATGGACTCTACCCAAATCCCTTTCCAAGGGCAATTTATATTTCAATTTATAAACTATCGATAAATCTTTTCAAGCGAATTACTGTATCTATATTTGGTAAACACAGGTGAAAGAATTATATTCGTTTGTTAAATTATGCAAATGAGCCGAGTAGTTACGCTAAGGACAAGACGAATGGTAGCTGTTCATTGTTAAAAATCAGGAGAAATTATGTGGCATCACCAGGACAATGTGTAGTTCTCATTTCTTTTTTATTCTGTATAGAAGATTGATATTTTTGACATGACAGTTAACAAAATCTAGAAACGCCATTGGGCATTTCAAGTCAGATTTTACAATTGTCATTTTTGATTTGTCGTGCTTTTATTTTCGTTTTGACGAAAACGTCAATAAAATTAGCTTTTTTTAGAAATGATGGAGTATCCATCGGGGGGACCACACAAATTGGCAAAACGTCAGAATACGAAAAACGATTTACCACAAAGTATTAGATTGACAAGCAGATTTTTTCTTTCATGGGACAGTTGACAAAAGGAGTTAGTTGGAAAGCTTGCAGTGTGTCTGGTACCAAAAGCAAACACATACTGTTCACTCAAAGGATTAAGGATACGTCCATCATTGCAGTCATTATTCAGTGCAGAGTCACAAATCTAAAATAAAAACAAGGAATACATACTGACTGAAAGGGAGGACCTTCTAAAAGCAGCAAAGCCAGGAATGTCTCAAACATCCGCTTGCTAAACACGACTTGACAAACGGTATCTAACCAGACTACACTGCAATGCAAATTAAAGCCACAAGTCAAACAAAGTTTTCAGATTACGTCAAATTTAAAGTGGAACAGCTTCGTATTAATTAACCATATAGCAAAAATTCTGTTACAACAAGCTTTGTGAAATTTATTGCACACATTTTTATAAAAACGCAACTCTCTAACCCCTATGCGATATGCACGAGTGACTTATTGATAAATGGAATACTTAATTAAAAAGTTCTTAAGATATTACAAGAAGCCGTGACATTTCAAGGGAAAGAGTCAGACGCGGCACGGAGACGTAAAAGTTCTGAGGTGGTGTCACTAAGAACAGCGTTGCAGTTTTTACGTGCTGCGACTTAAGGGGCGTAGTCTCAATTTCGCCCCGTAACGCTCTAGATCCTCCAGTGACAAAACGTAATAATGTACTCCAACCAGACCAAGGGGGAAAAACATACCTCACTAGGAGTAATATGATAGTCATCCATCCAATGAATACAAGCATTTTGTAGTGTAGGTTATACAATTGACAGAAAACACGAATCCACCAATATGTGTGTCAACCACCTACATTGTCGCACTTCCTTCCTTAAGAGCCATACCAGAAAAGAGTGAGGGGTCGATCGCCTCGATAGCTCCCCCTGGTAGCACTCCGTCCTTACGGCCCAGCCTAATCCCCTCGCCCGACGGTTGTTTCCCTTCTTCTTTTGAAGAAAAAAAGATGTAGTTTAATGCTCGCCACCGGTTTCGACTTTGACCTAAATCCCCCTTCTACGGTTTCTGTTTGAAGTGTGCGGTTTTATCCGTCTTCGGTAACCAGGCTTCGACATGCACTTTGTGGGAGCGTGTACGAGAGGGCGTCGACATTGAACTAGGAACCGGTACTCTATCTTTGATGCGGTAGACCAATTTGTAAGATTTGTTTGCCCATTTTAAGGGGAACTTTGCGCTATGACTATAGTAAAAGGACCCATTTATGACTGGTGAATGGTTACGATAACACGCGTGCTCGCCAAACCCAAATTAATCAAAATTTAAACATTATTTAATTGAATGATTTAATTGTTGCACAATCTCCCAAGGGTGAAATCTAAAAGAATTATACAAACTTGTCTTTTAAGAATTTCTTAAATAGTTCATTTAAAAAAAGTTCTTAATAGTGCCTCTTAAAAAATGCTTAACTTATACTTTGTAAAAACGTTCTTAGAATTTCCGGAATCGTCAGATAACATTCTTTCGGAAGTGGGAAGCAAGTTTTATGCATATCAAAAAAGTTTCTTTAAAAAGGTGTTGCATGTATGGTTATTTTTATTAAAAATTTTTGGTATTTTTAACTTATTTCTGCGACTGTTTATTGGTGCATGTTTTTTTTTTCTTCTTCTGAATGGCAGCATATTTGGAGTTGTCTGCCTGTTTGTATCTCACCAATGTGACTTCGACCACAACTACCACACTCGGGTTTCATATTAACTATAGGCCTAATGACATTTATCAAAACCCATTAGCTCCAACATTGGTATTTGTTTTGAAGTAAAATCAAATAAGCGAAATCAAAATGTCGACTCGAATTGAGATATGGGTGCTGCTTCACACCTCGACAAAGAAAACCGCGCTTTGTGATGCCTTCAGTTGTTTGCATTTATAAAGATATGGAAACATTTCCATTTTATCATGTCATTATTGCGACATATCAAAAAGGCTATCAAGTGATAACTTTGAGTTCTTTAATTTTTTCTTCGAAGTCAAAAGTTTGATGTTGAAGTGAGGGCAGCACGGTACTGAGACATATAACAATTTCAAAAATAACTTATAAAACCGAAATGGTTAAAGAGATAACATACACGAAAGTTATACAGCAAGTTATAGACCAAAAGTGACGCCATTTTGTGACCAAGTTTGTGGCACTTGAGTGTACATGTGGGCATAATATGGAATTGAAATTCTAGTTTATAATTTGAGTGTATTTTACTGATTAATCTTCTGACCTTGTTAGAACTTATAAGATACTTTATCTTTCGGGCGTTACCATAGCAACGTTTAAGCTATTAACGACGGATTAGTGTAGTTAATCCCTTGAACTAATCCCAGCAGAACTTTCAGGTCATAAAACAAATGGTTACAATGTTATGTAATCCAGTTGAATTTCAACACATCGAGCTCAACAGAGGCTGTCAAACATTACACATGAATGTTGTTTTAGTTTTCAAATCACTGAGCTAGGTGCAATGTTACGTGAAGTAGTAAACTTCTAAGTGGAGCTGCAATGTCAATGGCAATCACCGAAGCAACTATTGCTTCAGTACCCCCACGAAAAACCCAAGGTACCAAATCGTCTTCTTTTCATTGTCGTCAGTTTGTTCATTTACAGTAATGTATCAAAATATCGCATAAACCATGCAGAGCAAAATTATTGCAGGTAGGCCTAATTTTGATCATTCTTTTAAAAAGGGGGGGGGTGGTCCCTTGAGTTTAAAACATTTCTTGTTCTGTACTCAACGTCCTAATTTGTGTTTGTACAGCTTTAAATCCCTTAGTCTATTGTTGAGACATCTTTTGTCGAACGCCCTTCAATGGTGACTGGTTTTGCCGAAGGGTATTTGTTGGTTATCCCAGCTTCATTTCAGCAGCAAAGTACCGCGTCCTGGTCTGGGTACAGGGCCTTCGATTCCCGGTCTGCTAACTTCTCCCTTGCGGTGCCTCTTTAACTGTCTTTCTGTGCCACCAGTACATTTCTGCGGGGAGGGATTTCGGTTGTGATTTATTTTGCCAATATGTCACCAGTTATTACCATTATCACTGGATTATAGCGACGACCTTGTTCAATTTACACGTTGCAATATTCAAAGTCTTTAGAGATACCATACAGTTCTCTTAAATTTAAAGGGATGGTGCGCCATTACGGAAAGTTCCGCCTTGCACGCCTAATTCTGTAATCCAATATTAGATTTACAAAATACCCGCAGTTATAAGATTGCGCAAAACGAAAAAATTCTGTCATTTAAGAAAATTCTGTCATTTAAGAAAATGACGCGAAACTTTATAATATAGATATGTTTATAATTTTATGTAAAAGAAAAACAGGTAGACCAGTCGCTTGACCCAATTTGAAATGAACAAAATCACATTGCAAGTATTAATCCATTTTCCAACCAGACTATAGTTCAGACACTATACTTTCCTATTGTTTTCAAATAAAAACTTAAATTGGATGTAATTGAATGGAATATGTGATAAACCCCTCACCCCAAAAATAATAATAATAAAAAGTGGAGGTATCCTGTTTTTAAAAGCCGCTGGTTGCGGTTAATGAACGCACTTGCTCCCGGCAAAAGCACTTTTTTTGTTGGAGGGGGAACGGTGGCCACTAAAACCAGATGGGGGATTTGTTCCTTAAAAGCGGGGAACAATCTGCAGCACAATCCCATCCGTCCCCGATTTCACGGACCGCTCCACACGTCAACACACTTGGCCTCATGATTGGCATTTGGTATCCTGAGGCCAATAAATAGGAAGTGAAAAAAAGTTTGTCTTTTTCTCTTTTTTGTTGATGTTTGGGGGGGGGGTGTCTAGCAGCGAGACACGCTTTCATTTGTGACTGTATAATGTTGTGGATGTGGTAAAGGAAGGAGTGGGGTTCTGCGTGTTTGGTTTTGGGTGTGTAGTTATGATCCTATAGACGTCCATTTTGATTGCGGAGTTGATTGGCCATGTCAAAACATGCACTCGGTTGGCCTGCACCATATGCGAGATAGACGTTACAATTTGGTGATGTTGTGGAATTTTAATCTGAAAATGCGCACAACGATGGCTTCTCGTATGATCATGTTCTTCCAATGATGGTTTGGTTCACAGCAAGAAATTTATGATTTGTTTCTAAAAAATAAGAATGTTGAGAAGCCTGATCAAAACTACAACTGTCTGTGTTATTTTTGCTTTATATGCCACCACCGTCCTATTGGCGCGAAAATGAGAACCTTGTCAAAATATTGATCACTAGAAAATGTTTGTGATTTTTCGTTATAGACCTGTGTAGACTATGTGTCTCCTAACATGGTACCAGGTGGGCTCATTTGTACAGAATAATGCGATGCTGTGAGTCACAAATTCCGACCTGCCCCCCCCCCAGCCCAGCCACAATACTTCACTATATAACAATTGACCTAGTGCAAAGTTTAAACGACCTGATCAGAAAATATCCGCTTGGCCTTTTTTAAAAATGTTGGCTTTTAGAAAGAAAACAAAATCTGATAGTGTGATGGGAGATTCGGCATCAGTGCTGAAGTGTTTGAAGGGTATCATGGAAACGACCAGCTCTCCTTGAGTGTCATTATGGAACCCTCCATTGGTTCCCGCCAAGAAAAGCCCTCTCAAGTTCATTCTCGGTCATTCGGACCTTTGGTTGGAACAGAGCTTTGATTTGCCGAAGGGCATAAATCACTGACCAATATTACAAGCTCCTGGGAATGGGTAACCCTTAAACAAAGTAAGGAGGACAACCCCCATCCCAAATCCTAGCTGACCGCAGTTATTAAGTATAGTTTGGACAAGGAAACTGCCGCTCTTCCCGCACCGGTGTGCAGGTATTTTGGTGGCTTAATCCGCTCTGCATACTTCGTGAGAGTTTGTTGCCTCCTCTTCAACCAAGAGGCTGAATGTGTACATTCCAGCTGGTCTCTTGAGAATGTCACCTGATGATGTAAAAGAATGACTTCGAGAAGTAACTATATAACTAGTAAACGTGCGGCTACAACCCAGTTTTAACTAGGGTAAAAGTCTAGGGGGGGGCACAAGGGAGGCGAGCACCATTTTTCCTAGGGGTCACTTTTGGCCAATCAAATTGTAGTTTCTGTTTGTGGTTTTCCTGAACAATTCCCTTTTCAGCGCTCTTCTGTCGTGTTGAGGTAAAACAAAATATTATGCGTGTAAATAATTTTAACAAAACGCATTGAAATTACTACATAAAAGCTCATAAAATGTGACATTTTGTTCTGGTAATTTTTAATCTCAAAATTCCACATTTCAAATGGGGCACCCGGGGGGCACGGACATCAGTTTGGGGGCACTTGCCCACCTCCCCCCCCCCCTTAGTTACGCCACTATAACCATGTTTAATCATCTTTTGGGTGGAGTGGTAGCTCTGAAAAGAGACCACAACGGCTCTTTTCAGAGCCACCATTCCTTCCAAAAGATACATGGTTGTACCCGAAAGTATCCACACCATGCTTCAAACATCACTTAAGGATTACTTTGTTCAAAATCAACGTTTCAACCCAACGAGAACTCTGCAAGTCATAAGAGGACCCAACTTTGTTTCGGGCAAACTCACTAACGGACTGCATAACCATTGGAAAACTTAATGGCATCACCCAACCTCCTCAGAATCATATGCGTTTCAGATCCCAAATGTATATTCAAACTACAACCTAGCCAAATGTGCACTCGTCTGTCAGAAATGTTTTTGCCAAGATTTCTTACACTATGTCATACATGGTAAAAGTTCGTCAAGTTACTTTATAAATAAAAAGGTTCAATATAGCGAAATAAGAAGTTGTTCTGTCGAGTGGATCAAGACAATGACTGGGAAAAGTTCCCGGTCGTACTAATGAACTAGGCTTGTGATTTTTAAATTATCGCTGACGAATTGTTGTGATATTTTCTTTCCAGAGGTGCAAAGACAAGTTAAATTCTCTGGCCATCTCTGTCATGAACCAATGGCCGGGCGTCCAGCTTCGTGTGACCGAGGCATGGGACGAAGACGGGCTACACATGGAGAACTCACTTCACTACGAGGGACGGGCAGTCGACATCACCACGAGTGATAAAGACCGGTCTAAATACGGCATGTTGGCCCGTCTGGCCGTGGAGGCCGGCTTCGATTGGGTACACTTTGAATCCAAGACCTGGATTCATTGTTCTGTCAAGTCAGGTAAATAAGTAAACAATGTCTCCCTTCGTTCATAACCTCGACTCAACAAAAGAACCCAGATTTTCCATCGCATTTCGCTGCTGTCCTTTTCAGAACCAAATTAATGCATGAAAATGGCGCCATTTTGGATGACAGTTATAAATATATCCGGCGGCTGTCCACAAAGAATATAAAAATAATCTCTAAGTTTTGCTCTATTTTGGATCATCCATCATTACCGCTTGATAACAAATTCCAAACGTAGACATGAGTGTGTGCCCGGACCATTTCGGAAGCACACCAGCTCCAGTTAACCCAGTTAAACACCGACGTAATTGTACTGCAGTGTTTACTGAGTGAGATATTAGGACCAACAGAAAAGTTTTGTTATCAGTCACTAACAAAGGAATCGCTCTAAAGCGGACTACGAGGGGTCAAAGTTCAAAGTTCATGTTGTCTTTATCTACCACCAAACTATTGTCGGTGTTTGCGAGTATTCTGGTTGTAAGGTTGGTTAGAAAAAATATATATTTAGTTAGCTCAAAATGAACAGTAGTATCACAAAGGGAAAATATAGAATTGGTTTGATAAACGTACCAGTAGACTACCCTAATAACCTAGCTGGTTAGGATTTGCTCCCTCCGTGGGTCTTTAGTTTTAAATTTCCCGTAATAATGGCTGGCATTCTACGAAACTGCGTCAAATCGTCCATGTTTTATTAATCACTCAAACATAAAACAGAAGAGGGCGACCTCTCAATCAATAAATCGACGTTCATTTATTTCTCTGACATGAACGAAATCGTAGATTTGTTTTTAAACTTATTCAAATTCATCAACTTAGTATGCCTAGTGTGTTAGTGGTGCAGATAGGGGAAATAAAGTGGGTGTAATAGTGCCTTCAAAAGTGGTACAAGAATGGAATTTGACATAGTCAGAGTTTATCAGGAAAAAGATATTTGCATATAAAAAACAATTCGGGCCATCGCAGATGATGCTTGTTATACAGCTTGTATCATCGAAGGCACAATTCACATCGAACCGAGATGTGAATTAACGCCAGAATATAAATCATAATAAATTCCAAAACAACACTGTTAAATTTGATTTAGTTTTGTGCACAAACTACTAAAAGTCACACAGTGAATTGAAATACGTCGTCACGGTTTCTAATTACGTCATTTTCTATTTATGCACGATTTAGATTCATCTGAGGCTGCCAAATCCGGCGGCTGTTTCCCGTCGGATTCCCAAGTCGTTCTTCAAAATGGTCTGACAAGGACAATGGCTGAACTTCAAGTCGGTGACAGAGTCGCTGTGGTCGAAAGATTTAGCGGATTAGTCACGTTCAGTGACGTCATCACATTTTTAGACCGAAAACCAAGCCAAGACACGCTTTATTACGTCATTCAGACCGATCGACCTGGTTATACGTTAACATTGACCCCCCAGCACGTAGTCTATGCTTCAGACACGAACTCCAGCTTCAGCAGTCATAGCAGGTCCATGTTCGCCAGTGACGTACACACGGGCCAGTACCTTTACACCACAGTACATGACCACGACAGAGAAGCAAAACTCGAGCCTGCTAGGGTGACTGATGTCTCCACAGTCACAAAAACTGGGGCTTTTGCACCCCTCACGTACCACGGCACACTGCTCGTGGATGGCGTTGCAGCTTCCACCTACGCCGTCTTGGACATTGATTGGATAGCACACGCTGTATTTGCACCAATCAGGTGGTGGCATAGCATCAAACAATATGTCATCGGACCAATGGAGAATGACCTGCCTACCAGTGGTCAAGTTCACTGGTATCCTTCGTTTATGTACAAAATCACCAAACCTTTCGTCGGTAGCTGGTATCACCCCACTGTTGTTGATGTATAACTGTGACAACTTTTATGACGCATAAAAAGTAATCTGCACTCCGAATTTTCAGCATTCAGCGTGTAATTAAACAAACTGATTCTGCACAATAAGGTAATGTGTTGACACCAGTAACAGTCAGCAACTAAGACTACAAGCTTGTATATTCATGTAGATGTACTTTCAACTGTAAACATTTAACTCAGTGACTTCGGCTTGGCTAAACACAGTGGCGTGAACTTCTTTTCGGTTTATTCGCAGTGGTGAGTGATTGTACGTGGTGTTGTCCATGCAATTTGTCGGTATACCAAAATAGAAAAAAGGTTTCCGCGGGTCGGGTAACAGTCCAATCGTCCGCAGAAGGATGTGAAGAAAACGAAGAAGAAGCCCTTGTGTTAAAATTTGCTTTATACTCTAAGCCCTAAGACGCTGTCTTCACTACCCATCTTTAGTGCTAAGAACCGTCTCTTCGAATTCATAAAGTAATTTGACATCAGAAACATAAAGTTTCCGAGCAGGGTCGCTAAAACAGCCTCCAATGTATCTCCTTTGTAAAACTTGATAACAATGTTTTCTATTTTCTATAAATGTACTTTACGAAGCTCGATATAGTAATATTAAATGTGACTTTTTTCCAAGAAAGGAAATATTTATATAATGGGAGACTTAATATTGAAGACACTAGGTGGCAGCAGACTTACCAGGTAAATCCACTGTTCTCGCAAACTTGCGCATGCTCAGAACTACACAAACAATGGCACTGGTAAGTCTGCTGCCACCTGGCGTTTAAAAGTTTCCCATTTACACTGTACTATAATTCTCAATCATATTGTCTTATTTTATATAACAATCCTATAAAATAGGTAATATTATAATGCTAAAGTTAGCCCAAACTAACAGTTATGCAAGAATCAATAGAGGGCGCAAGTTATCATGTGACCCGTTTTGACATTGACGTACTCAATGCACACCTTTAAAAAAGATTATGTCAAACAAAGAGGATATTAAACGATAACTTCTGCTCTAGCAACTAGCACAGGGCGCAACGGTTCTCAACCGCCCAAATCCCAATTGGGATATATTTTAATACCCCATTGAGAGCCCATTTTCTCCAAATGAAGTGATCCACAATCGGGAATTAAAGTGACACATTGCCTTCGGTTTGGGCGTTATTTGGGCGTTACTGGGCGTTGGGCTTTGGGGTTATAAAAAGCGTTTGCTATGAAATGAATATGATTAGAAAGAAATGTAGAATATAACAATTCATATCCCTTGAAATTGTTTAATTTCGTGACAGAACACGGTCCGCCATTTTGTAGAACCTAATGTTTGTTTCTACAAAATGGTGGATTAGGCCTATATGTTTCTATGTAGTGTGGTTCCGCTGGTTGTATTTCCATGAGGCAAATGTGTGTATGTACACTGTAGATAATTTATTGCATGAACAACTCCTAAAAGGGATAAGGAGCTATTCCAAAAGCAACATTTTAAGAGATTTGAAGGCAATGTGTCCGTTTACAAAACAAAATGGGGCATGGTTTCGGCTTACTTATACGAGATAAAAAAATACAGATAGAAAGTTTTAAAATGACATAGTTATAAAGGGGTCATTCTACCTCAGCAGCAGCAATTAAAAGTTAATACATTCCGGGAACTGAGAACCACATATTATGTAATAGATATTAAAATTGGACCAAAGTATTTAACTTCTGTGTATAAAGTTCTGAATTTTCTACCAAAATTGATCACACTTTCGTGATCAATCAATAAGCTTTTAAAAGTAATGCAATGAAATATTCCTTTTATAAGAGGTGGTACAGCACTGCTGTTGTGAAGACTTTCAAATTTATCAATTTAATATCAAACTGCCCAGATGATAACAATTGCCCAATTTACACAAAGCAAATTTTATAAATTAATCCGAGAAATGTTTTTTTCTTAAAATATACTCGTTTTGGAGAAAATTAAACAAATTTCTGCATTTCTGCAAGTGGGTTGTATAAGATGTTAAACCAAAACAAAGCCCAAAAGCGTGCCACCAGCACCAATACACACCGTTTGACATATGTGACGACAGTTTCTGAAAACTTTGTCACATCAAGTAGTGGGGGGGGGGGTTGTCTGTTTTTGCAAACTCAGTAACTCAACAAACCAGTGTCGTACCTCCACTTTGAAGCATGGATAGCTATTGTAAAATATCCAAATGTACGTCTTGATGTCTGTCATTTTTATGAATGTTGTTCCAGTCTACTACAGTACATCAGTAATTCGTTTGATAGCTTGACTAGAATTTTCGTGGATACTGCATTCGTATTGGTTTGTTGTTGTTGTACTTGTTTGTTTGTTTGTTTTTACCAAAATTAAACCAACAAGTATAAGCTTCGTGTAGACATTTTTGTAACAGATATTCTGAATATTCGTTTTAAATTTGTAAAAATTATGTTGTAAAAAGTAAAAATGTCAAAATGCTTCATTATGCAAAATGTACAAATTTAGACGTCCAAAAATATATATATTTGTTTTAAGCTTTTTTGTGCATAATTTAATGTAATAAATTGATTTCCTTTATCTATGAATGTGTATTCAAACTGCAAGAAATGCTGAAGTGAAAATTGTTTGAAGTGTTTGTCTGGAGGAAACCGTGCTTGTATCGCAATCTGTATTCTGAAATCAAGGTTTCGACTACAGCATGAATTCTGGCAGGGGTGCGTTCCACCCACGTCATCGTTTGCGTTACCGCTTGTAATGTGCGTCACGCTGAGAGTTTTGGACAGGAACGCGCTGTCTTCAAAGGCTATGCGCACGCTCGCTCCAATCTGTAGGACCAATCATTTTGAAGTATCCAGAGTGATTATTTTGTGTGTTCGGTATTGTTTTGACGTCTGCTGTTAAAAAAACAAAAACAAAAATTTTCATTACTACTTCCGTTCAACACATTTGTAAACAAATACAATTTAATAAACGAATTAAATTGGCGAACACAATGCTAACACCTCCTCCGTTTGCCGAATTTTATCAAACGTTGCAAACGCCTTTTCCACCCAACACGTTCCCCCTTCAAAACGGGCGCGTAATAAGTTGGCAAATTGCGTTCGCCTGAGTGGAACGCACCAACCTCGTTCCCAGGGGTGAATGATCTCCCAATGCGCCATATTGTCCCAGTATGTCTTGTTGCTCGCTCAGTAGTGACGGGGACATCGCTGCGGCGCGCCATCCATGATAGCGAGGCTTGGAACGAAGAAACCCTGACTGCATCAGCGTAATTCAAAATGGCAAAGAGACGGGGGGGGGGCAAAGACAAAATTTGGGTGGGGGTTATTAAATGTATCAAACCTTTCATTTCTGCATTTTTTCGGTCTCGTTTTGGGGGTGCAAGAGCAGGAGCGGGTAGGGCTCCAGACCCCATCCACCCCCCCCCCCCCCCCCCTGGTTATGCCTCTGCTGAGACAATATGACTGGGTGAGTCGTGTAATAACTAAGCATAACAATAAAATGGTAAAGCTAAACTTACTAAAATAATGACCCACATGTGGACCTCATGCATTGACGTCATTGACGTCATTACGCCGCCATCTTAGAGGTAAAACGATGGGAAAACGCACATGAATGTGCGGCGCACAGATTGGGCCAATGAGCAACCTTCGTTTGACCCCTATCGGAGGGCGCCCTACTCAAAATAGTGACGCTAAGTACAAAAGGTCTACGGCTACGGCTAATAATACATCTGGATCGCCGCGTCATCTTGCGTCAAAGTATGGGACGTCCTTAGCAAAAGCCTTAGCAACAGTCGAAGCCGTTGCCGTAGCATTCATAGAAAAGGTCCTGACGTCACTTCAAAGTAAAACCATGCCCCACACGTGCCGGTTCCGAACATCATCAGAAGCCCCATTGCAAATGCATTGGCCAACCAAGAATGTTTTTTTAACGATTTACACAAAAAACTAAGCGAGGTAGGCCTTTTGTATTTAACACGTGTTGTGCAGACACTTAATCTTCTGAATAATGTCCTTTGTTTTAAGAAATTCGCTGACCGTAAACAAGGTTTTTAGGTTTAAAAAATTACACACAAAGACGAATACCAGCTTTGGAACTGGGAGTAAGCGAAACGTATGTGCGTTCTACCAATGCGCGCTCGTATCTCGTATAGGCCGTGTCCGAATGAATGGCTTCGGCAGTGGCTACGGCCGGAACGCCGAGGATTCCTATTCTTCAACGTTGTGGTTGCATCCAGCGGCCATAGCCGTAGCCGAAGTCGCTTGATTCGGACACGGCCTCACCAACAGGATAGATAATACATTCACGCGCAACGCAAAACGCACGTAAAACGCACGCAAAACGCCAAAGGCGCGCGTTTTAAAAGAACACTAGCTGTTAGTTTGTTACGGCTTGTTACCAAATACTTTATTTAACGCAAGTTTGGTCTTGAATCCTGAAACAACCAAGTGAACACAGCCTTATTTTTCAGCAAACAAGAATAACTGAGTCCACTGGGACGTATATTTTGATGGATTTGAATTTATGGCAAGAATTCAACCGTTCGCATGATCAACCTTAATTTTTGATAACGAATAAGTCGACGCAACATTTTAGTCGCAAAATGTATAATGTTGGAAAGTATTCGAGAAGTGTTGTTACTATGTCAACCTTATGGGTGTGTATAGTTGTTATTTTCGTCTCCCAAACTGCAACATCAATGGTAATAGGTAAGTTTTCAGCCTGTAACATTGACAGAAAGACAATTGTTTAATATAAAAAGCATGTTTCTTTAAGGTTATCCTCACTGTTTGGGTTTACATTTCCCCCCCGAAATGTTCAGCAAGCTGGTAATTATGCACTGTGTGCATATTATAACTAAGCCGGGAAGGCGCACAAGCAGGAGGCAGGGGAAGTTGCCCCCCCCCTAAAAAAACAACAACAACAAACAAACAAACAAACAAACAAACAAACAAAAAGGGGGGGCGCAAAACAGGTGGAGAAATTCGACCAGAGCAAGGGAAGGGGGCCTTTTCATTACAATCGGGTACTTTTGTTCTTCTCTGTGCAAAATTTCGGGCAAATCAACCTCTCTAACCCCCCCCCCACCCCACCTAACCAGAGGGCAGAGTCTCCTTACACCTATGGGTGCCTACCACGTAGACCCCTTACTTCAAAACTACAATGAATGAGTATTACAGTATTTGTCGTCAATTTTTAAACTAGCTAAAGAAAGTATCATCAATGCAACAAGACCTCGTTACGTAAATCAGGAAGGTGTTGGTGGTAAAACGGCTACCTATCACAGAGCAAGACTGCTACGGGTTGCAATGCCCGTTTCTTCCCCCAAGGCTAAGCTTGGTGGCTCAGACAAATCGAAGGAGCTTCATGATGAACATCTTGAAAATCCACACAGAGTCAACAGAGCCCGTCGAGCAGCTGAAGTAAGACTAAAGATGAAATATTAACTTTTTTTTCAAAAGCTCTCCCCAACCATTTCAACAACCAAGAAAAAAACTATAAGAAAGCCCTATCTGCACAAGAATAGTTGCGATTAGAATAGCATTTGCACGTGGCAGGCAAGATGATGAAGCTTTGGTGTTAATCTTAACATAGTATGGTGGAGGAGGAGTTGCCAATAAAATTCCGTCGTTTCTGAAAATTACCAGATTTTTATTGTTTATTATTGATTGCAGAATGACGAGGACATAATAGGTAACAGTAGCGACTATGACTACGAGGAGATAATACCCAAGAACTATAAAAAGAAGAGATTAATTTTCGCCACTACGGTCTTCTGTTGGGTCTGCTCGCTTGCCATTGTTATCTCTCTCCTAAAGGCTGCAATAATGCTCATGACATGAGGTAGTGGTATAATCAGAGGCGGGGGCGGGGATGGGAGCTCCTCTGCTGATAACCCCTTAACCCCCACCCCCTTGAGATCAAAGAAAAAACATTAAGTCAAAATATCGAATGGTACCGTTTCAAATCCTATGCATAATTTTTGTTTACTGTGCACTGTAATAGCATTATTCGTAATCAGACTGTACTTAAGCCTCAACCATTTACCGGCCTCTGACTACAACACTGCTGGCACATTCCCATGGACTTTTCTTTTGCAACTTTTTGCCAACCAAGAAGGAAAAACTATTGGGGAGCCATGAATGCAAAGTACGAACAGGGCCCAATTTCATGGCTCTGCTTACCGTAAGCGAAAAATCGGTGCTTAAGTAAGCAGAAAATTCCGCGCTTACTTAAGCGTATTTCACAGGTTAGCAAGGATGTTTTGCTTCTGCGCATGCGTAGTTCACGTACTAATAGTTCCTCGTTTCCACAGCTAGCGCAGAAATTCGGCGCTAACCTCATAAGCGGCGAATGGTCTTCGTAAGCGCAAAATGACGTAGATAGCAGAGCAATGAAATTGGGCCCTGATAATCAGTTTGCAAAAATGTTACACAAATATTAAAAAAATGTTCTAAACTTGTTGGAAACAAACCAACCAATAATGAGATGTATTTTCTTTAAATAGAAAGTTGCAAAAATCTTGAATTTGGTCACGTCTGTCAACAAGACTTGAATGTTTTGCTAAATTTGGCTGTCCATGCCAACCAGCGTGGTTTGTTTATCAACAATGGAAAGGTCTATACACTAATCCGAGCAGAGCTCGTACACCACCACAGCTATGGCTGCTGCACGCGCCCATATGTACCAATCAACATCAAGGATTCACAGTGTGTGCGCGTCGACGCGCGCATGCGGCGGCCATAGCTGCGGGTGTGTAAACACCCATGAACGAGATGCTCGGATTAGTCTATACTGGATTCCCAGATCTTCATAACATCAAGAAAACACATCCAGACTAGGATATTTGAGGAAAGATGCACAGTATTTATTTCACGACTGTTTATGAACTAATACAGTGCAACAATATATTATTTAATACATGGTTTAAGTAATATGTAACAAGTGCTTTGGACAAGCTCTAACTTTAACCAATGTATTAATCTTTTAAAAATTAAGCTTTTGGGATACGCAGCTTTGATAACATAATAAGCACTTATTAGCAATTTCTCAGATCTTTTAAGATTTTGAAACAAACCCCAATCCTATTCAGAAAGTGATTATTTATCTCCACAAATTTGCAATTTTGTAGTTTTTAAGAAACGTGCATGAAGGCATTTTGGAGCATTTATACTGGAGTAAATTCTTTCCACATATTCTCATGGTCCCTGTGGTACTAGATTGAACTGGTTCAAAGCGGTGAGGTCCGGTTCTGGCTGGTTCTTGCTTGGAGAGGCTTGTCAGAAGGCATACTGTGATCTTCCCTCATTGCTACGGTGTGATGAGTTATTTACACGGAACACCAAAGCAAACTGGAAACTACAGTCGGCTTAATGTGCCTTCCTTCGGAAAGAGCAGCCTACATGGATGGGGGAAGACAAAAGGAAACAATCAACTTACATGTTCTACCTTGTTAAGCCCGGTTCATACCACGGGTGAATTGTAAAAGCGAAGCAAATTTTCTTACGTCACAATGGGAGACTTTTGAGACGTTAGAGGGCGCCCCCAGTCAGCGGTCCTTTTCTATTATGAGTACAATAGAAAAGGACCGCTTACTGGGGCGCCCTCTAACGTTTCAAGTGTCTTCCATTGGAAAAATCGAAAAGTCTGACACAATAAAGTCCTATTGGAAAAATGTAAACTTGCTGCGTGTACATTTATGTCGTGCAGTGTGGCATTGTAGAGACGCACATTTTGCTGCTGGTGATTTAGCCAATGCTGTGATTGGTCAATATGTTTGGGGCAGGGCTTAATGGATAAGTCTATTGCATTCTAGAGGCACCTTGTGAAGGACCGGATTATGTGGGCCACATGTGCAATAGACCTTTATCATGGTGCGGCCATCTTGATTTTCTCCCATTCAAATCAACGTAACCAAACCGAGGCTGGAAGGGCAAACAGTCTGGTTCCTTTTTGTACAATGAATATTAGCATATACTACTGTTATTGGATACAGGGAACATGACCAGGATGGTGGCAGCACGATAAAAGTCTATAGACCCCTTGCACGTGATGTCACAAGCTCAAAAAGCGCCATCACCGAGGTCAAAGGAAGACCTATCATTGGTTAAAGTTGCCCGTGGTGCACACACGCTGGCAAGTTTCCACTGTTTGACATCAACAATGGCAGCCTACGCTAGGGATCTATTCTGCAGTAAGCAGGGCAATGCTATTATATTGTTACTGCAAAATAGACCCTTGGTCCCAGAATGTGACTTGAACTATTGAAGCAAAACCTGGCACTTAACACATTACTTGTTTATGAAAATATTACTTTAAACAATGTTTTATTGGAAATGCTGAATATATGTGTTGTTAGGCAAGTTATAACACTACTACTAAAACTACTAATAATAACAATAAAAGATCAGTATTAACATAAAGCAAAAATCCTAGGTACATGTACATGACTGAGGCACCGATGGGGGGTTGGAACACAAGTTAGAATCAATACAGTTCAGTTATGAGCAATTTCTTAAATGTAGTGGCTGAAACCGAAGGGCCAATGTTGTAGAGGAGACCGTTTCAAAGTCATTCACAATCAAAACATTTCAATGGTGATTTGTCCTTTGCAAATCGTAAAACAACGACTCTGATTTTCACGAGAGCTACTAGGTTTAGAGAATTACTCGACTGTCTCGTACCTTCTGTGAGCCTCGCCTTACCACCTGTAGGTTGGCACAGCACAGTAGAACATCCTACGCAGAGGACCACAGTCTGGGCGTGGCTGAACACAGTTGTGATCTTATAACAACCTGGAGATAATAAACATCAAAGATTTAATATGGTGTTCAGGATCCATAACAAAACAACTTCAGTAAAGATGGATTCGATTTACAACACCTCATCCATGAAAACTAATAAGATTCATATTTTTGGCAATATAGAGCAATTACAGGCCTGATAAATCAAAGAGACAAGGGAGGTAATTGCCTCCATGCCCCTGGTCTCTGTCTTGGTGGCCCTCGAAATGTTCCAGTCAAAATTTAAACTTCTCTCACAGAGGTGCTCTGTGAAACAAGGAAAATTGCCATGCCCTTACAACAACAAAGAATTAGGCCAGCAATTAAAATGTATGGTAAAATGTTTCTCATAGTGATATATAATTACACTCTCAATTGGGCATCCTCCAAGAATGTTTTTAATCAAACTGCCTAAAAAAAATAAATCAAAAACAAGTAAAGCCACACAAATTGAACACATTGTCCAGATGATACATTTGTTCAAATGTTATACGTTAGCGACAACTAAGCCTGTGCGGCTTACACGGTAAACCGACCGATCGTCCGGTTACACGTTTACATTTTTACGGTGCGGATAACCATAAAAAACTGCACATGAAAGTGCCCCGAACACACATCACATTGCGATCACGATGTACGCAATGCAGAATGTAATATCCATGCGACATGTAAGCATTCGCATCGTTTGCAAATATTTACAGGTTGATAGTCTTCGTTATTTCACTACTTCGTGTCTTAAATTAAATTCAAGAAACATTGAATGCTAGAGGGTGCTTTCAAAACAATGCAAAGGAATGGGAGAGTTCGCCCTCTACTGTTGAAATATACCAGTGCATTATGACAAAACGCTTTCATCTAAGACTAGACAGATCTACGCATGCACGAGACATCGCTGGTGCACAAGCTGCTAGACGTTTACACAGCATTGTCATCGCTGGTGCACACGCGAAAGCTGGCGAAAGCTGGCGAAAGCATGGTCAGTGGAGCAAGTTCCCCGGCAATTGCAGCATGTTTACGAAAAACTACACATCATATAGGCTTTAATTGGCTAAAATTATCACCCTACCCTGGATGAATGGAAAGAGTATTTTACAGTGAAATGTAAGATCTGTTTCTTCTTGTTTTCGGTTTTTGTTTTTTTGCGGGGTGATTTCTCAAAGTCAAAATGCTGCGATGAAGTCGTTATGTTTTGACTGCACGCAAACTTGAATCCTCAATTCTGATTGGTTGATCCATAACAGTGTGATATTATCGCAGGGTCTATATCACACCCTGTTCTGATGCTGTTTTAACTCTGCATACTGCACTATTTTAACTCTATCACAAAGGAATTTAATGTGCAGCTGTGACAGAATTTTTAATATTTTGTTGATTTTGAGCCAATGGCAGCGGCTTTCCTGCAAGTCTCAAGTAATTCACCGAGCCATTGTCAGCGGCACGCCACAGTGAAAGACTTAAGCCACTCACAAAACATAAGCTGCAGAATTCACTGTCAATTAAAAGGTGGCGCAGCTGCGCCCCATTCTGATCCTCACATGTGCTTAGATGCTTGTTACACTTGGGTCATTTCCCGGATCATTTTCAATTTCCGACCGTTTTCAAGATGGCGTGTGTTAAGAGGACTAATGATAAGTTCCACTTGTCCTGAAATGTTTTGCAATTCACTCAGCCACAGAAAAAAAGGGGGGAGGGACTAAAAACACTTTTTAGGCAAACAACACTGTAGCAAGAGCTTTTAAACTTTAAAAAAAAAAAACTTTTTGTTTGTGTATTGCATGTCAAGTTTGAAGATAGAATTTTTCCTGACGCGCGCTCAAAAAATATAGCACCCCTGCATCCCATATGCAACTCTGGATATGGATATGGATATGGGACGCATAAGTACTGTATTTTTCCGTATTCTACTTGCCCTTGTTTGATAACTTATGTTGTCCCATTGGCTAGCCACTGAAAAAAAGAAGGGCAAACCCTGATGTTTGTTACCATGTAGCATCTTAGACTCTCCCATGCTTACCGTATTTTCCTGCGTATAAGGCGCTCGGCGTACAAGGCGCAGGGCCCCACAAAGGCCCCATTCAAAATAAATCCTCAACGTATAAGGCACATCATGATCGGCCACATGTAGGCCAGCTTGTCCCTACTCATTGTCGGTAAATCGTCTCAAAGGGGTCATTGTGTTGGCCATTTGCTGAACTGATGATCCGTGATGAGCATGGCATGCCACAATAAAAACTATGCAATTTGACCACGGACGAGTTAAGTGTCAAGCAGAAAATGTTCCAAGGCAAAATGGAAACCTATAATTACATTGTAGCGTATACTTTTGTTGCCCCGTGCTATTAAATGCATCGGAAAACGATGTTATTGGTCTACACGTAAATTATTAGCTCACCTCAATACCTCAATAAACAAGCCGTTTTCTCAGACGTGATCACGCAACGCGCTCCCTTCATTCATAAAAAATGGCACACATTGTCCAATAAGCATGCAACAGGTACGTGCATGTGCTTCTCCCCATTGCTCAGCACGGAATTTACCCTCAATGTGCAATAAGCATGCAACAGGTACGTGCATGTGCTTCTCCCCATTGCTCAGCACGGAATTTACCCTCAATGTGCAATAAGCATGCAACAGGTACGTGCATGTGCTTCTCCCCATTGCTAAGCACGGGATTTCCCCTCAATGTGCAACATTCCCAGTAAATCTTGTTCCCAAAGCTTCAACCTGAAGGTCTCTAATGTAGTTTGAAGACCCATGGGGACGAGCTCGGTCACGACCTGCAGGGACACGTGGACGATGATGACATCATAATTCAGTGCGGTCCAATCAGTTGCCGGGAAAGGCTTGCCACACAATGCCCAGATGAATAGATCTCGAAGACAACGTGAATGTGTATTCACATGGAAGGGTGGGGTTTGAGTATTAAATTGTTTTTCAACTATTTTGTTGTTCTGTGAGAATTAATAAAAACCTCAATAATATTAATCTGTATCATTTCCAATAAATTTGTTTAAAGTGAACTTTATCAAGAGCGACAGCGAGGATGAGGACTTTGACGGCTTCACAGCTGTGTAGGAGGCACACGTGACACTGAACACCTCTTTTCAGAGCCACCACACATTCGAAGAAGAGATTAACATGACTTTGTCTTAATAAAAGTTTAATCAATAAAAAATGATATAAATAAAATCCCCTGAAAAGTCTAATTGTTTAAAACAATTTCCCATGGTCTATAACAAAGATATGATTTCCTAAAGACATGAACATCTTGCGTTAACGACCTTTATTGGACAGTACGGCCGCTTTGTTTGGTGAGATCCGCATTATAACAAAGCTCGTAGGCATAGTCGGAAAACGACAGACGATCACCAGATAAGGCGCATTGGTAGATAAGACGCAGTGCTGTTTTTGTACCTTTAAAAAGTCAGATAAGCCGCGTCTTATATGCAGGAAAATACGGTAGTCAAAAATACAAAGTACTATGAAAACTCACTTTTTAAATATAAGAGTTAATGGGGTAATGAAAATGTTTTATTGATAACGGTTACCTGGGCATTTCACGTCCATGAAGTAGGAGTTCGGGCTCTGAACTAAGCGCTTCTTCTTGTGCCTGCGCTTCTCACTGTCCAAGGTAGGGTTGAGTAGGTCTCTGGCGAGCTGATCAATATAAAAAAAATACAACAAAATTTTAGCAACTTGAACTACAAATCGCAGAATTGATATGAGCTGATGTTTCTGCCAAGATATCATATGGTCATAATTTTGCCCTTGCTCTCCTTGCTGAGTTGGAAGCAAAAGTCATTTTCAGGATAGTTAAAATCCACCCCCCTCCCCCATAAACCCTTTTAAAACAATAGGAGACTTGTGGCAGCAGACTTACTGGATAAATCCATTGTTCTCAGAAATTTGCGCATGCTCAGAGCTACGTAAACAATGGAATTTACCTGATAAGTCTGCTAGTGTTCCAAAGTTTCCCAGTAAGACCATCCTGGTTCAAATCAAAGAACTACTTACCGGCATTTCAGTAGAAAAAAAGTATGAATTTCAAAAGAAAACTTTCACACCAATTTGTGAAAACTTGACGCTGAAGTTTACTATCCAAAATATTGTCCTAGTTAGACATTCACCCTATTTAAAGACCACTTGCTGATTTGGTTATAATATTGGTATTTCTATATTTCTGACTATTGTGCAATGCCATGTATGTAACAGTATACCCCAAATTAGACCCAGTAACTGGGGTGCTGTACTCCTTTTTTGAGATTTTGACATTATCTATCGTACTAGCGCCCCAGTAAGGATAGAATCACGTGTTCGCTGATGCCCAGACTTGTATATTGTTTTGCGCAGTCAACGCAGGATACCAGTCAACGAACACCACAAAGTTCCATTGGTCATGATTGGCCGAGATTGCGCTGTACAATGTTGCCATTGTGGGGTCGTTGACACTACACAGCTGGTAATTTTTAATGCCTTAGACTCGAACAGAATTGCTCAAAATTTGGCTGTCTTCTCCAAGTGTTTCAGGTGAAATAAAATTTATCTATTGACTATATTCTATTCCAACGCAAAAATAAAAAAAAACACCCGACAAAATAACTTAACTACTTTCGAACAACCACATTTTTACCAGCACTTATTTTGTTATCACCTGCCCCTAACTCCCCCCACCAAAACCAATCCATACCATATTAAATATAATAGTAAATAATTTAAATATTACACAACATGTCCAAAATGCCCTTTTCTAAAAATAGCAAATCTAAATCTCTAACGTTAACGTTAATAATTCTATTTTCCAAGTTATTTTACTATTTATTCAATCCAACACAATTTTTGTTTAAGTATTACAGTTCTTGTTTTTGTTAAATCATACAAATGTGGATAAGTAAGATTAGTTTACCAATTGAAACGACTTAAGAGAAAGATATTTAACCACTCTCTGTAAAAAATTTCGCTGTGTTGTGCAACGCAGCCATCAATCATCATAAACGGGGCATGATGGCGCAGGAAGCATCATGAACACGACCCAAAGATTTCCACAATCACGCTCGTTTGTTTTCATCCATAGATACCCTTGTTTAAACGACCAACCTGCCTATTCAACGTTCTGAATGTAATCTGCAATCAATTTTATACAAAATATGATTATCTATAACCCTAGCTGATGTTCTGTTCATGTCGAAAAAGGTAAAAATTAAATGGAAACTCACAGGCATGGTGTTGGATTTTTTAGGTCCTTGTGGAAAGAGAACGATGTCACGTGATCATTTTCCCAGCACTATTTATCGCTGGTGTTCGTACCCATTGTGGCATATACGTTGAGGCATGGAACCAGCGTTGTGCTAAAGAAAACGCGTGGTGGCGCTACAGCACTGTGTTGGAGGTGTAAATCACTATACAACTTGTGCCAATATTAATAGACTGATTGCGCGATCTACGTCACGTGACCCCTGTTGGGTTAAAAATGTAAACACACACGTAATCCTCCACAGGAAAGGGTGGTACGGTACACGATGATTAATGCATTTAGTCAATTCGATTGGGGCTTTTTTTGCTCTAAATCTGTCACAGATATTCCAGAGTTTGTACCAGAGACCTTCAAGTGGCTGAATAAATTCCAGCAAGTCTTGAAAATTGTAACAGTACCGTATAAATGTGCACGATGTGTACAGCGCACGACGGAACATTAGGCAAGACGACCGCGATCACACCACACACTTTTCAACACAAAATTTCACAGTTTTGAAGCTGAAATCCTCCAAAGAAATTGCTTTCCAAAAACTATGTGATTCCTTTGCCTATTTGAAATTCTGCAAGGCTAGGTATTAATGCTCACTTTTCCAACGTTGTTTATCCTTTTTACAGTGATTTAGGCCAACATTACAAACAAAATAACAGACGGTAGCTACATAATAGTCGCCCAACGCCGGTAGTGTATGGCTTAAAAAATCTTTTCAGAAGAATTCTGTTTGAATTATGAAACAGAGATATGATTTAAATTATTGCCACACCATACTACTTTAAATAAAGGGGCTGATTAACTAATTCATCGCTTAACGAAAGTATAATCGACTGTTTTCGAACTCACTCTGTGTCACGGCCTATCTCTTTACACGTATTTTTTTCACCACCTGTATGACGTCATACCCGATAGGGGTCACGTGACCTCATGTAAACATTGTCACGCAACGGTCTATTATCACTCCCAATCAAGGGTCAACGTCTTAATGAAAAAGAAAGAAGCGATTCTTTTTTCGTTACAAAAGCCTGTCAATGATGCCCTCTACTTCGGGTAAGGAGGTGCTTAGAGCGTGAAAGAATGAAGCACCAAATGGAGGTTGTTGGCGGTGGGGGTGGGGTGGGGTGGGATGGATCGAATCACCCACTTTGCAATCCTACCATGGAAGGTGTTGATCTCGATATCAGTACTATACTTTCATAAAAAAATACTATAAGATGTGTGATTATTGCCAATATGTACAATTTGGAGGGGGCATTGACGGGTCGGGAGAGCTACAGGGCTGTAGCCCCCCCCCCCCCCCAAAAAAAAAAAAAAAAAAAAAAAATCGTTAAAAAATACACATAAAAAAGTGAAAAAACGAGAAAGAGAAGGGGAGAGGAGAACAGAATCAGATATAAACAGTAAGAGTAAACCAATCCAATGGAATTTTCATTTTACTAACAAAAAGTTTGCTCAAAATCGATCGGAAAGTGTTTCAATTGTCTCAGATTTCACCAAAGAGCATCTGGAATCAAAACAATTTTCTTCTGTCTTGTTTTGGGTTATTATTATTATTATTAGACAAAGACTGAACAAAACAATAAAAGCAGAGGAAATAACAGCAAGTTTTAAGATAAATGGAGCGTAAATAATAAGTAAATAACTAAATAAATAACTAAAAAAATAAATAAATAAACAACTAAATAAATAAATAAATACAAACATACATAAATAAAAAAATCGAGTGGGTTCCCTTCCCACAGACGGTGAAGGGCCTACATTGTCTATGTTTTAAAATGAACAAGAACATGAAAGCATTGACAGTTCTACGGAAGCGTATTAATTTTACAACATGACAGAAACAAATTCCCGGATTACTATTTCGCCCAGTATATTTACCATTTCTCCCGGGGCGATGTATACTAGTTCGCCGGGCGAAATAGTAATACGGTATTTCTTTCTGTCGTGTCCTAAATACGCTTCCGTACTATTCCCATCTTTCTAAAATAAACAAATACAGAATCCCGAACTGATCACCAATACCGCTCCCCCCCCCCAACCCTTAAAAACAAAAACCACTGGCTGGATAGACTGAACAATCTCTTAGTCTTAGGCGATACTGATGAAGTAAACATGGGAGTGGCCTAATTATGTGGTCCTGACCCCACCGTGAACAAATTACGCGGTTGCCAAAGAGGAACTCGCAAATACGAAGTTTCCTCGATTGTATTGTCAAGGAAATTATCATTGCATTTTGCATGTCCGCATAATAGAGTGGATCTCATTGTTTCACTATTAGGGCGGGTTGCGACATCTAGCAAATTGGAGCACCATAGAACTTCCACACTGACTCTCGTTTGTCCTTTGAGTCTGCTTGGCACAAATAATTCAGACCTGAGGGCTAGTGGGTGAGCTTGTACGGTCAGTTAGGCATGTGTACGATGTCACGACAGCGACCTTGCGACACTACGGCAACGACGACTGCACGAGAATTTTAGTACTGCGAAAAATGTGGGCATAGGAAATAAAAGTCATCATAGCAACGGTCCTCAAGTTTTGCACGTGCTGACGAAGTAAACGTCGACATCTTAAATCTCAGATGCTGTGTTGTGTTCTTTCCCCTTTCTCCATATCCTAAGTTTGTGTAGTTGGTGGCCTACATTTCCAAACCCAAACTACCCCCCAGATTCCTGGTGGAAATAAGTCTAATTGGTCATGTTGCCATAAGATTTACAAGCTTCTCTGTTCATCGTTCAAGATTCGAAGGGACAACCAGTGAAAGTGGAGCTGACTAGAGGAAGGTCTGTCTTTTAAAAAAACTACCTAAAACAAGATTGCGCCGTCGAAATCAGAGTCTCTGTGATCTTTGCACTCGGGCAAGTTGTGAACAGCCAGAACCTTAAGAAAAAACAGAAGCTCTTTAAATTAAACCCATCAAGGGAAATCAGTTATTGCTCGACTTGACGCAAATCCTGTGTACGGTTCGTTGCTTTTTTGTCACTGATTGCCTTGTTTTGTGTGGATATGCTGCAGTGGTCATCAACAACCCAGTACACCGGGCTCATGCCAGCCACTGCGGCCGTGGCTGCCCGGCGTCAAGCACCAGCACCCCCCACCTCATACACACCCGAGCATGGCGTGACAAGCCTTGCCGTGTCCACCAGAGGGTATGAACATTTGTACAAGATTCTGTTTATTGGTGATTCTGGTGTTGGAAAGACGTCTGTGATTTGGCGGTTCTCTGACGATACTTTTAATGGAGCCTTCATTCATACAATTGGTAAGTAACAGCATAGGCCTTGTGGAGGGAATCCCGCGCTTCACTGTTATAAACCAAAGTGTTAAGTGTGAGTCGTGTATTATAGGCATCGTTTGTTTTGAGGATTTTCTAATCTAAGGAGAAGGGGAACGTGACCCCATATATCTTGCAGAGTGGAAAGTGGCAACATCAGATTGGCTTTTAAACAAAAACATAATGTTGATGTACAAGCCCTGAATTATTGCGGGTGAATAACAAATATTTGGTGCGCACAACTGATCCCATACTCTAACCTCAGCCCCACTCCACCATATCCCTCCATTCGCCCTCGTCGTCCAAACAATACTGTGTCCTTTAGCCTTCTCGGATTACGTTGGTGAAAAACAAGGAAAAAGTAAACCAGAGAAAAAATATAGGGCAAACAATCCTATAGTGATTTATTGTAGCACCGTTATAGCGGCATTGGTGTCAGGTCCACATTTGGACCGTCGAGGTGAGACTGTCGACTTGGAGTTCGAACACATACTTCTGCATTAAGAGTAATATAGGAGTTCATGAAGTCAATTCTATAATTGAATGATCATATGAGTATGACAATAATCGCGCTTTTCCGTCTACTCGTGTCTACCTAAAGACAGACAACCTTGACACCGCCGTCCACAGTGACATCAGCCGATCATTGACGTCATTGCGTCACATGTTCTTGACAAAAGATTGACATGAGTATATGATTCATATTCATACTGAAAGCCAACAGATTTCAATAATAAAAACACTCACAAAGACGTCATAAATGGAGAACAGAAGTTGAACCAAGAAAGTCACGTTGCCATTTCACAGCGAGTCTGTGACGTCACCGTTTGTTTTAGCGAATCGCAAGCAGCAGTTTAGCAGACACACGCACATGGTTGGCCGTTATAAAGGTGCTAAAAAGCAATTGCCGCTCAGCAAAATTGTCTAAGCTTAACAGTTTGCCAAAATGTGACTCCGATGTCATTCTTTATGTTTGTTTTATTTTATTTTAAGTCACATAATAATTTACAGTCAATCTAAAATGCAAATCTTTGCTCACTCAACATGGCGGATCCGAGTGTCTAGCATGCCCACGTGGACTTGAAATTTCTGAGATGGCGTAAATAATATTTCTTTAACGTTAATATAGCATTAAGGATCAATGTTGTTAAAAAAAAATAATGTTAAATAAAATCAAATGATGGCACGGTAGTAGATGTAACCCGGGAGAGTAAATTAAACTTTGCACCCACACACGAGAGTCACGGCGACCACCTGCTAAAATGGCGTACTACTCGACTCGGATTGATTATTGCTTTAAAATTGTCCTTATTGGTGATTCGAGTGTTGGGAAGACATGCGTGCTTTGCAGGTTTGCTGATAAAGTGTTTAGAGCATCATTTATTTCCACAGTAGGTAAGAATTTCGCATCATCTGTATGTGAACCATTCAAAATTCAAAAGTGTCCATAACAATAACAAATGATGAGTATCCATAGAGCCTTATTAAATGAACACATAGCCTGGAACCAGACTAAATTTAGATTGCCTTGCTTTTAATACAACTATATGTATCTACAAACCATGTTACTTGTGACATCACATGTTTACAAAAGAGCCACATGGACTGGACTTCTTGCAGGCAAGATTTGTATACAGCTCAAGCGTAGAAAATATTAAATCTTATATTTTATGGAGATTGCACTTTCTGATTTTTATCAACTGTTGATGAGAAGAAAGGGGGCACGCCTCAGCTGTTACTTTTTTCTTAATCGTGATTTACGTGGAAATTATAACACAAAATGTCACATTTCCCATATGACAGTGCAGTATCATGCAGTATATGCCAAAAAGGCCCTGGAACCTTCAAGGTCACACATCCAATTGAACGTAAATTAATTTACATGGTGTTCACTCAAATGTTAGTTTCTAAATAAATTATGTATCTGAACCAAATTTCACCAAAGTTTTGAGGTGGTTTGGGCACACACCCCTCTCTACAAGAAATAATAAAACGATGAAGTTACTGAGCCCATTCAGGAAGGAAGTTGGAACTTAGAAGCTCCTCATTATAAAGACCCCGTTGCTTAACAGGCAGTATGCTCCAGTAAGACTAAAGCGACTGGGACTTGCTGCAATCCCAGCCTGACCCAATTAATTTTATCCGGGCGATGAACAATTTTGATTGTTGTTTTTTTGCACGGTTTCCTTTTTACATGTTGTCATGTTCTTTTACCACAATGACACCAGCTGAACTGTAGTTCCTTACATGAAGAAACAATTCAAATGAACATCATCATTCTATTACAAATAAAACACTTATTGTTTACCGTTTGTAAAAACAGCATAATAAAATTTTACCCCAAAATAAATCGAACTTCCCTTTAATATTCAACCACAGTGCATTATATTGCCGCCGTTATCACAATGGACTTTCAACAAAAATTGAGCAGTGAACTAGAACGTAAATAACACTTTGTACCAAATATAATGTGTAACTGGACTGTCACAAAGAAAGATGGCGAAGGTTTTAGAAAAGCCAGTTTATGACATGCACATCAAGCTTCTATTAGTCGGGGAATCGAACGTTGGAAAGACTAGCTTGCTGTTGAGGTTTACGGAGGAGGGTTTTCGACTCAACCTGTTACCAACATTAGGTAAGACTGCTTAAAAGTAATGAACTTAATGGAAAGGGGTGACTGTTGAGGGCGCACTGCTGATCATTGTTGGCCATTCACGACACACTGCCCAACCATTGGCCATGACACCCAATGAACAGCGGATACCCCGCCTGCAGCCTTGATCTCTATATTATACGATCATGAAATCGGGAGGTATAGGATCGTAATTGTGGTGTCCTGAGCTCGTTTAGCATTGAAACATCCATAGAGCAGGGACCGTTATGCTTTATACAAGTTGTTGGTCCTCTCTTGCGTGTTGTTGTTCACTTATGGAAAATAGGCCCTATTTTCCATGTGACTCAGTGAAAAATAACACGTAAAGCCCCAGGTAAACTGAATGTAAATGCTTCCATTCTTTGTACAAATCAAAAGATATGTAATAAAACCAACTTGTGAAAATTTCGGCTCATTTCATTGTTTCATTTGCGAGAAAACGGTAAAATTGTAATTTTAATGTATAACTTTTTATGTAAAGGCCGAAATGAATTTCCCGTTTGGGATAATAAAGTTGAATTGAATTGAACTGAATGCATTCAGCATTTTTCCACGCATTCCTACAGGCAGAGTTTTCGTCTCACTGAGACAAAAACTATTTTTGGATCTTATTTTATTTATTATTTAAAAACAATTACACTTCAGGCAGAAATAATTTGAGGAAAGTTTTCTACCATCAGTATCTTTATACCATGTAAGGTATATGAAAATCTGTGACGATTGTTTTTCTTACCAATGGTTAAGACGGGACCAATTGCCAACCTGCCACACCTCATAAAAAATTCAGAATTGGGGTTTTTGTTGGAAATCCTGTAAGATTCAAACGGGATTTGCAGAAGCACTGATTCTTCGAGTAATCTTTGGTAAATACTCCACAAATATGCCCATAAAAGCTTACTTGGTAAGAGGCACTGGAGAGCTGTTGATAGTATAAAATACTATGAGAAACGATTCCCCTTGAAATAATGTGGTTTTCGAGAAAGACATAGTTTTCTGCCCTCAAATTTGAATCTGACAAATGATTCAAGTATGAATCATTTTCACGTAATGAAAAACACACAGTTTCAGCATTTTTTAATGGAAAATAACCGCTCCAGATTTTCGCCGATATCTCAAAAACGCTACCATCTTTTGAAACCAAATTTTCACAGGTTGGTTTTATGGTTTAGATGTACAAATAGGATTGAAACCAACGTCCGGTTCCAAATGAAAAAGGTATCCCTTGCCTTTAATAAATCGAATACTTTGAACATTTCGAAATACAATGAAAGACTTGAACTTCTGGCTTGCTTGGGGAATACCTAAGAAGGGATGACGTAACCGGAAGTAACAATAAATTATTCAAATAAGGGTGTTTCCCAGATTATAAGTTGGTATCCAGCGTCATGCGTCTGTAGCCTGTATACGCTATTATTACAACGTGTAATAATGTTACAGTATACGGAAATACGACGAGGCGGGGACAAGACTTAATCTCACCCGCGGTAGCTCAACAAATTACCGGGTACCAGTAGCCTAACGACTACGCATTCCCATTAGTCAATGTACTCCTTGTTAGACATGTAAGAAACATGGCTAAAACCTACGATTTCCTGTTCAAGTTACTATTAATTGGTGATTCTGGCGTTGGAAAAACCTGCGTACTCTTCAGATTTTCAGAGGATGCTTTTAATTCAACTTTCATTTCTACAATAGGTAAGGATCCTGTAATTTGTAAACTGTCTGTTGAAACTAAAACTGTGGACAGAATCGTTTTGTCGTGCTGTAGTGTTGGTTCCGCTCCATTGAACATACAGCCTTAAAAACTCAATGAGTTGGACAACTCGACCAATGTCATACACTCGTGACAACCTGTGTACAACTTTGGCAATCAAAAATCGCATTCGTAATACTAATACATTTACAAGTTATAACATGCACAGACTAATAGCAGTGGAAGACATTATTTTTAAGAAATTCAGCCTGCAACTTTTCATCGAAATAAATAAAAAAAAAAAAAATTAATTACATTTTAAAAACTGATTTTACTGATTTTGTTATGATGAATAATTAAATTATATCAATTAAAGCAAAGCTAAAGGCTTTAGCGAAGGCCTTATGCAAAATGCAATTATTTACTTAAACTTAACTAGCCCCATACATTGTGCCAATACGCTGGACTCCCTCCGCTTCTTGGCCCAACGAACCCTGTCCTCTAAAACCAGACATTAACTTTCAAATCGAGACTTACTTTTTTGGGCAAATTTATCCCTCAATGATCGGTTGACCGTTGCTGTCAGACATGTCAGACTCACAGGCAGAGTCTGGAGAAGATTTCCGCACGATCCCCCGTGCGATAAATCCTAGGCTTTTGCTGGAATTTTATGTCAAATCTCGGTGATATAAGCCCATGTCAACAACGGCGGAGGAGCCGTGATGGTTGCTGTTCAGCGCGCGGGTTGTATTCCTGCACTAGTCTTTTTCGTGTCGCAATGTGTGTGTATTCGTTCGTCGTGCCGTCGTCCGTAGCCGAACGCTAACACTACAGACAATGTAAACGCCGCAAGAAGACTGCTGGAATAAAGACTAGTGCAGGAATACGACCCGCGCTGAGCAGCAACCATCACGGGGGATCGTGCGGAAATCTTCTCCAGACTCTGCCTGTGAGTCTGACATGTCTGACAGCAACAGCCGACCGATCATTGAGGGATAAATTTGCCCAAAAAAGTAAGTCTCGATTTGAAAGTTGATGTCTGGTTTTAGAGGACAGGGTTCGTTGGGCCAAGAAGCAGAGGGAGTCCAGCGTATTGGCACATTGTATGGGGCTAAAACTTAACATGCTTTTTAACCCTTAAATGTTAATATTGATAATTTAATAATATAGGACAATATTTTTGTTAATTTAGACGAATGTGGTAATTTGAAATAAAGGAAAAACACATTCTAGTATAACGCTCTAGTATGTTTTTTTATGTATGTCAGTGACATTCACGAAACAGTAACACTAACAAACTAACACTAGCACTAACGACACTGCAACACTAACACCAGTAACATTAACAATACACAAAACTACAAGGTACATATTGTACTGTAGTGTAAATTATTAATTCTATTATCACTTTACAGAATTGATACACATATATCACATTGTACAGAATTGTTTTATTGCACATCTCAGCCTAATGTCATGGGTCTGCTAACCAGGGAATTCTGCGCTTACGACGTCCTACCATTACCCAAAGAAGCACACGTTTTACAGGGCGCCATAAGCGCAGAATATTTTGGTAACCAGCGCCATGAAATTGGGCCCTTATCACGCTTGTCAGCATGTAGGAAAAGAAAAAAGCACAATACGTTTGAGTTGACTTGGTATAGTCAGTACAGATAGTTTTGTTCCAGTCCATTTTGCTGTAAACTCCAGGAAGTTTATTTAGTACATAAATGGCTGTTATTTTTTACATAGGTAGAATATCCTGTTATTTGAGTGGTTGTCCACGCCCAATTCATGTCATGTTATCAAATTACAGTTAGGCCCAGGTTCTTTTCTGCTTTTCCAATATATTCTGACACTGCTGGAAATGGCGAGTGATTCAGACTCACTCTTGGTAAACTCACTGCAAAGAAACAAACCTTTATTTGTATTTTCAGTATTTATATATATAGTATTCTATAAATTGTGAGTAACCAAGGGTGACAGGTCTTTTAATTTTTACCTTCCTGTACCAATAATGCTTATTTTACTCTTGGCTAAAATTGTCTCATTGTTATTTTAGTCACTGAAGACTTGTAAGACATTTTTAGCCCAGTAAAACTTTTGTCTTCTAAGCCCAGTTGTCAAGTAAATTGCATTTTTAAAAGATATTTTATGTAAAAAAACAACAACAACAACAACAATAAACATCTCAAAACAGTGCAAGTTCAAAAATACATACAGTTGTTGTTGCAGGGAAATGAAAAAGTGAAGCTAAAAAGGGCACCACACTTAGTACCACTGGCTTTAAGATGTTGCCAATTTCCTTTAACCCTAACAGTCCCTATTCTATCAAACTCTAATAGCAGGTTTTGTTGGACTGTGTTGGACCATAGGGTGTTGGAATTTGTTAGAGTGGGGAAGGATCCTAGTAAATCACTCTGGGGAGTTAGGTTAACATCCAGGGCCACTTAACCCTCACAACTTGCAGATTGTGCACACTGTATGAAGCCTATATAAACTCAACCAATACACAGTGGTGACTCACTGTCTTCTTTTCCCCTTGTTCCGGATCATCGTTTCCCCTTTAAAATGTCACCCTACACTAAAAAATTTCTCCTAGCTTTTATTTGACCTCTCTTTTCCCTCTATGAGGAAAAAAGTAGCAGGTTCAAAGCAAACATCAGGATGTTTGGCTGGTAATACAACATGGGTGACTGATAATGCTAGTTGAACATTGACCATAGAATCAATGGAAAGCAACCATCTCTATTTTTAAAGCCAAACTATAGGATTTGTAATTAGCTAATTATCAAGAAGAAAAAAATGGTGGGAAAGAGGAAAACTAGAGGATGGGATGGAATTTACTCTTCAAAAAATAAAATCATGTACTTTTCCTTTGAAAAGTTCCCCTTAAAAAGGGGAAACCATTTCCTGTTGTGCAATGGATACAAGAGTATGCATCATACATTCCAAATTTAAGTCAGGAACTTTTTTAGGGTTTTTAATGTTGAGCAGTGAAATTGTTTAACTGTCAAAGAACAGAGTTGCTTTGAAGTTAATGCAGTTTTTGTGTAATCATTTTAGCGACACTTGCTTTAAAACTTTTTGACACCCACTTTTTTTTTATTATAAGACATTTTCGAGGCGTTAATACAACTGGCATGTATGTAGTTTCCATACAAGTAGTCTTGAATTATAACGGTATGTAACAAAAGATGAAATTATTTAAAATTTCTAAATCGATTTAAAAGTCATTTCTTGTAAACAAAGAGACCAGCAGTCAATTTCAAGAAGCGCATAGATCAATCTTAAGATGAGTAAATGTATGAATCAATCTTAATTGCTAAGGTAAGTGTGATGTCACAATACAAATCACTTTGCATCTTAAAGTTAGGATGATTCCTAAGTTTGGAAGAGTTTGGTGAAATCGACTGCAGGACTTGATTTCACAAAGAGCTAACATCTTAACTTTTAGTGCCAATTAATCTGAACTGCTACAAGTGTGGTGTCACAATACAAATCACTATGGCGATATTGACAACTCATCTTAAGATGAATCTTAGTGCTTTATGCCCTGGGGCCAATTTTACAAAAAGTCAAGATTGATCTTAACTGTGTATAAATATTAATTAATGCCAAGCAAAGTGTGATGTCTCAATACGTATCGCTATGGCAATATTAACAACTCTATCTTAAGATGAATCTTAGTGCTTTGTGAAATCTAGACAAGGACCCAATGTCATGCAGCATTTAAGTAAAGAGTAGTGCTTCCCTTTCTTTTTTCTTCATCCAATGCAGGTATAGACTTCAAAATCAGAACAATAGATTTAGATGGCAAGAAGATTAAACTGCAAATATGGTGAGTACATGCATTGATGACACCGCTCATTTCCTTCATAAAAAGTTGAATCCTTTAGTTAAATGTCATAAATTTGTTTTTATTTGTGCAATATAAAAGAACTAAAAATCAATCGGTGAAAGTTAATTAGAATTGTATTGAAAGTAATCATACAACAGGCCAGATACTTAACAGAGGCTGTGGAGGCAATTGCCTCCGTTGCCCCTGGTCATTGCCTTGGTGCCCTTGAAATATTTCAATAGAAATTTACGATTTCCTCATAGAGGTGCCCTTTGTCAAGAAGAAAATGCCCTGGTGCCCTTGCCCTTTCAAGAACCAAGCAATCAGGCCTGATAAAATGATGATGAAAATAAATAAGAAGATCCCAAATCCCCCCCCCCCAAAAAAAAGAAACCTCAAATTGATAAAGTTGTGACCATTTATTCCTGCAGGGACACAGCCGGCCAGGAGAGATTCCGGACTATCACCACTGCCTACTACAGAGGGGCAATGGTAAGACAATTCCTACCCTACCAGTCCCCCAGGCAATCTTCAAGGAGGCAATTGACCCCCTTGCACGCACGTCACACACGGTGACTGTGCCACGCTCACCATTTTGGAAGTCAATAGGTATACGTGTAAACGCTGCATCGCCCAAAATGCACACTGCACTGTATAACACACAGTGACATTGACTTCCAAAATGGCGCAACTAAAATTATTGTGATGGTGACGTCAGGTGAATTGGGTCAATACATTCACATTTCAATCTTCACATCATTTTCCTAGGTGTTGTAAGACACTGTATGAAAACTGTTCCTTGTGTCACTGAAGAGTTTCTTTTGCATGCTATACAGTTGGTTGCCTCCAAGTTGCCTGTAAATATTGCCCCATGTAACAAGGCCTTAACACCCCCACATTCACGTGAATATGCCCAAAAATCACTGCCTTCAAAGCTCATCTTTTAAGGATGTTAGCTGGCAATAGGTTCACGTGGTAAATCCAACATCCTCTGAAATACACACATGCATGAAATACACACATGAAATACACACATCAAAGTTGCGTTAAAAAATTTACCGGTAATGTCTGCTTCCAGCTAGCATCCCAAAGTCCCCCATTGATCTTTATATTATTGTTAATAATAACGCACCAACCATACATGTAACTTCCGGGTATCTGATGTGTGCTTTTGAAGGTGGTACCTGGACCCAATTTCTTGTTGCTACTTATTGCGGAATTCTTCACTTACTACCCTTAGAATCACATTGCGCTGTAAGCGCAGAATGCCGTGGTAAGCAGAGCCATGAAACTGGAACCAGATGAACTGGGCCCAATTTCATAGAGCTGCTTAACGGCCGATTTTGTGCTTACTATGCGATTTTCCATTTCATAGCGCTGCCAACCCTAGCACATGAAAAAGGCATGCTAACCTTCTGGCGCTTACTGTAGGAAAACGAACTACGTTAACAATGCAAATCCATGATGAATGCGCAAGCTGGCCACCCAATTTTCTTGCTAACCTGTGAAATACACTTACGCTTAAGCAAATTTGTCTGCTATAGTTAGCACAAAAATGTGCTTACTGTTAAGCAGCGCTATGAAATTGGTCCCTGGTTACAGTGTACTGGCAGACAACTTCATGATCAATTCCCAACGTTATAGGCTACACAATGTACTTTTAGATAAATTAGACATTCAACTTCCTGTAAGTCTAATCTTTGGTCGTTGTGATAACGTACGACATTAGTCATTCTAGTGGAATAGATGTAACTACTGTCTTTGAATCAAGATAAAGTACAGTACTCAAAGTGTTGACAAAACATCTGCTACTTTAATGCACTACTTGCTTCAGATCAAATTAAGGTACAACAAGAATGCTGGCAGAACAAAAGTTACTGGTATGAGTTATCTATGTAAATGGATGTAAATCAAAGCATATCCAACATTGACACCGCTTCTTGAGTGACTTATTGTCTTAAAAGATAAAGCACAGCATCTACAGCATTGTTAATTTTATGGAAAACTTCTCTTACTGTATGCTTACTCTCTTTGAATCAAGATAATGTGCAGTTTTGAAAATGTTAACAAAACGGCTGCTACTGCTTCAGTATGCTACTCTCTTTGAATCAAGATGAGACAAAGCTTTTAGAATCTTTTAAATACTTGTACTGGTGCAGACATGTACTTTAAGTTTCGTCTTTTTTATTCAAAGGAAGTTTTATTGATTAGGAGAGGATCCATTTCCCAACAAAGTGAACTCCGGGAAAGTTCATGTGAATGGTTGAATTTAATCATGTCTTTTCTTTCCAATCAGGGAATCATGCTGGTGTACGACATCACAAATCAGAAGTCCTTTGAAAATATCAGGAATTGGATAAGGAATATTGAGGAGGTATGTGGAAAATAAACACGATGCTTTCCCTCAGAGCATTATAAAGTCAAGATTGTTTTTAATCCAACTAAAGCTTAAAGGGGCTATGTCGTCATGATTATAGCAGGCCTGTGGCTGTGCGTGGAAAGATGAACTCTCAACCAGATACTGCACACACATATGCTTGTGGTCAAATCACAAACGGTGCCGTCTTTGTCAAACTTTGATGTGACCGCTGGCACCGTAGCAACCAGGTTATTCCATTTACTGCTATTATCATGACGACACAGCACCTTTAAGTTGTCCTATTTGGATGGTTAGTTTCAAAACATTTTTAACAGAAAATAATAAATCATATAAAAGTATGTCTTTTTTTTTCAATTCTCCACTAGCATGCCTCATCCGATGTAGAAAAGATGATCTTGGGGAACAAATGTGACATGGAAGACAGGAGGATGGTGACCAAGGATAAAGGAGAGCAGGTAAGGAATATCGATCAAGATATTAATCTTCAGGATCGGTGATGACATTGTTTCCTGAACACACGCTAACTCAAAAATCCAAGGGCATGTTTATTTTTAAATTCTGATTGACTGAAGACTCAATTAGTAAACTGGTCACGCTTTACATGGGATTAGGTTTACAACGATCAAATTCCAGCAGGTTAATACCATAATGGTGTTGGATTTTGTTAGAGTTAGGAAGGATCCCACTTAATCACTTAAGGGTGTTAGGGTTGACCCACGTGTGTCAGGTCTGGATATTGACCTCGCCGATGGGTCTACCTCATTGTGAATACATTGAACCCTGTCTAAATGCATTAGTTCTCTTGATCCACTCATGATCAGACGCAAGACACCTGGTAATTGGTACATGATGCTGCATCAGCTCCGGGGATACAGGGCCCGGCCCCAAACTACGCTCTCATCATCCAACTATGCTCTCATCATCCAACTGGAAGGTGTTAGCTCTGATCCCTCTCTTAAAGACTGTAATGATGCCCAACATTCTGAGAAGTCTTATGTTCTCGTTTTTAAGCTTATCAGATAACATTCCAAATATTAGAACACGAAATGACAGACAAATAATCAAGTTAAAAACAACAAACGGAGATCTAAAAATTACCCCAAGAAATCGTGACATTTTGTAGGAATTGTAGCTTGTAGGACTGAAAAGCAATTTTTAAATAATGTTGACCTCTTTTTTTTTACTGTCAGCTTGCAATTGAATATGGCATCAAGTTCATGGAAACCAGTGCAAAGGCAAGCATCAATGTTGAAGAGGTAAGTTTAAAACTGGACAGACCAAATTGTTGTCCTGTAAAAAATCTGACTTTAAGTTGATCAAGTAATTGCAGTGACATGAAGTGACAAGAAGGTAAACTGTGTGCAACAGTGGTGGAACAGCACCCTCTATTGTTGATGTTTAGATGTTGTTTAGCTGGTTCCTGGTTGATCTTGCATGTCATAATACTGACGTACACACTCATGTGTGGAGTACCAGTCTGGTGGTTATGCCTCATTGCATGTGTATTTGTCTAGCCAATGAAACCATTGGGTTTGTAAGCCCAGTGCCAGGCTTTATCCTTACACATATAAAGACAGGGGACCAGACTAATGTTGTAGTAGCCAATGAAAACAGTACTATGTGAAGGGTGGTATTTTCCATCACAGTCTTAATGCATTCTTTTATCCTACTACTGTATGTCACATTTTTTCAGCGAGTTGACTTACCATCTGAACACTTTAATAGGTTGTGTATGGTGGAAGAAATGTGCACAGAACTGTGAACATATGTGTGTATTTTGGTAGATGCATTCACCATATGATATATTGCAGGCTGGCATAGTGTGATCTATCATATAAAACCACAGTGGATGATATTGAATGGTCAGACAGTAGGAGGGTCGACTGTGTACTGTGTAGATGCAATAACCACTTGTAGGCTTACATAGTTTATCTATCATTCAAAACCATAGTGAGTGATGTTGAATGGTCAGGCAGTAGAAGGGTTGACTGTACTGCGTATACATTTACCATATATATTGCTGGCTGGCATAGTTTATATATCATTCAAAACTGCAGTGGATGATATTGAATGGTCAGATAGTAGGAGGGTTTAAGATAAAATACTATTTGTCTTATTTTTTTTTTGACAGGGTTTCGTCACTCTTGCAAGAGACATCAAAGCCAAAATGGACAGAAAACTAGTAAGCTATCCAATATTTGGACTAATTTTATTGTTATTATTTTTATTTACTGTATTCAATTCAATTCATTTCATCTATTGTCCATTTAAAAAAGTATAAAAATGGAAAATTTACATCTCTTAAAAATTGATGAAAGCTCCAAAACAGAATACTAAATTATTAAAAACTAACAACTTTACAACAACAAAAACATATCAAGAATAACCAATGACTGAACCCTTGCCCTAAGACAGCTTCAATGTTTCTTGTCAAACTATCTGATTATGCCTGCATTGTCAAACTTCTTCTTTTCGTTCTTAAAGTTCCCAGACTTTTCAGTGACAGTTTCTTTTCTTTGTTTGTGCAGGACGCTGGCGGTGCTGCTAAGGGACCTGGGGGGGTTCAGGTTGGGGCAGGAACGACACAGAAGAAGAAAGAATGGAAGTTCTGTTCTCTGTTCTAATGTATATATACGATTAATTGATCATCTATTTACTATTGCCATGAACAATTATCTGGACTTAAGGACACAGCCGACAGCTGGTCTGGAACTTTTGTACAGGTTTTCTTTCTCTCGATCAGTCCATTAAAGAGAGGAGACGCTCGGAATGGATGTTGGATTTGCCAGTTAGAGAATGCTGCGCAAGCGGGGGACCTGTTGGATTCAACTGGTGTACTACAGGAGACAAACCTATGAGTGTTGTCACCAAGGATGGACTGCTGTGTCCCAATTTTATTTACGCATAGCTTTCATTTTTTGCCTCTGAAGATAAACCTGTTACATTTTTCAAGAAAACCTGTCTAATTTACTAATGGAAGATACTGTCAGGAAAAGGCCGTCTGATTGTAGATTGCTGTAAGGCCTTGTGAGTGCCATGTAAGGGGGTGGGGTACATGCATTTATTTCTACCACTCTTTGACAGTAGCCTCTAGTTACTTTTCCCACAATACATCAATAAACGTCAGACCAATTTTTGTTATTGATCAGAACTTGGTTCTATTCAAGACTATTGGATCACTTGACCTTTAGCTTCAACCATAAAACATGTAAAAAAAAAAACAATTCCACCAAGACCTTTTTTGTTTCCTATTTGAAGTTCCTCCGATACCATCTGAACATCTCATAAATTATTCATGAACAACACCTGTCCTGTTACTATTTGGTGATCCTAATTTTCAGTGTTTTACAAATTAAATCAGGGCTCAATTTCACAAAGAGCTAAGATTGATCTTCAGATATTTATCAATCTTAACTGCTGAGCAATGTGTGATGTCAAAATACAAATCACTATGGCAAAATTGCCAACTCGTAGTAAGATGAATATTCAAAGTTATTTGTGTTTTTACTGCGACACCGACGTGTGTTAAGCACTGTAAACTCAGTACTTTCCTTTTTCCTTTGAAAAAAAACTTACAGGTATATTTCCTGGATGGGATTCGAACCTAAGACCTCTGCCATTTAACATTTTTTTTCCACAGGACTCGGAGGAAAGTACTGAGTATACAGTGCTTAACACACATCGGTGTATGGATGGGCAAAAAAACACAAATAATATTCTTATCCCCGATGCAAAAATTATCATCTAATATTCTCCTGCAAAAATTATCATCTAATATTCTTAAGTGTTTTGTGAAATCGAACCATGGGGCTCTTTCTTGTATATCCAACGGCAAAATAGAGGGATTCCATCAAGCTGTTAGTGTTATGGTTCTAAACTGGTAAAGTTATTTTAAATTTTAAAGGGAAACTACGACATTTGTTGCCATAGTCCTGTCTTATGACACATTCAGTGGTAAACACCCAATCTCATTCATGAGGAATCTTTTGGTCATCTTTTAAAATAAAACAGATACATCATTTTTACCATTGTTTGTTAAATCAAAGGTTTAACGTTACCAGCAGAATTGCAATGATTAAGTTAAATGATGTTTGCATCCAAAATCATAAGAACACTATTCTTACACATGTGTACAGTGATATGAAAATGACCTTAGACATCGAGAGGGGGATAAATCCAGCCGTGAAAAAAAGCCACAAAGAGCAATTGATGTATTGTTCCAAGCACACAATTTTTTTTTCTAGATCCTTATTGTTCATTGTTTAATTCCCGTCTCATTATTAATGTGACCCAAAGGAAAGGAATTAGTTTTTGAGACAATCCAGTAACCACCTAGCCCCTCATCAGTCACTAATCTTTTTTTTTAATTTGTCTTAACATCATTACTTCTTGTCATTGTTTTTCTACAAGCCTTCACTACAGGGTCCAATTTCATCTTGCTGTCAAGCAGAAACTTGTGCTTGGCATATTTTTCTGCTAAGCAAAAATTAGCAGGGAACCAGTTACAAAGAATATATACACATAATGATATTTTGGCTGGTAACCTGTTTCCGCTGAGAAATGTTTTTCTGTGCTTTAACAGTTTATGAAATTGGACCCAGGACAATTTGAGGACAGGGGTCCAAATGTATTTTGTAATAAGTAATAATTTAAAAATGTGGTTGGTGCAGTTTTTCCCTTTAATTATTATAAGTGCCTTTTTATACTTTACTAAAAGGCTTGATTGATAACAACTATTTACTTTTGTGAATCACATAGCACTGTATATTATAAGCATCTGTTTAGGATAAATGCGCTTATTTACTGCATAATTGCTTGGGACAGTATCAACCAACCGGGTGTTGATCTTTGTTTTTAAAGTGGTGGTGTCAACTAAGGCTATTTTAAGCATTCAAAGTAAATATAGTAAAGACCAGAGATCCTGAGATATTTGCAACAACTGACCCACAAAAGTCTGAGGTCAGTAGATTGGAGTTGTTAAGACTGAGCCTGCAGGGAACTAGTGATTGATTGAATGGGACCATCCCTTAACAAAAATGACGTCCAAGATGCCTCTTTTTGTCCTAATTCTCTCAAAGTGGTCATGGCAAATTCAAAAGTAATAATTAAATCAACCTACATCATTGTTTCAAATTATTACACATCGAGTCTTTTGCTTTGTTTTATTCATAAGAACCACCAGAATGTGACTTTTTTCCCGAGGATAAAGTTTCCATTTTGTTATCGGCATTTAAAGAGGGGAGAGCTTTTCCAATCAAATCCACCACTTAAGAGATGAAAATATCGCTCCTGCTCAAGCTTGAGAAAGTCACACATTCCAAAATCTTCATGTACAATTTAAAACAGATTCCCCAATTAACAAGTTCCATACGTTTGTTTGAAAGACGATTTTAATGAATGATCTTATATCAATCAAAAAAAACCTACCCTGTTGGTAAGTGATGATGTTTTGGATCTCAAATTTCAATGTAAACAAATGCTATACATACATGTACATGAAAATTTGTTGAACTGCACGTCCAGCCCCAAAACGTCATCGCTTTACCAACAGGATTCTTTTTAGTACATTTTTTATACCTGACCGACTGAACTTACTCAGATAAAGCTAATAAGCTAGTCTTGTTTACAAGCTGTTTTACGGTTAAGTCATCAATTTTGATTCTGATTAGTACAATCATAATGAGTGCTATTGTTAGTCTTCCATCAGCTTCTGGCGGTGATTACCCGTTTTTTGAAAATGAATTACAGGATTATTTAACTTTCTTTCGTAACAGGTATTGAGTTATTAAAATCAATCAAGTTTTGGACGTCTTTTATGCCACATCTGACCGTGATGGTTGGAAACTATTTGGAGCTCTCTGTGCAACAGAGAAGAGTTTTTTAAATTGTGTTTTTACCTTGCACAGTTAAGCCAACTTGTCATTAAGGATCAAGCACCTCTGAAAACAAATCTAACACATTTTGGGGAGTCAACTGTGCTCAGATTGAACACTGCATTTACTAACACTGCGTTTTATTTTTCATATGCCAGTTCACAACTCTGAACAATTTTTGTAAAATATATTTATATCAATTTTACTTTGTAATGAGTTTATATTTTCAACTTGCAATTTGGATATGTAAGCATTTTGCCTTGTGTCATGCCTGCCATGGTATTTAGGGTTAGTGTTTTGTAGCAGTCTACATATTTATGGCTTTGTATTATGGAGGTTTGATAGCAGTGTTGGTTTGAGTTTCACTCACAGGTACCTCGGTCATGCTGCAGCCATTTTGTTTTTTATCAATACAGTTCAATTTCACCAAATTGAGGCTGGAAGGGGAAAAAAAAGTATGGTCGTTTCTTTTCAACTGAGGAAATGTGTTTGTTATTGATCAAGTAGACTGGAAACAAGACATAGTTACCTGCAGCATGATAGAAGTTCAGTGAGTTATCTCACAATCTTGTAGAGTCATTTATAAGACATGGTTCAAACTAGAGCCATTTTGGTCTCGCCAGCATTTTCACTAGCTTTGTTAAAACCCTCCTACTGTCTGACCATTCAATATCATCCACTGTGATGAATGACAGTTACACTATGCCAGCCTGCAGTTTGATATCGTGTGGTGAATGCATCGACACAATACACAGTCAACCCTCTTACCGTCTGACCACTCAATATCATCCAGTGTGGTTTTGAATGATAAAATCTACATCAGCCTGCTGTATGTTTGGTGAATGAATCACTTGTACACAGTTAGTCCTGTGCATAGTTGTGCCACCCTACGCACCCAGACAGTTGAATGCTTTCAAATGGTTGGTCAACTCACTGAAAAACATTACAGACAGTAGGAGGGTTGATAAATTAAATCTTACTAAGAGATTTTGCCTACAAGTTGCCTACAAGTTGTTCTGCAAACTGAAACCATTCTAATATTGAAGTCTACTTCTTAAAAAAAAAGCAAAATAGAGAATGTAAGATCAAAACTACAGAAGTCCAGCGACTTTCTTTTATAATTGGATAGCTGTTGTTATGGACATGTACTTATGACCCCTGTTTTGTTACATTTTGAAATCGGGATTATTTTTTTTCAAAAATCAAAAAATGTAAGTATAGATATGAAAACTAGTCTACAAACCAAATTTAAAGCTGAGCTTGTGTCCGGAATTTGAATTAATTTCAGTATGTGCCTGAATTTTTTATTCTTTCGGGGTGGGGGGGGGGGGGGGGTTCAAAGCATTTTTACCTGGGATGACATTTTGTTTCTCGCATGGACAGTTTTTTTCTCTATAAATTGCAGTTTCGGACTTTTTCTTTCCATCTTGGATCAATAATTTGGCTATGGTCTAGTTGATGGAAGGTTTTAATATAAACAATTGTAAAATATCAATGTGTTTTGCAAAAGAGGGCCAGTCTTTATGTGGTCTCGATGTAAAACAAAACTGCCTTTTAAGTAATGCACATGTATGCAGGTGTATGTTGGTGGAAACCTGGTTTTAGCAAAGTTACTGTGGACTTGATTTGAGACTGAAAGTACATTTGCTTGTAAAGTGAGCTGATCAAAATAGCCGTAAAAACTGTGTGGCTCGTATTTCTACGGTTGCAACCCTCAACGATACTAACAGAGGGAAAATGGTATTTCAGGTAGCACCAGTGGCGTAACCAGATATTTTCATTCGGAGGGGAAAGCGGGGACAAAGACATATTTTTAGGGGGCTTTTTAATGTATCAAACCATTTGTTTGTGTATTTTTTTGATCTCATTTGGCCCCGCCCCCTCTGGTTACTCAACTGGGCAGCACTGTCAAGCTCATATCCAACCAAATAACTGCATTTTCAGCCTTGATGCTAAGTCTAACTTTCTGCTTGTGAATAGCTCAATCTGTCCAAGTTATAATGTAGTAGGTGGGAATAATGCTTGACTTTGAGCCTTATTCATCTGATGACACTCATTAGGATTTGTCATCATGGTAAGTTGGTTTGGGATGAAAGCATGTCACCACAATGTAGAATCCTACAGTTGATTGTTGTTGCTAACTGTCTTGAAAAGTCTAGAATAATTGATTGCCATCTTAGACCAGAGTAATTCTGTCTACCCTCAGAAATGGTTTGTTTTGGTCTACATACATGCAAGTGAACATTCGTTACACTGTACTTCGGCTGCAAAACGTCATCAGGTACCAACAGGATAATGTGAATTTATACATTAATCCAAGCAGCTCGTTCATGGTGGTTTACACCACCGCAAACAGCTATGGCCTCCGCACACGCACGTAATGCGACAATAGCGCGTCAACCGTGCATATGTACCAATCAGCATGGAGGATTCACAGTGAGTGTGCATCGACGCGCACGTGCGGCGACCAGACAGCTTCGTTGGTGTAAGCATTCATGAACGAGTTGCTTGGATGCGTCTATACACAAGATGGCTACGAGTCTATACATGGTTTTTGTCAAACGAACGTCCTTGTACCCAATTGACAACCTCTAAATGAGGATAACAATAGACCTGTATCAGAAATTCTCATGTATGTACCACACCGGGGTCCAATTTCATGGCTCTGCGAAAAGGGTTATGCCAAGTGTGTCCGCTAAAAAAGTGAAAAAAGCTTAGTAACAGGAATCATGCATAGTCACAAGTAAAAGTTCCTTGCAAACATTAAGCGTGGACCTTGTGCTACCCTAAGTGCAAATTGTTCTCGTGAAATTAGGCCCTGGATCTCTTCCGAGCTACTCTTTTTCCACTTTTTGTTTTACAAATGTTTTGAATAATGTGTAAACTGCAACATGGCTGCCTGGGGAGAATCGCTTTAGCTGCCATTACTAATTCAGATTAGCTTAAAGTCAATATTAACCTTTTACTTGTATATGAAATATAGTATTCCACTGTAAATGTTAAATCAAATTTTCTTCAGTCGGGGAAAAAACAATCTGGGGAAAAAAAATAAAAAAACACAAATTGTAGAATGATTGTAGCTGATATTAAATACTAGGGTAATGCAACAAACCAGGTTTACAGATTGAAGCTTCCAAAATAAAGCATTATACGAATAATCAAAAGGTTTCATAAACTAAAAAATAAATGTAAAGGGAAATCAGTCGTGTGTATGTGATTCTTTCATTGGTGCTCATAGGATCTGTCGGCCATACTACCCCAATTAGGATATATTTTTAATGCAGGGAAAATAAGACTACTGTAGTGGGGTTGAAGGCCTCTCCCAATGGGGACATTCTGTTTACCCTGATCGAGTTCCTCTTCTAAAATTGATCCCCAATCGAGATACCCAATCAGGCATAATTGGCGGTTTTTTCCGCTGTTGGTTTATTGACAGAGACAACTTTCTTAATGGATTGCAAGACAAGGTCTACCTGGGACTGGCAGCATTGGATGTTGATGTTGATGATAAAAGACTTCACTCCTTTGACTCGGCTCAACTCATTTAAATCATGATTCATTCCACAGCCAATAGCTAAATTAGTCATGTTTGAATAAAGCAAGCAAGTCTTGAGGTTTCACAACCGGCCAAATGTCTGTTGAAGAGTGTGCATAACATTGGTGAGATGGAAAATATAAAAGTTGAAAATTTACACGTAACTTACATGGTATAAAGATGGTCAAGTGGAAAAAAAATTTTGAAATATTTTTGCCTGAAATGAGTAAAACCTTTAGTTTTGATCTTGTAAGTCCAACATCCAATAAGATGAAAACAGTGACAGTTGTTTTACTATTTTCTCCTGAATCCGATGACTGAGTTTAAACTCTCACAGTTTTGTGATTTCAAGTATATGTTGGGTCACACATAAGTGTGGATACAAGTCTTCGACCATTACTGTTGGCCACAGGCTTTAACTCTGGCCAACATTGTTAATTGGTTACTAGGTTAACACTGCTGGGACTGGTTCCCAGTTGAGTGTTTTTTGCATAGCGAATAAAATGTGCTCAGCACGGATCTGTGCTTAGCTCATTGTATTTGCTATGCACAACAACAAAAATCAGCTGGGAACCAGTCCCAGCAGTGTTAACCAAATAACAGTTTGGCTGGTAAGCAAGATCTATACTTGGCCAATGTTTGTGCTTATTAGTTTTATGAAATTTTATCCTGTATGACAATAGAATACTCTGCCCACCACAATTAGAATACACCGCAATACAGTGGTGTAACTGGGGTGTGTGTGTGTGAGTTTGTTTAGGCATTCAAACCGAGGACTTACAACAAAAGAGGACAATAGGGTCCCAGATTGGAAAAGGTCCCCAGTTGGAAATCGTGTTCAAAACCAATGGGAGCTGTTGCTAAAAAGTTAAAGTACAAACAAAAGAGGGACAATAGGAGGTCCCCGATTGGAGGTAAATACACACTTGAGTGTGTGTGTGTGGGGTCATTTGATGTCCCCCCCCTATTTGAAATCGGGACTTCTGAGATTAAAAATTACCAGAGTAAAATGTTACATTTTGTAACGTTTGTTTTTACCTCCATGTCGGATTATCTCTAAAAAAAATAATTAACGGCATAGCAAGAGCCCTGAAAAAAGGTCTAGGAAAAGAACATTTCTAATTGACCAGAAGTGCCCCTCCTTGTAAAAATGGTGCCCCCCTAAAATATTACCCAAGTTTTGCCTTGTGAGCCACGTCTGCCCCCTATGCAGGATATTGTCTTCAGGAGTTTGCACACTACTCAACAGATAAAGATGCTTTACATGCAAACTAGTGCATCTGTATGGCATGGAATCAAAGATTTGAAGAAAAGAAACAAGACTTTGACGTCCAACACTGATGACAAAATAAGACTTGAAAATGGATATTAACGCCAAGCCGAAGAAAGACATTTACACAATCGGAGGCAAGACGGTATGATCTTGGTAGAGCCTACAGAATAATTTGATGTTCACTCCCACTAGTGGTGGTGCAATGCCAAGTAAAGCACAGCTCTCTTACAATTATTTTGCTGGAACTTAAAAATGCCTTTCAAAGAAACGTGCTAACTTACAAGGCTATGTGTATCTCAGTGGGAATCAATGAATAGTAAACGAGCTTATAAATCTCTACTGAAGTCTACAATCAATACCGACATATAAGTATATCACTACAGACACAACTAATTGAAAGATTTCTGATATGCAAGTTAGACTTGCTTTATTGATCGTAAATCATGACAAACAAAAACAGTAAATTGTGATCTCCCTAATCATCATTTACAAAATGTTGGGTTTTTATGTAAAATTAATTGATGAAATTGATTGGTAAGATCTCTCTAAGAACATTTAAGGGAGAGGGGGCTTGTCAAGTACAAAAGAATAAAGTTAAGTACCTTGAAATACATGGCTGTCTACTCATTGATTGAGCACACTGCCAAATCTGAGTTTTAAAACTACCGCCAATTTTAGTTTTTCTACAGAGACTGGTTTACCCAGGGGCGGATACAGGATTCTCCAAACGGGGGGGGGGTGTGAAATTTACCGATCAAGTTGCTGCTGCCCTTATAAAATGGAGTCACTGATTGGTCATGGTTGACATCGTTTTTACCCGCCTCTTATTGTTTGACATTACAGTGAACATTGTAGTATAATGTCGAAAGTTTGTTTCTCATTGCAAGTGGGCTGATATCTTCATTTTTTTTTTTTTCGGAAGTAAAAAAAGGGGATCTGCCCCTGTTACCTGTCGTCAGTGATGTGTATGTAATAAATTGCAAAACAAACATCGTCAGTTAACCACACAATGACCAACCTGGGTATGATCAAACTTATTTAAATTTCACTGCAATATGATGGTTGGGTTGTAAATATCTATGGTCATGAAGAAGAATATCGTGTTCAAATTCCAGATAAATAATTTAAAAAAAAAACAAAGAGAAAATTTCTGTTGTAAGTCCATGATCTGTGATTTTAATCTCTTTTGAAAATCTTCTGCAAAAATGTGAAGTGGAAATGATACGGTGGGATATCGGAACCACCGCCTGGCCGTAATAAACCTGATGAGGGCGCTATTGTTGAGCACTGGACCAATCAGAAAGCTCTGGTATGAATGACACTAGCCTGGTGGCCAGCCCATGACTCGGCCACCAAGGACATGTACATGCAAATGGTATACACTCTGCGCACCATCTTTTCCGTCGTTGATGACAACACGGTAGCCTTCTTTCAAGCCGCCTAGTTCTGCAACCTTCTTGGCTACAATCAAAAGATGACCGAGAAGCTGCAAGAGAAAGCAAAAAGATTTTTGAGGATTTCACTCTTATGTGAAAATACTCCATTGAAGATACAAATGGAAACAGTGAAAATCTAAACAAAAACCATACGTAGTTTACAACTAGACAAGAAAAGAGAAGCCAAAATGATAAGAACATGTTTTTAAATATACTTAGTTTGAACTTATTAGGAAGTAATTATTTCAAACACTTACGAACTTGTAGATACAAGTTTTTTCTATCTCTTTATGAAAAACAAAACGATTATAATGTCAAATAATGATAACAATAAATCAGCCTTGTGTAGTAGATTGAAGTTAATCAAAAGGTTTCAATGCACTGCAAGAACTTGAAAAACAATACAAAATACTACTATGGACTGGCAATGAGGTCACTATGTCAACGTCTACTCATCCCGAGGGACTTTGAGCGACCAGAAGAGGGTCCTATTTCCCTCGGCCGTTGGCCACTCACAAGCCCGAGGGGAGTTGAGATGGTGGTTCCAAGGTTGCTGTGATCCATAATCAAATCAAAACATATATGGGTGGGGGGTAGACCCAGTAACTGGGGTGCTGTACTCCTTCTTTAAAAATTTTGACATTATCTGTCGTACTAGCGCCCCAGTAAGGAATATATAGTAACTGCGACGGTCAGGAGGATTTAAATTCTAATGTTACGACTGTTTTCTGACTTGAAAAAAGTCGTATTAACGCTGCGGGATCACGTGTTCGCTGATGCCCGGACTTGAATATTGTTTTGCGCAGTCAACGCAGGATACCAGTCAACGAACACCACAAAGTTCCATTGGTCATGATTGCCGAGCGCGTGCTGTACAATGTTGCCATTGTGGGGTCGTTGACACAGCTGGTATCCTGCGTTGACTGCGCAAAACAATATTCAAGTCCGGGCATCAGCGAACACGTGATCCCGCAGCGTTAATACAACTTTTTTCAAGTCAGAAAACAGTCGTAACATTAGTAATCAAAATGGCGATTGTAACGGCAGGGTTGTCAGAGGCCCTAAAAATCATCGATTCGGAGGACAGAAAATGATCGTGAGTACAATTAAATGCATTTTATTACACCATAAACACTTGAAGAAGACAGTAGGCGAATTTTGAGCAATTCTGTTGAGTCTAAGGCATTTTTTTTAACAGAGGTGATTTAAATTCTCCTGACTGTCGCAGTTACTACATATTGTTTACTGGGGCGCTAGTACGACAGATAATGTCAAAAAATTTTTAAAAGGAGTACAGCGCCCCAGTTACTGGGTCTAGGTGGGGGGGTGATCCTATGAATTATTTGCTTCCCCTTAAAGTGGATTATTTAATATTTAAGTCTGTGTCGATCACAAAAATATACAGAGAATGTCTGACAGTGCAGACACTTAAAGATCTGGACCCAATTTCATGGCTCTGCTTACTGTGGAATTCTGCACTTAAAGCACATAGTTCCACAGGCTGTTAAGCGTAGAAATCCGCAGGGCCCTGCTACCAAGACCGGTGATGTGCCTTTCTTTGGATTTATTTACCTGCTCATCTGAATCTTCTGCTTTTGAGAGTTGAGTAATTGGCTTCTTGGGAATGACCAAGTAGTGAACCTTAGCAGCTGGATTGACATCCTCTATGGCTACACACTGAAAATAAAAACACACAAGAGTCTTACAGTCTATTCTTCAGGTTGTGCGGATAAGACCTTTGTACAAAGACTTCCTTGCTCTTAGTTGCAACAATTGTAACCCTCTTCCCTGACACTCCCTGACAGTCCTTGACAGTCCCCCGATAGTCACTGCCGGTCCCCCTCGACAGTCACTGACAGTCTCCAACACTGGTAACAGTCCCTAACAGTCCCCGACAGTCCCCGACAGTCCCCGACAGTCCCCGACAGTCCCCGACAGTCCCCGACAGTCCCCGACAGTCCCCGACAGTCCCCGACAGTCCCCGACAGTCCCCGACAGTCCCCGACAGTCCCCGACAGTCCCCGACAGTCCCCGACAGTCCCCGACAGTCCCCGACAGTCCCTGACAGTCCCTGACAGTACCCTGACAATCACCGATAGTCTCCAACAGTCCCTGACGGTCCCAGACAGTACTGGACTGTCCCGACAGTCCTTGATAGTCTTTTACAGACCCCAAACAATAGCCAACCCAACAGTCCCCCAACAGTTCCTGACAGTCCCTGACAGTCCCTGACAGTCCCTGAAAGTCCCTGACAGTCCTTCACAGTCCCCTGACAATCACTGATAGTCTCCAACAATCCCTGACTGTCCCGACAGTCCTTGAGTCTTTCACAGACCCCAAACAATAGCCAACCCAACAGTCCCCCAACAGTTCCTGACAGTCCTTGACAGTCCCTGACAGTCCCTGACAGTCCCTGACAGTCCCCTGACAATCACTGATAGTCTCCAACAGTCCCTGACAGTCCCAGACAGTACTGGACTGTCCAGACAGTCCTTGAGTCTTTCACAGACCCCAAACAATAGCCAACCCAACAGTCCCCCAACAGTTCCTGACAGTCCCTGACAGTCCCTGACAGTCCTTCACAGTCCCCTCACAATCACTGATAGTCTCCAACAGTCCCTGACTGTCCCGACAGTCCTTGAGTCTTTCACAGACCCCAAACAATAGCCAACCCAACAGTCCCCCAACAGTTCCTGACAGTCCTTGACAGTCCGTAATGTGCCCCCCCCCCCACCCCATTGATGTCCATGCACCACGGATGCCCCCCACCACCTCATTTGAAATCTTGACTTTTGACTTTACATTTTAAAAGATTTTAGCAGTGAATTTCAATGTTTTTAAAACAGTTTTTCTATGTGTCTGACCTTATGCATCTGTCATGAGTCCTATAGAGTGCCCTCAATGAGGTCAAAACGGCCGTAAGTTTACTGTAGGAAAACGGCTATGCATAACCTCTATCAAAACTACACTCTGTACTCAGACAATGCATTTGTTTTTACCTCCACGTCAGCTTACCTTATATAAACAACCTACCAAGAGCGCTGAAAAGGGGCTTGTTTAGGAAAAATGCAAACGGAAACCACAGTTTTAATTGGCCAAAAGTGCCCCCCTTGAAAAAAAAATGTTGCGCCTCCCTGTAATTGTGCCCCCTGAAGTAAAATTTTACCCTTGTTTCGTTGCTATTTCTAATATAAGGGAAAGCTGGTGCCGATGTCATAGGGTATTCTGTCCTAGGGTAATGTGTCCACCATACGGTAAATTAGCGTGGGCTGGAGGAGTTTATTCAAAAGAGGGCACTATCAGAAGGAGTTAGTACACAATTCGCCATATGCGCGGAAAGAATCTCCTTCCACACCGGCAAACTATACACTGCTCAATTTTTATCAATCATCCTTCATTTCTGTTCACTGACACTGACACATGCCTGTGAGTAAGCTGAGTAATCCATGTCAAACAGACAAGGCCAGGTTGGCTTCTAAGTTCTAGCTGGAACCCCGCGTGACACACCAGCACTCAGCAGGTGACTAGGCTGGACCACGTCAGGGCTCCTCCGTTCCACACAATGTGACACTGACACTACAGTACAGATGCAACAGAGGCTGACGTCTTACCAGGGGTAGGGGCTTGTGACTAGGGCTACTTTTTTTGTTAGGCCTTAGTTAGTTTTATTTCATTTGGCATCATTTCTTTTTACTTTTAAGAGTCTGATGCTGATTACATGGATTACAAATTTTTTTATTAAATTTAAGGAATTTAAATTTAAATATATGATATTTAAGCAATGAAATTGAAAATGACATTTTAAGTTAAAATTTAACTTGTGTGTGGTAGCAAAAAACACAAAAAGGCATACCACAACTAAAGACTCGGCCTACAATTTATAAAGTACAAATACAAAATCACAAGCATGACATTGTCATTGTATTGACCAGGTCATGCAGGTCAACAAGGAAAAGAAAAGAAAATCGTAAAAAAGGAATCGTTTTTATTTTTAACATCTATGATGTCATACACACAACTCACAAGCATTAGTTACAAACAAACAACAGTCAAAACAAATTACCTGCTCATCTTCATATATCATAGTTGAAATGATTTCCTTTCTGATGATTTTAGCAAAAATTGTGTCACCCCCCGGCTGGGCCGTTTGTGCTTTTGCTACTTCGTCCGCCATGATTAATGCAGGGCAGCTGCTGCGGGCAAAATGAAAGGCTTGGCCGCTTAGAATAAGGGATTGCTCCCCTCAGTAATTCGCTGTCACGACTAGTCTTCACTCTCGAGCCGCCAACGAAGTCAACTGAATGCGTTTCATCTTCTATAAACAGAGATTGCTCAAATACAAATTTTGTTGGCACATTTCATTTTAATTTTATCATGTCGTGTTTAATTGTCTTTTATCAAGATGGCTAACTGTATTGGGGAACAGCTCTCCTGCAGACTCAAGCTTTGCATCATCACTAGTGGCTTCAAGACTTGAAAGTTTTAACCAGATATATTTCATTTAAAAGGGGGGGGGGGTATCAAACTGTTCGGTTGTGCCATGGAGGAAGGATTTCCTTCCTCCATGGTTGTGCATTTGATGGCGATCTCATTTGGGGGGGGGGCAAGGGGCGGCATGGTTTCTGAGCAGGGGAGGGGGTAGCTCACACCACTGCCAGTAACAGCCAAAGAACCACCTTACAGTCAGTTTCTAGAGATACTGCACACAACCACCCCCTCCCCCCACCCCCACACACAGCTAAACCTGGCCATCTTATGGACTTCCAGTGTTACACATCAAGACCTGTGCCATATACATTGATATCATTTCCAAAATAAACTTCATTTCACTTGTGTTAGTGATGCTGTCCACTTTGTCAAAACTAACAGCTTGGTTTATCCGCTAACCAGTTAGATCAGAATAGAGAGCTTCTAACACCTCATTTAATTGTTTCTCAACATGTAGAATATTAACGACCTCACATCACTTTGATATCAAGGGTGATGTTGTTTGGTTGTCTTCACTCATGTGCCATTTTGCTCATTTTTAAAAGTGCCTGATTTTTGGGAGTTACATTTTATTATGCTGCAATGTGCTGGCTATATATCTGTGACCTCCAACAGTCACTTCAGGTTTGAAACTCAAAGCTATATGCCCTCAGCTAAAAAATATGAATAATACACTCTTCAAGCAAAGAACCACAAGGGAAACTGTGTCAATTGCACTTTTGATTTTTTTTCTTCACAAAAATAAATAATTTAAACGTTTATTTACTCACATTTAAGTCAATCACACAGGTTATTGTAGTATCAACACAATTTTAAAAACATTTCTTTGTTTTCAATAAAACAACTTTGATTCCCATCAAATGTAACCCTTAATTTACTTCATATTATCTTTCCAATTGAAACAGATATTCTTCAAATTATTATATACAATTCATCACATGAGGTTCAAACTCTGAGCAAACCTCTTCACAAGTTTCATCCAAGGAAAGATGTCTTGTGAAATTGACTTGACAAAACATTAAGAACATTAGCCCAGTTTGCGACTGGTTAAAATCTGTTTGAAAATCTACATCTAAAGAAAGAAATTAAAAAGGACAAAATATAGTAAGACTTTCACATTAAGAACATCAGCCATAAAACATGTAGTTCATTAAAATGTGTTCAACAGGAATCATAATGTACAAAGTTTAAAAGTGTGGTCTGCTACTGGTTAAAATCTGTTTGAAAATGAAACCATATTATAGGAATTTTAAATTTAAGTATTAATTTTTTTTAAGTACACCTATGCACTGGTCAGAATGATGAAATAAACTGTTCAGAGTTGAGATGTATTCTCAAGTAGCTAATAAACTTTTAACAACTTTTTATTACATTTGATTGCAGAATGATGAACAATTCTACTTCAATCAATTATAAACTTCCAAACTATATGCCTAATTATTTTCAACTTAAGACACACTAAGGTCTGTTAAGTTTTTATCCACCACACAAATTTGCAACAAAAACTCTAGAAGCTAATAACTTTTATCTGTGAGATTCCAGGCCTTCCTTCTTGAAAGGGCAGGGGCACCAAGACAATTTCTCCTAAATTGTTAGTTTCTATTGGAACATTTCAAGGGCACCAAGGCAATGACCAAGGAAAGTTTACAAACATATTCTGCTACCCAAAATTGAACACAGCTTTTATAATTTTCTTCAGAATGAAGGTTTTTCTTCAGAACCTACCGGGGCAGACGGATTGCTTGCCTGGTTTGGGGAGTCAATTGCCTCCTGATACGAAGGTGGGAGCACAGATTGCTGTGATCCTGGGATATTTTCATATGGGGGTGGATTTTGAGGTTGGGTGTCTGGAGGAGGTGCAGCAACGTTTTGACCGCAATGATTATTAGGGAAGTTATTATATGAAACACAGCTCACAGTGCCATGTTGAGTTGGGTATGGAGGTTGAGGGGAGGTTGGTTGATGATACACAGAGCCGTACTGTGAAGGCATATGACCAGGATAGCTTGGCCTCATAGCGGGTTGAAATAAATACGCCCGGTTCTGGTTGTAACCGAGATGCTGTTGGCGTTTGGCTTCCTCCTCATTAGCAGCTTTGACGAGCCATGGCATACGAATCAGGTCGCTCAGCCATCCTAAGCCAAACAATCCCGCAGTAAACAAGTACAATACACCCATGCGTGGCCCTCTAAGATAGAACCTATGGAATCCTAAGATACCAAACGGGAATGCATAGATGTAAGCATCGTCAAGGTGGCGTAACCAGGTGTGGTTCTCCTGCACCTCTTTGTTATGGCGTGCAACAAGGTATGGCATACGTACCAGGTCAACCAACCAGCCAATACCTGCTAGTCCCAGGGTGAAGAGGTAAACCAAACCTTGACCTACTCGACCCATGTAGAAGTGATGTAACCCAAGGAAACCTAGCGGAAAGGCTAATTGGTAGGCATCACCAACTGAGCATTCTAAAGTCCGTTCAACTACCTCACCATTTCGGATCTTTCTTAACTTGTTATTGGCTTCTTGAACTAAGCTTGGCATCCTGAAGAAATCCACCAGCCAGCCGACACCTCCGAGACCAAAAGTACAGCTATACGTCACTCCAAAGCCAAGTCGCCCCAGGTAATACTGATGAAACCCTTTATGACAAGAAAACAAATTATTAATAATATTATTACAATAGGAAACTCAGCATTAATATTAATATTTGTATACCCAACACAAAATAATCAATACAAACATTTGTTTTCTCAGACATATTGTAGTAAAGTTTACAACTTTGGTAAAACTTGAAAATTTAAATTTTGTGTTAAAATTAATTTGTCAGGTGAAATATGATTTGAAAAAAATGGTGCACAGTATTCACAATGACTTACCAAAAATGCCCAAGGGAAACCACAGTACATATGCATCAGCTAGAGATCTATCTCTACGGAAGTATAGATTGTTGATCTGATTTGATGTCATGGTGGAGCCATACTGGATGAACAACTCTTCCTGCTCCTGGTTCGTCTCGCTTACAAGACAAGGCAGTCTGAAGAAATCAATTATCCATCCACAACCATAAAGACCAAATGTACTGAGGTAAAGTATCCCGAAAAAATATCTGTAAGAGAAAAGGAAAGGACATTTGAATAAATTTCAGATTTTAGATCTATCACGAATCCATGTTCTTTTATTAAAATATTTTTCATGATAAACCCATAGAGCAAGATCAACCGGAACCTTTGATAGCTAGGCCACAAAGAAACAACATGTTTTGAGTGGTTTGGTACAACGGGCTCAAGTTCTGGTGGCTAAGTCATTAGAATGTGGGTTCGAGTCCCGTTCGTGACACTTGTGTCCTTGAGCAAGACACTTAACTATAATTGCTTCAAATAGGGGAAAGAGGCAGTTATGTTTGTCTCACAACAGATTCATTTTACCCCTCCCTGTTCTTAGCTGTGCTGTGAAGAGACTTGCATTCATATCTCGTCATGTCTTGTTACTGCACATTGGGGCAGATTTCTATCCCTTCAAAAAGTAGCCAACACCTCGAGTGGCCTTTGGGCCTTGTGATGGGTGAATTGCATAAAAAAAAAATAACAGCAAAAATTATTACAACAGTCAATATGGATTAGCTGATGACCAATTGTAGTGGCAGGGGCGGCGGCAACAGCAAAGCAACGGCAGCAACAGCGGCAACACCAACAGCAACAGCAACAACAACAACTACAGAATGCAGTACCACTCCAAGCTATGTCTGCACATCCATGGTCACTCTGAAAATAATTACACTGAGTACACAGTCATACTCGTCATGTGTTATCCGCCATGATGTATGTACATAAAACAACAACTGAATTGTTTGCGTCCTCTCTCACCGCCTGGTGACGCTTTTGTGTCGGTATTGTGGGTATTAAAAAAAGTCTGAGCAAATTGAAAAGGATTATTTGCAAAGGCCTTTAAAATGGTTAGTAAATTCAACATCCAAAGCACTGGAGGGAAGTTAAGAGGTAATCAGACACATTAGTTGGTTAAAATTCGCCGCAGCAGCATTCGTTAGGGGATACGTCGCTGACATGCTGCACTATAGATGTGTGGCTAAGGATAGACCCAATGTCAAAAATCCTTCGCCACACTAGCGGTACAATATCAGAACATGATGCTCTACTGGGAATCTGCACATCCAGTCATCCCTTACTTGCCAATTTTTCCATTTAGTTCAAATAAAACATCTTTATGACAAGCGCCCTCTTCGGAACTTTACTTGGACAAAATACTCTACTGGGCAATGATCCGCACATCCAGTCATCCCAGACTTTAGGACATCCACTGCACTAGGCATTTGCACATCCAATCCTTCCAGTTCATACTTCACACGAATGCGAACGCGAAGCGACTTTGACGTCACTCTTCTACATTCGCAGCGAATTTCGCAAAAAGGTTGATCGCATTTCAACTCGTGCGAATTATTTGTCGCGAATTTGTGACGTCAAATTTGCTTCGCCTTCGCATTCGCATGAAGTATGAACCAAGCTTTAGAGAGGTTGTGCCACAGGAAAAGTTCATTTCGCAGCCATGTTGGGTCCAACCATGTACAAACTCAATGGCTGACGCATCGTCTGCTGAATGATTTCCAGCATCAGTTTGTGCACGCAGCACTAGAAAAAGATCTCGGGTTCTGTCACATGAAACCTCTCTATACTTGCAGATATATTTATGACAAGCGCCCTCTTGGGACGCCATCAAATCCACGCATCCGCCCTGTGTTTGCGAGTGGTACTGGCATTCTAGTATAGTTGTTCCCAACAAGATCAAGAACAACAAAAACAACAATTACAACAATATTGATGCTAATGTTAATAATTTTCATGACTAGGTTTTTGTAAACCAGTGAAATGGAAATAAATGTCTTTGAATTGAATTGAACTGGATGTACCTTTTTAAGTAGAAGTGATGCGCTCCAAAGATTCCAAGTAAGGCCCACAAGATGTATGCAATCAAATAACTTTTGCGTGGCACCGGCGCGTTTGTGTTCACATGAACTTGTGAGTGCGCCTGTTGCTGACATGGCTGAGGTGCCGGGACTGGGCCGTAGGCAATCTGGACGACGTGCTGGGGGCCTCCGGTCGCCGTCGTTGGGTAGGCGCTGCCTGCAACGGTCACCATCGCTGGGTACGGCGGGTAGGCGCCATTGGTCGGCTGTGACAGGTTGCTGCCGCTGCTACCACTACCAAGCACAGCTTCGTCATGTTTATCGGTCATTTCCAGAGTGAAATTTGCTCCTTTCCCTTTGCACTTTTTTTTCCAAGTCCTGGGAATTAAAAATACGATTTCAAACAGAGAGGAGAGGACTTTATGAATTGTACCAGGCGTCAGCTGTCACAAATTTATTTCAGATCTCAATATGACTTCGAACCTACTGGCCTACAATGACCTGTATGGATGGCAATCACGAGACGTAGACACGACCAAAAAGTAAACAAGTGTGTTATCACGTGCAGATTTACGTCCAGACTGGTCCACAATATTATGGTTTGATCGTACATGCAGATAACATGGAATGAGGTCAGACTCTATACTAATAGTCCAAATCATTACATCAGAGATTATTATTAAACCATTACGTCATGGAAAGACAAGCGTGATGGCCATCAAGCTTGAGAGAGAGAGAGGGCGTAATATAAAACTGATTTGCATCAATAGCTTAACATGGCCGTGATCGTCGTTCATGAACAGTGGCGTAACTAAGCCTGGGGCGGGGAGGGGGGAGGGGCACGTGCCCCAACTGATGTCCGTGCCCCCGGGTGCTCCCGGCCCTCCATTTGAAATATGGACTTTGGAAATTAAACGCTAGTTCGCTCGTCAACGCGCGATCCGCAACAAACGAATCATGAGCCACGAAAGATAGGTAGGTACGAGTAGGCCTAGGCCTAAATGATCGTGTTTTTTTGTCACAGAAATAGCCGTCGGGTGATGGTGACCCAGAGGGCGTCTTTAATAAAAAAAAAATTACCAGAATAAAATATTACATTAAGTAGTAGTTTTAATGTTTTTAAACACTATTTTTTATTATTTACATGCAGAATGTATTTTGTTTTTACCTCAACACGTCAGAAGAGCGCTGAAAACGGGGCTTGTTTAGGAAAAATACAAACGGAAAGTACAGTTTTAACTGGCCAGACCTCCTAGGAAAATATCACCCCCCCCCCCCTAATTGTACCATGAATATCATATTTACGGCACTGTTCGTGAAGCGTCTATACTGATTTTGCTGTCATTTATTCAATCATTGTTTTTGAAAAACTCACTGCAGACCGATGTACGAGCGCCTCCTTAGTATGGAAAGAGTAGTTAAACTGGATGGATAACTTTTGAACTCAAGTTGAGATCTAATCGAAGAAAAACTATAATAATCGATTAATTGATTATATCTGTATAAAAACCTATTCAAGTTCCTTGCCCAATGAAACTGTCCGTTATAGTGAAAGTTTGCAGCGTAGCGACCGGGGGGGGGGGGCGACACCCCAATATTTTGCCCGTAAGTGCGTCATTTAGAGCCACCGTCGGCAAATTGAGCACCAAACTTACCCGAGTACGGGCTCGGGCTGAACACAAATCCATTCGACAAGCCTAGAGATTTGCCGACTGAAAATTTTAGTTTAATCATTTTAGTGTGAGAAGCCCAACTTTGAATGACCAATTTGAATATTCTCTACGACGCTCTGAAAACACTTAAAACCGTAAAGCGCCCGGACCGCCCTTGCAGAATTTCCGCCCCTTAGGGGCATTATAGTTTACGTAAAAAAAAACACGTTTATTTTCGGCAACTTGACGGCCTTTTTCTTTTAGCCCTGAAAAGCTAAACAATCTTAGAGCGTCCGGGGAATTTGCCCCTGGACCCCCATTAGAAATGTTTCCCCTATAAACTCCAACCGGGGATTCGTCCCGAGTCCAAACTATTCAAAGTTTGAATTTTAAAACTAAACGTCTATTTTCGGCAACTTGTGACGGTCCTCCTTAGACCAAAACATTTAAAACCGGAAAATCTTGCCACATATCAAGCACCAAATGAGCGTCCACGGGGCTTCGCCCCCTGGACCCCCAGAATTGTGTCCATAAAATTATGCATGTACTCCCATCCATGGGGATTCGCAAAAATACGGTTTTCAAAGCTTGCATTTCGAATATGAGTCGTCTAATGCTCGGCATCTGAGGGCCATTTTAAACCTTGGAATCACATCTAGGAGAGTCCCATGTCATTGCGGTTTTACTTTCGATTGGTACTGTCAGTCGGAAAATTAGGCTTCCCCCACCCCACCCCCACCACCCCAAAGAAAGTGCCTTGCCTTCGCTACATCGCTGACCACAGTACATTATAATTTGTTTGGTTTTGATGTACAAAGCCCGGGCTAATTATTATTCTCAACAGTTTTGCCAGAAAATGATCAATATAATATGGGGTACAAGCTAAAAAGGAGGGCGCCGTGGGATGGGATAAACACAATACACAATACCCAATTTTGTTTAGGAACCGAGGAGGAGGGATCGGTCTCGAGCTGTACATTATTTCTCCTCGCTCTGTGCATTATTCTATCTTCAGGGTCGTATGCTGTAACAAACTTTACAGCCAGTAGACACTGATAGCGATGTCCCGCCGCGTGAACACCTTTGAATCCAAAACAGTTATCCAACGATCTTGTATAATGTATACGTGACTGTAAACGTTGCGCCAACGTTTTCGTCGTTGTCTAAAGAAGGACTGAAGTTCCTTCCCTTTACGAAACCACGGCTTTGGCTTGGGCTCCTAGCGTAGGCTCAATCCGCCTGTTTGAAGACCCGTATCAAAAAGCGCACGATTTCAAAATAACTGATAGAGCCTAAGCCGGAGCCCACTAGCTAAAGCCGTTATTTCAAAAAGGGCCTATGGTTAATAGCATGTTGATTTTCATATTGAATTTTCCCGTGTCTATAAAAATATCAAACGTACGATATTCTGCAATGATCCCTAATGGTCCGTAATTGCCGTTCTTTTCAGAATTCGGAGTGTACTGACTTTAAATTTCAAAATCTTCTTCTCCCTCAGTAGCACTTTATTGTGGAAATATCGATTCATTAATATTATTATTCGTTCAAAAGTAACCAGTATCATCGACATGAAACTTCAGCAAAATTATCTATTTCATCCAAATAAATTACTCAAACGAAAGACAATTAAATGACTTCTTTTTAAAGGTTTTGAAACCTTGTTTTATTCATGATTATTTCAAAGACTTTGTAGTTACCTTTACCAACTCCATTAAAACATTTCAAATGATATGTATACGACCCATCTATTTAACCATCCAACATAACTCCTGTTTTTAATTTTCAAGTAAGATGCACAAGTTGTGCAGCTGTGGAGTATTTTGTGTTTTGTAAGATTAGGTACAACAAGACTGTATGAATACATTTAAAAGTCCTGCCTTTGTAAAACATTAACTTTAGTTTTATAGCTCCATGCTTTGACCATCCATACGTTGATCTTACTGCCCACCAAGAGAACATAACCCCAGAGCATATTTTTCTTTGAAAACAGGTTTCCATGATGAAGGTAGAATAAGATGGAGGTAATCTCTTACGTTGAACATACCTTGCTGTTTGCAACTTGAAGTAAACTCAACAGGGCCAAATTAATGACTTCCCTCACAGCAGAATTCTAAGCTTATGGCCTACATTTTACCTCATGCGTCTGACGTCATGAATCACATAGAGACATGCACAACAGCGCTTTCAACGAGGTCAGAACAACTGTGAAATTTACTGTAAGAAAACGGCTGTGCATATACTCTATTACCTCTGCGTACGTCAACAGGCCGTTATTGTAAGCACAGAATTCTACAGTGAACAGCCCCTCATGTCAAATTGAGCCCCGTTGTTATTTCACAACTGAGATTCTACATGTACATGGTGTTACCACAAACCTCCATCTTTAACTATTCATTACAAACAATAAACAGTTATTTTCTCAAATCAAAACAAAACCACTCAACTCAGTAGTAATGTTGCTACAAATGTTTCACTTTTACAAATATATTTTTGACCTTGTAAAAAATATTCTCTATGTGGGCAGTGACAATCTAATTGTCAATTTCGCTAAAAAAAATTCAGACAACTATAAAGTGGCGTTTGTTTATCTTTATAATTCAAAAATCAAACAGTACCCCAGAGAATTTCCCAAATAAAACTTGTGTTAAACTATTTACATGTACACTTTAACAAAAATATATACAGAACTGAGTACAGGTTGGTTCCCAATGTAAAAATATCGCAAACTTATTAATACTAGAGAAACATATTACACACCCAATTAAACAAAGATAGAAATTAATCTTAAGATTGATTTTACCTTTTTTTTTTTTTTTGAGACTTTGTTTCCACACACAGTATATTGCAATGTATCTATTCTCCCCAAAACTCCCTCTTTTTCAAAATAAGGTATTGTCCCCGATTTATAATTTCATTCCCTGTTTATGAAAAATCTTCATATGCGAAAATCTGAGAAAAGCCCCCACAAATTAAAAATTAACATGGCAAACTAAGACCGAATTAAGCCCGGTTCATAATTCATGCGAATGCGAAGGTGAAGTGAAATTGAGGTCACTCCCTTACATGCGCAACGAATATTTCGCAAGAGTTGAGCAAAGTTCAACCTGAGCGAATTGTTCGTTGTGAATTTATGACGCTGTGCCGTCAAATTCGCTTTGCTTTCGCATCCACATGAAGTATGAACCGAACTTTATATGTTCGTTCCCCTCGTATTTTGTACATGGTGTGTCACTGTGCCATAAGCATCTCTAGATAGACACCGGCATTTTATAAATATTTATTATTTTTACTGAGTATCCAAGGTTCGACTTCTGTCTTTGCTTCACTATGTTGTGCAACAAAAACAGACATGCAACCACGGCCATTTGTATAAACCGTTATCTTGATCGAGTTTAAAATGATGCCAATTTAATTTTTATTTTGTGGGAGGTCACATATGTGTGTGTCATTAACAAATAATCTGACAACTTAGTATATGTGAACACAGCTATAACATAAAATAAATGCGTAAACACTACGTTCTTGGGTTTTTAACTAACCTACCTTTTTACAAAAGTTATTCCTTTCCTAAAAAGTGTTTCCGCAAATCAGAGTAATCTGGTAATTATTTAATGGAAAACTGGGTTAAAAATCTCCAACATCCTAACAGCATTAACATTAATTACCACATCCATGTCCAATAATTCTAAATCAATTTATTTCAAATCAGAAATAAAATGATTTAAATCTGCTGATTTTATCAAGATGACTAAGTCATAAAGTGCCAATAAAATAAATGTATTTCGGAACTTTATTACTGTACAGTCACCTTATCAAAATGTGTTCGTGTGGTGAATTAATGACATAGTTAGTAAATGGGAGATAAACCCGTTTAGTTAACCATTAAACCAGATTACTTCTGAGACAGAGCTTCAACTAGGCACTTTCGTGCCTCTTCAGCAATTACAGAAAGTTCATCAATGCGTTTTCTCAAACGCTCGTTATCTGCCTCCAGCTCTTCTGCCTTAACAGCCATACTCTTCTCGCGCGTTTTGCGGGATGCTCGAGAACGTTGCGACGCCACATTGTTCTTATCACGGCGATGACGATACTTCTGCTCGGCTGTTTGGTTAGAGGATTTGGAGTGAGATTTGCGTGCCCTCTTTGTGGGAGGGGCCTCACTGTCTGTGGTGGTTGGCGCAGTGGGGCAGACACGAATCTCATCATTGCTTGCTGTCTCAGAGCCAACAGATGTTGGCAGGGTTGTCATGGTAGCAGTTCCAGAAGGTTCTGCATCGTTTCCAAAGGGTTCGTTGCTTCCTGCGATGAAAGTAGCCACATCATTGAAGTCAGATGGACCAGCCTCCTCCTGTAGTTTCAAAATACAACAATTGAGATAAATTTAGTCCCAAAAATCTCTAAATGTTTCAGGAATGTTAAGCATTGATTAAACTCATTCAATCTTTGGAAAAGATTCTGCAGGGTCAAAACGTGAGGCCATTAGTAATTCTTTGCAAAATTAAAAACGGTATTTTAAACTGATTTTCTGCCGTAGGGTAATCCTAAAATCAAAAATGACAGGAGGCCTCTTTTTGTCTACACACCATTTGCTTTGTACTTCCAGTGTATTCCCATACCCCTACTGAAATTAGTTTGAGAATTGCCATAGCCATGTCTTGAAAATGATTTGCAAAACATCAAAAACATTTCTTAACAAATAGACTTCTTTGAGTAGTAGCGGTACTGACAAGTTGTCATCTCATTGCTTTTAAGAATTGTGAAACTCATCTGTGTTTATCAACAAACTTTATTTGGGTTGTAGGACCTTGACTTGAAATTTCACAGTGTTGTGCAATATATTCCAGGCAAGCTAAAAACAGCTCAATGCTGATGCTTAACAACACATACACATGTACACACACACACACACACACAATAGAAATAAAAGGGAGATTGCAACTGGTTGTGCAATCTGGCAATCTGGTATCACCTCATGAATATTTATCAGACACTAGTAACCTTTGACCTTTTGCATAATGTGATTATTTTTGTGAGTACAAGTCTGCATGTTTATGGCTGGTTTCTTGACTGGATGGTTACCAGCTATTGCATCAGCCAGTTATATGCTAATGTCTAATGAATAATTCATTAAAGTCTTAACAATGGCAGTTTCCAGGGATGCCAGCCAGGTTTTCATCTTGAGCCTGAAGGAAATCATAGTCACCCTCATTATACAGGACGAATTCTGGGCCCAATTTCATGGTGATGCTTGCTGTGGAACTCTACGCTTATGGCGCCCTGTAAAGCGTGTGAATATATGCGCCGAAAGCGCAGAATTCCGCTGTGACCAGGGTCATGAAATTAAGCCCTGAACTTGGTCCATAATTTGTCAAGAAAAATCTTGAATTTAGGCTAATGCCTGAAAACTGACATCCCTTTGTCTCTTTCTGATTTGATAATTGTAATGATCTATTTATAACACCTAAAAGAATTTGATTGTAAATGTTTTTAATTCAGGGGGGTGAATATTTCACTTGAAAATCATACAATAGTATTATCATCAATCAAAATTGATCATTAAACATTGGTATTTAGAATTGGTCGAATCATGGATCAAAAATTTGAATTTACGTTTTGTTTGTGTCTTTTTTTAAATCAATTAAATTATTAATTAAAGCATGCAATATTCAGTTAAACAGCTAAACACCTCACAGAGAATTACTCACAAGTTTATCGAGAAACCTGGTCAGGTCCGTAAATGTATTGAAGAAGTGTTCTACAGACGCATCGCTTTCAGCCGGGCTTATCTCACCGTTGCTTTCGGTAACCGAAGCAATGGATCGGACTATTTCCCTTGGCTTGAGCGTGCCATCTACTCCTCCCATGGGGTCAATAGGAAAGTCTTGAAATACCGGAAGGTCATCAAAGACTCCTTGCAGCTCAGGGAAGAGCATGAGATCTGTGAATTCTTCCACATTGACGGTGGAAGGCTCGTCCGACTCTGTCTCAATGACGTCTGCTTCTAGAACATCGCAGAAAGACAGGTCGGGATCACCTGAGAGTTTTAAAGGCAAAGTAAAGAAAGTGCATTGATTTTAAAGGAAATTGAAATTATATTTTAGAGTGGGTCAATATATTTGTCCTAGTTTTTCAAGGGGGGGGGGGTGTGATTCAGTGAAGAACACATTTTAAAACTCACCATGGTTAAAAATACTGCCCGAGAGCAGAGCAGCCTGTTGAGAAAAGTCCGAGACCTGAGGGTCTCGGAGAAGGTGGCTGCCCTGATCCATCACGACGTCGTTTGTTCGGCCTGGCTTTAGGCCGAGGCCTACTACTGCCTCGGAAGCCATGCTGGCAGGTTTGAGAAATTGAGTCTCCGTAGATTTCCATTCTGAAGTGAAGTTACTGATGATAAATTCGGGAGAATCCACGGTAGATAGGGTCTATCCCCTTTTAGCAGACCAACAAGGGCGTTTGGGCACCCTAGTAAAATAAGAAATTAAGAAAGTACTTACTAATACTATACAATCAAATAAACAATGATATTGTTCAGTTACTTTGGTTGGACTGCTTTATAGGCTAGGCTTACAATATAAAAATTTGTTTTAAAATCATTAGATGAAACCATAGAAACCAATTCAATTACCAAGACCCTACCCTTCATTTTTAACAAGGAAAATTTGTTAACGAATAAAATACAATTGATATCTGTTGTTAATGTTAATTACTTAAGCTACCTGAAGTTCTTGCTACATTTGGAACATTTTTTGGTACAAAGAAATGGTGTGGTGTACTGTTGACTGCAATTAATTGTCTATAGTGCTACTGTAGACCCAGTAACTGGGGCGATGTACTCCTTTTTTGAGATTTTGACAATCAGTCGTACTACCGTCGTGACCGTACGTATCTACGTAGTCGTCTGACAGATTTCAAAATCTCAAAAAGGAGTACAGCGCCCCAGTTACTGGGTCTAGTGCTACAGCTAATGCATGAAATCACTCAAAAACGAGCAATACAGATAATAATATTTTTATTTATAACAAAAAGTAACATTAAACAAAGAAATTCTACACTCTAATGACTTCGAAGCGCCTTTTGCAAGCCTCAAAATGAGCTTTAAATTTTCCACTATATAATTTAAAAAGGAAGAAAGATGTTTTGTAAACGAAGTTTTTACAGTCAATGTTTCGTCTAGTACCTTAGACTTTTCTTGTCCGAATTGGACAGTCGCTTTCCCGTCTTATAAGGACGGTAGACGCGCTTTCTGCTCCGATGTTGAGTTGCTCTCCAGCACCTTTTTCGCCCGTGTTCGCCAGCAAACCTTTCCAATCGTAAATGACGAAAACATACCGGCGGTATTGCAATTTATTGCGACATCTCTTCACTTCGCTTCTAAAATAGAAATGATGTCATGTAATATGAGCCAATCGAAACGCCGCTATTTTTACTTCAGCATAATGATGTCATTAATAGCCAATGATGAACCCGTTGTTTGTGAGGCCAACCAACGTGTGGGTTCATGTTTGACCTTCGGTTTGTGTCATCGTTGTTGTTTACTGGGATGGTTTCTGCACGATGCACAGTACGCGACCAGGCACCAGGCAGCCTCAGTTATTTTTAGCCTAAATTCCTATCAGAGATAATAAACATGATATTTCTATTGACCCTTCATGCAGTAATTTACATGCACCATGGAGGTACCCAGGGGCGGATCCAGTTTTTTTTTCAAACGGGGGGGGGGGGGGGCGTGAAATTTGCCGACCAAGCTGGGGATGATGATTGTAGGCAAGTTGTGGTGACTACCGAGCGAGGCATTGCAGTCAGACGTATGAAGCTAAACCACAATGGTTGTGGTTACAATGCGCATGCGCAAAACTAGCTTCATACGTCTGTTTCATATACAGCTCTATGGTCTGTTTATATCTCGACTACCGACATTCGCAGGTTGCCGCTGCCCTTATAATGGAGTCACTGATTGGTCATGGTTGATATCGTTTTTTACCCGCCTCTTATTGTTTGACATTACAGTCAACATTGTAGTGTAATGTCGAAAGTTTATTTCTCATTGCAAGTGGGCGGGATGATATCTTGATTTTCTTGATTTTCGGAAGGAAAAATAGGGGGGTGTGCGCCCCTCACGCCCCCTGGATTCGCACCTGGTACCTCCATGCATACGTAGAAAGAGGAAAAACATTTGAATAAGAGATATGGGAATGTTTATAAGAAATTGAGTATTGAAAAACAGGGGAGCTAGCAATGAGGGTAGTGAAAACATCAGAGGGTGGGGGTGGGTGGTGATGGTAATGATGTTCCGGTATTCATACATACAGTGTTGGATTTTACGTTATTATAAAGATTGATCATAGAGCAAGGTCCTAGTGCTTATGGATGGATGCATGTGTTTCCCACACAAGCAAGTCATTCTTTTCAATCAAGATACTTTTATAGTTAATACTAAGACGTTGCACTAAATATTTATTTGTTTAAGCAGGCTGACAAGCATTTCGGAATCGTCACTTAAATAAATCATAATTTCTACCTCCATGGTCCAACCATGATTCCTCCATGGTCAAACCATGGTTTATTCCTTCATGATCCACCCACGATGTAACGAAGAATTAGGAACCGCGCCAGCAAAACGGCTGTGGGAGCGCAGTGGAAGTGAATCTGACCACGATTTGCCCCAAATGTTATTAGATAGGATCATGGAGCAGAGCAAGGAGGTAGAAATTTCTACATCCATGGTAGGACCTCTACGGTAGGACCATAGAGCAAGGACTTGCTCTATGTCCTTGCTCTATGGTGCAAGTCCTTGCTCTATGGTGGGACTTGTATGAGTATGAGTCCTACATTTTCTGGCCTAGGGTGGGGCCACGTCGGTACCATTTTTCTATGGTACCACCGGCCATGGAAACTGCACCATCCTTCCACAAAGCATGGTCCACCGTCTCGACTCTTGTTTATTTCAGCTATAATGTTTTTCATTTTTACTGTGGATACCATGACCCCCTAGCTCATAAATAATGCCAATCTACTTCGTATCATTGTGGATCCTTCCCCATAAACAAAACACGCCCCCAATGTTTTGTTAACCAGTTGATGCCCCAATCACACCATCGCGCATGCGAATTGACCTCTCATTTTAGCCGGCCATTTTGAATAGAGAGCAAACAATGTTATCAATATCACTGTACAGACGCGGTTAAAATTGAAGTCGTCAATACACTCGGTACGTTTTCAAGAGATATGAGTCTTTCATTGAGGTGAGTTTGGTACTCGTGTGTTCTCATAGTAACACTGGTTGGTTGCATCCATTTGTAAGTTGGTTCAAATGGTAATTTCTATTCGCCAGGCAAATTGTTTTAAATAATCTAGAGGTCGAGTTGTATGCTGATGGAGCGCGGTGGTGGCACAGTGTAAACAGCAACTAAATTCCACGGTGTGGTTGGTATGTATGTAAACTGTCATATGCATATCATCATCATTACATCAACGATTGGGGGTGGCTGTGGGTGGGAGTTTAAAAAGAAAGGGTTGTATTGTAGTTGTAGTTAGTTCGGGGTCTGGGAGGGCACATCACTTTGTTGTTGATGACATTTTTTTATAATCTTAAAACTTAAATTTAAAAGTACAAAAAAAATGTCATCAACAAAGTGAAAGTGTTGTGCCCCCTCCCAAAATTGCCTTACCGGAAGCTGCCACTTTCTGAGGGATTTTTTAGATTTTTTAATGGATTTTTTTTTTTTTTTTTTTTTTTAATAAAAAAACCTCTCCAGGAATTGGTAGCAAATTTTATTGATCTTTGAAAAAAAAAATCAAGCGGACATTTCATCACGGCTGGAACTTTTGCGCATTCATGCCCAAAGGAACTGAAATGGCCTTTGGCCTAATATTTAATAACTTTACTTTTTAGGGCTTTCAGGTTGGTTCAGTTCTTCCTTGCTTTTCTTCACCTCTTTGCACTGCTGGCCCTCCCTGTTTGAGTCTCTCAGACCAGATCCTTGCATGTGGATTGGGTTTTCAGTCTCTACCTGATTGAGTGGCTTTTTGCTCTGCGGGGTTTTCCTCCCATGTCTCAAACTGACATTTCTTCATTGTCTTTTAGAAAGTTGATGTGATGTTTCCATAGCTTTAAAATGTATTGCATGTCATAAAATGAATCATGTGTTTAGTTGTGGAGGAAGTACAGTGTATGATCATGTCATTTAAGTATCATCAGAATTTAGAAGTTATGACGGAAACAGTACAACAATGAAGCTCAAGGTTGATCACGATGTTGAGTTGTTAACTTGTTATAGACTGTTCCAGCTTTGGCAATAAGCCCCGCCCACACACCTTAGTTTGTGTACGTTTACGCTGCACGTGTGACCGAGTTTGACCGAGGTCACATGACCAAAAGGCGTGATCCAATTGGTCAATGCACACAGTTTGATTGACAGGCCGGAACGGTCTATTGTTTGAAACATGTGCATCAGTTTATTAAATTGAGATGTATGCAGAGCAGTATCATGTATGTCACTTCAGTTACATCATATTCATAGAACTTAGCAGTTATGTCGTAACAGTTCATCAGTGTACATGTAGGTCCTACCTCCATGGTCAGTACAACAATGTTCGCTCAAGGTTGATCATGATGTTTTGTTATTGTTTGAAACATTAAATGTGCATAAGTTTAGTAAATTAGAAATGTACTAGACTCAGATAGTTTGTAGTCATGTAAAATGTACGCAGAGCCGCAATGGAAACTAGGTTTAACTGTTTTTGGCATACCCTGGATAATGAAATGTAATAAATAAATAAACTAAAGAAAAGTAATGATTGTATTTGTACACAATGACAGATGTGAGTAAATCACTCTTTACTGGTAACGCTGAGCTGGCTTATTAGACTGCAAAAGGTCGTAAAGGTTGATAGTTGATGATAACAGTGACTTGTTAACTGCCAAATTGTTGCTGCTATGATTTTTTTGCCATAATTCACACTGGATACATTATAAAGTTTTCATGGTATAGTTAATTTATAACTTAAAAAAAAAAATTGTGTACTTGAAATTAACTTAAATAAAGTGACTTTAGCGTTGTTATTATGACAACTCTAAAGTGTTTCCCTCGAAGGGTCAATTGCTATGTAATGACAACCATTAAGGTGTGGCAGTCTCTGAAATGATCCCAGTTTTACAAGAGCATTTTGTGTGAATTCCAATCCAAAACAAATTTGTCTACCAATTCACGCATTTTTTATGGATGGAAAGAATCAATAGAATGGATGCCAACTCAGGAAACCAACGTAGAACCTCAACTATGTCAATGATGTAAGTTCAGTGTGATGTGTGTGTACTTTACAGCATCAAGTTTACGGTTTCATTTACTTCAAAAGTTTGGTAGAGTGGAGATAGTGTTTGTGGCAGTCTTTGATCAGCAGATGACGGTGTGGTAGTCTAACTGGAGAATATTTTGCCGGATGTGTTTCTAGCTGTAAAATATATCTGTAGTGACTGTATTAAAGTTTGATGCAAAACAGCCCACTCATGTAGGTATCATGTACTTTGTAGTTTTGTTTTGAAGTTGTACATTTTGTTAGCTCAATATTTTAGCATTTTAAACAATTTGGGATTGGCATTTATTAATCTGACATTTCCTTTGGCTTGTTCCCTGTGTGGAATTGTAAACTGATAATCAAGACTCTACATTGCAGATCAGTGGTTCACTGGACCAGTGGTTCTCTGGACCGGTGGTTCTCTGGACCGGTGGTTCACTGGACCGGTGGTTCTCTGGACCGGTGGTTCTCTGGACCGGTGGTTCTCTGGACCGGTGGTTCTCTGGACCGGTGGTTCTCTGGACCGGTGGTTCTCTGGACCGGTGGTTCTCTGGATCGGTGGTTCTTTGGACCAGTGGTTCTCTGGACCGGTGGTTCTCTGGACCGGTGGTTCTCTGGACCGGTGGTTCTCTGGACCGGTGGTTATCTGGACCGGTGGTTCTCTGGACCGGCGGTTCTCTGGACCGGTGGTTCTCTGGACCGGTGGTTCTCTGGACCGGTGGTTCTCTGGACCAGTGGTTCTCTGGACCAGTGGTTCTCTGGACCGGTGGTTCTCTGGACCGGTGGTTCTCTGGACCGGTGGTTCACTGGACCGGCGGTTCTCTGGACCGGTGGTTATCTGGACCGGTGGTTCTCTGGACCGGCGGTTCTCTGGACCGGTGGTTCTCTGGACCAGTGGTTCTCTGGACCGGTGGTTCTCTGGACCGGTGGTTCTCTGGACCAGTGGTTCTCTGGACCGGTGGTTCTCTGGACCGGTGGTTCTCTGGACCGGTGGTTCACTGGACCGGCGGTTCTCTGGACCGGTGGTTCTCTGGACCGGTGGTTATCTGGACCGGTGGTTCTCTGGACCGGCGGTTCTCTGGACCGGTGGTTCTCTGGACCAGTGGTTCTCTGGACCAGTGGTTCTCTGGACCAGTGGTTCTCTGGACCGGTGGTTCTCTGGACCGGTGGTTCTCTGGACCGGTGGTTCTCTGGACCGGTGGTTCTCTGGACCGGTGGTTCTCTGGACCGGTGGTTCTCTGGACCGGTGGTTCTCTGGACCGGTGGTTCTCTGGACCGATGGTTCACTGGACCGGTGGTTCTCTGGACCAGTGGTTCTCTGGACCGGTGGTTCTCTGGACCGGTGGTTCTCTGGACCGGTGGTTATCTGGACCGGTGGTTCTCTGGACCGGTGGTTCTCTGGACCGGTGGTTCTCTGGACCGGTGGCTCTCTGGACCGGTGGTTCTCCGGGCCGGTGGTTCTCTGGACCGGCGGTTCTCTGGACCGGTGGTTCTCTGGACCGGTGGTTCTCCGGGCCGGTGGTTCTCTGGACCGGTGGTTCTCTGGACCGGTGGTTCTCTGGACCGGTGGTTCTCTGGACCTGTGGTTCTCTGGACCTGTGGTTCTCTGGATCAGCGGTTCTCTGGACCGGTGGTTCTCTGGACCGGTGGTTCTCTGGACCGGTGGTTCTCCGGGCCGGCGGTTCTCTGGACCGGCGGTTCTCTGGACCGGTGGTTCTCTGGACCGGTGGTTCTCTGGACCGGTGGTTCTCTGGACCGGTGGTTCTCTGGACCGGTGGTTCTCCGGGCCGGTGGTTTTCTGGATCAGCGGTTCTCTGGACCGGCAGTTCTCTGGACCGGTGGTTCTCTGTACCGGTGGTTCTCTGGACCGGTGGTTCTCTGGACCGGTGGTTCTCTGGACCGGTGGTTCTCCGGGCCGGTGGTTCTCTGGACCGGCGGTTCTCTGGACCGGTGGTTCTCTGGACCGGTGGTTCTCTGGACCGGCGGTTCTCTGGACCGGTGGTTCTCTGGACCGGTGGTTCTCCGGGCCGGTGGTTCTCCGGACCGGTGGTTCTCTGGACCAGTGGTTCTCTGGCACAGTGGTTCTCTGGATCAGTGGTTCTCTGGACCGGTGGTTCTCTGGACCAGTGGTTCTCTGGACCAGTGGTTCTCTGGACCAGTGGTTCTCTGGACCGGCGGTTCTCTGGACCGGCGGTTCTCTGCACCGGCGGTTCTCTGCACCGGAGGTTCTCTGGACCTGTGGTTCTCTGGACCGGTGGTTCTCTGGACCGGTGGTTCTCTGGACCGGTGGTTCTCTGGACCGGTGGTTATCTGGACCGGTGGTTCTGTGGACCGGTGGTTCCCTGGACCGGTGGTTCTCTGGACCGGTGGTTCCCTGGACCGATTGTTCTCTGGACCGGTGGTTCTCTGGACCGGTGGTTCTCTGGACCGGTGGTTCTCTGGACCGGTGGCTCTCTGGACCGGCAGTTCTCTGGACCGGTGGTTCTCTGTACCGGCGGTTCTCTGGGCCGGTGGTTCTCTGGACCGGTGGTTCTCTGGACCGGTGGTTCTCTGGACCGGTGGCTCTCTGGACCGGCAGTTCTCTGGACCGGTGGTTCTCTGTACCGGCGGTTCTCAGTACCGGCAGTTCTCTGGACCAGCGGTTCATTGGACCATTGGTTCTCTGGACCAGCAGTTTAAGTCTAGTGAGCATTTGGCTAGTATGCTCAAACCAAACAAATCCAGTGGTCCATTGTCTTCCAAACATTTTTTTGTGATTTACTTCACTCAAGTTTTCCCAGTCCAAACTAGTAATATCCTACCATAATTTGAACAAGGGACACAAAAAATCTACAAAGAAAAGAATAATTAGTCTTGTAAAAATACTTTCAGCCCTGTGTCCGAGTAGAGATTTTCTTGGAACTTTAGCCCTAAAAAATGCTGATCGTCAGTATGTTTTTCAAGTATTATTGCAAACAAAGCTGAAGTAACTTATCCTTAGTGCTCAGAGTTTTTGACCAACCCTGTAAATGTAAGGATTTGGGTTGTTTTTTATTTTAAAAAATGTATTCTTTTGAGGAATCTGTTGTTCATAATGTGTTTTATAAATGCTGGTTTTTTTAATTATTATTTGAATTGTGAAAAGTACAAATCGGTGCACCTAAAAGTCATTGTTTTACTTGATTTAGGCTTCATTTTCAAACTGAGGCTCAAAATGCCAAATGAGAAAATTATTGGGGGTTGTCACACCCCCTACAGTCAGTCGGTATAAAAAAGAAATTATAAAACACTGAAATTTCCAACTCTGTTTGATTCAAAGAATGAATATTTGACATGGCACGAAAGTGCGCTGCATCTAAAATGTAAATTGTGGGGCCTACAAGTCAAGTAGGAATTCTTTTCAAAGAATTTCTTTTTAAAGAAAAACACAATGTTTCTTCTGTTTGTTAAAAATGTGTAAGCAGTAGATACACAAAATTCACAAAATAGAGTTTGCAGACTTATACTGTGTGCATGTACATGTATAGCCAGTAACGAATAGCCAGTGTAGCAATGGCAGCTATTCTCATTCAGTGGAAAACAGCTCATGTCAAGTGCATTTACTAAGGGCAACCTTACAAAGACATGTTTGCTAGTAATCTGGTTTACAGCTACTCAGATAGTGTAGTTTGCGTCAATAGCGGGTGGTGTGGTCAAAGTCTACATTTGAAGTCAGGGAATGTGTGATTTCAGAGGCGACCAGAAATGCTATATTATATACTAATATTTTCTCAGTGGTAAAAACTGTTCGTTTTTTTTTTTGCCTTGAATTTGTGGTCTACCTGAGGATCATAATTGCAGTTGTTTTTTATCCAGGTATGGCAGATATTGAGAAATAAAATTTTGAATCCGCAAAACAAAGGTATACAGAGAGCTTGAATAATACCTGCAAATGTGACATATGAATCATGTGAAAAAGAAAAACAACAGAAATAGGATATTATTAATTAGCCTGTGGTCTCGTCACATGTTCAGATCCCACTCCAGTCAATATTTCTTTGTTCACCTCAAAAATTATTGTTTTTTGTGAAATTTGTCTCTTGAAACTATAGAGTTTGAATGAAAGAAATTAAACTGAATAAACTATCTGTGTTGACATTCAAGACTACAAATCGCAATATGTTACTATGCCAGATTGTCTTTGATAGTTTTCTGCAACTGTTTTAATTACAGAACTGACTTCGGCATGGATAAGGGAAGACGAAAGAAACGCCGGGAACTGACGGAAGAACAAAAACAAGAAATCAAAGAAGCTTTTGATTTATTTGATACCGACAAGGACCGAGCGATTGACTATCATGAACTCAAGGTATAAACAATATTTCTGGTGTCTACCATAAAACCTTCCATTGGTCACCAAAGAAAATGAAACCATACATTATTAAGTATGTTAAGATTTTAATAATAATAATAATAATGCAGTTTTCTATAGCGCTTTATCACACCCGATGGGCGTCTCAAAATGCTCAGTGTTTTTTCCTGCAAGGTATGTGGAGTTACGTTTTGAAGTTTGAGACCTGTTCCTTTACATAGCACCATGTAATGGTTTACAAGGTGCTGTGGCGCAATCTGCAGCTGATCAAACCAGAAACACAGGGGCAAACCCCTTCTCTTTGCGATAAGTGTACTGGGTTCTTCTACGTGCATTACACAACACACAGGACCTACGGCTTTACGTCCCATCCGAAGGACGCAGCAATAATGGTTAAGTGTCTTGCTTAAGGACACAAGTGTCACGACCGGGACTCGAACCCATGCTCTGCTGATCAGAAACACCAGAGCATGAGTCTGGTGTTCTTATCCGCTCGGCCACCACACGCCACTCGTCAATTTCCCCCAGAGAAAGAACACACTGACTGCATGACCATCTCATGATCATTGATGTAATTTGATCAAAGTCAATCAATTTGGTATCCTTTTTGCAGGTGGCAATGAGGGCACTTGGTTTTGATGTCAAGAAAGCAGACGTTCTGAAAGTATTACGAGATTACGACAAAGACAACAGCGGTAAAATATTCTTTGACGACTTCAATGAAGTCAGTAAGTATCAGCCAAAACTTACTCATGTAATTTTTAAACTGCCATAAAGTCACAACAAAATTGGTTCAATAGTGACTTTGAGGAGACTGTATGCTTTTAGTGATGATGTGAAACAATTGGTTTTGAACTGAAGGTTCTTGTAGAATGAGTTTCAATACTATATAATATAATAATAATATAATACTTATAACGCGCACAAATCCACCTAATTTAGGTGCTCGAGGCGCGACATTAATATTTGAATGTTTGAGTAAATCATTGAGGGAAGTGGCTGTAGACAAGGTCAATGCTATTACCCCCAGGCCCGGAAATTCATCTTAGAGAGGGCAAGGCCATTATTATTTTGCAAAGGGCACTTCCATTGAAAAATCTTTACGTCTATGGGAAACTTTTGAAGGGGCATTAGGACCAAGACCAGGGCAGCGGAGGGCCATGGCATGCGTGTGATTTCAGGACTGTACCTTTGGTTTTGTATGAACCAGGGGTGGATTTTACAAAACTAGTCCTAACTTATGACGAGTCATGTAAGTAAGGACTAGTTACTCATCCTAACTCGAGATAAGACTAGTCCTAGTGCTTTGTGAAATCCACCCCAGGCTCAGCAAAGTCACAAGATTCCTCATTGTGAAATACCATTTACCCTCTTACAAGTTACTGTCTGACAGTTCAATATAATCCAGTGTGATTTTGAATGATAGATAAACTATGCCAGCCGGCAAAATGATACCATGTGATGTGTTGAATACAGCATCACAGCACACAGTCAGCCCTCCTACTGTCTGACCATTCAATATCATCAACTGTGAATTTGAATGATAAATTAACTATTCCAGCCGGCAAAATGATACCATGTGATGTGGTGAATACAGCATCACAGCACACAGTCAGCCCTCCTACTGTCTGACCATTCAATATCATCAACTGTGAATTTAAATGATAAATAAACTATTCCAGCCGGCAAAATGATACCATGTGGTGAATACACCAACACAGTGAACAGTCAACCTTCCCACTGTCTGACCATTCAATATCATCCACTGTGATTTTGAATGATATATTAACTAACCCCCCCCCCCCCCAGTTACACGATATTTCATCTTGGGATAGAGAAAATGATTTCGGTTTTACCAATACACATGTACAGTTAGTTCTGTGCACAGTTGTGCCCCCATCACAATCGGTGCAGTTCAATGGATTCAAATGGTTGGTCAGCTCACTGGCAAACGTTAACAAGAGTTGGAGGCATAAACTTGTTTGTCTCACACACCTGTCTTCTTATTCCCCGTCTCTCCCTTCCCTCACAGTGACAGACTGGATGTTAGACAGAGACCCACATGAGGAAATCATCAAAGCCTTCCGTCTATTTGACGATGATGACTCGGGTAAAATCAGCCTTCGCAACCTGAGGCGTGTAGCAAGAGAGCTTGGGGAAAATATGACAGAGGAAGAGCTTCGAGCGATGATTGATGAGTTTGATAAGGACGGGGATGGAGAGAGTAAGTATGTTAAAGGTCAAGTTAGACTCCCATGTAAATTACAGCATGAAATCAATGCTTTTAAAAGAATTCATCATGCTGAGAAAAACAATCGGAAATCTTGAAATAGAATGACAGCAGAATAAAGTCAGGTTGCCCAGTGGTGTATTCAGACATTTTCATTTAGGGGCGGGGGGGGGGGGGGGGGGCTGCTTAAGCACAATAAAGTAGCTCAGCACAAAACAATTTCGGTTACCAGAAATAGGTTACCAGCCAAAATACCATTTCACATGTACAATTTGTGACTGGTTTCCTGCTAACCTGCGCTTAGAAGAAATTTATTAAGCAAATATTTTCCGCTTATGCAGTTTCATAAAATGGGGCCCTCCGGGGGATGTGGAAGCCTTTGTCTCTGTTGCCGCCATAAAGTATCAAGTCTGTGTTCAGCACACATGTATCAAGTCAAAACACAGCAGATAAGAATTTGAGTCAGTACCCACAGTTTCCATGTAATGTTTTTCATTTCTCTTTATTCTAACAGTCAACGAGGAAGAGTTTGTCGCGATTATGACTGGAGATACATGAGGATGGTGCTCCTTCATTTTGTACATAGAAATTGGACCGACAAGATCCTGTACAGTGGGTTTTTTTTATCGGTGGGCGGGGTCCATGGGAGGCGGTCTTTTTTATTTGTTTTTACGCAAGGGTTGTCTCTCTGGGTCTGTACTTAAAGAAGATAAAATGAAGAAGAAAGCCTACTTCACATTTATTGTCTTTATGCTGAGGAATCCGTTATTTCTTATTGTCTTAATCAAAAATGCAACTTTGCATTGCAAACAAGGAGGAAATGACAAATCACAATCAACTTTGTACAGTGTTTTTTTTTAGTTTTCTATGCCACTATCAATAGGGGAAAAAACGATAAAATCAGCCAATCAGCTGAAAAAGTTGCATACCTGCTTTGTTCGTTGCTAAAGAGGGTCTGTGCATCTAGGTTTGCCAACTTGCCAACTTTGTTGCGAAGAAAAAGTCACAGTACCAATCCATCCAAAACTTCTCGTTTGTCTGTGTATCAAACTTTAGAAAAGATTTTGAATCTGACTGCCACTTTTTCATTCATCGTGACTGAATACATAATCTTATTTGAGTTTGAGTAGTTAATAATAATGCAGTACAACATTTTGGTAAATTGAGTGAAAAAGTGGGGATCAAATTTGACATTTTTTGCTTACGTAAATGTACAAGTAGTAACCATGCGTGCCAATTTATTTCTTGTTTTATATTTTTATGAAAGTACTACAGTAGACCCTCAATGGTTGGATTTGTTTGCTGAATGTAGGGTAGGTCCATGAGTTATATATAAGAACTAGAGGGCGTACAAACCATGCGAGACGGCCCGACAAGGAGCATTTTTGACCATTGAGAAAATGACGCGGACCATTCATTTACACTGGTTACTCATCCGTTCACACAGCAGCCATTTTCTAAGTGGACATTCGTATGCAATTGACCCATAGGGACTTTCGCTCATGGTGAGTCAGTGGAGTCAGTCTAGTTCTTATAATATAACTCTATGGGTAGGTCCAAGCAGCCATTTTGAACAAACCAAGGCTGTTAGTCTGGTCCCTTTTTGTTAAAATTAGAATCAGTATTCATGGTTGCTGTTTTATTTAGGGAACAAGACACATGTCCAGCAGTCTGATTTGGCGGCTACGGCTGGACATCCGTGTCATGCATTGGAGACTAGGATGTACTGTAGCAAAAGCCACAGCTGTAGCCAGTGATTTGGATATGGTCAATAAAATACCTGTAAATACTCCAATCTGAATGCGAATATCGTGTCTTTATGTCGAGTGTTGATATGAATATAGACCCTTGCATATGACGTCACAAGCTCCCTCGATGTAACAAACAGCGCCCTCACTGAGGTCAAAGGGAGACCTCAATGACCAACAGTTATACACTCATACATGTGTTTCCATTGTCCTCAGTTTTGGCATATGGCACATGCAAGGGGTTTATTTGATATATTTTTTGAGGGTAAAACTACAATATTTGATAACTTGGAAACAACACCGAATATTTGTTAACGTGCAAAAGATATCGCTTCACTTCAATTAGTTTTAATTCTGCCAAATGGATAAAATGTATTGCTGTTGCAGTTGGCACACAACACATACTAATGTCACGATTACTAAAATAGTTGCAAGTGGTCAATGACGTCATGGTATAACGAAAAATCAAGATCAAATAGTTTCAGAAGATGTAGATTCTAAATACAATAAAGTTTTATTACCAAGTTGCTCATTGGTTAGCCATTCCTAAGCAATGTGACTATCATACAACTGTTATAAAATACAGATGCTTTATTGGCGTTCCTCAGAAGGAAATACATCTAAATTTGTGTTGATCCATTGTCTGCTACAACACTCAAAAATGGGATACGTGTTATGAAGTTTTTTGTGCTCTTTGGCCTAGCTTGAGCTTCGAAGAGTTGAGCAAACCAATTTGTTTTCAATTTATTCAAGATTAACGAAAAGGAACAAAAAAGAGCGACTATATATACCATGCAATCTTTTTCTACAAAAAGAGTGACCTTGTACATTCCAGGGCCTTTCTGCAGGCAAGATACTACACTGGTCATATGGGGAATTTTACATTGTGTGTTATTCCTACATAAATTCAAGAGTTATTAAAAAACTGCTGAACACGTTTTGAGATGAGCCCCTTTCTTCATTACAAAAGTTGATGAAAATCTGACTCCACTCTCCATAAAATGTAGGACTTTATGTGTTCTTCAATTATTGAGCTGTGTACAAATCGTGCCTGCAGGAAGTCCATGCTCTGTGGCTCTTTTGTAAACACGTGATGTCACAGGTCACATGGTCTATTGCAAAATACACTACATTTTGAAAGAAAATTTGATTAATTTTTGTTAAAAACTAGATGAGTACTTTATTTCTCACCTACAGAACACATTTTTGAATTGCAAAATACTGATTAAACAAAAGAAAACTAGCTGGATTCGTCTACATAATTGAAAAAAAAAAAAAAAATGAACATATGAAAAAATGTTTTAAAAAGTATTCCAGTAAAACTTATCTACAGTGGCATCTGTAATATAATGTTCGTTTGCACTGATGCAACTCTACTCATTATCATTCTTGCAAACAATTTACATTTAACTTTAACTCTCCATTTTGAAAATCTTTCTGATTGAAAAAGATCATCTCAAAATACTTTTTTGATCCAGCAAAAAACAACTTATAACATTATAATGGTACATCACGTTGCCCAGAGATTCTAATAAAAATGCACTCCAGCATCGGGTCTTTATACTTGGTTCTCGGTAAGGGTAAGGAATAAATTGATGTCAAATTTGCATCGTGTATAAACAATATTCTTTTTAGACGTTAATTTTTGCATCGGGATAAAGAATATTATTTGTAACGTTTGACCCATACACCGATGTGAGTTAAGCACTGTATACTCAGTACTTTCCTGAGTCCTGTGAAAAAAATCACAGGCATTTTTCCTCAGGTGGGTTTCGAACCCACGACCCCCACCATAATGGTGGCGGTACCCGCTGCTAATGGATTTGAACTGCCTCTAGCTACCAGGCAGTCTCGGTAGTCTAGTTGGTAAGACATCTGCTCTAGAATGGCGGGGGTCGTGGATCCCCACCCGAGGAAAATGCCTGTGAATTTTTTCACAGGACTCGGGGAAAGTACCGAGTATACAGTGCTTAATACACATCTTTTCTTTTTGTTTTACCCATACACCGATGTGTGTCAAGCACCGTATACTCTGTACGTTCGAGAGTGCTGTGGAAACAAAACTCCACAGGCATATTACTCGGGTGGGATTCGAACCCACGACAAGGAAGTTTTTCCTTGGTTATGGAAACCTCTATGAGGGAAATAACAATTTGTACTTGACCTCTGCAAGGTGCATGAAGGTACTACTAATTTGAGATTAATTTTCTTCAACTAAAAGGACCTATTTCATCAGATTGAGGGTTGCAAATGTGATGTTTGAAGGAATTCTAAACACATTTACTACTATTAAACTACTAAGCTATAACTGGCAATTATAAGCGAATAACATACTAACTAGGGACACTTCCTAACCCTATGGTAATACTTCAAATCCATACAGTGCATTAATTTCTGCTAGACGAGTGCTTAGCTTCAGTAATCTTACATCTTAGTATGGTTATTGTACAAAAATTGATCTTTACAAAACTCCATTGTTATTGTGAGTTTTTATACACTTTATATACACATCAGAAAAGCTTCTTAAAATGAAACCATAGTATAGCGGCTTCTGGATTTGTTTGAATTTGAAATGATTCCTGCCTATTATGACTTAGTCACTGTGTCTCCCAGGAATATGATATCATCAATTCAGGCAGGATGCTTGGCTCTTGGGGGGAAAAAACAGTAGGACAATTTTATTGAGTTTAAGTGCTGACCTACAGGTTCACATGGTCAGGCCCGATTGCTTCGTTCTTGAAAGGGCAAGGGCACCAAGGCATTTTCTCCACGGTGAAGGGCACCTCTATGAGGAAGTTGTAAATTTCTATTGGAACATTTCAAGGGCACCGTGGCAATGACCAGAGGTATATGGAGGCAATTGCCTCGAAGAAGCATCAGGCCCGCATGGTTATAGGCTTGTACAGACTTTTCAAAAACACTTTTGCTCATTTTTTTTAGGGCAACAAATTGAAAAACAGATTAACGTAGCAAGACTATCACACCTGTCAAATGATACCTTTACACTTTCAACCCCCACCCCCCTCCACCCCCAAGCCGAAGACAAGAACTAAACTACTCATTCTTCTGCTCCAAAAAGCTTATCAGTGAATGCTACCCACCTTCCCACAACCCTACTGCCTACCCCAAGGTGTCCTGGCAATTTGGCAAGTGATGATTTGACATATAAATGCTTATTTACAACTTTGAGTTGGTGAGGGGTTGAGGTGAAGGCGGAGTGAGGGATACTTGTAACTCAAATCTATAAACACTCATAAAATGCATTTCTGAAAATTCAAACCATAGTGATGCCATGCTCGTTACATGATGTACAAAGACCTTGAAATCAATTGTGTTAATTACATTAAATTTCTAAGAACAGTATTGGCCACACACAAGGAATGACAGGTTCTCCACAAGTTTTGGTCAAGCATTTGTTACAAATTATTTTCTTTGTTGCAGCAACTGCGCCCACATGAATTGATTAATTACATGTAATAATTAATCACCATAAAAAAACAGAAAAACAACAATCGAATTCAATATTACCCACAATAATTCATCTGCCTTAAAGGATTTACCAGAATCCTTCCTCACTCCGACAAACTCCAACATCATATGATAACTCAACACCCAAACTAAACTCTGCTGGTGGTATGCTTGATCCCATGTAAAGCATAATCAGTTTACAAGTGTAGTCTTCAGTCCAACAGGATTTAAAAAAACCAGTTGCCGCCGTGATTCTTCCATTTTTTTCCAGTGAGAATTTTTTTCTCGGAATTGACAGAATTATTTTCTTGGAACAAAGAAACCCTGACTTGACAAAGGCAAGAGAATAAAGATTCTCTTTATTGCACTGTGATTTTTGTTTTCACTACTAAGAAAATGTCAAATTCATGCACCGTAAATTGCAAAACCTGGGCCGTGAGCTTTGGCACAGGGTTGGTGCTAAACCTGGAACCATTGCTGGATCCCAAGTTCACGCTGACATCACTCTATTGAGCTGAAATACAATGAATAAACAATGGTGGAAGCCTCTCGATGTCTCATAATCCTCTTCTTGGAACAAAAGGGCAAACGTCTGGAATCAGGGATTACACAATAGCGCCTGCACATTAGCCAAAAGTCAGCAAAATATTTAAGATCATGTTTTCTCTTTGTGTGGGTGAAACAAAGCATTCGTGTGCATGCTCAGCAGTGGAGTGTCCAGGTGACCTTTGTTCCGGTCTTCCGATTTTACACAATGGCGTGTTTAATGTCGCCCGTTTGCAGGCTCGAAAAATCTTTTCGTGGATACATGTCAACCGGATCCAACTGGTTGAATCAAAAAAGTTAATTAACAAATAAGTATTGGAATAGTCACAATAACTTAAATGTTCTTTTTGAGCATGTTTTCTGAACTTATTGGGTAAACTGTACCACAGACTGCCACAAAGTAACCACACCCTTCATGGCTACCATTAGGTGTATGGGTTTACCATTTCTTCTCTTCGTATAGCTGGTATTATGTGAAGAAAAAAGACATGGCTTGTGTACAATGGACTTAATCTCCACAGCCTCTTGTGGAATTTTGTGGCAACAGCCGGTTGGGCAAGAGAGTACACCAATTTCAGCCCGTTTCACTGACAACACAATAATCAACTTAGGTGACCTGCTTGGGTAAAGCTATGTCACCTGATAATCATATTTAAATTCTGGATATAGTGGTATGCTCTCATTGTGGGTCTCACTGTAAATGAAGTGAGAATGGTCAACTTTCAAGAGTAAATGAGAACAACAAAAAATTGTAAAAGAATATGAATGTGTTCACTGGTACTCTGCTTTTAGCTTTGAAAGAAAATTAAAATGTACAAGTTGTACAATTAAATCATTTACATGTAATTCACATACTATGAAAGTTTGAATGCCATGCAGGTTGACGTATCTCAGTCCACCTTTGCATTTATTTGTTCAAGTTTGATTTGTACTTCCTTGAGTTTGACAACTTTTTCCTTCCCATTGACAGGCTTTTCTCCTTCCTCCTTGTCTTTGTTAGATGTTTTACTTCTCAGTCTCCTTCCCTGACTAACTTCATCAACCTTCGTATCTTCACCTTCCGATTGCTGATTGTCGGTGGCGTCTTTGTTATTTTCACTTTCAGCATTTTCTTTAGATTTGGCTGCTCCAATATTCTCGGGTAACTTCTCCAGCTTAACCGACAAGTTTCCAATCTTCATTGGAGATGCTTTCGTTTCTTCATCTTTGTCACTGTTGGTTGATTTACTGGTGCCTGGTAAATCATCGGTTAAGTCAACCATTACCTCATCCTCAATCACTATCACTTCGTCGTCGTCATCATCATCATCGACTCGATCATCAGAGACTTTCTTTGTAGAACTGCGTAGAGAGGGGGCATCGATTTGTATCACCTCTCGTTTGAAATGTCTAGATGTCTGCAGACTACTCGTTCGCACTTTGAAAGACTCGATGATGGTATGACCACGAGGGCAGCTTTCGATGTGACAAGCCATAAGGGTGGGCGAGAGGGTGCTAAACTCACACTTCCTGCAACCTAAGAGCATGCGGCCATTATTCACGATAGTCTTCCTGATGCGATGGATCTTTGGTGCAGAACCTGCCTTGTGAAATGTTATCATGTGATTGGCAAATGCTATCCCACAGTAGGTGACGTATTTACAACAGTTGCAGTCCATCCTCTTACGGAAGTGATCTCTACTAACATTTGTCATCGTTCCACACTCGAGGCACCTCAGTGCCCCTTTAGGTCGGATGATCTCCTTTCTTGTCCACAAAGACGGTGCAATCTTAATGGTCATGCTCTTTGGTTTTGACACTATTTTCATGTTTTTCTCAGGAGCAATGTTTATGGCTTGCTTTCCTCTGTAAGGAGCCATCTGGGGGACACCGTTGCGTTCTTTCTGCCGATGTTGCACATGATCCTTGGCAATGTGTTCCTTCAACATGCTGCTGTTCAAAAACATCAGTTTGCAGGATCGGCAGCGGAACAGGCCGTTCTTCATGGACACAGAGAGATGAGTCTTGCAGTGGCGCAAGAAAGAGTTGTTACACCTGATGATACGTATGCAGAAGGGACACATGAGGGCTTTGCTTCCCTCGTGTTGTTTGGAGAAGTGGCTGACAAGGTCATCATAGAAGGAGGTCATGTAGTTACAGACTCCGCAGACATAAGGCATCTGAAGTATGGGATGATTCTTAGCAAGATGCTGAACTAAGGCTTCACTGTCATTGCACGCAAGCTCACAGATGCCGCATCTATGTTTGCAGTACATGTGGGCTTTCTCCACGTGTATCTGCAATTGGAATGGTGTGCTGTAATGCTTGTAGCAAGAACGGCAATTGACAACATTATTGACGGAGGAGTTAAGTTGTTGCTCATTGTCCAGGTGATGCTTGATGTGCTGCATGTAGCGTATGTTTGTGGACAACTTCTTGTTGCACACATAGCACCTGAAGCTTCCCTTCGGCTTTTCGTCATCCCACCAAGACCGTCCTTTCTTATACCCATAGTAATTCTTCTCTACATCTGTCTGCATTTGATCACGATTTATCTTTATCCGTTTGATGTTGGAGTTACTTTCTGGTGTGGCCGAGCGTTTCACACCAGTAGCACTACTGACTGTTTGGCAATCAGATTTCCCAGCCGACACATCCGCAGCTCCAACAGTCACTGTTGGAGTTGAGATTACATTTGATACAACCTTTGTTGTTACAACCTGACTTATGCTTGGAACTACCTGAACACCTGCGGTGGACACTGGTACGATGACATTCTGAAGGGCAACAGGTTGTGGATTAGACCTAGCCACAGTGACAGTGCCTGGTGATAAAACCGATGTTCCCACTCTCGGTAAACTTGTAGATTGTTGCGTCATGACAAGCTGGTAACCACCTGTGGTACCTGGTACACTGATAACCTGCATACCAGTCAAGTCTGTTCTGCCTGGTACCTGTATGATGGTCTTTTGTCCAATGGAATTTACGGGGTTGATTACATGACGAACAGTGGGCTGAGGTTTGGTCAAAACAGGGGTGACAGGTAGAACGCTTTGACCTGCAATTCGTGTAACAATTTGCGTTTGGGGTTGCCAGCTTACAGTCCCTGATGTGGGTAATAAAACCGTCTGATGCGATTTCTGCTGACTCTTCTGTTGCTGTAATTGATTAGTGACGCCATTTTGAGTGATGACATTTCCCTTGGGGGTAGCTGCTCGGTTAACACCTGTACTACCAGAGCCTGATTGGTTGTACACTTTGTTGTAGGCCTCTACCGCTTTGTTGTACTCGTTAAGTTTCTCTTCGTGTTGCGTGTAGATGAATTTCTGGGCGTCTGACAGGGCATCCTCGTCGCATATCAGCAGAACATCTGCCTTGGCAACGTTGGATGTCTGCCGTGTACTTTGAGGCATGATGATCTAACAGTCAATTCTGTATATTAGAAAACAAAGAATAAACAATTATATCCACTGCTTTTATTTTGTAAAATATGTTAGCAGTTGATTGACCTCTGCCAGTGACCCTATTAAAAAAGAAAGGGAAAAACCTTTATTTTTACATTTCACCATTAATTCTAACTCCCTCATCCAGAGTTATTGATATGAGTCATGTGACTTGGACTTGAGTAGCTATTTTTGTGACTTGTGACTTGACAATTTTGTTAATTATTTATTAACCCTAACTCCCCTGAGTGATTTACTAAGATCATTCCCCACTCTAACAAATTCCAACACCACATGGGTAACTCAACACCCAAACTGTGGTACTCTGATTATGGTGGTATGCCTGAACCCTTGTAAAGCATGATCAGTTTACTAATGCAGTCCCCAGTCCAACAAAATCCAAACAAAACCTACTGTTAGAGTTTGATGGAATAGGGACTGTAAGGGTTAATGTATCGACAGCATTCCACTGGTCTATTTTGGCTCATTCAGGAGGTTTAGCAGTTCTTGAAAATAAAAGAAATCCAAAAATTGTTTCAAATAACACTGATAAATAAAAAATATAAAAAATTTAACTAGTTCAAAAATCTCTGAATTGTTTTAATTTGAAAGAAAAAAAGGCACTTCCTACAATTATATGTAGTACACATGCAAATAGTGCGGTAAAGTGTAAGTATAAAAATCATGAAAGTCAAGTTCATTAGTCCAAAACTCATAACTCGAGTTGACACCTGACCTTGATTGCTTATTACAGCTGGACAAAATATTGTGCGACTTGACTCGTACTTGGACAAAGAGACTTGTGCCTTGCCTCGTGTTTGGACCAAATGACTTTTGACTTGACTTGTGACCAAATTATTTGTGACTTGACTTGACATTGAAATGGTGTTCCCACCATTTCAATGGATTCAGTACCAAGCAGTCAAACATACCATAATTGGCAGTGGGCCAGACATACCTATATTATCTTGGCCATGACTTGGGTGTCAAATAATCAAATTACAATGAGGAATTTAAGAGGAAGGGTTCCAGGACAAAAAATAAACAAACAGACTAAAACAAACGAAGAAACTAAGAGTAAAGGGTTATCAGTCCATCTTGTTAAGAAATAGAGGAAAGCTATAGAACATGTGACCTGTGACATCACATGTTTACAAAGGAGCCACAGAGCCTGAACTTCCTGCAAGCGAGATTTATACACAGCCCAATGCCAATGGAGGAAAATATAAAATCTTAAATGTTATGGAGATTGCACTGTCTGTTTTTTTATTATTAACTTTTGACATGAAGAAAGGGGGCACATCTCAAAACTTGTTCAGCTATTACTTTTATAACTCATGAATTGATGTGGAAAATATGAAACAAAATGTAAAATTTCTTATATGACCAGTGTAGCATCCTCTCTGCCAGAAAGGCTCTGGAATGTAAAATGTCACTCTTTTTGTAAACAAAGGGTAACATGGTCTATCAACAGCTCTCCTTAAATTACTGAGGGTACGTTCACACGAGTAGCTAACTTCGCTGCTAGCTAACAGCGAAAAATTTGTGACCGTGTGAACGCAAAAATAGTTAACTTCGCTGCTAACTTCGCTGCTAACTTCGCTGCTAACTCCAAAAGTTAGCAGCGAAAATTTCCGCTGCTAACTTCAGTTTTACGACTTAGCAGTGAAACTTGATACTTTAACAGCGCTATTTTGCCGTGTGAACGCAACTGACCTTAGCCACTTCAGACCACTTCCTGATACCGCGTGCAAAATACATGCGACATGTTGTTTTCGCTGCAAGATATACTTCCAAAAACGAAGCCGAGCCCAAGGAGTCGTCTACCCATTTCCCTTTTCCACCGCTCACGAAACTCTCTTGTCTTTTCACCCATTTTCACCTCATCTGCACTCTCTAAAGCAGCCCTAGTACGTACTCTCAACGCAGCCAAAATAACTGCGAAAACTTGTAAAGAACCATGAAATTGCATGTTCGGAGCCATGTTTGTGATTGTCAGAAATAAAACAAAGGCCAACTTCGCACAAAAAAACCAGCTGAGCCTGACTGGTACCCAGCATGTGTTTTGGGGCACGAGTACCAGGCAATACCGGTCCGCTTCCACGAAATGGGAATCGTACGAACTTGGCCAAAAGATCGCTAGCCCGCTGCTTTGACAGAGACACATTTTGCCAGGGGCGCGCGCGCGCGAAAACAACCGGAAAATGACGTAATGGTTTTGTGACCTTTGCAGACAGCTATCGGCAGTTAGCACTCCGTGTGAACGCAAGGCATTTTTTAGTTCAGTCCGTTTTTACGAAGATCCCCCGCTGCGAATATTTAGCAGAGAAGTTAGCAGTGAAGTTAACTACTCGTGTGAACATGCCCTGAGTAGAGGTCTTTGCACTTCTCAGAACCAAACTTCATGAAAGTTTACACATTAGTCTAAAAGATGAAAATAAAACACGATTTTATAGAATACAAACAAAAACAAGAGGGGTTCTGGGCTATGCCCGAACACCTAAAAAGGAAAATGATCTGGCACCAAGATCTACCCAAAAACAAACTTAACCACTTGGCACCGGGAATCTTCCTGTTTTTTTTCCCCCATCCAGACTGACAGGTTTATTTTCTTGGAGTTGCCAAAAACATAATTTTTTTCACAGCAATTCCGCAATCACAAATCCCAGTGTTTCAAAGAGAATCTTTGTTCTCTTGGCTTTGTCATGGTTCACAGTTTCTTTGTGACAGTGGTAATAATAATAATAATAATAATAATAATAATAGTTATAATTATAATAATAATTATAATAATAACGAACTGTGTTTGCAGCAAAACAAACACGGGGATTTTGGGTGGAACGAAACAAAAAAACAACGACTGAGAAATGTAGAACGTCATGGTGACTTAATGTCCTTTGTTATAGGTCGTTCTATTCCAATATGGTGTAAATGTCCTAATGTGAAAAAGTACCTAGTTTAGTTTTGGAAATGGAACCTCTCACTGCAGCCTTTTAATGACATGACGTCAAGTCGTCAATAAACCTATTTTCAGAAAGCTTAGACTCCACTGACTCTTTTGTTCACAGAAACCATATGGTAATTCTTGATCACTTTTGCTGTCACATTTAATAACTTGAATAAGCCTAGTATATTTTCTACAAAGCTTAGACTTCACTTATTATTTCAAACACTGAAACCATAAAAAGATACACATGTGATGACCTTAAATAAAAATAAATTGTTTAAAAGCTATAAGCTATAAATTGAAATTATGCTGTTCAAAAGATACTTTTTTTTTTAAACAATAGGCCTATCCTTTGATATGATGAAAGTTAACACCTGATGACGTTGTGATAGCGTCGTCTATTGCATCAAAAAGATTATGTCATAAGCTTCAAAATGATACATAAATTGCCCTGAGAGGACAATGTAAAGTATAATTTTGAGAAGAAAAATAATACAAATACAAAATCATAACTCGAATGGATGCAGTTATCCTCAACAGTAAGTGGGTCTACAAACGAATGTCGGTCACTTGGTACCCAAGTCACTTCGTACCCAAGTCACTTCGCACCCCAGTCACTTCGTACCCAAGTCACTTCGTACCCAAGTCATTTCGTACCCAAGTCATTTCGTACCCAAGTTATTCTCTGAAATACTTTTTTCCCGTGCGCCCTCAATGCGTGCAATTCTCCATCGTAATCAGACCAGCCAATGTTAGAACGCAGGGGTGTCTGAGAAAAGTCAATTACTGGACACATGACAAAGGTAAGTTAGGATTTTTTTTTAAATGGCGGAGAAAGTATTACATCAAACGGTGATTGATCATCTACCACAGACGGATGTCTACATGATGAAAGAAAATAATGAACTATTAAACACAGGCAGAATTTTTTTGGTGAACCCGAATTCGGCGTCCGGAACGCACCCTTGATGGCGGCGGCGGCAGGCAGCGAACGTTAAACAAAGACAACTGAGTACGAAGTGACTTGGGTACAAAATGACTTGGGTACGAAGTGACTTGGGTGAGAAATTTTGGGTACGAAGTGACTTGGGTACGAAGTGACTTGGGTACGAAGTGACCGAAATGCCTACAAACAAGCTAAAGTAATATTAAAACATATTCTCGACAGAAACAAAGGTGGTTTCGGCAGGTGGCCGAAACACCCAATAAAAAAAATATTAAAACAGCATTTACAGTGGTACTCTCAAAGGAAATGATTTCGGCAATTGCGAGCAAATAATCCCGTCAGACTTGGCCAAAAAAAAATGTAAAATACCAGACAGTAAGTGGTGACAATATTTTTTTGTTTTGGACCAGACTGTTATTTATCTAATGAAGTGTAAATTTTGCAGGCACCTGCTTTCTTTTAGTATAGGCTATCAAATCGGAACGGCACTGACCTTGCGCAGCGACTTTTTTTTTTTGCGGGGGGCTTAGACATTTTACTGTGAACAATTTCAGTCTGGTTTGGCGCCATCATTGTTGTTGTGACTTAGTATTCATGAGATGGGAATCGAATTATTTACAAAAAACCTCAGCCACCAAAAACCAGAAAAAGAAAAAATACATTACTACCCATTTAAATGTACAGTTCAATTTTTAATAATAAAAGGAGAACGTATTCTTATTTTGGGGGAAGAAAATTAAAAGATTGGTGTCAGCAGGGTCCCAGGAATTTGAACGGGATTCAACAAGTTATGTTACGTTGTGGTGTGTCGTGGCTGAGCTGCTGAGAGCATCAGACTCAAGCTCTGGTGTTTCTGATCAACATATCCTGATAAATAGTGTTGGAATGTGTCTGTATCAGCTCTTGAGATTTTTCATAAAATTTCACCAAAGTAAGTCACTGCACCTCGGATCTAATTAGTTGTGATGGTCCTAACCCTCCATCCTCCCGACGGTCCGAGGGTTACGAGATAAAGCACACGAATTACCAGTGTCAGGTCACTTCGTACCTTTGCCACTTCGTACCTTAGTCACTTCGTACCTTCACCAAGGTATGAAGTGACCTTGGACGTTTCGTACCCTGGACGCTTCGTACCCTCAATAGACTTCAGAATTCTATACAGGAGTTATGACAAGTGGGGGTCGTTATTGACCCCATGGGATGCAGTGGGGTCGTTAATACCAATCGGCTCTTTTCAGAGCCCCACATATTCAAAAGAGAGATTAATCTTGCTTGTGTTTGAATTATTTTAAAATTCTACAAGACCTTAATTTAAAAAATCTATAAAACAAAATTAAAAAGTGGTCTTGAACGAAAATAAATCAAAAAAGTATTTTGAAAAATTAAAAAGGGGCTTTAACAAAAATTAATCAAAACAAGAAAAAAAAAATAGAAAAAATAAAAAAGGGCTTAAAATTAATCAAAACAAGAAATAAATAATACACTTTAAAAAATCTTTAAAACAAACTCATGCTTAGAGAAATTTATAATAGTTATAAAAATACTCGATAAGAAAATCATAATGTTCACAACGGCCTTGACTGAAGGCCAAGTTGCAATTCCCGTTACATTTCTCGTTTCACGCATTATTACGAGGCGGGTATTTTACTGCTGCGTTACTGGTGTGTTGTGCTCACACGTCCTCCTGACGCAACACAACGGGGCATAATTCCTGTGTAGAATTCTGGAATCAACACTACAGATGGTACGAAGTTAATTCTGAAAAGTACGAAGCGTCCAGGGTACGAAACGTCCAAAGTCACTTTGTACCTTGGTGAAGGTACGAAGTGACTCGAAAGCGAATTACCCAGAGTTGCCAAATCGGCCATTTCTTACAGTTTTTGTCCGTTTTTTTCTTGCAAATATTTTCTTGCTAATATTTTAAGCGTTCTAAAATGATTCATTACACAATGAAGATCAAATCAGTGTTTTTAGACTGTGTATCAAGAATGTGTATCAGTCAGGCATGTCCACGCACGGTTTGAATTTATGCAATTATAAAAATGTTCCAACAATGTAATTTGTAAACAACCAATCAATGAAACCGTCCTGCTATACTAAAATGCTACTGCTATTTCATGTATTTGAGTCATGCTACTGACTAGCAGTCCAGTGGCACAAAATTTGAATGATTGGAAACAAAACTCGAAAAACCCCAAAATAAAGAAAACAAAATCGAACCTTAATTCTTATCAAGGTGAATTATCGAATAAAGGCCTGAAATCCAAGATGGCGATTGGTTTTCCGCGCAGTGGCAGTAGTTTGCCTGCGCTGCATACTCTGCATGGCAAAACGCTAACGTCTCACCCTAAAAACTTCAAACGTGTGCCTACGATAACAAAAATCTACATTGACCTATCGTTTAAAACTACACCTGTTTTAAAGTTTCTACCCATTACACCAATACCAGCAGTATACTTACAAACAACTCGAGAACGACGAAGTCACAAGAGGCAGAGACTACTGTGAATCACGACTGAATAAGTGGGGGAAATGTGGTCAAAACTTGACGTAGAAATCCCTCAAAATGCCTAGATTTACTTTGTGCACATCGAGTACAATGCGTGTACACCACACACACACAGTACAGCTAGACAGAGCCGCACCGCGCTACTTTATCTTTGCATGAGGTCGAACCAGCCAGCTGCAGATGGTCACCAAGTTGTACATTACGAATGCATTACACTGTTACAGGGTACCAACCAATGGCGCCCATTGCGTCAATTATCTTGTACGCAAAAACCTATGGATGGATTTCTCACTGCTCTTGATCGCAATGCACGTCACGGCAAGGGCGGGCTGGAATCCTCCAATAGAAAATCGAGTCGGCGCGTACCCTTTAATGAATATTCATTGTTGAGGTGATTTCAACCAATAGGAGACTTTCCCGTTCTGGCTAATCACAATGTACATCCGCTGCCCTAAAGGTCACATTTTCCGTTTTAGTTCCATGTCAACTGCCCGAGTTCCAGTGATCATTTCCTCCTTATTGAGTAAGTTTTTGTCTGATGAGACCTAACAAACGGGAACTGAAATAAAACACTAGAAAATCATTGCAGCTAGTGCGTATGAAAACTCCCATTAAATTTGCGAAAAAAGAAGAAGAAGAAGAAAACCCCGACAGAAGACACGTTTACGCACAATGATCATTTTCTGCAACCACGCTAGATTTTTTTTATGTTGTCGGGCAGTGACGTCACCAGAAGGGGCGGAGCTTCCTGCTCAGAACCCTTGCCCCTCCCTGACCCCCTCCCATAATATGAAATCGAAAAATGCACAAGTGAATTGTTGGAGTCATTAAAAAGCCCCACCACCCCGATAAGTCTTTGCCCCCACCCACACTGTTCGTGTGTTTCATGTTGACCACCCGGCGGACTTAACCGGAAAGTGACGCATTTTTTAATTTTTTTTCCCGACAGAATTTGCACCGAATGCTGAAATACCAGTTTGGCAAGTCTAATAACATCTTCATTTAGCACAGCCGTCACATTAGTTATTAAAGGATCAGGTGTGACGACATTAACCGTGGCACTTTTTGGCGTCACATCAGATAGGCCTGTACGCATTTTGCTTAATTTATTTTAATCTTCATGAAAGCTAAATATAACCGCAAGAAGGTTTATGGAAATATCTATTGTAAACCGAGCGATTTTTTGACAAACTGTATAATTTAGGCTGTGTTGACTATCGAGACAGAATATTTTCCCCTAATATTCAAACTGCGAGTTATCTAGCCTAGTTTACAAATTTGTCATTAGAATACTATATGGTTACACTGTAAAAACTTGGGTGTTAAACTGATTCTCTGGCTATCTATTATGTGACAACACCGACATGGTGTTAATTTTTCCAATGATAAACAATAGGGATAACTAACACCATGTCGGTGCTGTCACATATACCAAGAGAATCAATTTAACACCCTTATTTTTGCAGTGAACAAGTAAAACAAACAGGTTACACATTGACAACATCATTGATGTTTTTAGTTGATCTGATTTATTTGAAACAGACGTCGAAGGACAACAGCCAAACTACGGCAAGCCCATTAGTGTATGAAATATTCATTGAACGTGTTAGCCGGCAGAGAATGCATTGTCAAGTCTAAGTATAGGCTTACCACAAAGATCCTATTGGTAGGACCGAAAATCCTCCACGATCACCCACGTGACATTGTCAGCGTTAACCATAGAGATTAATAACATCTAGAGGGAGCACTCGCTAGGCCTATACGTCACGCACGGAACTCCGCTGACCCACCATGGGAGAAAATCCCTATGGGTCAATTGCATACGAATGTCCACTTTGAAAATGGTTGCTGTGTGAACGGATGAGTGACCAGTGTAATATGATTGGTCAGCGCCATTTTCTCAATGGTAAAATGCTTCTTGTCGGGCCGTGTCCCGCATCTTTTTGTACGCTAGGCCTACAATAATGGCTTGAAAACAGAGACCTCAATGAGGTCACCCCGCGTTGGCCGGAAGTGCAACGTAAACGGATGGTATAAACATTTGTTACATTGCACTTCGGGCTCCAAAACGTCATCACTTATACAACAAACAGGATGATGGAGGTACCTCGTTCCCAAGTCTAAGATGACACCCGGAGCAGCAGAACACATATACATGGGCTTCTAATGTGGTTTCACACGACTACGTACTATACGAGGTACTATTATTTTGTATTATAACATCTCTTCCTTTGATTCTATCTGTTGATTGGCCGAACGTGCGTCACGTGGTGTTGTGTATTTTTACTATCACACCGCACACCGACCAAAAGAACTATTAATGGTACAATCCAACGACAACCTCGAACCCGGTGAAACGATAAAATAATACGTGCATTTGAAATACGATATGAGGACGAAGGTAGTGTGGTACCCCTCTTTCTTTTTGTCAAGATTTCCTGTCAGATTTTAAAGAGTTGTTTGAAGACTGATATACGCACAGTTGTTTAAAGAATATTACCACAAAATGGATGAAATTGAGGTGTTATAAAACAAATATTGACTGCTTTATCTCGTGGCGTAGTAAAACTAGTCACTCTCGGTGATCCCCGGAGCCGCCTATCTTCCCTCGGCTCCGCCTCGGGAAGATAGGCTGCTCCGGGGATCACCGAGAGTGACTAGTTTTACTACGCCACTTGAAGCAGCCAATATTTGTATACTATATAGATAGTGGTCCCGCCTGCTGGCGGCTTTCTGCCCTAAAAGTTGGCCAGCTCACATAACAGACCGATTACGCGACCCTCGTCACGTGACCTATTGTGGGTATTTAATAATGTAAACAAACACGACGTCCTCCAAAGGAAAGTGCGGTACGATACATGACCATTGTTGCATTTGTTTAATAAATTGAGGCTTTTCTTTCTCTGTGAAAAACTTTCTAGAGTTTGTACCAGAGACCTTCGAGTGGCTGAATAAAGCAGTAAGGACAGTTCCAGCAAGTCTTGGAAATTGTATAAGTAACGTATAAAATGTGCACGGTCGATGTGTACTAGTGCACGACGGAACGTTTAGGCCAAACTACCGCGATCACACACTTTTCAACACAAGAATTTGTTATCATTGAAGCTGCAGAAAGAAAGTAAAGTAACCTTTTGTAAACGCACTATCCTGTTGGTAAGTGATGACGTTTTGGAGCCGGAAGTGCAATGTAAACGAACGGTATACATACATGTACATGAACTTATGTTACATGACACTTCCGGCTCCAAAACGTCATCACTTATAACTATAAGGGTGTTGCAATCTGGAACTACTTTTTGTACTGAATATCTTTCCGCCGCACGCATGCGTAGGCGTATTTACCATGGTAGATTTGCCACCAGTCTGTACAGCGCGCTCCCCCAATAGGCAATTCAGCTTTTTGCTACTATAAAAAACATAATCGTTCCACCCGATGTGTGCAAATTAATGCTAAACACTTTCCATGGTATCCCGCAAATTTTGGACGTGGGGACGCTGAAGTCACACAAAACACACGATCGTCCCCACCAGTTTAAAACATTATTCTTGCGTTAAGATAGGTCGTTAATGAAGAGCAAGAGGGCACATATATTAGTTCTTACAGATGCATTTTTAACTTTATTTCAAACGCAAAAATCAATTGTCCAATATTTAGAGAAATATTTTGCTCAACGTATTTTTTTCGGACACAGAGATATCCATTCGGTACACATTAAAGTCAACACCTTTTCGTTTGAAGCTCAGCAGTATATGTGAAAAGGTTCACCACTCATTGCAATTTTGAAATTGAGTAAACATTTTATAAATTGGAATCAAATTGTTACCAATTCCTATTGCCAGCATACAGAATAAGACGTATTGCAAATATTCCAGATCAAGAGTTACAATATTAGGATACACCATTAACCATGATCATGATTGCATCAGGATACAACAAGCTGGTTGACAGTTAGAGGTAGAATACAGGATTAGTATTCCTCCAAAAACAGATTTATTAGTATCAGTCTGAAAGCTTACCGGTACTGATTATGAAGTTCATACCAGTATAGCAATCTTCCATAGAAATATTTCGGTCTGAAATACTGTCAAAGTCGAAAAAAATAGAATTTGACATCTTTAATTTAGATTGTATTAAAAACAATGTGTTTACATGCTGAAAAGCATGCACAGTTTTCCACTATTTTCTCCGACTCGGACGACGGGTTGAGTCGACGGGCTGAGCCCAAATTTGCACTGTTTTTTTCTTCTTCATGTATTTATTGAATCACACAAAAAAATAAAGACACTGCACTATCAGCTTTACCAATCCTGTATTTTATACCTTTTACTTTTATGGTAAAAAGTCGACGTGTTAGAAGCATTTGGATTAACAAAGCAAAAGTTCTCATATATGATTATATTATAAACGTACAGTATATATCTGTCTCCGATGATAGCAAGAATATAAAGGATTTCTGTGTGTGTGATAAAAGCAAGCAATTAATGTGAGAAACACAAATATTTCCCCAAATAAACTCCCAGATTTGGTTTGTTACATAATAATGTTTAAAAGTTTCTAAATCGGATCATACGGCGCCAGAGTGATTTAAAAAGAGAGGATTGTTTAAGCTTTTTTGATTGCGCAATATTTTTATTTTTTTCAAAGTTTTTTAGAGGTTCAAATGTTTCTCGTGCGTCACTTGCCAATGGTGCAGACATTTTTGATGATGCTCATCCATAACAGTTTCATTACCCGTGTGTTGGGCCTCGGCTGATATGACTTCAGAATTAATTGACCTTTAAAATATCCATCACAAACTAAAATAAAAATAGTTTACTAATATCTATTTTATTAATCCCTGACAAAATTCAATAAGCTACATGGATTTAATAAAAAAGTACTAATACGACTGGTTTTGTATGATAAATTTTAAAAAAGGCATGCGGAGCTGGTATCATGCGGCCCGAAAACGTTTTGTTATAACTTATAGGCCTACATAATTATTTATGAGTCATTGCATTGAATTGATAATACGATTATAGATCGAATGTGAGGCAATCTTGGTTGCTGACGGGGTCAAAAATATCAAACGTGTTTCATACATTTTAGCGCTTCTGACAAAGTTTGGCAAGCCACGTGATTTTGCTCGAGACCCAGCTTCGCAACCATAGAGCTATATTGTGCGCAACCCATATGTTGGTAAGTTATTGCGTCACACGCGCGCGCATCTGCTGCGCGCCCAAAATTTTCGCTATGCAAAGCTGGCATACGCTACTGCGTTATTTTATCAAAAAACACTCATTCCTTCGTTCAAAGCCATTTCTCATGAAAGAAACCGATATTTCTGATAAGACCTTGAGTCTTTGCAAGACACACGTGATAGGAAAGTCACAAAATGATTCTGTTCTTACATAAAACTTCAACTTGACAACAAGTTCAATGCATTTCCTATACGTGCTTCTGGCAATCGATGGAGCCAGTTTGTGTGAAGTGGGTAACAATGAAATACAATGAAATTACGTCACACTTACGATATGTTGATAATGATACGGGGGCTTGCATTTTTCAAATCTGTTATGCACAGTCTTCCTTCAAAATCGAGTATAGGTGTATGCTTTTAATGGTTTGTCAACTACTTTTCGACACAACACGAGGTTTCAAAAAGGGCCCCTTTAAAACAAATCTTACCATTTAACGGTTGCATTAAAATAAACCATTTTAAAATTTATATTAATTCTAATTTTTTATATTATAAACAAAAATTTTCACCAGCATTAAATTTAGCAAAGAAACTTATTACTGTCCGATGCTTTCAAATATGCAATAGTTTATTTTGGATTCCAACATGCAAAATAAAAGCACGAGCAAGAAATTGGATTTTGGTTCCATAATTTGCTTCACAGCAACCAGGAGTATAAGCAAGCTGATCATGTGATGTGACTTCACACTAATATATATCATACTCCACAAAGTGGTCTTACTCTCTTTAAACAAAATACACTATGTATGCATTTAGATTTAATAGCATATATCACAATTTCACAAATGGCCATTTCTAACATCCAAAATCCGCCATTTTTAGTTTCAATAATTTCACTCAATTGTGCAGCCTCCTAAAAAGAAGTGCCATAATATCTTACATAGTTTAATCCATATACATTTATGCTGTAAAGAAACTGCTCGTTATAATTGTGTTTAAATATCTACACACTAAAATATCGCTTGTCCGAAAAACCCAGATACTTTAAACATTTATTTACAATTATAGTACTATTTATATTTACTTGTTTACTTTTGGAATCTAAGCTGTACATTTGATAAGTTTGTAGTAATTAGGTAGTTTCAACAGGTGCTTGCTTACCAATACCTTTCAGAAGTACTTTAGAAAAAAAATTACAAAGTTTTCTAAATTTTTATAAAAATATTGTTTTTACGCATGCAAAATAACGTGACATTTGGTTTCTTTAATTTTTGGCTTTTAACTTTTTATCCCTGTATTGAAAGAGTGACCAACCAAAAACCCTTCACCTCTTCACCATGTGAAATTTCTATCAAAACCACAATATTTAGTCACGAATTAACTTTTTTTTTAAAAGCATAAAGTAAAAATATGCTTTTTGAAACAAACACATAATCACAAAGATTTACAAGATCTCACAAAACAAGTCGTGCAATACACAGCATGCTCTGCACATTCAGACCTGTATGTGTTTTGTACACTCATGACAATGGTAAATGTAAATGCTCAAATTATCTAATATGTTTGGTAAATTAATCTTTACATAAGGAACTTCATTTACTTTTAACTTCCAGGAAATAACAAATTCTACGTTCACACTTCAACCCATAAAACGCCGACAATTAATGGTGCAAATGAATTGCGGACAGCTGTGATGCAGTCAATTTGTAAAGTTAAAGTAACTGCTAATGCAACAGCCTTACTAAAGCCATAGCCATAGCCATATCCATAGCTTAAGTCATAGCCATACCCAAAGCCGTTGATGGAGACATGTTTTAAGTTTGGTTCCTTAAATTGTATGAAATAAAAACAAGATGGCTACCTATAGTAAAAAAAAAAAACCAGACCAATATGCATAATAGTGAACACTAATCGTCAGCAAATAAATTACATTAACCCTCCTACTATCTGACCATTCAATATCATCCACTGGTTTTGAATGATGGATAAACTATGCCAGCCTGCAATATGATATCACGTGGTGAGTGCATCTACACAGTACACAGTCAACCCTCCTACTGTCCGACCATTCAATATCATTTACTGTGCTTTTGAATGATGGATAAACTATGAGTGAATCTACGAACTATGAATGCATCTACACTGTTCACACATGCACACAGTAAGTTCTGAGCACAGTTGTACAACCATACACAACCTGTGCCGTTAATGTCACTCAACGGCACAGGCTGTAGCAAATGGTCGGTCAACTCACTGGAAATATTACCAAGATAAGGAGGGTTAAAGAAGCTAATGATTATAGCATTATTGCCACAGTTTCTAGGGGTGCATAATATCATATATTCAAAAAAAAAAAAGTAAAAACAGATTTTAGCTTAATCTTGTCATTTCAGTGCATTAACTTTGATAAAATATTGCTGCTTGTAAGATGTGTTCATGCATGCAACAGTGGTGTATCTCAATTCAAATTCTGGAATTTACAAATGTACATGCAGAACTGAGACACAACCTTGTTGCATTCGCACTTGAAGTCATCTTTTACCAGAGTGTTTACGCTGGTGCCGTTGCTTGTGGGTGCCTGAAGTTGTTCTCCTGGTTTCTTCAAGATGAACTGTTTCTAATGGATGATGGGTATAATGACGCTGTTCCCTAGGATGATAATGATGAAGAGGGCCAAGAGGATTGGTAAAATGATGAAATTCTTCATCATACTCAAGATCTTCGTGAAGATCATTACACTTCTCATCTTCTACAGTGTCTTCATCCTTGACATTGTTCTCTCCCCCATCAGTCTCCTCTTCTTCTTCCTCTTCACCCCCTTCTTCACCACCTTCATCACCCCCATCATCTTCAATATCGGCAAACATGTCATCCTCTATGTAGTCGCTACTGTCACAATCTTCAAAATCTTTGGCACGTTCCCTGGACAAAGCGGACAGGGCGAAGTTTCCCCGTCTCAGTTGCATTGACATCCTTCTCCTTGCTGCTCGTGAGGTTGGACAATAAAGCATCTCATCGATGTAATCATCATCCTGGGCTGTGATGTCCGAGTCTGGGCCCATCGTGTAGCAGCTACCCGAATCACTTCCGTTTTTTCCCTTGCCTCTTATCCACCCTGGGGTTCGAGGAAGAAATAAAGGTATAAGGAATAAATAAGTAACTGCTTAGAATATATGTCAGTTCAGGAATTGACATCTTAATGATGGTTTGGTACATGTATGACTGAAGCATAACTTAAGACGATGGTTTTAATATCACGTCCTTTGCAATGAAAATAGAGGGATTTCTTTTGTCCACACATGGTGGATATGTAGTTTTCCTACTACATGTTACAGGCATGTAACTGCAGTTTGTCAAAAACCGAGGAAAGTGCCTGGCACACCAACAATTTGCACAGCTGAGAAACTGAAAAATGAGGAAATAAGCTGATCACCTGAAAATGCATGCCTGATGTAATGCTCCTACATTGAAAGCTTACTTACAAATGTTTCTGCTTGCTTATCTGTTTGATTTACTCGCTACATTTTCTCTTGTTTCAAATTTTATTATCACTAATTGTTTTGTTAACATTTCACTAATTTGCAAAAAAAAAAATGTTAATGGCCTCACGTTTTGACCCTAGCAGAGTCTTTCTCAAATGATTAAGCCTTTGAGAAAGACTCTGCTAGGGTCGAAATGTGAGTGAGAAAGACTCTGCTGAGGTCGAAACGTGAGGCCATTATCAACTGTTTTCATTTCTACAACAGGTCCTTTTGGTTGGTAAAAGCAGTTTGCACCAGCTTCTTGCATATTTTCATTTCACCAAATTAAGACAAGTATTTGATTGTTCCTGAAATTTAGAATCTTGAGCGCCAAGGATGCGATCAAGGCAATGAAAAGATGCATAGGGCCATTTATTTTGTCTTTTGCGGTTGCACAACTTCCAAGGAGGTATGATAATAAATATAAAGGTTTTCCTGAAAATTAACTTGAGAATAGACACAGTGTGGTAGAAAGAGTTGAAAAAGACATTTTGACTACGGTAAAAAAAAAGGGTGAAGTTCAACTGTGCACAATTGACTGGGAAACAATACTAGCTGGACGTGTATAGAGGCATGCAATAGCAGTGTTCAGTTCTCTCTGGAATATTACAAACAAAAAGCTTGAATAAAATTAATGTGCAAGTATCAAGAGTATCACGAATATCGAGTGTCCCAGCTAAGATGTTCAAATATAGTTCAAAAGGAGCTTTAAGGTCAAATTCATTTGTTGTATGCACTTGTTTTCCAATAGATAGAGACCTAATGAAAGTGGGAGAAAAAAAGTACAAACCTTGCTTTAAAATGGTGTAAAATGCCATTTTATTTTATACGTTTTCAGAGTGAAATTTAAAAACATGACGTTACTAGACGTCAGCAACAAATGGGTCTGTACATTCCACAGAGGAACTTTTTGCATCGGTCAAAATGTCAAGTTCAATGCCGCTTTGATTGAATATCATCAAAATTCAGGAATGAACTGAAAACTTCCCGCACAAAAATTGTACAGACCCATGTATTTGAAAAGTGACGTCATTGGATGTTTTTGGATTTTGACAAAATTCGCTCTGGAAGGGTATCAAATCAACTGACACTGTACAACATTTCAACGTGAGGTCAGAGACTTGTAACTTTCATAAGAACCCTATCTATTGGAAAATGAGTGCATAAAAAAAATAAAATTGACCTTGAAGTCACTCTTTAATCAGTTAATAAATATTTGATAAAGGTATTCAAATATACCAATATCATAGCTAGTCCATTAAAGCCATTATACACTATTGGTAAAGTGTCTGGAAATACTTCCATACCTTATGAGCATCAAGAGTTATTTAATAAAATCAACCTGCGAAAGTTTCAGCTCATTTCATTGTTTCCTTTATGAGATAACAATACAAAGTCATTCAGCGTTTTTGTATTCATTCTAACGGCCGGAGTTTTCGTCTCATGAGATGAAAAATCATTTGTGGATCTTATTTCACTAATTCTTCGAAAACGAGAACACATCAGACAGAAATATTTCACAGGAAGTTTTCTACCATCATCGTCTCTATACCATGTAAGTTATGTGCAAATCTGTGAACGTTTTGTTTTTCGGTGTTCCCAAAAGTGAATATGGGCTTTAAAGGATATATCATGTACACATCACAGCTGAGATATTCAAAAATATCAAATATGCTTTAGGTAGGTGAGATATTTAAGGATATCAAACGTATCAAAGCTGATATTCAAAGATATTGAATATATCCGAGATGAAATACTCAAGAATATCAAATATATCATAGCTTAGATATTCCAGGATATCATGTATATCAACTGCATGAGAAGTTCAAATATATCATAGATGACTTATTCACCTGACCGATATAAAGCTCGTTATAGCGGAGATTGCAGTTAAGGTGTCGTCCAAAGTTGTCAACATTTTCACGGTTATACAAAGAGTCTGACGAGGGAAGAGTTCAGAGACTTTCACGACTTTGAAAGGTGTACAAAATGTTGATAATGCGCACCAATTTTGAAAGAAAAGTGTTGATAAATACAACTGGGGGGGGGGGGGGTGGTGGTTCTCCAATGCAGAACTCTCTGTTTAACCTGATAAATGTTGACAACTTTGGACGATTCCTTAGATATTTGTTGATATCAAGTATAGCTGACATTATACAGGATATAAACATACACAGTGTTAAAGATGAACTCACCTTGAACTTTAATATTTTGCAAAACGTATGACAGACAGAAGAGTAAATTGTACCATACTAACTGTCCTATATAGGACACTCAAGTTATGCTTTTTGCAAAGGTTTCCATAAGTTTGCTTGCATATTAATCAGGCTTTTTTCTGCTTATTTCTGATGGGGTTAGCATTCATAATTTAGGATGAAAATAAAAACCTCTGAAAGTCTCAATCCTTTTGTTTTATATCGATGATTTCAAAGGATTATACTCATTCCATTTGTAGTTATCAAGAATGATGTACAAAAAAACTAACTGATGAAAATTTCTTGGGAAAAGGTGTTCATTTTTTTGGGTGAGTAGAAAGTGTGAAATAATTAATTTCTCTTGCCTGGTGAGGCAGGGGAGACGAAACCCTATTGTTTCATGATAGCACATTGAAAAGGTTACTTTATTAACTGAAACGATTAGTTTACAAAATAATTTCAAAGTTTAAACAAATATTAGGCAGGCACAAGTTAATATCAAAGATTCTTCACATTCGATAAAAATCATTCAAAACTCAAACTTTTACTTCTCTCACATGACGGCCTAAAACAAACTAAAGATGTTAGATTAATCGGATTAAACAACAAACTAATATAACGGCATAATGCAAAATACAGCATGGATCAAACTCTGCAATGGAAGAGATATTCTTTCTGTTGCACAACTCAGAAATGGGTTTTGAAAAACACTACAAGATTATGGTCATTTATTTGTGGAAATACTCTTCAATGCCAGTTTAATGGGGGTGGGGGGGGGGGGGGAGGCTAAAACCAGAAACTTAAAAAGAGAGGCCTATAACTATATGTTTCTTGTGTATCATGCAACAACCATGCACCTCCATGCTGGGGAGAAAGTTCTGATGCGACCATGCAAACTAACGAGTCCTTCTTCAAATGAAACATATCAGTGGTTGCAAAAACTCAAAACAACAAAAACCAACAGAACTCGTCGGACTCCTCGGAAGAACATCCAAGTAACCAAACAAAATTAGCAGACGATTTCTTGTTGTCACATTCTCAAGGGAGATTATTGCCATGGCAACATGCAAATGAAAGGGGAAGAAGAAGATACGAAGAGGAAGAAAAGAATGAAGACAAAACAGAAAAAAGAGAGGTTGTAGAAAAAGGGGAAAAAAGAAGATAAAAAGGAAGTTAACGAGGATTAAGATGGAGAGACATTTCTTTCTTAACAGATCTTAAAGGAATTGGCCAGCATTAGGTTTAAAAAAAGTTAATTCGAATCATCCAACTTTAAAAAATATAAAACTGGCAAATGAAAATTCAAAAGTTTCATGTTTTTGACAACACATATCGTGACAGGTTAGACATTTTGCTAAGCTAAGTCTTTACACATACTTAGATATCGATTGAATTTGAACAACAGCAAAAAATCATTTTATTTCAATTCATCCTCAGACCAGACTTTTTGTGACTTAATACTTCTTTTTTTCCCCCTTTTTTTTTTAAGAAGATTTCAGACAGAATCATGCAAGAGCAAGAAAATAACGGAGTGATAAACGAAGCAAAGACACAGCTAAAGCAAAGACAAAAACAGGCAAGGGATTATGAGAAGAGAACAAAAAAAAGAGAAAACGGCAGTCCCTGGCTGACTCATCTTACATGACACAGCCTCGGACATGGCCAGCCAGGGGTATCCCAGGGTACACTGGGCCGCGGCGACCGCGGAGGGAAGACACCACAGATACAAAGAGCACCGAGAAACAGCCATAGCGTACTGACCCCACAAGGCTCCGCCCTCCTGTGTGGGGATGGAAATAGATATGGGTGTTTGTGAAGATGATGATGAGATTGTGCGCAGTCAACATCAAAAAGGTTCCCCAAGACAACTCCATGTTTGGGATTGAATCATTTTTATTAACGGCAGTGTGTTATTACTTCTTTGACTGATTCTTCACAACTGACAGTGTGAGTTGTTCTCACAACAAAGTATTGCCTACTTTTGGATCTTGATAAATATCATTTTGAAAATTGTACAACTGTTCCCAATGTTATTGTTGCTAATGCGAACAATCGTTTATGCAACTTGTGTGAACTTTCACAGCCCAAACAAGTAATTGTTAGTAACTTTGAGGTTGAGGTTTGTGATGAAAGACTAGGGGCGTTGTTTTGGGGATCCTTTTTTTGTGAGACCCAACTTGATAAAACCTTGCAAGTTTTACAATAATTTAATAATAAAACATTTCATTTAAGAAGTCAAAATAAACTGTTTTTAACCGTACTACCGTTTTTGTTTTTTTGTTTTTTTTTGTTTTTTTTGGGGGGGGGTGAATTATTTTGTCAGTGATGTAATCTTTTGTTTTGTTTCCATGAACAAACATTTTTAATCAATACAACTGATTGCAGAGTTTTCCACAGTTGGGTCACAGTTCCATATATTGAGAGATGTAGGCAATGGTGTGAAGGCTGGTTTATAGTTGATTGCGCGATGATAATCACTGGACGCTGTGATAGCTGGACACTGAGCCTTTTCATTGCGGTCCATGGTCGCTGAGGCGTCAGTGTCGATTATAAACGTGTCAATTTTACCGCCATGTTACCATCACGCAACCAACTATATAAACCAGCCTGAAAGCAATGTTCACTAAAGGAGGAGGAAACCTACAGATTTTCCTCTTTTTGATCTTGTCAAAACGGCTTCTATTTTTCTATTAAAGAACACATGGTCAGTGGGACTACAATATTTTGCCAAATATAATTTGCATGGAGGGCTAATCCCCACCTTCCATGTCCTACCCTCCCATGGCAGGAGGTATGTGTGCTTGAATGCAACATGGTAAATCAAAATCTTCACCCAACTTGATTTAAAATGCAGGAAAAAACATGGACATACATGTACAAAGCTTTGCAGAAAAATGCTACACATTGCAATGTAATGCACTAGACTAAATAACCTGCTCTAATGTCTTCACTATAAACCACTTGCAAAAACCAAACCAAACCACGACAGAAGTTAAATTCCCATGATGGGTGGCTGAAGAACAAGAAACCCAACAGACCACAATAAGTAGATTGCGGCTTCAAAAGATGCTTTTTAACCCTAAGAGTTTTACTTTCGCTGATTTATCTAACCATAGCATAATTTTTTTATTTTTTTATTTCAAGATTTTTTGGAAAGATTCTAATCCATCAAGTAGTATATTTTTCATGCAATATGAATTTCTCTCAGCGCCCTACAACTATCACAAAGTCTTTCTTTTAGCAGTGACAATTTTAGGATGTAAAAAAATGGATGCAACTCAACAAACTGAAACCAAAATGAGATAAACAAAAGAGGGCGAACTAAAACCAATTACCTTTTCGCTCCTTTGTTCATCAAATCTGCAGGTTTGGGATGTGAGAGGATTACCATGTGAGGAAGAAGTAAGGGGGGAAAAATGGAAATAAATGAAAAAACGAAAAGACACAAACTCTGCCACGCACTGACACACAAATACAAGCCACAAGAAAGATTTCAAATCGATCAAATTCGTACAAAGAAAGGTCTCTTCAAAATTCCACTCAAGAGCTATGTTTCCTTAACCCATTGACAATGTTACTAACTTTTGGTCAGGTTCCCCTTTTGTAAGGTTTGGAGTTCTGTACGATTCACAGAAGACTCGTAAATAGACAAGAAAAGGGGCCCGACTATTTTCCAATCAGCTTCTTTCTAATCAAAGACCGTCTCCGAATGAAGTGACTTTGGCTCTGGCTATGGCTGTTGGTTGCAGCGACAACATTGAAGAATAGGACTTTTCAGCCTTCTAGCCATAGCCACAACCAAAGCCATCAATTTGGACACGGCTAAAGACACTTATGACCCTTTTCTAAGCCATGTCTTGGCCTTGGGCTCCGTCCCCGATTGAAGCCCTGTAAAAAGGAGAGCGCATGTTTTCTAAGAAACTGACAGAGCCTAAGCCTAAGCCCAAGGACCAAGCCATGGTTTCGCAAAGGGCCAATGGGTGGAAAAAAACTCAAGATGGCGAAGTGTGATAAAGTATTATTAAAGGTGACTGCAGTTGAGGAATTTCTTTCCCTTGAACATAAAAAATCCCACGACCGATTTGACTTTAAACCTCTTACAACAATCCATGTACAGTCAATGCAAGGCAGAATACAATATCTTCAACTCATGAATGTCCCATCTAATCACTAACAGGTAGGTAAAGATAAAACTTCCACCCAGGTATTGTTATGTAACCATGTTATGTAACCATGTTATGTAACCATGTTATGTAACCATGTTATGTAACCATGTTACCCCATGTTACCATAGTGACATCCAGGCCCAACCTTGGAACTCACAAGACTTGCTTGATCTATAGACACTTCTTACTGACATCTCATTTCTAAAGCAACGTGGGAGGTCTGCCAAGCTGGAGTACTAGGCACACGTAGGATACGTACGCATAGTGCCATCCAGCGTTGCGTTTCGTAGCACATGTTCATGCAGCTCTAGCAACGTGGCTGCGTGACGTGCGTGTGTAAGTACTCCAGCATGGCGAGCGATAAAATAGAGACATCATCTGATGAGAAGGGTATATATTGGTGCATAATACGAGTTGATTCTCATTTGATGGAGAGTTCATACTCTTAATATTGGATCTTGTGCTGTGATGGGGTAAAGCCTGTATAAATGGGTTGCACATGACATCAACAAAGGATAAATTCAGCCATCTTTAATGACAATGACAGCTCATTTTTAAGCGCACAACTGTGCGTTACACCCAAACACTGTACGTGGCACGCGTGCATTTCATAAACTCCTTTCATGATTGGTTGGTAAGCAACTCAAGCTGCGTTGAAAATTACAGAGCTTGATGTGGCTACAGGCCAAAATAGAAACTGTCATCAAAGATGGCGTCTATTGCGACCCATCTATTGGTGAGGGTCTATCCTGGGTACTACACATGCAAGGAAAGCTCTACATGATTAAATTAAAAACCATTTGAACTAAAAAAAAACCACTGAATAATTGAGGAATAAAAGTAACCCTTCGCTGTTGCAATCATTGTTGATATAAATTAAGATATACAAAATGTACTACAAGCCTTTATCTTTCATTGATGAGAAACAATATTCTTTATCCCGATGCAATTATCCCATCTATTTATTGTTTGTTTTTTATCAACACACAGGGGCGAGAAGCATTGCTGAGAAGAAGGTTTGAAACTAGGATTCAAATTTTAGGAGGGACGTTGACGTGATGGTAGTTCCACCTTTTGGTAACCCCTGGAGTTAGAGATTCCAAGGAGCTTCTTGGAACAGTATCCTCAGCACTAGAGAAGTGAAACAAAGAACAGGATTTCTTCACCTGCCAGACATAACAAACTCTGAATTCAGATACTAGTCTGAATTTTCTTATCCCCGCTGCACATTTTAGATAATACTAATGATAATACTAAAGACTCTGCTGAACTACTTCGTATCAGTCCTTTGACAATTTGGGAAACTGTTCGTGGTGGTAGCTCTTGATTGGTCCAATTAAAACACAGTCCAACTACAAACAACAACAACAACAACCACATACCCCTAAAGACCTTGGTAATTGCTTCAAGAAATAAACAAAATGTTACAAAAGCCAGTCCACATAATCAGGTGATACATCTTGTAGAGTACGCACAAATTATTGTCACAATCAACGTTATTAGACAATGCTTTAGTCTTTACTTCCTGTTTTGGAAAGAAATTTTTGTTATCTCATTAATAAATAAACAATGTTTCATTCCTCTTTCTCTTTACAGTTTACATAAACTCAAAGATTAAATACTAAACTGAACATAAAATCATTTCGGAAAACTTATGCCTCGATGTCTATCATTTTGCAATCTAAGTTTGTTTTTTTATAATATTGCTTTTAAAATATATTACAGTCATGCAAATACTGAGCATGTGCACTGACCTTCTGACCTCATCCGGAACATATACATATTCCATGGTCACCATGGTAGACAGCTCTTCCAGATTTTCAACAAACTTCAGCTTCCTGCTAAACTTTGAACTGGTGGGAAAAAATGGCAAACAGAAGTTAGGTTTATGTAGGCACAATATTTGGCCCTTGGGAAAAAGTGAAACATATTACTTTAGTACAAGGGCAGGCCTACATGTACATAATATGGTATGTAAGCTTTTATATACTTATGAGACCATTTTGAATAAGAATTTTGCAGGTTTTTTTTCTGAGGGAAAAAAAACAAATCAGAAATCAGATTGGAGTAGGAACAATATCATGTCTGTATGTGTCTTTGAAGACATTATGAATTTGTTTTCTTCTAAAGTGCTTCCATATGAATTTCCCGTGGTTCTAAACATGCCCATTATGAATATTTTATTTATTTTAACTTTCTCAAAAATATAACCAATTAAGTTTGAAAGATACCAACCTTATAAATGGCCTTGTGAATCGGACGATAGTCCGTAGCCACGTAGTAGGATGAACAATAAAGAGACCTTTCAGATTCTTCCGCAGTCTGAAGTAAAAAAACACATCAGTTCATTAGTTGACATTCCTACAGAATGGCTCAAACTTCATCTGAGAAGATTACAAAGTTAATTTGCTAAGCAAAAGTTTACAGGGAGCCAGGGACACACATTGTACATTACATGACAAGTTAGCTGGTAACCGGTTCCTGCTAATCAAGGTTTTTATAAATGTGTGTACTTGGCTGCTTGATGAAATCCGTAAGCCATGACCAGCGGCTGGTCACTCGATATCATTCAAATAATCTTCTATCATTGATAACTCATGGGCAAGGCTTTGACTCTGGCTACTTGCTACCAGCCATAGCCAAATCCATGATTCAAGACAAGGTCTTACTTCCTGTCAATCATCTGATAGCATTTTCTCATCCAGGTCAGGCTGGGAATACGATCCTTAGGAGCTGCACCATGGAAGTAGACGATCATGTACTCCTGGGCAACGAGAAGTTCCAGGGTGCTTATTACGTACCTGTCATCAAGATAAATATAAACAAACATTCTTAAATATAAACAAACATTCTTAAATATAAACAAACATTCTTAAAAATAAACAAACATTCTTAAATATACACAAACATTCTTAAAAATAAACAAACATTCTTAAAAATAAACAAACATTCTTAGTCATAATTTTTTTTAAACATAAACAAACCTTCTTAAATATAAACAAACGTTCTTGTATACAAACAAACATTCTTAAATATAAACAAACATTCTTAAATGTAGACAAACATTCTTAAATACAACATTCTCAAATATAAAATAAAATTATTGAATTGTAATGACTAAGTTTTGACATGTTTGAGGGACAAGCTATTTGAAGTTTGCCCAAATTGGCAACAATTGAATAATAGAGGGAGATTCTTAATTAAAAGAACTTATAATCTTCTGTGTTTAGGGGGGGGGGGGAAGAGGTTGATGGTATTTAAAAAAAAAAGAAAAAAAAAGGATCTTACAGAAAAAGGTTATTCATGATGTAGTTGTAATCTTTGCGAGATCTTTCTGGCATGTAGCAAGAAGCGACGACAATGATGGCATTCACTCCTTCTCCATAGTAACCTATCATCAACAATAAACAGATTCACAACAAAAGAAAACTATTAACAGAAAAGTCTTAACTGAAGATTCTTTGCACAATTTCCAATCAAAACACGAACAACCAAGAGTTGGCCTTCGATCATTGACAGAGATGAAACTGACTGGGTTCAGAACTCAGCGATTCTGTGTGGAGGGGGGGGGTAGAAAACTGTTTCAAGAAGACTATTTTCTTACCTCCATGGGAGAGAACTTTCTTGTAAGGGTTAATGGCCCTCATGTCCACGGTGAACTCCGTATTAGCGATGACAACCTTGCGCCAGTTACGTCGATCCTCCATCTCCTCTTTAGCTGTGTATTCAGGAATGGCTTCAATATCCGCCCTAGGACCTTGTAAAGTGTCATCTACAAAACATAAGGAGAACCATTAGAGAAACTTGATATCATTGACCGATTTTTGACACATGAGGGCGCTTTCAATGGCTTATTTCCTCACATCACAATTACAGCTTTATCTTATTTTGACTGAATTTATGTTGTTTTCTTGTATCAAGGGCCAAATAAATAGTATTGATAATAACAACAATGGAAAAACACCTTTGTTTTACTTGTTTTGCATCACGTAAATTTGGTTCACAAGCGCCCTCATGTGGTCAAAGATAATGCGATTTGGGCTTTTCAATATGTCAGTGAAAAATAAATGGATTGTTATGTGAAGAGTTTGACGGTAGCATCAGTAAAAAGATTTGGTATTTAAGACATATCCAGCCAGTACAATTGTTTTGAGGAGGGTTGCAAGTTATCAGTGGTGTTAATGAAAAACAGAAACAAGCTTTAACATGTTAAAGGGGTGGTGAAGGTGTTGGGGTGGGGCTTGGGGTGAGGGGTGAGGCCATGATGAAGTGGGTGGATAATGATGGAGAGTTAGGGAAAACATCCTCTTAAGTTCTCAAGGGAACATCACGCTAAACGTCTTTGGAGTTTTTCCTGTGTGGTTTTCTGTTGCTCTGCTACGGCTGGTCTTTCATCGCAAAAGTAACTTGTTCCAAGATGGCATGGGAACATCAGGGCAAGGGCATCGTGAAGACAGTGGTAAAAAAGTGAAGCATCTTTTGTTAGGAGAGGCAGCCATCAATATGACCCAAGAGGAATGAGTGAAGGGATTTATGATCGGCTAAACCATTAGTGATTCTTCCAGGCTGAATGAACTGATGAGTTGGTAAACTTTAAACTGGTGATTGACGGAATATTCACAAAGCTAGGATATCATGGTTGACTGTGACTGTTACTTGTGACCTCAATGTGTGTTTGTAGACAAGCTTGTTACTCTGTAACATGTAACGCTGTGCACTCAGAGCACGTGCTGAGCACGAGATAAAACTTCTTGGTGTCAAATTCTCCCTCAAACTGGAACGGAAGACACATGGGAAGTCGAATGTCACACCAACTACCGGTCGGCGAATACAAATGCTGTAAATGTTGGGTCTAATCTTGAACAAAGAAGGTCTTGTTACCAACTTAAGTGAGTTGTAGTGTGCGTCTTGAGCCTGGATGACAGCTAGCAACTGAATATGACTCGATGATAACTGATACGTTCTTATTGCTGAAGCAGTGAGTGTTAGGATGAACAAGTGTTTATGTAGTGTAGGTGTTGTTGAACCTGGTGTTAGTCTTATGCATTCCCATGGTCCTTGTGATTACAAAGAAAACAAACGAGTGTTCTGATGAGAACTGAAAGTGTTAGTGAAGTGTTACAGAAGCTTTCCAACACAAACTCTCTGAGCTAAGTTTCACAATTCTGGTTAACTGTAAGTAAACATCTTACTAGCAGAAACTTCTGAGTAAAAGATCATATCACTTGGTTGCAAGAAAACTTTCTACGAGTGAACATCAGATATAAAGTACAAAAGTGATCTTGAGAAATGTCAGTGAAGTGTTAAGCCATATTTGACATGGATACTTGTTAATGATTAGTCGTCAAACATGGAGTGTTAGTCTTCCGTTCCCATGGCAACATTCCATCTGCTGGGATGCTTTCTTACCATCCCATGACATCTCAGTGCTAGTTGGTGTCAGGATGGCCGGTGTTGCTGAGTCATTCACTTCACCATCAATGCTGATATCAAGCCCTGCGGGAATGTGGACCACCTTCTTGCTGCTACTGTTCCGGTTTCTTTGCTCCGTGTTACTGGCTGGAGGGTGGGAAGTTTTGGTGGGAGGTTAAGGTAATGAAACATTTGGTGTTCTCCTTATTTAGGGATTTTGTTTCTTTTTAAAATGTATTTCTCTGTTGCATGTAAGAAGTTGTCAGAGATCTATGGTTGTTTTGTGTACATGTATATTTCTTTGAAAATTGCAGGCATGTTTGAAATATGGCATCTTGTCACCATGGAAACAGTGAAAGAGAATTCCAAATACTGCATGCATCCCTGACAATGAGTTGCTAGTAGTGTGTACTGCAACTAAAAAATGAAACCAAAAGAACGTGGAAAAAGAATTTCTTTTACTTTGATCTGTTTTTATAATAAGAGATGAACCACATCCAACACAGTGCAAACACCTAGAACAGTGTAGGTATAAAAATTAAGCATAAATGCATATCAAACACAAATACATTCAGAAACAACAATGATATTGATAAATAAAACAAACTGTCCAACAACCTTATTTGATTTCACCCTATGACCTGTTATCATGCATATTTTATTTGGTACATTTTTTTACAGCAAGACGTACGAGATATGATTTCACTGTGCAATTAACCACATTTTTAGAAAGGTTATAATAATCTGTTTCTGGTTCAGATAGCAAGCACCTTATCTACAGGTTTCCTCAGGCTTCCGAGCTACAGTGATTAAGTTCACTATTGAGGCATCCTTGGTTTCATTACCAGATGTTAATGATAATAATAAACAGACATGCAAGTCGTAATTGCTAAAAAATCAGAGGTATGGCCATTCAAGCTCAACTTTGTACAGTATTTTTTTCCAGTTTTCTATGGCACCATTAGTTTTCTTAAACAAAAATTTGAAAATCAGCTCATCAGCTGGAAAGTTATTCGAGTCTTACTAAAATATTTCCAATGACAGTAGGCAGAGTTATGTTAATAAGAAGATCTTATGAAACAGCTGCCGTGGCAATAGACAACTTTGCAAATCCTTTTTACAAGCGTGTTAGCCGTGGAATGAGTTGCATGCTGGTCTGGTTAGTTACAAAACTTGTCACTAACTAGACCAGCATGCAACTCATTCAATGGCTAATGTGTGTGTAAAAAGTATTTGCGAAGTTGTCTATACCTATGACCAAAGCACTGCAGCCAACATGAGCCTTACCTGCCCAGTGGTCAGCGTTCTTTAGTGGCCACTACAGACAGGGTGTTAAAACTAAGTCCAAATCTGGACCTACCTTGCAGTGGAGACAGATCACCGTCTTCATCTTCATCAAAGTTATCATCTCCAGCTAGTCTCTCTGCCCAGGCACTCATTCCTTCCACTGATCCATCATCAGACAGCATACTATCTCGTGTTCTCAGCTTACCATCCTGGTTATAAATAAATGGGTAGCTTTAAAACGGGGCCCAAATTTCACAAAAGCCAGTAAGCAGAGAAAACTGCTCAGCACAATTTGTCTGCCGAGCAAAAAATGTGTAGTGAACCAGTCAAAAGCAATGTCATAAACATGTCAATTTGGCTAGTGATATGTTTCTGTTTTACCAGTTGCCGCCGGGATTCTTCCATTTTTCCTCTCCAGCCTGACGGGATTATTTTCTTGGAATTGCCAGAAGAATAAAACTTGTTTATATGTGACAACGGTAAACAATTTCTTTTCTTATTTGCTTCCAACTCAATGCGAAGCTTCAAGTCTTACTAATTACATATGTAAATTGAAGCTTATACAAGACAAACTTAAGAATGAAGCTGATGAGTTTCTGAGAAGACTTTATGGAATTTCAAGATAATTGAAGAATGATATTTTAGCTAAATTGTAAGACGTAAATCAAGAAAGTCACCTTTGAGGGAACCCTCCTCCTGAAGAAGGACTCTTCCTCCTGTGTACTGTCTACTCCGGCAAGCTTCTGTTGAGAGAATTCATCATCTTGCCATTCATCAGGTAACGTCACACCTTCCATGTTCTTCATGGCTTCGGCAGTAGCTACAGACAGCTCTCTGTGATGGGATGGCTTCTCCGTCATGGATTTCTGGATCAAATCATAAGGGAGGAGGAGTTGGAAAAAATGTACAAGTTTTAAAGATCGCTTCGACAGAGTTCTAGTTCTAGTTAGGGAGGAATGCTAAATCAAACAAACAGTACTTGGGTTGAGCCTTCTGTAACCCTAGTTTTTTTTTCAAAGGTACATTGTGATTACACAGGATTCAACCCTGAGGTATCCCCTGTTGCATTTTGCATTTATTAAATTTATTAATTTATCAATTTTGTCACAAATCAAGAGTAAGCCAAAATAATTTAAAAACTGGTTCCAGTTTGGGCCAATGTGATGAAGTATTTGCCTCTGATAGAATAACATTCCAGCAATTTACTTCTCTTCCAATTTCAAAACTTACAAAGAAAACCTGATGTTAATTTAAAAAATCTAATTCAACACTTTGTGAATTTCAATTTCTGTTAATCTTCTGTTGAAGATTAACCATTTGAACTAAAAGAAAATGAACTTACTCTTCTCTCCTTTTCAACAATGTCATCCATCAGTTTCTTCTTGTCATCCCATTCTCCATGAATGTCTTCAGCCACATCAGGGTCAATAGACACAGATCTCTTGGCAGACGGTGGTACTGTCAATTTGCTGCTATCTCCTTCCTCCAACACATCCTCCCGAGATTTATCCAGAATATCTTCATCTGTGCCGGTGTCTGGGGTGAGCATATCTAGGCTGCTCATACTGATGGGTGTCAGAGGTGTCCCTGTGTCAGATAAAGCTGAGCCTGGTGTTCCAGTTGAGAGGAGCCTGTGTGACTTGGGTGTTGATCTGTTTGGCAAAGACAGCGTTGAAGGTCTTACAGCGGAATCTGCAGAGCCTTCCACATTCCCATCAGGATCCACATATTCTAAAATATCCGCAAGCCCAAACAGAGCTGCTGGCTTTTCTTCTCTTTCGACGTCGATGTCGACATCTTTCACATCGTCTTCAACGATAAGCTTTGTCTTACCAAGTGAGGATTCCTCAGACTTATTGCTTACATCTTGTACTCCTTGAAGTCCCTGATCATTAATGACAACATTTACTTCAATTTCAGACTGGGGCTCCTCATCAGCTTTGTCTCCTGAATTTTCTTCGGTATTAACGGGAATGCCTTGCTCAGTGTTAGCTTCAGATGTCGCAACCAATTCAGGCTCAGAAATATCTTGGACTTCCTCTTCCTTGTTGACTGAAGGTAAGTCTGTGTTTGATGTCATCACTGATTCTTCTTGTGAGACTACTACTTGTGCAATCTTTTCTTCAACGACGGATTCCATCGGTTCAACAGATAACTCGTTTTCTTCATCAGGCTGCAATAAATCTTGAGCTCCATTACTTAATGATTCAGGAGCTTCTCTTGTCTGTTCCAGGTTTAGAGGTTCTGTTGATTCAACTGATTTTGAAGTTGCTAGCAGTATTTCATCAGAATGATATTCGGCAGCAGGTTCTTCTATGTCTCCATTCAAACTAGAAACCTCATTTGCGTCCTCTTGCTGCTCACTTGGTGTGACCTCATTGAGTAAAGAGTCTCCAAATACTTCCCCTGACGCTGGAGTACATTGCTCTTGGTGAACCAGAGATGCTGAAAGAGTCTGCTGAAAGGAATCTTCCTCTCCCTTGTTGACTGAAGGTAAGTCTGTGTTTGATGTCATCACTGATTCTTCTTGTGAGACTACTGCTTGTGCAATCTCTTCTTCAACGATGGATTCCATCGGTTCAACAGGCACCTCGTTTTCTTCTTGTGAGATTACTACTTGTGCAATCTCTTCTTCAACGACGGATTCCATTGATTCAACAGGTAACTCGTTTTCTTCATCAGGCTGCAATAAATCTTGAGCTCCATTACTTAATGATTCAGGAGCTTCTCTTGTCTGTTCCAGGTTTAGAGGTTCTGTTGACTCAACTGATACTGAAGTTGCTAGCAGTATTTCATCAGAATGGAATTCGGCAGCAGGTTCTTCCATGTCTCCATTCAAACTAGAAGCCTCAATTGCGTCCTCTTGCTGCTCACTTGGTGTGACCTCATCGAGTAAAGAGTCTCCAAATACTTCCCCTGACGCTGGAGTACATTGCTCTTGGTGAACCAGAGATGCTGAAAGAGTCTGCTGAAAGGAATCTTCCTCTTCCTTGTTGACTGAAGGTAAGTCTGTGTTTGATGTCATCACTGATTCTTCTTGTGAGACATCTGCTTGTGCAATCTCTTCTTCAACGCCGGATTCCATCGGTTCAACAGGCACCTCGTTTTCTTCTTGTGAGACTACTACTTGTGCAATCTCTTCTTCAACGACGGATTCCATCGTTTCAACAGGCACCTCGCTTTCTTCTTGTGAGACTACTACTTGTGCAATCTCTTCTTCAACGACGGATTCCATCGGTTCAACAGGTAACTCGTTTTCTTCATCAGGCTGCAATAAATCTTGAGCTCCATTATTTAATGATTCAGGAGCTTCTCTTGTCTGTTCCAGGTTTAGAGGTTCTGTTGATTCAACTGATTTTGAAGTTGCTAGCAGTATTTCATCAGAATGATATTCGGCAGCAGGTTCTTCTATGTCTCCATTCAAACTAGAAATCTTATTTGCGTCCTCTGGCTGCTCACCTGGTGTGACCTCATCGAGTAAAGAGTCTCCAAATACTTCCCCTGATACTGGAGTACATTGCTCTTGTTGAACCAGAGATGCTGAAAGAATCTGGTCGGCTTCACTTTCTCCCTCAGGTTCCTGAAATTGCTCTGAAGATGCCTCATCATCTGAATTGTTCTTCTGCGCATACAAGGATGATTCCTTCTGAGAAACTGAGGAGGCTTCCAAGATAATGTCCCCATTGACTAAGGCTTCCGAAGCGGGTACAGCAGTTTCATGTTCTTGCATTGCGACTTCAGCTCTCTGGATCAACACAGCATCTTCACTTGCATTGCCCAGCTGTTCCTCACCCTGTTCTTCTGTTGAGACCTCTCCAAGATTTGCTGGATCTTGATGCAACTCTTCTATGTAAGCAAACTTTGCCATCTTAATGACCCCCTCTACATAATCATGGGCTTCCTCTTGCATTGCGGAGCTGTCTTGTTCTGCCAATCCAGGACTGCTTCTCCCTGAATCACACAATCCAACATCAGTCGGGATGGAAATCCTGTCCATTTCACCTTTCTGAGCTTGTGAATCTTCTGAAAAATGATCTTCAACAACTCCAATCTCCACATCCTTAGGAATCTCTTCTGACAAGGACACATCAACATCTCCATTAGTTTGATTTTCAAAATCATCAAGTTTCTCTTCTAAGGTGGTGTCTACTATATTGACCTCGGTTGTCTCTGTGGACTCCGTCACTTGGTCCTCCTCGTCCTCTTCTTTAATGTCAGCGATCTGAAAGTTGGTGACATCATGGGATGGATCTGTAACTGTGTAGGAATCCCCACTGGAAGGATCCTCTGATATAACATCTGAAGTGAACTCGCTGTCTGGACTTGTGATTCCACTGGAGCGGGTGTGAGCTTCATCAGAAATTGGAGATATGTTTCTCTGAAGAGATTCTGTTTCCATTACCAACTCAAGTGAGAGATCACCTGGTGCCGTACTACTCTCTAAGGGTGCAACCTCATCTACTGATACTAAAGTATCTTCTTCAAGTTGTTCCAGAGGTTCAGATTCCTCTTGGTATTTTGCCCCTGTCACGTCATCAGACGGTGAAATAAAACTTCCCTCACTTTCATGTTCACCTTGAAGGAGATCAGAAAACCCACCATTTTCTCCAAGCATGGTTGGCTGCACCTCAGAATCCTCCAAAGCTGAATCTAGATTTTCATACGACTTGGCATTTTCATCACTCTCTGGTCCCGTGAATTCTACTGGTCTTGAGGACTCTATTACATTTAGGTCCACATTGCTAGTGTCGAGAATTTCACCGTTATTTTCAATTCTTAATGACTGGTCTATGCTTTCCTCTTCAATCTCCTCTTGATTCTTATCATCCCCTTCCGCACCTGTCCCTAAAACTGAAGCCATATCCTGCTGGACATTTTCTGCAAAACTGGACTCGAGGATAAGGTTCTCAGCAGGAATGCTCTCCTGATCTTCTTGAGAGTCTTGATGATGCAGATCATTCCCTTGAGCATCAAGCATCTCCTGAGCTATCATAGATGCAACAACATTTTCCACCTCCTCAACCAGTTGTGGCTCAGAGAGAGACGACTCTTCATCTTCTCTGTTGGAATCCTGGTCCTGCAAGTCAGAGTCCAATCCAACCAGATCTTCGGAATCTTGTGGATCAACTGGCGTACTCTCTTCATAATCCTCAAATGATAGTTCTTCAGGAACAGATTCTTCTGTACTGGCTGAAGGTTCATTTTCTTCGGATTTAAAATTATCAGGCTCTTCCATTACCTCTTGATCAATCATTGGTGACACAACATCCTCAGTACCTTGAAGAGTTTCATCAGGAATGTCAGCTTCTGTAGCCTTATTTTCTACTTGTTCCAGCTCGGCTTGCTGTAAAGACTGCAGCTCTTGCTCTTCTTCTTCTGTCATAACATCGTCAACGCCCTGAAGATATTTCTCAGGAATGAAAGCTTCTGTAGGCTGCTCTTCTGTGTCTTTAACCTCTGTTTGCTGAATGGATTGCACGTAGTTTTCTTGTGACTCATCCATCACATCTGATACATCTTTTGTAAGACTCTCTGAAGCCACATCTAGCACAATACTCTCTTTGCCAAGAGTAGATTCTGCATTGTCTTCCTCATCAGCTGTGTTTTTCTCTCCTGGAGACACTTCCTGATCCACTTCTTGATCCTCTTCACTCACATCCTCCTCATTCTCATACTCATCATCATCATCATCTTGTTCTCCATCAGGTTTAACCTCATCCCAGATCTCGTTGATTTCATCCTGTAAAGATGTACCCACTTCTGCCTCGTTGCTTTCATTAAACCCTTCATCCTCAACTTCTGGATCCTGATCACGTGGAGATTCCTCTTCAAAGTTGTCTGAATACTCTACTTCTGAATCTACTTTTTCATTATCAGAGGTCTGAGTTATTGTAATCTCTGGCGTTTTGTCTGGTTGACCTCCAGGTTGAACATCTAATTCATTTTCATCAAGGTTGCTCCCAATGGCCATTTCCTTCTCATCTTGAATGAAACTTGGAGAAGGATCTGTACTGAGTTCCTCAAATGGCTCTTTTATCACACCAGATTCAGGAAGTTCAGACTGGTCATCGTCAGCAAAGCCACTAGCATCCATAGCAAATGATTCCATGTCTGCAGATGCAGATACCACTGTTCCTCCAAATGGGTCTGGAGATTCCTCTTCCAGCTTGGGTTTGCTTGCTTGAGACTCAAAGTTATCCATACCAAAGGGGTCTGGTTTAGTTTCATCTGATGCCGGAAAGGGATTGTTGCTTGATGTAGTGACAAGAAAACCATCCAGGTCATCTCTTCTGTTATTATCTTGGTCTTCAGAATCTTCTTGGTCAGGACTTCCTGGTTTCTGATCAACAAAGTCTCCAAGATCTGTTGAGAAGCTCTCTACGGTTGTCGAGACACTAGAATGGACTGTCGACTCCATGGTAGATGAAAATGGATCACTTATTGGTTGGCTCTCAGAGTCTGTTGATGCTGTGAGGGTACCCAATCCAAGCAAGTCACTGCTACTGGTCTCTCCATCAATTCCAAAAGGATTATTTCCTGAGAGAGAGACTGATGTAGATTCAGATCCTTGTGCCTCTGGATCTACTGTAATGCTCACACCAAAAGGATCGGCAGCATAATCATGAATGACAGGGTCTCCAAAAGGGCTCTGAATGGGATCGGAAGCAGCTGCTGGTTGTGTCATGAAGGCATCTAGCCCAAAGAGATCATCACCTGATGACTGTGCAAACGGATTTGAAGGAGGTACTGGTGTTGTTGCAGAATCTGTTGGCTGTCCGGATCCAAAAGGATCCAGCCCAAGCAGATCTTCTGTTCCACTTCCAAAGCCAACAGCATCACTGCCAGGACTAGACGGTGTAAAACCAAGAGTACCTGCACTATCAGCGGAGGAGAAGGTTCCGCTCTCCGATGTTGGCATCCCATTTTGATTCCCTTGGAAGAGATCTAAATCAAGTAGCACTGATCCTGCATCAATCCCGCTGGAGTCGGGTGAACTTATCGCCTGATTATCTCCCATGTCAAATGGGTCGTCTGACGTCAGAGGGTCGTTGGCATTGTTGGCGTTGCTGGAAAGTCTCAAGAGGGTTGCATTTATGTTTGACATGTCCGACTCTGTTACAACCTCCTCTTCTTGTTCCTCCTCATCAGCAGCAGAGGAATTCTCCTGAGCGTTCAGAAAGTCTTTCACGAGAGGGAGGACCTGCTTCCTAGAAGCCTTGATGTTACCCTGGCTGTAGACAACCACTCCTGGGGAATCAGTGTCCAACTCCGATAGAATCAGTGCGGGAGATAAAGACTCATCCAGTGTTTGGATCAATTCATCTTTCATGGAGTCTGAGGTGTTTGATGAGTAGACAGATATTTGTCTGCGCGGTTCATCGTCTTGGTCGACCATTAAAGACATCAGGACCAGTAGGCGGAGATTCTTGGAGGTGCAGAAGTCATGAAGGTCTCTTTCAACAGACGGCTTTTCAACAAAATCCTGCAAGAAATGAATTGAAATTAAAGGGCTGGTTCAGCGATTGTTTTTTAAAAGAAAAAAAAAATCCTCAAGAAATTCATTACAAAAGTAAGCCAGGAAAATCCCAAATGTTGTTTAAAGGGGCTGTGTCGTCATGATTATAGCAGGCCTGTGGCTGTGAATAGAAAGATGAACTCTCACCCAGATACTGCACACACGCACGCACTTGCAGTCAAATCACAAGGGGTGCCATCTTTGTCAAACAGTGATGTGACCGCCGGCACCCACGAGACGAAGTTACTGGGTTTTTCCATTTACTGCTATAATCATGACAACACAGCCCCTTTAAGTGAGCATTCTAATTACAAATATCAGTATCTTTTTATCACCTAAACTACTCAAACTATAACTGCATGTATTCCGAAAGCACATGGTCAACATTAGTAACAGACTGCATCCGCACTTTGTGTGACCCAGCATACACATAAAATAACAAACCTGTGAAAGTTTTCAAACATCAAATGTTGGAGTGGTTACTTTTCCACCATGACCATCTTTATACCATGTAAGTTACACGTATGTGAAAATATGTGACAATTTACATTTTTAATCTTACTAATGTATTGCACATGCTTTAAAAGAGTAAACAAAATTCAGCAGTAGTTTTTCCCAATTGCATTCATTATATGTATATCGGAAAAAAAGTCACCAACTACGTGTGTTAAAGTGCATCATATCATACATTGGGTAAAACTTGAAGATAAATCCATTACCAGGCACTTATTGTTCAGACCTTGTTGAGTATAGATTGAATAAAATGACACAAAGAACATAATCTATACCCATACAAAGACAAAAATGCATTTAAAATCAATATCTGAAATAATCAAATGCTAACACCATATAAAAAATATGAAATAATCAATATTCTTCACAATCCCAAAATAAATATCATAAACTCATAAATTCTAATCATTCAAACACTGATGACTGATACACACTATCGGTGTGCACTGTTTGCTAAAAGCCTTTAATTTAGTAAAGGTATACGAAGCACCAGCTGACTGATCGAGATAAATTCACCAGATTAAATAACCTTGGTTGATGGGAACCAGTGATTATCCGTAAAGTTAAAGAGGAGACAACATTGGCTCAAAATCTTTTTTTAAAACTAACTGACAATTATCTGATAGCTCGTTTGGAAAATTTTTCCTTTTGAGCAAATTATCTTCCAAATAAAGACTTGCCACACCTGTGATAAAAAGATCTCTTTGAAAAAATGATCCTATTATGTTGTTTTAGTCAAACAAATAATAAAATGTTGTCACTAAGCAATAAGATCATACAATAAGAGACCATCTTGTTGCAATCAGAGCTTTTTGTAACTCTAAAAAGATTTCTTTTAAGATGCAATTGAATACAGCAAGATGTTGTTAAAACAGGTAAGTATTTTAGGTTTCTTTTCAAGACAATTGAGCTCCAATTCAGGCCTGAAATTTCATCTTTGAGAGGGCAAGGCCATTTTCATTTTGCAAAGGGCACTTCCATTAGAAAATCTTAAAGTCTACGGCGAACTTTGGAAGAGGCACCAAGGCTAAGACCAGGGCAACAGAGGCAGTGGCCTTCGTGGCCTCCGTGTAATTCTCGGCCTGTCGATGGGAGACTTTGGAACGCTAGGTGGCAGCAGACTTACCAGGTAAACTTCCATAGTTTGTGTAGTTCTGAGCTTGCGCACATTTCCGAGAACAATGGATTTACCTGGTGAGTCTGCTGCCACCTAGTGTCCTCAAAAGTCTCCCATTGTGATTATCAAGGTTACCTCAATTTTTTTTCTCCAATGAACAAAATGTATGCCATTGTAACTCAAACTACAACGATTATTCTTAACTCACCTTGAGGTTCATGGGGATGGAGCTCATTCCAATGTTCATGGACGAACCAGTCACACATTTAAAATCTTTCCTTAAAATCTCATCAGACGTGAAACCTATCAACAAGAAACAAAACACAAATTAAAATCAATCCGAAGTTCTAAATGTAAAAATATGTCAGAATAGTCAATATCAACATCAATTTTACATTGGACTATGGGCCAAAGGCCAGTGATTTTTGTGTCGGGCCAGTAAACTCACGACCGGACAAGTCCGGTGGTCTTGTGTTTTTCAATTGAATAATAATGCTTCACTGTGTAATATCTTTAATAACAAAAATAGAAAGGTTTAAATGATGGCATTTCTGTTGAGTATCAAAATATAATTCCTGATATTAAAGACAAATAAGATAGTTCTTCTCATGTTCAAACAAAAACAGTTTACAATGTACATGTCATCGTGTGCCCAGTAAAAGGACATATGGAAAAAGTCCCTGGTAAAAGCAGGCCTCAATCTTAAGAAAAACGGGGGCAGGCCATTGCTGGCCAAATCAGAGAAATTGTACAAGGGCATACAAGCCAAGTTGGTAGTGACAGTGCAATTTTTCCGAAGGGCCTGCTGGCCAACTCGACAGGGCATGAGGCCAATGGCCTCGGTGGCCTCGGTTAAGATCAAGGCCTGTAAAAGGGTGTAAGCAAATGATGTGAAATTTTGTGTTACAAGAAAACTGAGCTGGAAAGATTGTTAAATTTTTTGCCGTTCAAAAGTCATAAATAAATTCTAGTCTGGTGAATGATTTTGAACTCCATGTACAAGCCCTGTGGACTTGTGGAATTTTACCCCAAATTTGAGCCCCCAGCATGCAGTACATCAGAAAAAAAAAAAGTTTTTACCCGAGACGTCTGATTTGGCTTGCTGGAGATCCTGATACAGCTCATCTTTGTCCAGGTCTGGACAGAGTTTAGACAGTTCATCCACCATGGCAATATCCTTAGAGGTTGCCTTCCCAGCGCTGGCTGAAAGGTTGACTGTGTCCACTAGAATCGGTCCTACAAAACATCAGAAGAAGAAAATACAATTTTAGCCTTTCAGAAAAACTCTGTGAGGCTCTAAACGTGAGGCCATTAACATTTTTTGCATTTATACAGCAGGTCCTTTTGGTTGGTAAACAGTCTGCAACAGCTAATTTTATTTTTTAAGACTAAAATGAAATCGTTCAGTTTGACATGTGTACCATTTTTGTTGTGTTTTTCCAAGATCTGTGTTACTTCAAGGTTTCTATTTTCAGATATCCAATGAGTTAATCCTCAATTAATTACTCACTGATGAAAGATTTTTAAAAATCACAGCAAAGTAAAAGTTGTTACAAATTTACAAAATCCAATGACAGCAAGAGTGGAAACATTTGTACAAGAGCTCTTCCATCAGTTACAAAGCACTTAAGGATGTGCTTCCATCAACCATTTATACTGCAGTTTGCCTCTCCAATCAATACTCAAATCCTGTAAAATATCTGCCTTTTAAAAAATCTATTCACTCAAGATCTGAATCCCAAGTCAAACTGTCGGTTACAAACCTCACAAGATGCTTTATTGAATGCTAAACTGTTGCCGTGAGTCTTGAGAATTCCAGAAGAATATCATTTGTCAAATTAATGTGTGCAGACACATTATGCCTTGATTGTATCATCTATTAGGATTGGTCGATGATGATGTCTAAATGCATGCCACTAGTCTTTCCTCTTAACCCAAGAGAAGAATTGTATATTTTTCTTTGCTGACGCTGCAGTGCGATGACTCATCTGTTCACGTGATATTCAAAAGGCTTTGAGCACCACTTCAGTTTGCATTTTATGTCAAAGACTTTTACCTTAAAGAGGACTGTGTACATGTAGGCCTATATCTTGCTTAAATGCGCATATACAATTGTTATAAAAAACATTTGAATTAAAGGGGCTGTGTCGTCATGTTTATAGCAGGCCTGTGGCTGTGCATAGAAAGATGAACTCTCACCCAGATACTGCACAGGCGCGCGCTTGTGGTCAAATCACAAAGGGTGCCATCTTTGTCAAACTGTGATGTGACCGCCAGCGCGTAGGCCCACGTAGTGACTGGGTTATTCCATTTACTGATGTAATCATGACCACACAGCCCCATTAATTAAGCATAAAATTGACACATTTGTGAAAGTAATATAATTGATGGACTTTAAAAATTACTCTTTACTCAGAGCTTTCTGAGCCCAGCAGAAAAAAAAACCATGTGCTATTCGAGTGGGATATGAACCAAAGACCCCAGTATTCTAGAGCAGATGTCTCAACCACTAGGTCACAGAACTTGCCCAGTGACAAGAAGCCAATATGAATCATGTAATTACTGTAGCAGTTTGAACCAGCGGAAATAGTGCCTACGAATGAGCCCTATAATTGCGCCCCTGTCCAAACATCTGACAAGAAAGATCATACATCTGAAGAAAATTCATATTTCACTCTCCGAGGACAGCTTGTCTGACTTTTCTTCCACCGTGCTTTAACATAACACTGCACAGTGGCGCCCCACGCTCCTTCAAATGGCACCCAAGGCCCATGTCATACCCTACATGTAGATGCACCACTGGGTACATGTAGCACAAAGAATTCTTTACAAAAATTGCATCAGGATGCAATTTGTAAGTCTATTAAATCTATCAAAAAAATACCTATAGGTGAATAGAAACATAAAAAAAAAAATTTTAAATCATCTTTTCTTTGCAAAAATAAGTTTTCACTGGATAGGTTTTTTGTTATTGTCAAACTCAATAAACAAATTTGAGATTTTTTACGTCTGACTCAGTAACAAAATATCTGACTACTGCACAGCGATATTGATTGAAGCTAAAATAGACACCAGGTCAATGAAATAAAAAGAAAAACAAAGCCGAGATACGTCACATAGCTACTTACATGTATTTATATTAAATTGGCAGTTTGTTTTGAAGTAGGCGGGGGATTTTACAATTGTACCATACAAGGTTAAAACCTTCCGCAGGACTCAATTCATATTATGCAGCTATTTCTCGTTTTGTTTTCTGAACAAATAGATTCACACTGACACAAATAAATTGTTTTTAACAATGGCAAGGTCAGTCTTGCAAAGGCTAAGCCGTCCTTCACTGGTAGTTGGTATTCACTGTATAAATTGGAAACCAACATGTATTCGAACGGAGGAAGCACAAAACTCATGTGATTTTACCTACAAGAAATTCTGGCCCTGAAAAAATGGCTTATGGAGTATTATTTGGAAGAGGAAGAAGTATCTTTTGTCTTTATTGTATCATGGAGGAAGGAACGCATCCACGACTGTATGAATTTGAAACAAATAATAGACCGATCGTGTGACCAATGTTTACATGTCATCACGTGACCTATTGTGGGTACTACGTCATCTGAGCTGATGGCAAACTACGTGCAAATACATGCCGTGACCGACAGAGTCACACCAAAAGTTGGCTTTTGGTAATAATAACACAGTTACTAAGCCACTCTAATAAAGTTGTATGTTGTGACATTGATATTAATCACATTACTGTTTCATAAACTACCAGTATTCTGCTACAAAAGAGGTTTATTTTGACGACTATGTAGCCACCCGCCTGTTACTTTACTAGTAATGTAGACCTAAATCACTGTACAAAAAGGGTAAAGAACATTGGAAAAGTGAGCATAGCCTTGCACAATTTCAAATAGGTAAAGGAATCACACAGTTTTGGAAAGCTATTTCTTTGGATGATTCAGCTTCAAAACTTTGAAATTCTTGTGTTGAAAAGTGTGTGAACGTCGTCTGGCCCAAACGTTCCGTCGTGCAACAGTAGTACACATCGTGCACATTTCATTATACGTTACTTGTACAATTTCCAAAACTTGCTGAAACTGTTCTTACTGGCTTTATTCAGCCACTCGAAGGTCTCTGGTACAAACTCTGAAATATTTTTCACAGATTTCGAGAAAGAAAAACCTTGATTGAATAAACAAATGCAATGGAGGATGTCATGTTTGTTTACATTTAATACCCACAATAGGTCACGTGATGCGGGTCGTGCAATCGGTCTATTATTTGGAGGCGAGAGAGTGAGGAAGTGTCGAGGTCTACAGAAGTACATCCACACGTACAGAGACTTGATCTGAAACAGAAATTTACAATTTCCTCATAGAGGTGCTCTTTATTACAGGCAGGATATTTTGACTTCAGAATAAAGTCTGGACACTTTATTGAGTAGAAGGGCTGACCTACATGTAAAATAGACTTTTCAGGCTATTTAATAACAATTTTGATGATTTTTCTACTGACCCCAAAAATCAGAAATCAGACTTAATTATCAAGAAAATGACTTGGTGCCATTGCCCTCTCAAGAACGGAGCAGTCGGGCCTGGGCTATAAACTATTCTTAGGTGCAATATTGGTTGTTTGGATCGAGTAAAAAATTCCAAATTCAATCAAACTCGTGACTTTGGAAGAAACAGATTCCGAAATCTACCCTGTAAAAACGATACATGATATATTTTGATAAAAACTAAACAACAGAATGTATACAGCGTATGGATTGTTCGGCAAACATGAGGAAAACTTGAATAAACAATGAGGATAAGGAAGGACAAAAGGTCACTGAATGTACATGAATGTACTTGGTGTATGTTATGAAAACAACACTGTACATCGTATGACTAGTATTGTGCATGTATGGAGTGCATGTGTTACATTTAGAGCTATAAAGATTATTCACACTATTTACATTATATTGTATTTTAGACTCTGTGGTGTTGCATGTTCCAGACATCATTCAAATCACTGAAGTCGGTACAAAGTTTGAAATCAAATTCTACTACAATTCATGCCTTCGTCACGTCTAGACTCGATTCATGCAAGTCTCTTCTCACTGGACTTTGACCGCTGCTTCCCTCGTCTCATGCATGCCTCATTCTCAACATAAGACACCAGTCTTACCTGAACTCTACTATCTCCTGATTAAAATGCGTATCCCAGTTAAGTTAAATCTCACTTTCAAAGCTCTCCATGGACTATCTCCTGACTACATATCTGAACTTCTGTATAACTATACTCCTGTTCATCCTTTTCAGCGGCGTAACTAGGGTAAAATTTTAGGGGGGGAAAAGGGGGTGCACCATTTTTCCTAGGGGGGCACATTTGGCCAATTAAAACTGTAGTTTCCGTTTGTATTTTTTTTTTTAACAAGCCCCTTTTCAGTGTTTTCTGACGTGTTGACGTAAAACAAAATACATTATGTGTGTAAATAATAAAAAAATAGTTCTAAAAACATTGAAATTACTACGTAATGCTCATACAATGTAACATTTTATTCTGGTAATTTTTAATCTCAAAAGTCCAGATTTCAAATGGGGGGGGGGGGGGGGGCAACCAAGGGACACGGACTTCAGTTAGGGGGGGGGGCACGTGCCCCCCCCCCCCTTAGTTACGTCACTGGTCCTCTTCGTTCTGCTGGCCAATCCTTACTGACGCAAACTACTGTTTCTACTAAATTGTATAATCAAAAAGCCTTCACCTTCATAGCACCTTCATTGTGGAATGACTTACCTCTTCATATTCGTAAAACTGACTCTGATCTGATTTTTAAAGGACTTTTGAAGACCCCCTTGTTTGCTTTTTGTGCATAGAGGCTCCTGCATTAATACGCTATACAAATGTCTCATTTTATTATCAACTTGAAATTATTTTGTCTGAAATCAAAATTTGACTTTAATAATTCTCACTTAAGTTGATGACATTAGAACTGAGTAAAAAGTTTTAAACTCATTCTTAGTTCATCTAGTTCATAGAAAATAAACAATAAAAACGATCCAGTCAGCAATAATAACAAATGACTGAAATCATATAAAAAAAAATATGTTTTACTAAGAACATTTTCTCTGAATCACAAAAAAAACAATCATAAAGTAACCATTCTGTTCAACCCAACATTTAACCAAATACTTCTCTCCATAGGTTGAGTCATAATTCTTCTAACCACAAGATTTGCATTGTATTGAATAGTTGAATAACAAAGTGTACAATGTACTTCCTTGTAGCTACAAATGAATGCACACACATCGTCCAGATTGTAAAAACAAATTCTGGTTCCTTGCCCAATGATTTCTATGGTTTCAGCACAGTGGTTTCAATCAACCTTCCCGGAACGTCAACAAGGAAGTGACCAGTGATACTTCAAAAGGTGCTTGAGTTTTCGCTAAGCATTTCTTATCTACCAGTAAATGTGCTGGTGAAGAGCAGTGGCAAAACGAAGGGAGGAAGGGGGAGGGGGAACCTGCCACCCTGCCCAATTGATGTCTGTGCCCCCTTTTGGGGACATTTAAGATTAAAAATTAACAGAATAAAATGTAACATTTGATAAGTAATTTCAATGTTTCTTAAAACTGTTTTTCTATTTACACACAATGTAAATTTGCTTTTACCTTCATGTCAGATTACCTTTAAAAAAAAATAGTAAATGGCCCAACAAGAGCGCTGGAAAGGAGCTTGTTTAAGAAAAATGCAAACGGAAACTACAGTTTTAATTGCTCAGGAGTGCCTCCCTAGAAAAAACAATAGTGCACTCCCTTGTGCCACCCTATCGTCATCGTTTAGGACTATAAATCACTACAGGAGTTCCCTCCAAGCAGGGACAGTGGGATGACTTGGTGTCGGCATCTGTATGCCATTTATCATTTTTAGCTGTTTATGTTTGGTTTGGAATGCTCTAAATCTTGCAATCTAATGCAATTTAAATGTTTGGCTGATCTATCCCTTCTTCAATAACATAATTTGTAATGATTTTAAAGAAATAAAAATTACATATTTCAATTGTGGCCCAACTCTGAGGTAACCATGAAATTCTTCTGGAGTCAACGATATTAAAAACTACTAATCTTTTTTATGGTAGTGCACAAATTTACCCTTCCCATAATGGCTGGTTTATAGTTGGTTGCGCAGTGATGATGCTCGACACTGAGCCTTTTCATCGCTGTCTATGGTCGCTTACGCCCTGAGGTGTCAGTGTGGACTATACTAACTCGGGCCTTGATCTTAACCGAGGCCACCGAGGCCATTGGCTTCATGCCCTGTCGAAATGGCCAGCATGCCCTTCAGAAAAATTGCACTGTCACTTCCAACTTGGCCAGCATGCCCTTGTACAATTTCTCTGATTTGGCCAGCAAAGGCCTGCCCCAGTTTTTGTTAAGATCGAGGCCTGCTAACTGCATTGCGCATCAATTTTAGCACCGTGCGACCATCGCGCGACTGACAATAAACCAGCCTTAACTCTATTTCAAAATACTCCACCATTCTTAAACTCTGTAAAATAGTTTGTTTCAACAAAAGGAAGCGACTACAGAGGTTGTGTCATCATGATTATAGCAGTAAATGGAATAACCAGTTACTATGCTAGTGTGCGAGCCGATGGTCACATCACAGTTTGACAAAAATGGCACCCTTTGTGATTTGACCGCAAGCACGCGTGTATACAGTATCTGGTGCACATGAGCACAGCCACAGCTCTGCTATGCTCGTGACAACACAACCCCTTTAAGGCTATTTGTGACAGTAAAAAATACAATTTCTAAAAAGCATAGAAAAACATTAGGGCAACACCACTTAGATAATAACTGCTCTTCCCAGAACTCAAAATTCCTTCCGAGGAAAAAAAAAAGCAAAATTATAACAGACAAAAAACAAAACAAAAACACTTAAAATGCTAGAGGTTTGATAACCGAGCTAAAAGCCTGTCAGATATCTAGGATTCAATCTGGATTGCTTAAAATACTGGTAAGTGTGGCTAGACCCTTATCATTGGTTCTGTTTGATTTGATAAATTAAAGTCCATAACATAAAATCCATTAATCAATACTGACAGATGTGCCTGCCTTTCAGACTATTAAACAGGCAGTTAAGGATGCATGTGTAGCAACAACAAGAAGCGCGATGTTTAATTTCTGTGGCAGGCCTGGTATTACACGGAGCCTACAAAGGCCATGGCCTCTGTTTTAAAAGTGCCCTTGTCTTGGCCTTGGTGCCCCTTCAAAAGTTTCCCATAGGTTTTAAGATTTTCCTTTGGAAATGGACTTTGCAAAATAAAAATGGCCATGCCCTTGCTAAGATGAAATTCCAGGGTGATACGTCATGGAGGCAATTGCCTCCATGCCCCTGGTCATTGCCTTAGTGCCCTTGAAATGTTCCAACAGAAACTTATAATTTCCTCATAGAGGTGCCCTTGCCCTTTTCAAGAACGGAGCAATTAGGCCTGTATGCACAGTACAGGACTTCAGGGCGGAGCCCAAGTCGGAGGCCAAGCCAGAGCCCAAGTCGGAGCCCAAGCCAGAGCCCAAGCCAGAGGCCAAGCCAGAGCCCAAGTCAGAGGCCAAGCCAGAGCCCAAGTCGGAGCCCAAGCCAGAGCCCAAGCCAGAGCCCAAGCCAGAGCCCAAGCCAGAGCCCAAGCCAGAGGCCAAGTCAGAGCCCAAGCCAGAGCCCAAGCCAGAGCCCAAGCCAGAGGCCAAGCCAGAGCCCAAGTTGGAGGCCAAGCCAGAGCCCAAGTTGGAGGCCAAGCCAGAGCCCAAGTCAGAGGCCAAGCCAGAGCCCAAGCCAGAGCCCAAGCCAGAGCCCAAGTTGGAGGCCAAGCCAGAGTCAAGTTGGAGGCCAAGCCAGAGCCCAAGTCAGAGGCAAAGCCAGAGCCCAAGCCAGAGCCCAAGCCAGAGCCCAAGTCGGAGGCCAAGCCAGAGCCCAAGTCGGAGGCCAAGCCAGAGCCCAAGTCAGAGGCCAAGCCAGAGCACAAGTCAGAGGCCAAGCCAGAGCCCAAGTCAGAGGCCAAGCCAGAGCCCAAGCCAGAGCCCAAGCCAGAGCCCAAGTTGGAGCCCAAGCCAGAGCCCAAGTCGGAGCCCAAGCCAGAGCCCACGTCGGAGCCCAAGCCAGAGCCCAAGTTGGAGGCAAAGCCAGAGCCCAAGTTGGAGGCCAAGCCAGAACCCAAGTCAAAGGCCAAGCCAGAGCCCAAGTTGGAGGCCAAGCCAAAGCCCAAGTTGGAGGCCAAGCCAGAGCCCAAGTCAGAGGCCAAGCCAGAGCCCAAGTCGGAGGCCAAGCCAGAGCCCAAGTTGGAGGCCAAGCCAGAGCCCAAGTCGGAGGCCAAGCCAGAGCCCAAGTCAGAGGCCAAGCCAGAGCCCAAGTTGGAGGCCAAGCCAAAGCCCAAGTTGGAGGCCAAGCCAGAGCCCAAGCCAGAGCCCAAGTCGGAGGCCAAGCCAGAGCCCAAGTTGGAGGCCAAGCCAGAGCCCAAGTCGGAGGCCAAGCCAGAGCCCAAGTTGGAGGCCAAGCCAGAGCCCAAGTCGGAGGCCAAGCCAGAGCCCAAACCAAATCTGTGGTTTTAAAAAGGGCCTTTAGTCCACAGAGCCATAGTCTAGCACAGAATGTGCAGTTGCAGCCCACGCAAAAAAAATGAAGCTCTGCAGTTGCATTCACAGAATGTACAGTTGCAGCCAACGCATGAAAAATGAAGCTCTGCAGTTGCATTCACAGAATGTGCAGTTGCAGCCCACGCATGAAAAATGAAGCTCTGCAGTTGCATTCATGTGCAATTGAACATTCTACAATAATTTGTATAGGACTTGAAAGTGTTTGATATCTCTTGTGAATGAACTGTCTCGTCAGAAAGTCCTACAGCCATTGACAGTCCTAAAGGCCAACATTGTATACAATTAATTATGTAGATATTTAAAACACAACTTGCTGAAGTGCAACATACTGAATACTACATTCCCTGGATCCAGGTGCTGATGCTACAATGAAGGGAGTTTCTGAAGTATACCATCAATTAATTTGTTTTTTAAGTACTGTGTGTACGTGTGTATACCTGCAAAAAAAACCTGTCCAATCTGTTAAGCTTAATACAGTGAGAACATTGAACTGATGGGTAGTCAGGTTGGCTTGGTGGTATCTTTCCTCGCCTTCCACCTCTAAGACCCCGGTTCGAATCCCACAAGGGAGCACTATGTGGATTGGGTTTTCAGTCCCAACCTGATTCTGTGGGTTTTCCCCCGGAATGATTCTCTGGGGTTTTCCTCCCACATCTAAAACTGAAACTTCCTTCCTTGTCTTCTCTCTTGGCTAGTATACATGTAGTGATTAAGTTTGCTTTTCTGAGAATCCTTGGCTTCACAACAAGAATTAATAAATGAAATTTGCTATAGTTACTGCAAACAGTTATTATAAATGTAGATTTAAAACACAACTTGCTGAAGTGTAACATACTGTGTACATACCCTGGATCTGGGTCCTAATGCTGCAGTAACTTAGCGCATTTGTGTAGTACACTGTTCATTAATTTGTTTATTAAGCAGGGTTCTCCCCATGCACAAGCTAGCATATCGGCCGATATTTGTGAATTATGGGGCGATACGCAAAAAATAGGACCCCCCGAGCAAAGTGGTTTGGCATTGCACAGGACCGCCCACCAACATAGGGCTGGTTAGCTCAGTTGGTTAAAGCGTTTGTACAGTATTTGAGAGGTCGCGGGTTCGAGTCCGGCATCAGTCAAATTTTCTTTGCTCACCCCAATTAATTTTTAATTAACATGTATTATATATTTTTTTAAGATTTTAATATCAAATTCACAACAAACCCTAAAATAAAACCATTTGAAATGCTCTAGATTGCACAGTAGAGCTTTTCAAACCAAACACAAACATTAAATAAAAACATTTCAAGGACCTGCTACCAATTCAGCGTGCTTCGGCCACACTATCAAAATTTGGGTCCACAATGCCCCACAGTTTTGAAAAATCCTGGGGAGATCCCTGTTAAGTAACTGCTTGTAGGTGTGAAACCTATTAAAAAAAAAGCTGTCCACTCTGTTAGGGATTGCACTGTAGGGATTGGAAATAGGTTTCACTCGAATACATTTATCTTATTCACACTTTGTACCGAGTCTCACAAATGGTTTTGCCTAAGTCTATAGGGAAAGGTACACAAGCGATGCTTCACCTTTTTCTCCTACATGTTGTCATCAAATAATGTAACTATGTTTACAACCTATTCTCATGCAAATTTATTTTTGATTACTTGCCTACATTGTAAACTCATCTTTATTAATTCTAGTGGATTACAACTGTTTGTAAATGTCTTATTTTATATTCATGTACTGTTATTGATTGATGATGATGTGGAATAAATGTCATATTTTATTGAATTAATTAAATGCTACAATGCAAGAACTTTGTACATAAGTATTTGTATGAGTTAAGTATTCAATCTTTGTGTATTAGATTTGCATTTCAAAAAAATCTCCAATCTGTAAATTGCAGCACGGTTGGTCTAGCCACAGGCCAATTTACTTGATATGGGCCATTTCACAATACAGTGCTCCCTCACAGTTTACCACAAATTCGGTTGACTAAAACAAAAAGCACGCTTGCAACTCAGCACAGCAGGGGCAATTTGAGACCTTTAAATGGCTGATATGAATGTAAAAAAAACATTCACCAGCGTCATAAAAAAAAAAAACATCTCGTGACGTAAACACAGACAAATAAAACCTTGCTGCTTTGCAAAACATGAATGAATTTAAACAATCGGGGTGACGGGGCAGGCTCTGCCGAGACAACTAAAAATTTGTCAATCTTTGTTCGTGTTTCACAGCGAAAAAAGCCTCTCCTAGGCAAACTGTAGAGGGCGCTTTGTATTGCCAATCACCAGTACTCAGACATGTTCAACAATCAAAATTCTCCCTTTCAACATACATGTCCTGATTGTCCCTTTAAGATCCATGTTTCATTATGACTAATCAGTATTCACTCTGACTGTGATCTTCATCACTACTGTGTGAATGCAAGCAATGTATGGAATGCCTACCATGTTGAATGTACTCTCTATTAAGTTAAAGGGATTGGACAAGTTTATGAATGGGCACCTTGCTCGAGGCACAAATGCACTAACATGTACACCACGTCTACCAGGGAATATCAAACTATAATTGAACCCATAATTTATAAAAAAATCTCTAGCTGAACATGCCCCACAGGGAGTTTTTAGGATGTATTTTAACATTATGCACGTAGCTCTCATACAGTAACCCACAATATATCAGGCTTGATTGCTTCGTTTTTGAAAGGGCAAGGGCACCGAGGCATTTTCTTCTTGATAAAGGGCACCTCCATGAGGAAATTGTATATTTCTATTAGAACATTTTAAGGGCAACAAGGCAATGACCAGGGGCAATGGAGGCAATTGCCTCTGTTGCCTCCGTGCCGCATCAGGTCTTATGCCATACTAGTCCTGCCTGCGTGTTAAATACACTTTTAGAAACCCTAGGTTTTCCATGTCGCTTTATAAACATGTGAAGAAAACATTTTAATTCCCTCCCAGCACCATGTAAGTTTATCTTCATCAACCAAATTAAAGCTGCCGACTTTGTAACCGAGTCTGCTTTATTGACTGCTTCAACCTCCTCACACCTGAATGTTTGGGAGTAGACCTGAAATAAGTAAATTCCTGGTGGCTGAGGAGTCAGGAATACTGTCATTCATGGTCATAGCCAACGGAAATGAGCATTGTGTACGATGGAACTTTACAATGCAAAAGACAGGAAATTGCCCAGCACACACTAAATGTAATTTCAGTTTCCATGACACTACAATGGATACAAGAAGAGGTCGCCGATCAGCTGAAAAGTGCATGCATGTGGGTATCCACCACATCAACAACAGGTCGTGATCTTAACCGAGGCCACTGAGGCCATTGGCCTCATGCCCTGTCGAGTTGGCCAGCATGCCCTTCAGAAAAATTGCACTGTCACTACCAACTTGGCCAGCATGCCCTTGTACAATTTCTCTGACTTGGCCAGGAAACGCCTGCCCCCGTTTTTCTTAAGATCGAGGCCTACAACAATGACTAGAGATACTGAGGATAGGACAGTAGTCAAACCCACTGTGGGTTTAACTCCCATCAGGGTTAACTAGAAATTAATTTACACTTACAGTCCAAAATCCTTCTAAATCCTATTGCCAAAGTGAAGGAATTTGAAGACATTTGGGCCCGCAGGCCCCAAACAACCAGTGCTTATCATAGGATCACACATTCCAAGAATGTCTAGGTCCAAACAACTTGGTGTGGTGTGACATAGGAGAAGAGGATATTGGAGGAATTAGGTTATGTGCCAGCCAAACTGCCAAGACTGTAAGGGTTAAGGGAATAAAAGAGTGGTGACTGAGGTCTTAAATGTCTGTTTAAAACCGACGGGGTCGTGGCCGTGTGATAAAAGAACCAGGACGAGGTCCTTTCTCACACGGCCACTACCCTGCAAGGTTTAAAAATTGCCGTTTAATACTGAGTCACTATTCTTCTATTCCCTTTCATATATTATGCCCTTTTTGTTAAAAAGTGTACTCACAAAGGAAAATCTGTAAATTTGTTTTTGTTTTTTAAATCTATTTTCCACTCCTGTCACGTTCTCAGGCTCCATTTCCCAAAGAGTCAAATTACATGCGTCGCTAAATGGTTATGCGTATCTAGACGTACTAATATAGAATACCAACATAGATGTATTGATTGCACTATGCGTAAATTAATCCCAGCGTACGTATAATTGTTGACTGGTTATAAACACTCTTGGCCGTGTTTTTACCAGCCGTTTAAACACCCCCATGTGACATGCTCTCGACCAATCAAAATGGGTATATTGTCTAGAGGGGTCTTTATGAATTATGGTTCAAAGGCATTTCAATGTCACTGAAGGGTAAAATATAAAAAATTGAATTAATCCATACAAGAATGTCAACACCAAAATGCCTTACAATTGAACAACTTACCAAGTAAAAGTTTGGCAATGCTCTCATCAATGACGTCACGGTTATCCGCCAGAATTTTCTCAGTGACCAAAGTACTGCATGATCCGACCATCTCAATCGTCACGCAGATTTCCTTCTCGTCATCGTCATGGCGATTGTTGCTATGGTGATCTATGATCTCCTTCACAGCCGCATCCAGTTGGGAATCTCCCCTGGGCAGCGTGTTGTGATCGACTAGGGTGAGGGATAGCCTCCCCTCGGCATGCAAGTTATTTAGGTTGACGTCGTCTCTGAAGACCAAGGAGTCTTTATGATTCAGTGCAGACAGGAAGTGGGTGACCTCGGTGCGAAGGGGGAAGTCATGGCGGGGAATGTTGAGGACAGGAACGACGGTGTCCCACTTGTGTTGTGTTTCCTGGTGCTACGGAAACCAAAGGTCAGGGAAACGAGGAAATCGGCTTTGAGGTGTTTGGCCAATAGGTGTTCCCTAAATTCATGTTTACTACCAATTAATATCAATACTGATGGAAAAAAATCATTAATAAAACAAACAAACATTCAAAACTGTTCGGGAGGCCTAAAAAATGATGTACTTTTCAAGTAGTTTGAAAGAGAGCAGAAAGATTACCATTCTTTCCCTACTCTATAAAAGTCTCCAGATTTTCCAAACCCTTTACCCGATTCATTATGGTCTCAACACTTCTCAGCTCATCAACAATCCTTATCAAGTTTGACCAGACTTTAGTTTTGAATTGCTTTTTATAGGCTATGGGATTTTTACTGCATAATGAGGTCAAAGGGTCGTTATAAACATCTTCCCACAAATTGAATCAATTCAGAGAAATCGATAAACCAAACATGCTGATAGGTTACAAGGATTGATTTACTTTTGAGAATGGTGCACTGGAATTCCTTCATCCAAATCTAATAAACCGAATGAAACTAAAAGCAACTTGGTAGCCTAACAAATGAGTTTTCTTTGTCTCTTAACTTGATTTGTAAAAAACACCGTTATGAAATCTAATTATGAGAAGAAAAAAATCCTGCTGGACCATTATGAAGTTCTTAGTTTATGATTTTGATATTCCCACAACCAAAATGGCTCTTGAAACTAAAGACAATACAACTGTAATTGTTTATATTTTCTTTAAATTCAATATTTAGGGTAAGTCGTCATCAACAAAATTCCTGCAAGCAAGCCACACTCAAAATCTTCTGGTTCTTTAACAAAGCTGACCCACGATGTAACATCTTTAAGACTTGAGAAGCAAGACATTTTGAACAAATTGTCGGCATATGGACGTTTACAGGGCACATCACATGCTTTCCACTGTACACTGAAATGAAAACATCAACCCCAATTTCAAACCATCCAACAATCAGTTCACTTTCTTCAAAAACCAATTCATTCCACGGAATTCCACAATTGTGGATTTTTGAAGAACATGTGTACTGCTGTAAAATACAATGCAATTCCACCCAATTCCACAGCAGAATGTGGAATTTTGAAGAACATGTGTGCGAGTTAGAAAAAAAAAGTGCACTCCCACAAAGTACCACGATAGACTGTGGAATTTTGGCCTCTGAAAAAACCCAAGGTACAGTGGATGTCTAGAGGTCTAATCCATATAGTACCACCTCTGGAAAACAAGACACTGTGTGAGCATAGCAGGCTAGTTCCACATACATGTACATGTAATCCTGCAGTATTCTGTGGAACTCTTCAGTGTTTAGGACTTTGTTTATTTCACAGTAGAACTTTGTGGTACTTGTGCAAAACTCTTGTGAAGAACATGCCTAAGTTTGTGGAGAACATGCAAAATTGTTGCACAGATAAGGAGTTGGCAATTTTGTGGAAGTTTGTGGAACACAGACATAGGAGGGCTTTTTAATCCGTAAAGATCTACACAAAAGACGGAGTTATAACATGCAGGTGTCCCGGGCCCAATTTCCTGGCTATGGCAACTGCTTAAGACAGAATTCTGCACTCACTGTAAGCCTGAACTCACAGCACCCAATAAAGCGGGTGATTGTATGGGCAGTGTGTAAGTGACAGAACAAAGATTATAGAGCGCCGAATGCGCAAGATGGGGAACTCTGGCTGAAATGTGAAATCCCACTGGCACTGGACGCCATTTTAGCAAGTAACTCTTCTGATACAACAATAGATCATTGCAGATCAGTGCAGACAATGACCATTGCTATCAACTGTGTAACAAAAAAACCACTTGCCGAAATGGCGCCCATGCGTATTTCACGTTCCAACAATAGAGAAATGTTCAGTTCCCCGTCTTGCGCATTCGGCGCTCGATAATCTTTGGTGTAGAATTCAGCCAGAAGTCAGCTATGAAATACGGCCCAGATGGGAAGGAGTAAGAACAAATGGGAGAGCTCTAGGCTGGGAGGGGAAGGGTAAGGTGACATGGGAATGGTGGCCAGACAAATGTAGAGAGTGGCACATAAAGTAAGCATAAGAGTTGGGGAGGAGTACAAGGTCCATGAATGGGTACAAAGGTGGGGTGGAGAAGGCAAAATAGCTGAGAAGGGATCAAAGGACTTCAGTGAGAGGGGTATCACGTATTCAACATACCTTTGATAAATGATAGGCCCATACCAGCGCTGAAACAGCCGAGTCTAAGTCACATGCCTCGTTGCAAAGAACGACATGAATATTCATGTGGGAGTCACCCTGGGCTGATTCCTATGAAAATGTAAATCAAAGGGCAATAATAATGATTTTATGTTGTCCTTGGTGATAACAGGAAGCCGCAAAGTTCTTGCCCAGCCTGTGGGGAATATCCAGGGAAGCTACAGAAGTGACGCATTGGGCCAAGGCAATCACAACTACAGTACAATGTATATCATAAATATAGATACGATATTGATTTATCAATATGTTTCAGACAGTTTGGTGGCTGACCTGCTAAGAAGCTCTGTACACATTCTATACAGTAGTCAGTTCATAATCTGCGACAATGGCAGCTCTTGATCACGTCTCTTAGACCAACAATAACAGCTACGACGGACCATGTGATACAACTTGGCAACCTTTGTTGACATTTTTTTCAATGATTTACACCCAATTGGGTAAGATATTACATGTTGAAATAAAAGGTGAAAAAACTTGACCTAAATGCAAGGTTCCCTACAATCAACGACCATGAAGAGGATCGAGGGTTATAATTATCGCTACTATACATGTACAATGCATCCACTGATTGTAATTAAAGCATAGATTTTGAGCTACAAATTTGTAACCATGTTGAAGTGACACAAACTACCAATATTTTATTAGTCTGCTCATGCATTCCACAAATTGATGATGATAAATTTGAAAAAAATCAACACAATAGTATCCTGATTTATTTTCAATCGTCTCTTCTTAATTAGGGCAGACAAGTTCTGTTTGTTTTTATGAATTTGAATCGGGCATCCTCGCTATGAGGTCATAAGCAGCTGGTTGCTCATTGGCCCATCCTGTGTACTGGGCGTACAAATCTGTGCTTTTCTGTTGTTTTGTCATTTATTGTTTTACCTCTGTCTCTAAAGGATGGTGGCGGGAAAACGTCAATGCATAAAGCCTAGTCCTAAAAACCTTATTGTCTTTAACTTTAAGTCATCATTTTACTAAATTATGTTTTATAACACTAGCAAGTAGCTACACGTAACTGTTGTTGGTTTAATTTATAAGGTTGTTTTAAATATCACTTCAAGAATGTTGCGGTAGTTATTGCACTAAATACTAGCTTTTGTCCTTTACCATTACTATTGTTATTTAAACAAAGTATGTGTAAATTAATTATTTAACATTGCTACAGCCCAATTAAGTGTTAATTACATCAAAAGGCAAAACAAATTGATTTGGAAAACGTTTCTGTTGTTTAAGAAATGAGACAGTCTATTAGTTAAGTTTATAACAAGCAATGCCATAAATGTCAATAAAAAGGACACTTGACCTCACACTCACAGAGAGACTAGACGCAGTTACTGGGGCGCAGTACTCCTTTTTCTTAGATTTTGACTTCATCATGACAACTGATGAAGTCAAAATCTTTTAAAAAAGGAGTACTGCGCCCCAGTTACTGGGTCTGAAGAGAAACCATGGCGGTGAACAGTTTGTACGTACATGAAGGTAGAAGTTAGAAGTTAGAACATTCTATCAAAAATAAGAGAAAAGAAAGATCTATTAAAAAAGTATTATTATACAGAAAAATTTCGCCAATTTAATATTTATTAAGAGCCTCTCCTAGTTTATCGTGATCAGGATGGGGAGGTTTGTGTTTTTGCCATTCTTCAAGAATTAAAACGTGCAACCTCAAAACATTACAGAACATATCTTATTAACCACGGAGGATGGTTTACGCTAACAAACTAAAATTTACCTTCACTTACGACTCGGGCTCAGTAAATAAAAATATCTTCAGGAAGTTCACTTCACTTACCAACAAATGTTTAATCTCTCTTAAAAAGGTGTCCATTATTAATCTCTGATTTCCACTCGATACAGTCAATCACTTGTAGATACAAATCACGTCCACACGTTCGGAACGTCTCATTATCACAAATGAAAGAATTTAATTGTTAAGTTGACTCATTTCTTCATGTCCAACCGGTAACATCGAGCGCGACAAGAATTGTGTTAAAAATGTCAACACCCACCAAATTTAGTCTGGTTCCCGTGTGCAGTTGTAAATCTCTATTACCTGACCCGCAACACCTGTCAGTTTTACGCATGCGGCAGAATGCCAGACATCAAATTTGACCTCAAAAGTGACCTCTGGGTAAAGTACGGCGCCTTGAATGTTCGGCGGGTATGCACAAGTTGACTTTAACTTTGAAATGTAGGTGAGTTTCCTCACGTTTATCGAATTATTTGCTTGCAAGAGTCACACGAGTTAAATCCACTGTATAAAGATCCGATCGTTCTGCTGTGGATCTAAATTAACATCGTTTTAAGTCGTGTGCATGCATCGACGATTGACACGACTGATTTGATGACGTTGGCACCACAATGTTTACTAAAATGAGTCTGGAAGCCAGACTGCATGTCAGTATTTTACTACAGGCATTGATATTACCAGACTAATTTTTTTTCTGTTATAAAAACTACACAATTTTTGTTTTTTATTATAATACTAATAGCAATTTAGTAAGAGTAGCAAGTGTCTTTGCTGTGGTAGTATGATCATAATTCTACAAATTAGCCCCTATCGATGCCATCCTATTGCCAATTGGCCTATGTAATGTTGCTTATCATTTTTTTTTGTCATGGTTTTGTAATTTATTGATTTCCTGCAATTACTTTAGTAGAACTGTTAATAATTGCTTAGATGATAATTCATGATAAAGTATTATGTGTTGTACCGAAGTTAAACCAGTTAATATATATTTATTCCTTGCTCCATATATGCTGAAACTAAAAGCGAAACTTTTGTTCGGGGGATCACCCTTTCTCGTTTTTCAGATTTATTACTGGATATCAAGAATCAAGACTGAAACAAACTTAATTTTCTAGTACATGTAGTACTACTAGTAGTACAATACAAGTAGACTGAAAATACACTCGTTTTTTTTACAGGTGAAAAAGGAAGCTAAAACGGCGTCCACAATGAAGACCTACATGGCGCTGATGGGCGCTGCCATCTTCTTTGTTGTAATCATGTCGATGTATTTGATGTTAGATCAAACAAAGTCATTTGGTAACCTCTCTGGCCCGTATGATACCAGATTGAAACTACAACCATTCTCACATGTAAGTGTCGTAAACACCATGTTACATATTGTTTTGTAATATGTACCAGGCCTCGATCTTAACAAAAATGGGGGCAGGCCTTTGCTGGCCAAATCAGAGAAAATGTTCAAGGCCTGATATACTGTTTATTATCCTTATGTTTTTAAGGTCTGTTAGAAATTTTGAAAAGATGACAAATCCGACAACAACTTTCTCACTTCTTTAAAGCCCAAGCTCAACATTGGTAAACTGACTGTAAATGTTTCCATTCTCTGCACAAACCAATGTATTTGTAATAAAACCAACCTGTGAAAATGTCAGCTCATTTCGTTGTTTCGTTTGCGAGAAAACGGTAAAAATGCATTCAGCATTTTTATACGCATTCCTATAGGCAGAGTTCGTCTCACAGAGACGTAAACTAGTTTTGGATCTTCTTTCATTTATTATTCAAAAACGATAACGCTTCAGGCAGAAATATTTCAAGGAAAGTTTTCTACCGTCATTATCTTCTTATCAATGTTGAGCTGGGGCTTTAAGACTGAGAACACAACCTTATTAAGGTTAGGAATAAGATACTGCTTTGGGTCATATAAGTGAAAAAGTGGCTATCGGATTTATGATATTAATGTTCCACATTTAGTCACTGGTCATTATCCCTCAAAATTGTTCTGTGTACAGAAAGTCATCGTTCAAACATTTGTACTTGTATTTAGTTTTGCTCAATTTGTGTCATTTTGAATCAATCTAACTAAGACAAAGCCACATGTTGATGATGGATTATTGAAGATTGGATATTGCCAAAGGAGGTGAAAGCAGTGGAAATATGAATGATTTTTGTCTTTTATGCAAATGGACAGCCATTGTCTTAGCTTCACTGTCTGTGGTCCGAGTAATTTTTTAGTGATAAAAACAGAACGGTTATTCAAGTGAAACTAATATCAATATTATTAGAATAGGCCTAATATGAAACGGTTCATAAAAATAGTGTTTCTGTCCAAACTTTATCAATAGTATTTCAGATGATCAGCACTGAAGCTTTATCACCTTTACAGTCCCAAATCCTTCTAAATCCTATCGCCAAATTGAAGGAATTGGGCCCCAGGCCTAAACAACCAGTGCTTATAAAAATAATCAGGCATTCCAAGAATGTCAAAGTCCTAACAAATTGGTGTGGTGTGTCATAGGAGAAGAGGATATTGGAGGAACTTGGCCACATGCTAGCCCAACTGCCTAGTCTGTAAGGATTTTAATCTAAGAAAAGCAGGGCAGTTTTGTTGAGGGAAATACAAATTTCTACTGGGGCAATTCCAGGGGCAACAAGGAACTGACCAGGGGCATGAGGGTATTTAACTCTGTTGTGAAGGATAACCTTGGATGATACTTTTAGATTCATTTTGTGATACTTCTTTTTCAAATGCAGGAAGAGATTGATATTTTACAACAGAAAATAGCGGCTTTAGAAAACGATCTATCAAGCAACCATAAAACCATTAATCAGCTTCGTAACGCTGTCAAGTCACTCTCCAATGGAATCATACCCGACCTTCCAAAACTAGAAGAAGAACAAGAACCTCCAAAGAAAGAGGAAGTCGTTCTGAAGCCTGAAGTCATACATAAGCCTGTTCTGGTAGATCCCAAAGACACAAAGCAGGGCTGGAAGACAATGCTGGCTGTTACTGTTGCCAAGGCGGAAATTTTTACAGAGGAGTGCGCATTTGGGGCTGCTCCAAATGGGAATACTGCAGACGTTCAGGTATAGTGATCTTTTATTCGATGAAATTTTGTAAACATGTGATGTCACAGGTCACATGGTCTAAACAGAGTATTTCTAAAAATGTCTGAGTTTCGTGATATTTATTAATTATAGAAGTAAATTAGATAAACCTGTAAATTCACATCATGCATTACAGGGCTCGAATTCTACACTGGACCACTGGCCCAAGGCCAGTGATTTTAGCATCAGGCCAGTAAACTCAAGACTGGACAAGTCCAGTGGTCTTGTGTTCTTCAATTGAATAATGCTATCTCACTGTGTAATATCTTTGACAAAAAGAAATACGAGAAATGATGTTCAAAACGTTGACTTTGAATCTGACCAAAATCTTTTAATTCTGTTAAGTATCAAAATATTCTTACCCACAAGACAAAAGAGACAAATCTTCTCTTATAAAAACAGGTTTTATTTTAAACTTTGTAGAAAGTTCTTTCTCATTAAGATTCTGGTCTTGTAAAATAAATTCTGGTCTGGTAAACATTTTGAGCTACAAGCCCTGCAGTCTTGTGGAATTTTACTTCAAATTCGAGCCCTGCATTACCTTTTAGAATAGGCCAGATGTATGGGGGCTGTTGGAGAAAGTTGAGCTACATGCAGTTTATGCTTAGCTGTTTTGCAGTTTATGCTTAGCTGTTTTTTTATTTTGTTATCCAGATGTTGGATGTGTATGACTCGCTAGCGTTTGATAACCCAGATGGTGGTGTCTGGAAACAAGGATTTGATATCACAACGAGTCCAGACCAATGGAAAGATGATCCGCTGAGAGTCTTCTTGATTCCACACTCACATAACGACCCAGGTTAGAGTAACAAAGTTTTTTAACAGAAAAAAAACAACCATTAGTTATTCCGATTGTGATGTAGGGTTTTATACTTGAGCTTCAAGTCAGAGTCTGAGTTGTTTACTACAAGCTGAAATTATAAACTGAATTTAAAACCAGTTGCCACTGTGATTCTTCCATTTTTTCCCGTTCAGCCTGATTGGATTATTTTCTCGGAATTGCTGGAATCAGTTTTCTTTGAGAACACAGCTGGCACAAAAAACCTTGACTTGATGAAGCCAAGAATACAAAGGTTTTCTGTATTGCAACAGGATTTTTGTTTTCTCTATTGAGAAAAAGTCAAATACTTACACCTTGAGTTGCAAAATCTCGGCCATGGCTGATTGGTGCTAAATCCGGAACCATGGCTGGATCCCAGGTTCACTCTGACTTGCCTCCATTGAGCCAAAATACAATGAATGAACAATGGTAGAAGCATCTCAGTGTCTCATAATCCTGTTCTTGGAACAAAAGGACAAAGGTCTGGAATGGGGATTTACACAATAAGGTTTGCACAATAGCCAAAAATTGGTAAACTATTCAGCACCATCTGTCCTGTTTGTGTGGGTAAATAAAAGCGTTACACAGCGTGTGCATTGCTCTAAACGCGCTCAGAAGTGGAATGTCTGGGCTACCTGTGTCCCGGTATTCTGATTTTACACAATGGCGTGTTTAAACGTTGCCCACAAATCTATTTTCTAGGATGCACGTCATCCGGCATCAACTGGCTAAGAAAAACAGAGAAGGAAAATGAATCCAGATGTTAACTTTATGTTATCTTTTTTGCACATTTGCATGTCTGGTCAGAACAAGATATGTAGCCGTAACCTAAGCCATATTGGTTCAGATATGGCTTATGGCTTATGGCTTACAAGGATAAAGAACTCCTTTGTATGTAACAAGAATTACAATTATCATTTATTGTGTCATTTAGATGTGTTTACCCTGCATGATGCTAAAAATAACCTTCCTGTTCGTGAATTTTTTCTCTTTCCAGGCTGGATAAAGACAGTGGATAAATATTTTAATGACCAAACTGTTCACATTTTGGACAATATGGTGGTCAAGCTTCAGGAACACAGCAAAATGAAATTCATCTGGGCCGAGATCTCGTACTTCTCGATGTGGTGGGAAAAAACAAGTCAACAGAACAGAGATATTACAAAAAGGTTTGTCCGTCCAACTAGCCTTCGTCCAAGCCTGAAATTCCTCAAAGCTGAACATAGATCTTTACCATGCCATCTTAGTTAGGTTCCCTGTATACCAATGATAAAGAAAGTTTAATTGCCATGTTTTAAAGCAGGACCAGACTACTTTGTCCTTGCAGCCTCGATTTGATTTACATTGAATTGAATAAAACAAAAAGAAGATGGCCACACTGTAAGAAATAGTTAGAGTTCCATGGGCTTACATTCTTATGAATAGAGATTGTTTTTATATCACATTCAAGAAAAAAATACACTCCATAATTATGCTAGTTGAGTCAGGACTCAATGAGAAAAGAGGACTAACCTCAGAAACAAAATTTTAGTAATATAACATCAGTTGTTATTGGTTGATTTCACTAATATTCTAAACCTTCCACCAATGACATTGCAGGTTAATAGATGAAGGTCGGTTAGAGATTGTGACAGGCGGCTGGGTGATGAACGACGAAGCAAATACCAATTACTTTGCAATGATCGATCAACTCATAGAGGGCCATGAGTGGTTAGAAGCATTTGTAGGTGAGTTGTTTCTCAATTATCTTGTCAATCCAAAGTTTCTTAATTATTATTACTATAAATGACTACATCTTCCTTGTAATAAAACCAAGGGACACTCAAGTACCTAAGGTACTATGACCTGTAGGCCTGAAGATACCTGTGTAGAGAAGATGTTGAAGAAATGTCAGTTTTAGATGTGGGAAGAAAGCCGCAAATAGTGACAACTCACGCAATCAGGTAGGGACTGAAAACCCAATCCACATGCAAGACTTTGGTACGGGATTCGAACCGGGGTCCACAGAAAGCCCCAGAAAGGCAGGGAAGAAACCACTGAGCCAACATGAATGACCTTACAGGAAATGTTGTATGGTTTATTCAGGAAGAAGAAACAAACTTAAACCGATGAAAGTTTGACCAAATTCTCTACTTTAATAAAAAAACTGCAACGTCTTCAAAATTCAGCTTCAAGACTAGTCACATGCACTCACCCACATGATCACATAACTCCCATCCTTCAGAATCTTCATAGGCTACCTGTTCAAGCTAGAATTAAGTTCAGAAGTCTTCTTTGGACTTTTCAATGTTTGCAGGGCACAGCCCCAGTTTATCTCCAGGACTTAGTTCACAAATATATTCCTTCCAGAAATTTACGTTCCAAAGCAAAGTCTCTTTTTGTCACTTCCACCGCTGTTACAAAATCTTATGGTGCTCGCTCATTCCAAGTAGCTGCAGCTGAACTGTGGAATGGCCTTCCTGAGTCTGTTAAGAATGCATCCACAGTTGAAATATTAAAAAAACGCCTTAAACTCATCTTTTCAGCACTGTTTATTATTTTTCTTTTGTATGTATTTTCTTTCTTCTTTCCATTTTTTCACCTTAAAGCGCATCGGGACTTTTAAGTGATATGCACTCTATAAATACAGTTTATTATTATTATTATTAAAAGTTTACGGAAGTGACCACCCAGATTGTCTAGTAACTGACGCTTAACCTTAGCAGCGTTCCGTGCCGATTAAATTGGCCAAATTTTCAGACTGTGTTGTGCCAGGGACCATTAAATTGGCCCATTTTGTAATGCATTTGTACTGGTATGTACTTGTACATCGTATGACCTTAAAATGGACCTTTGTGAAAGTTCCAGTTGTGACTAAAATCAAGTTTTGGGAATTCAGCTTTGAACTTGTGTATGCCTTGATTGCAGTCATTGTTTCTAGAACTTTAATTTGAAATTTATATAAAAAAAAAGTAGAATAATTTACAGCTTAATAAAATGCATGGAATTACACATTTAATACAGGGCACTACTGTGTTTAAGAGTTGTATTGTTATATTTATGTTAAAAAGCTTTCTTACAAATTAAGGCCGTATCCGAATTGGTTGCTCCGGCTACAGCTGTTGCTACCTATTCGGACATGGTCAAAGCGTTTTAGACATTAGAGTAAGTAAGGGGGGTCAGGTTGGCATTGTGGTATCTTTCCTCGCCTTCCACCTCTGGGACCCCGGTTCGAATCCCACCGGGGGCACTATGTGGATTGGGTTTTCAGTCTCTACCTGATTGCAAGGGTTTTCCCTGGAATATTTCTCTGGGGTTTTCCTCCCACATCTAAAACTGAAACTTCTTTCCTTGTCTTCTTTCCATGGGGTTCTTGGCTAGTATAGTGATTTAGTTCGCTTTTCTGAGAATCCTTGGCTTCACAACCAGAATAATTAATAATAAAAATAATTAATAATAAAATTAATAAGTACCAGTAGTAGTAGTAACTTGATACTAATTTATAATATGAGAAAAGATGAAAGATTAATTTATCTATGTATCATTCAGGAGTGAAGCCGAAGTCAGGCTGGTCTATCGATCCATTTGGCCTGACCCCAACCATGGCGTATCTACTTCAGCGTATGGGTTTTGAGTCTATGCTCATACAACGTGTTCACTATGCCATCAAAAAGTACCTAGCAAGAGAGAAGAAACTGGAGTTTCTATGGCGACAGAACTGGGGTATACTAATTGTTTCATTTCTACCTATTTACATAATGCAATCTTTTTTATTGTGGTGACTTAGCGTGAATATGTTAATGAGGCAGTTTGGGGTTTCTGCTGGAATTCACCTGTTTCGTTTCATCCAGAAATACCTCTTTTGTTCAAGATTGATTTAATTTGTTTCTAAACTCAAAATAGTTCAACCCTCCTACTCTTGGTACCATTTTTTCAGCAAGTTGACCAACCATTTGAAACCATTCAACTGCACAGGAACTGTATGGTGGCACAACTGTGCACAGAGCTAACTCTGATGATATTGAATGGTCAGACAGTTGGAGGGTTAATAAACATACCTCTGCCCTCATATTTACCTGCATAACAAAACAGAGTAAACAAATCAATTAAGGGAATCAGTCCGATAGATAAACTCTAAACTTCCTGGAGCTGCCAAGCAGACTTGACACATTGATGTTGTCGTGTAAAGATTTGTTTTCCTGTCTGGTACCCTGTCTACAGATCATGGTTCTAGTACAGACATGTTCTGTCACATGATGCCGTTCTACAGCTACGACGTTCCTCATACCTGTGGGCCAGATCCTAAGATCTGCTGCCAGTACGATTTCAAGAGGTTACCAGGAGGTCGAATCAACTGTCCATGGAAAGTAGCGCCTGTGCCTATCACTGATCAGAACGTTGCACGCAAGTAAGACCATTATGATTTGATTTTTATAAATGTAACTATAATTCTTAAGGTGTTCCAGACAGGAGCTGTCCAAAGTCCATCAAATTACTACACTGCATGGTAAATTAGACTTAACACCCAAATGTTTGGACTCTGATAAGAGTAGTATACCTGGCCTCATGCTAAGAGTGGGTGGTTTGGGGGTACAGTAACAAAACCATCAAAATACTCCACTCTGTGGTAACTCAAGACCCAAATGTTTGGACTCTGATAAGATCGGTATACCTGGTATCTTGCTAAGAGTGGGTGGTTCTCTGCTACTGTACCAAATCCATAAAAAATTCTCTAAAAATAAACACCCAAAATGTTTGGACTAGAAACCCAATCCACATGCAAGGCTCCAGTCCAGGATTTGAACCAGGGTCCACAGAGGTGAAGAGCAGGGAAGAAACCACTGAGGAAACCTGGATGCCCGGAAGAAGAGCTCCCTTTCAAATTGATGTTTATGTTTGGTTTATCACATTTAGGAAACGAATATTGATAGTTTGTTTTGCTCTGTTTCGTTCCTCAGGGCAGAAGTTCTGTTGGATCAATACCGTAAGAAAAGCACCCTCTATAAAACCAACATCCTCCTAGTTCCTCTGGGAGATGATTTCCGTTATGACAAAACGGTAGAATGGGACCAGCAGTACTTCAACTACCAGAAACTCTTTGATTATATGAACGCCCGTGAAGGATGGCATGTACAGGTAAGTCAACAGTCTAGCAAATGGTGTCATGTTGGAGGTTATTTCCTAATGCCTGAATTCCCTGAAATCCATTCCTAGGCTTGGCTTGATTTTGATTGATTCAAATCTGTCTCACCAAGCTAGTCATGATATACTATTTAATGAGGGTTTTATTTTCTCCTCTGTGCAGGTGTATAATTATTATTGCTTGTTTTATTCCCTTAAACGGAACATACCCTGTGGAAGGGTTACAACAAAGAAGTAAATATCTTAAGGTTAACATCACTCGTCCTGGTTGATGATCATCTAGATTCCCAAAACTATTTGAGCCTCGTTCCAAAAGAAGTTGGGGAGATAGGGCCTTTGCAACAGCTGCTCCTCGTTTGTGGAATTCATTACCGCTGCACACTCAAACTTCTAGTCCCTAAGTACTTTTAAATCTCAACTCAAAACGTATTTGATGTCTCTAGCCTTTTCTCGCCCACTGTAACTGCATTTTTCATTTGTCATTTTTTCATGTGTATTTTTGTTAGCTTTTGTATAGATTATTTGTATTGTATTGATGTAGGCGCCTTGAGCACTCTTAGGGTGGGTATGTGCGCTTTATAAGTTTTGCTATTATTATTATTATTATTATTATTATTATTATCATGACAAAGAAAGAGAGGTTAGCTAGAACATAAGCATCAGATAAGAATTAAGTTTCCTTTGACTTAAAAGCAAAGAATATGGTCTTTGCAATAAAGTTCATGATAACTTTATCATGAGAACTCATAAGAAAAATCAATTTGTCCTTCTGAGATAAGGTGCTAAATTTGATGATATTTTGACCAATGTATCATACATATTTTGTCTGAATACATTATAAATTGGACAAAAGCATACAAAGTGTATTTCCGTTTCCACATCGTCCAAGCAGTGAAGACAAATACAATTATTAAATTCTAAACTGGTTTATCTGAATTAAAGCACTATATTGGGTGTTTCCCAAGTCCTGCAAAACAAAAACTCCACATGCTCCATGGGGAGTGATTTAACCTTTGACCTTCTACATTTTAGAGGCAATGTCTTAACTGCTCATGACCCTTTAACAAGACAGTTCAAATATTTCTTCATCTGTGTTTCTAAACAGGCTCAGTTTGGCACGCTGTCTGATTATTTTGGTGCCGTCATTGAGCAGACCAAGGGACGGATAGGGAACCAGCCTCAGGGATTTCCCGTGCTAAGTGGGGATTTCTTCACATACACAGATCGGGAGAAAGACTACTGGTCTGGGTACTTCACCTCGAGACCCTTCTACAAAAACATGGACAGGGTACTTGAATCACATCTAAGGTACGTTGGAATTCTAGGACGTTTTCCCAAGGGTGACTTTTCTTGAATGTATGAATGAGTTAATTGATGTAATAGTTGCATCAGTGATAAAGAATGTTACTTCGTGTTTTTACCTTACTCTAATGTGTGATAAGCACTGTGAACTCAGTGCTTACTGCTAAGAAAACTCTACAGGCTACTCGGGTGGGATTCGAACCCACGACCCCCTTATTCTAGAGCAGACCCAGTGACAGAAGGCCAGTTCAAATCCTGTAATTAGCAGTGGGTACTGCAAAAGTTAAAATGATGTAATAGTTGCATCGGGGGAACAAATATTTATTTTAGGTAAATAACCATCTCAAGACTAAGCTAGAAATTTGTCATAAAGAATGTTAGTTTAGTTTCCTCAAACAATTTCCACAGATTGTCCTTCCAAGCTAATCGATACTAAATCATTAGAATCTTTTTTTCATGAATAACCAACAACATTTATTAAATATTTTGTATTTGCAGTATTTTTGCTTTGCATATTTTGCAGATTTGGCTAGAAATTTCTTCCCGTACAAATTAAATAAATGCAGAAATAAAGAACAATTTTCAAAATTTGATTGACATTTCAGTGAAGATTATGTTGGACTGGATCAGGGTGAGAGGACATTCTTAGTATCAAGTCAAGCTACTACAAAAAAATAAAAAAAACACTATTTCATTTTTTCTTGTGGTTTTAGAGCGGCTGAGATCATCTACACAGTCGCTGCTACCAAAGCCCGACAGATGGGAGTAGGGAAGAAGTTTGATGAGGATTCACTAATCAGAATGGTCACGTTGGCTAGAAGGAACTTGGCATTATTCCAACATCATGACGCCATCACTGGAACAGCCAAAGATCATGTTGTGGTGGATTATGGGACAAAGTACAAAAATAGACTTAAACTTAAAATGAAATGCCAGAAAGAGGAGAAACTGTGAGAGGAGTAAGATGTGAGATAAACCTAAAAGAGAGAAGAATCATCTTTTGTTCTAGGGATCAGATATAAGATGGATTAAGCGTGAAGGGATTATATTAACAAAAGCAAACAATTTTTTAATGGCCCCACGTTTTGACCCTTGCAGAGTCTTTCTCAAAGGCTTAATGACAACACACAACACACACATATAGGTATGAGCGTGGGAGGACATTCTTAGTATCAAGTTAAGCTGCTACAAAAAATTAAAAAGACACAATTTCTAGAGTAACAGAAGCAGTCAAGTAGAAAGAAGTGAAAAGAGAGAGGCAGAAAGCAGTCAGAAGATGCTAGGGATGAACAATGGAGTGGGAGACAAAGCGGGGATGCGTGGGAGGGTTGTAGAGAGAAGAGTCCGGTTTAACCACAAGAGGTTGGAAACACAAAAAATCAAAAGTGGGAAAAGGGAGGAAAATAATTAGTTAACGAGACAGATTTATAAAGGGGGACATCTGTGGACAAAGGAGAAGGCAAAGACAAAACGTAATTAATCATTTCCTTCTGGGATGTTCAGACCATGGGCTTGAATGGGGTGGAGGCGCCTTATCCACAGTTTCTCCCTACTCAGACGAATAATCTCTCTGTGCTTACCTACTGCCTCAATGCCCTGTAAAATCATGTCAGAAATAGAGTGATTAGGTAGATTGAAGTGATGTCCGACAGATGTAGCTATTTAGGATTATATTAAATCACTGAAGGGTCTGGTGTTTCTTGGTTAAAGAAGAAAATGGAAAGCAAAACATTTGGAAACAGAGAATGAGTGAAATAATTTAATGCATTCTTCCTTTTTCTTGACATGCTGATTGCCAAGTTGATTGTTACATATCGATTATTGCAGATTATTGATATCAGTGAGTGATATGAGGAAAGTCATGATGCAGTCGATCCATTTCCTGTTGACACCTGATCAGACCAAATACTCCCCCTCGACAGCATATTTTGATGTGGTAAGTCGGTGCTCTAAAAATTGATACGATGTCCCTTATATCAGTTTAAATAATCGATATGTATATAAGATGATGATGTAGCACAATAGTTTCTTGCTGTCATCAAACCTCCAGTGCCTTGATATTATTGTTAACATGTATTGATGCTGTTAATTGATGTAGAAGACATCGATTACTCAAACATTTTATCAATACCACTGTAAAATACTGTAAAATATTTTCTTAATTCAATACTGCATTACATTTCAAGTTCTCATCTTTATATTCCTCAGTGTCATAATTTTATAACATTACTAAGTAAAATTCCAAAAGACCACCAGATCGTTCTAGTCAAAACGTCTTGTACTATAAGACTGGCTCTTGCAGCCATAACTACTCAAGAGGTTTTATCACATGGTGTTACAGCAAGTTTGTCTTCGATAAGATCAATGGCGGAGTGTCGTGGTCGATTGGTCTGCTGCACCAAACTCAATTTCTGGTGTTGTGAGAGTGTGGGTTTTGGTCCCGCAACACTTGTGTCCATGAGCAAAACACTCAACCATAATTACTTCATCCATCAGGTGGGATGTAAAGCTGTAGGTCCTGTGTGTTGTGTAATGCATGTAAAAGAACCCAGTACACTTATCGATAAGAGAAGGGGTTTGCCCCGGTGTTTCTGGCATGGTTGGGTGCAGATTGCATCGTATCATCTTATAAACCCCTACAAGGTGCTATATAGATGGGGACTCAAAATTCAAACTTGGCTCTGCGTACCTGTCGTTAAAATAATGAGTGCTTAGAGACACCAGTAGATAAAGCACTATTCAAGACTTGAGCATTATTATTCTCACTGTTTTTTTTTCCTCAGGATGAAGAAAGATTAAAGCATGATGCTTTACCGGACAAGAAAGTTTTAAAGTTGTCCACAGAAGCCTCAAGGTAAATATTTTAGATAGATAGTCACTTTGGCAACAAGATTATTTCTTGAGCTACTAACACCACTACTTCAAGGTTTAATGTCGCTGGTTCCTTGAGGTTGAGAGATGGACACATTCCTGGTCATGTCGGCCTGGCTTGATTGCATTTCTCCATGCCTCATTGTCTTAGATAAGGCTTGAGTTGATGCACTTAAGGTCGACCGGGATGGTGTCCATCCAGCGCTTTCTTGAGCAACTTGCTTGAGGTCTTGAGCTTTCTTGAACACATGGTTACATTCAGTATTGGATAGTAACGACAAGGTCGTATCTTGCGCCATTTGTTTCATGTAAACATTCAGGTACAGACCCCATTTTCCAGGTACAGACCGGTAGTTACATTTCTCTGACATGATGCTAAACATCTATTAAATTGTTGCCGTACCTGCTGCTAATAGGATTCGAACTGCCTCTAGCTTCCGGGCAATCTCGGTGGTCTAGTTGGTAAGACATCTACTCTAGAATGGCAACGGTCGTGGGTTCAAATCCCACCTGGGTAAACATGCCTGTGGTTTTTCACAGGACTCAGGAATGTACTAAGTGTTCAGTGCTGAACAACACACATCAGTGTATGGGTAAACACAGTAATATTCCTTATCCCCGATGCAAATTTAACATCTATTGATCTTGTTTTATTCCCTATCAGCATTGCAGTATTCTACAACACACTGGCTCACCACAGGAACGAGCTGGTACGTCTTCATGTATCATCGCCCAACGTCAAGGTGACTGATGCTGAGAACAATCTCATCCCAAGTCAGTCTAATCTTTTATGGATTGATAGCTCGCAGACCGCCAGCACCAAGTATGAGGTGAGAGGTTAGAGGTTATAAGGTGCAAAGGTAACTTTTTTAACCTTTCAATTGTTTCAATCCAGTAGAATTAACCACGTCAGAACAACAAGGTCATCCTTGAGCTACTCTGATTGATATATCATCCCGGTTATGGTTTACGAACCAAATCCCTTCAACAAATCACAGACGATCCAAATGTTTTGATCGTCATTAAAGCCAAGGACTCTCAGAAAAGTGAACTAAATCACTATACTAGCCAAGAACCCCATAGAGAGAAGACAAGGAAGGAAGTTTCAGTTTTAGATTTGGGAGGAAAACCCCAGAGATTTAATCCAGGGGAAACCCATGCAATCAGGTAGGGACTGAAAACTCAATCCACATAGTGCCCCCGGTGGGATTCGAACCGGGGTCCTAGAGGTGGAAGGCGATGAAAGATACCACTAGGCCAACCCGACCACCAAAAGTCTTCAGTTTAAGAAGTAAGAAGAGCCACATGCCAACTGTAGTTCTCATTTTCCACTTGCAGCTTGTTTTCGCTGTGGATATAGCTCCGCTTGGACTCAAGAAATACCTGATCAGAGATATGGGTGATTCACAATCCCCTCATCACAGTTTGTCTTCAGCCGTTATGTATCATGTACCGGGAAGTGGTACAGAAAAAAGGTAAGAGTGACGACTGCAAGCAAAATTTAAATCTCGTAAGTGACAAGCAGAGACGAGAAGTACGCAAAGACAGTACACAGAATTCTTTTTGTTTTCTTAACTCACACTCGTACTTATGAAAAAATAATACATGTACTTGTAATAAAATAGAGATATAGCCCTAATGGTACATGAGATTAAAATCAATAATGAGATTAAAAGACCTGTTACAACAGTTAACACAAATAATCTAATCAGCCTTGACTAAAACAATTTAAGTTACTAAAACGCCAAAGCAAAGTAGTAATAATCAATAAAAGAATTTCAGCAGAGGTAAAAAATATTTGTAGAAGTAAAAGTAAAACAAGTTTATTTTATATGCTTTCTGAATAATCTGGGCTTTTTTTTCAGGGGCCCTTTTGTGGTGGAGAAAGTGTCTTCAAGTCCTCCGAGTGATTTCTTTATAGAGAACTCCCACATTAAGGCTTCCTTCTCAGCATCCACAGGATTACTCAAGGTAACTACAACACATCCTCCTCCTTCAGTTCCTCTGTCTCCTCATCTGTCTCCTCATCTGTCTCCTCATCGGTCTCCTCATCCGTCTCCTCATCCATCACCTCATCCATCTCCTCATCCATCACCTCATCCATCTCATCCATCTCATCCATCTCATCCATCTCCTCATCCATCTCCTCATCCATCTTCATCCATCTCCTCATCCATCTCATCCATCTCCTCATCCGTCTCCTTATTCATCTCCTCATCCATCTCATCCATCTCCTCATCCGTCTCCTCATTCATCTCCTCATCCATCTCATCCATCTCATCCATCTCCTCATCCATCTCCTCATCCATCTTCATCCATCTCCTCATCCATCTCATCCATCTCCTCATCCGTCTCCTCATTCATCTCCTCATCCATCTCATCCATCTCCTCATCCGTCTCCTCATTCATCTCCTCATCCATCTCATCCATCTCCTCATCCATCTCCTCATCCATCTCATCCATCTCCTCATCCGTCTCCTCATCCATCACCTCATCCATCTCATCCATCTCATCCATCTCCTCATCCATCTCCTCATCCATCTTCATCCATCTCATCTCATCCATCTCATCCATCTCCTCATCCATCTTCATCCATCTCCTCATCCATCTCCTCATCCATCTCCTCATCCGTCTCCTCATCCATCTCCTCACCCATCTACTCATCCGTCTCCTCATCCGTCTCCTCATCCATCTCCTCACCCATCTCCTCATCCATCTCATCCATCTCCTCACCCATCTACTCATCCGTCTCCTCATCCGTCTCCTCATCCATCTCATCCATGTCCTCATCCATCTCCTCATCCATCTCCTCATCCGTCTCCTCATCCATCTACTCATCCATCTCCTCATCCATCTCCTCATCCGTCTCCTCATCCATCTCCTCATCCATCTCCTCATCCGTCTCCTCATCCATCTCCTCATCCATCTCCTCATCCGTCTCCTCATCCATCTCCTCATCCATCTCCTCATCCATCTCCTCCATCTCATCCATCTCCTCATCCATCTCATCCATCTCATCCATCTCCTCATCCATTTACTCATCCATCTCCTTATCCATCTCCTTATCTGTCTCCTCCTCAAACAGTTACTGCCATAGTTCAGTTTGGGAACCTCCTCAAAATGTCAACAGCTGGTAAATTATTTTGCCTTAGCCTCAAAAGGCGACATAGAAATGATTGAAAATACGTTGAAAAGAAGTTCTGAAGGAACTGCTTAATCCTTTCCCCTTCAATGGCGATCAAATCTAATATACAAGACTGTTTTTAAAAAGGGTTACCAACAGAAAGTTCAAAAGAAAATGTATGTGGAGACCAAGATCGTTAGTTCAAGGAGCAGTTCTGGGAGGAACTATTTAGAAAAATCTACCAAAGTGAATGTACAAGACTGTTTTAAAAAAGGTTACCAACAGAAAAGTCAAAAGAAAATGTATATTTTCTCGCAGTCCATGATGACCAAGTCTGATGGCACTGTGACAGTTACAGAGCTTCAGTTCTTATGGTATGGAACGGTGTCACAGAAATCAAAGAGTGGAGCTTATCTCTTCTTGCCAGACGGTCCAGCCAAGGTACATACCCACATTTTTATTTCGTAGGACTTTATCCAAAGTCTTCTTTAGAATTCGCAAGAGGCAGATCAGATAAATATGTTTGGTTTATGTTTTTAAAATTTGTAGGAATGAGATATTTGCAACGACTGGGAATATTTTCCTCTGTGAAATAGAAACAGTGGCATAGATTTGAGACCGTTTATTTTACCAAGACGTGAATGTCAAAAGGCGACATAGAAATGATTGAAAATAGGTTGAAAAGAAGTTTTGAAGGAACTGCTTAATCCTTTCTCCTTCAACGACGACCAAGATTATGACTTCAAGGAGCAGTCTTGCAAGGAATTATTTTGAAAAATCTATCAAATCTAATATACAAGACTGTTTTTAAAAATGTTTGGTTTATGTCAAAAGGCGACATAGAAATGATTGAAAATAAGACGTGAAATATGGGGAATAAGGTTTGAAGCATTGCATTTACATTGATAAGTTTGAAAATATAACTTCTCACAGATTTACTTATAACTTACATGGTATAGAGATGGTCGTGGTGGAAAACTTTCCTTGAAATATTTTTGCCTGAAATGCGATAGTTTTTGAGAAATGAGTAAAACAATTAGTTTTGATCTTGTGAGTCTGAAATCCGATGTTTGAAAACAGTGAAAACAGAGATGGTTTTTTTTCACTGTTTTCTCGTGACTCGGACGACTGATTGAACTTAAATTTTCACAGGTTTGTTATTTCATGCATATGTTGGGTCACATAAAGTGCGGATACTGGGCTCGATTTCATGAAGCACTAAAATTCATCTTAAGATGAGTTGTCATTATTACCATAGTGATTTGTATTGTGACATCACAATGTGCTTAGCAATTAAGACTGATTGGGAGTTAAGATCAATCTTAGCTCTTTGTGAAATCAAACCCTGGTCTTTGACAACATCCAATGTTGGATGTGTGCTTTAAGCTATACTTTGTTTTCTATTACAATGATTTGTTTATGTTCCTTGCAGCCAGTAACTATTACCAATCCACTGATCCGAGTGGTACGAGGCCCTCTATTGTCTGAGGTTTACGTATCTCTGCCTAACGTCAATCACTTAGTCACCATCAAGGGAACTACGGGTAAGGTTTGATGACAGGTGTTATTGTCAACCAAGAGGTTTCCAATTTGGAGCAGTTGATATCCTCAGACCGTTTAATCTGCAGGATACTGGATTGAGAGTTTGAAAGTTTGTCGTTTTTTCTGTATAATGGAGGAAAGATGGAAGGCCCAAGTTTTGGTGGTGGGGGGGGGGGGGGGTCAAGGGGTTCACACCATGCCAAACTCCCCACCTACCAGATCTGTTTTTGGCCCCATGTTGGGTGTCTTTGGAGAGTTTGAGCAACTGACATTTTGTTTTGGTAAGGTCTAGCGACATGTCTTGACAACCAAGGATTTTCCAACTAAGAGCAACTGGAATGGAAGCCTTGTTCAGAGTTATTATTATTATTTATTCAGCAATTTCACATAAAAATACAAGAATATATACAAAAGAATGAAAAAGTAAAAACATTCCTCTTAAAATAGGAAAAAGGAACCACTAGAATGAAAAGGTAAAAGGCAGTAAAAAAGGGGGTACATCAAAATGAAAAAAGGGAAAAGGCAGTAAAAAATTAAAAATGGGGATTACAAAGTACTAGCAAGCCTGAGAACAGCAGAAGAGACATCAACAATCCAGGTTTGCCAGGACTGACCAAAGTGCCTGCACTGTCACCAAGAGGTGTGTCAGTCCAACCTGGTTGAGTTGAATCTGGTTGTTTTATGCCTGACATTTTGAAGTTTCCTTGTTTTCCTGTCAAAAGGGAGAGGAGTGGGTACTTGTAGTCCTGTTCGAGGGCGTTAAACCATGCCAAACTCTCCCCCCCCCCCCCCACCCCCAGGATCTGTCTTTGACCACATTACAGGATTTAAGCGAGAAATAATTAGTTCTTTATGTTCTCTTTGCCTTTCTGGTTTGATTTTTTTCCCCAAGGTGTGGATTCACAAACATTGAACATTTTGAATCACGTGGACATCCGAAACACTCGCAACCAGGAGCTTATCATGAGAATCAAGTCCGATATACAGAATCCAGATAGAACATTCTACACTGATCTTAATGGATTCCAGGTAAAGTCAGGTGCCCAGCACATCACCGACAAACATATTTCTAATTCTCATTACTCTATAGGTACAAGACTGTTTTGTCATCCAGCCTGGGTTTAGTTCACATTGACTTAAATAGCAGGAAAATGAGAGATTTGAAAATATTTTTCTAAATTAGATTGAAGTTTGTTTTCAGTTAAACCATTTATTATTACAAGATGTCGAGACCAAGGTCATAATCATAAATTATTTTTGTCTTGTCTTAAATTCAGCTTCAGGAAAGGAAGACCTTGGACAAGCTTCCAATTCAAGGCAATTACTACCCGATGCCCAGCATGGCATACATAGAGTCTAGTAGCACTAGGATGTCACTTCTGACTAGCCATCCATCTGGAGTAGCAAGTCTACAGACAGGCAAGTCTTAGAAATTTATACTTGAGTCAGAATTCTAGTATCAGTTTATGATAAACTTCACCAAGAAGTACTGTCGTCTCAGCCATTGGTAGTCCGTTTCAAATCCTCCAATAAAAGAGTCCTTCTTAATCAAGATGGGCTATAGCTTTCTGTCCTTCAGACACGTCACATTAATAATAATAATAATAACAGGCATTTATATTGTGCTTTTCCAAAACATGATCAAAGGGCATAACAAAAGAAAGGGATAAATTAAAACAGGCAAGAAGATAAACTTAAATTACAACTTAGGAAACAGATAAGTTTTAAGTTTACGCTTAAATGTAACAACACAAGAAGAATCACGGACACTAATTGGGAGATTGTTCCAAAGTTCAGCAGCAGAATGTGAGAAGGCGTGTTTGCCATAAGATAATTTGGACTTGTGAGTGCTAAGCCGAGTTCTATCGGAAGAAGAATGGAGTCCTTGACGGTTGCTTTGGTGGAGATGAAACATATCAGAGAGATAAGGTGGAGCATTGTCACTCAAACATTTAAAAACATATAGAAGAGTTTTGAACTGGATGCGTTTCTCGATGGGTAGCCAGTGTAGTTTAGCGAGTAAGGGAGATCCATGAGCTCTCTAACAGTTAACAGCGAGAACAAGTTTGGCAGCTCTGTATTGAATACCGGTGAGGTGTTTAAGATGTGCTTTGGTGATACCAGATAACAGGGAGTTACAATAGTCTAGACGAGAAGTGACAAGACAACGAACCACATGGTGACAAGTATCATGATCAATGTATTTTCGAATCCTTGCAATGTTGCGGAGATGGAAGTTAGTAGAGCTACATATTGAATTAACTTGAGATGACATTGACATGTGAGGGTCAAACATGACACCCAAATTCTGAATACTAGTTGAGGGGGTTACCGTAGAATTTCCAATGTTAAGAGAAACATCATAGCTGTTTAGACATCTTTATCGACTTGTTATGCAATAAAGTGAAGTTATCCAAGAAGTCCCCTCAATCCACTAAGTGAAAGTAGTAGTAGTAGTCCCGGCCGATTTCCTACCTCCCCAGGTAGTACTTAATAAGAAGGACAGTTCTTTTCAGAACTAAGTTGTCCCCCCCAAATAACAGGACAAGTTCCCACAAGAACAATCTACTGTAGATAGCAAAGTAGATATAATCACATGGTGTTACCCCAAACCAAATATACATGGATACCTCACAATGCAATGCCTCAAAACCTATATTTAATCACGCTTGTTTATTAGTATATATTTATTGTATATATAATGAGTCTTGTCTGTCTAGTCCAATGTTTGTCTAGTCTTTTGTCTCTTTGGCCGTCTGTCTTGTCGTAGGGCTAGTTTCTACAAGTTCCAACTTACTCAATCAGCCTCCATATTCCTCTTTCTATCATTTAATTTTTCATTGACTTATATTTTTGGTGATTTTACTTTGTTTTTGATTAATTATTTTCCTTTATATGAGAGTCTGGAAATAAACAATCTCTTGAATTGAATTGAGTTGAATCAAACTGAGAGAAGTAGTTAAAAGTAAACCATTTCTTTACTGATGATATACTTCATTCCTGGGTGGATTTGGTGTTTTCCTCTGTTAGGTTGGTTAGACGTTGTTTTAGATCGACGTTTGAACCAGGACGACAGCCGAGGGCTTCAACAAGGTGTTCTTGACAATAAACTGACTGGACTGAGTTACCAACTGCTCTTGGAGCGCAATGACGGTGGTGCTACAGTCAAGCAGGTCAGGAATAGTCCACGTTCACTGTGGGGGTGGCTAAAGGGGGATGTTAAGGTAGGGTGATTTTTTGGGGGGTCCACATGATGGGACCAGATTTGCTGTGAGATACGGAATGCTGTAAACTGCACGGTGCCTTTGGTGATAATAACAGTGTTGGGAAACTTGCTTTCCTCTTAATGGTAATGTAAAGAATTGATCAAGTTGAATTGAGCAATCCATTAAGTCCCACCCTCATCAATGGCGCCCTCATGCGTATTGCTATGCTCCTCAACAAACACAAAACACGACGGAGCAATCAAAATGGTGGAATTTCTTTTTTGCACTTTGTAATGATTTGAATTTGTTGACATTTTGCCAGACTTTGGGGCCATGTTTATGGATGGGATTGGTTAATGCTTTGACGGGGGGAGGAGCTTAATGGATTAGTCTATTGATGAAGCTGATGAAGCTGATTTGCAATCTTCACACCATTGACTTAGATTCTTAATCCCAACTTCATACACCTACTAAAAACTAAAAACTCTCTAATCACAAAGCTTACCAGTTAACAGGTTACCAGCCAACTAATTTTGTTCACAACTGGTTTCCTGACAAATTGTTGCTTAACAGATAAAATTGCTAAGCAGATTTATGGAATAGGCACAGCCACGTCCGGCTTTGGCTATGGCTTAGGCTCCATCTGCCTGTTTGAAGCCCCAACAGTGCACGTTTTCATAATGACAAATGGAGCCTGAGCTGGAACTGGAGCCGAAGTGGTTTTATAAAGGAAGTCTGCTTGGTGTGTTTCAAATAAAACCTCAGTACAGGAATGTCTCATCTTTCTATTGACTGTATCATCAATCACATGAGCTAACTTCATCTATTAACATATTCATTAAGTTAACCAACCATTGGAAACACTTAACTGCCTGGGCTTGTGCAGGGTGGGACAACTTCTCAGAACTTTATAGTAACGTGTCATGGTCAAGCGGTCTAGTGCACCGGACTCAAGATCTGGTGGTTAAGTCATCAGGGTGTGGGTTCGAATCCCGGTCATGACACTTGTGTCCTTGAGCAAGATGCTTTACTATAATTGTTTCTCTTCACCCAGGGTATAAATGGGTACCTGCGAGGGTAGAGGTTGATATTGTGTTTGAAAAAAGCCTCCGGAGCACCACGATAGCTCGGGGCTGCATATTCCCCAGGGAACTGAGAAAGATTACAGGAATGTTAGTGGACCAATGACCAAGGCACTAATGTAAAGCACATTGAGACGTTATTGTGAAATGCGCTATATAATAACTAGTTATTATTATTATTATTATTATTAACTAACTGTGTACTGCGTAGATGCATTCGCCACATGATACTGTATCATATTGCAGGCTGGCATAGTTTATCCATCATCCATAACCACGGTGGATGATACTGAATGGTCAGACAGTAGGAGGGTTTACTGTGTAATGTGTTGACGCATTCATCACATGATATCATATTGCAGGCTGGCATAGTTTATCCATTGTTCCAAACCAAAGTGGATGATGTTGAATGGTCCGACAGTAGGAGTTCAATCATTAGAATCATCGTTATTATTTGATTACATTCATCGTGGAAACTGCACGTAAAAAACTCTCTTGCCAAGTCTTCTGAAGTCATAGCACTGACCACCTTGTGTTGATTACTAACTATGGCAACTAATTCTTTTTGCATGGAGGTCGTCACTTGTTGAGCACTTGATTGTCCCATCACAGCTGCCTCTATGCTGCATTGCTTTATGGGGAATTGGAAGGGTGCATTCATTCAGGAACTTTTCATCTCCAAAAATACATCATGACCCGCAAAAATCAGTAGGAGAAGAAAATGTACTCGTAAAAATGAAAGTGTCGTTATGTACTCCAACCCAGACCTGTATAAAAATACTAAATCACAAATCTGCTAATCACCAAATTCTTAAGTGGGATACGAACCTGTACCCTCCAGGTTGCTGGTAGAGTGCATCACCATATAAATAAGTCTGTTTATTCAATGGCTTTGTATCTGACAGAATGCAGCACAGCCGGCAGGGTTCCCATCCCTCCTGGGCCACGCAGCATCCCTCTCCTTGGAACATCCTCTCTACATCCATACGGCGCTTCCTGAGAGTCAAGAAACTTCCAGCCAGTTGATTCCAGAGTTCCAGGTTCTTGACGAGCAGTTGCCGTGTGACATTCACCTCTTGAACTTACGGACTCGCATCCAGCAGAGTAATAACGCCGTAGAGGCCAAGAGGGAAGCGTTTTTATTGCTCCATAGGAGAGGATTTGATTGTAGATATCCCGGACTGGCTCTGTCTTGTTCAACCAATGGTGGAAAGGTAAGACCCTGTCAAATCCTCTCCCTAACCCTGTTCCCCCATCCCCATCTGGGGATATCGGGGTGTCGTGGCCGAGCGGATAAGAGCACCGGACTCAAGCTCTGCTGTTTTCGATCAGCAGAGTGTGGGTGCGAATCCCGGTTGTGACACTTGTGGCCTTGAGCAAGACACTTTACTGTAATTGCTTTTCTCCACCCAGGAGTAAATGGGTACCTGTGAGGGCAGGAATGGTTCATGTGAATGATAAGCTTGGAGCGCGGTTACTCGCAGCACGGGCTGTGTACTCCCCAGGGAGCTGAGATGGTTTAAGGAATGAAATAAATGGCCCAGTGACCAGGGGTAGTAATGTCAGAAGAGCTTTGATACAGTACTGTGATAAAGCGCTATATAAAAACTGGCTGTTATTATTATTTATCTCCTCAGCCCCATCTCCCCAGCCCCATCCCTGTCCAAAAAGCCCTGTCCATCCAGCCCCATCCCTGTCCAAAAAGCCCTGTCCATCCAGCCCCATCCCTGTCCAAAAAGCCCTGTCCATCCAGCCCCATCCCTGTCCAAAAAGCCCTGTCCATCCAGCCCCATCCCTGTCCAAAAAGCCCTGTCCATCCAGCCCCATCCCTGTCCAAAAAGCCCTGTCCATCCAGCCCCATCCCTGTCCAAAAAGCCCTGTCCATCCAGCCCCATCCCTGTCCAAAAAGCCCTGTCCATCCAGCCCCATCCCTGTCCAAAAAGCCCTGTCCATCCAGCCCCATCCCTGTCCAAAAAGCCCTGTCCATCCAGCCCCATCCCTGTCCAAAAAGCCCTGTCCATCCAGCCCCATCCCTGTCCAAAAAGCCCTGTCCATCCAGCCCCATCCCTGTCCAAAAAGCCCTGTCCATCCAGCCCCATCCCTGTCCAAAAAGCCCTGTCCATCCAGCCCCATCCCTGTCCAAAAAGCCCTGTCCATCCAGCCCCATCCCCCTTCATTCCCAATTTGTGTATATATTCTGGGTCGATGACTTTCTATCTTTCAATTGAATTTGATATGGTAATCAAGGAGTTCCTGTAATCATGAATGAAACTATTGGGTAACTTGAAGAAAGACAAACAAGACTACAGTCCCCAGTAATCTGGAATATTAAAACATTATTTTTTTCCTTTTTTTAGGTTTCTTCAAGGAATTTGTTTCAAAATCTCAACATCAGAGGCCTCCAGGCCACGTCTTTATCAGGAATGTACGACGGAAACGAAATGGAAATTGATTCAGACTTTACCATCGATAGCATGGAGGTTAACACATACAGAGTTCAATTCCACTGACAGCAAGCATGCAGGCTTGTAACAGAGACTAATATTCACAATTTGACATCATGAAGTCCAAAGAATGTAAGATGGTGAAGGGTAAAGGATGTGTTTGATTTAAGATTTATACCAGTTGGATAGGTAACATTACTTCACTAGCTCTATATTGAATATGGTTCATACAAGAGCCATATTGGTTCACTCTTCTTTTCAAGACCTGTGCTTTGTCAGATTTTTCCTGATTTCCAGGATTTTTCTTCTCACTGATCTTCCTTCTGCCAGGAAGAAAGATGGCCAGTATATTGTCCAAACCTAGAGTTTTATATTCGTGCTGATGTTGAGACTGAGAGTGTGTAAATCTAATACAATAGAACTTTCTGGAAGTTCAGGGGGCTTCACTTAAACTGAAGAGGAGACCACTATCTTTTCCCGGATTTTTTTTTTTTCATGTTTTTACCCCTGAATTCAATCCATAATTCCAACTAGACGTCACACAGTGTGAAGTCAGCCATCTTTATCGGCAATCATATATAGTTTTTTTTAATGTACAACTATGCGTTATGTGTAAATACAGAGTGCGGCATGTGAAGTTTTGTCAAATTCCTTGCATGATTGCACGGCGAACCGCTTGGCTGTGTTTGAACACTTGATGCAGCGAAAAACACAAGTTGCTTGTAAGGATGGCATTCAGCAGGGACTATTTACATGGGTGGACCAAACAGAGAGGGCAAAATGGTTCCTCAAATAGTCACATCTGATACACTCATCTCAATGAGAAACTGTTATTGCCATCGGCTGTAAATTAAATACAAAACGTCATTCTAATAAAGGACTTTTCCTTGCTATTGATTTTCTATTTTTAAAACGTGTGAAAAGGCTTATATCTTCCAAGTTAAAATGGAGGGAAGTGTGTAAAAATCATGTACATCGTGCCTTTTAAATTTCTCTGACATGTTTAAAATCAACCATGTGTGTGCATGGTTTTGATAGCCTTGTTAAAACCTGATTTTAAAGTTTATTTTACTGACCGAATTGTTTGACTGTAGTGCCAGGCTAAGGAGATGAATTACCGGGGATGGGCTGACCGAATGAAACAATGATTTCCCCGTGGGGAAATTTAGCCTTCTCTCAAGCCGCTTCCTTTGTTTTGTTTTGTTTTCTCAGTTGAAAAGTTATTGCCTTTCAAAATAGTCTGGTTTCTTTATGTGATAACAAGACGTCTCTAACTTGTCGAAAAAGGGAACTTGACTAGTTTTTGAAGAAAATATTACATAAATATTCAAAAATAAATTTTGAGCTTGTTGGAGACAAACAAACAAATAATGGGATGCATTTTCTTTAAATAGAAAGTTTGCAAAAATGGTGAATTTGGTCACAACGTCTGTCAACATGATTGAATGTTTTGCTAACATTTGGCCGTCTATGCCAACCAAAGCAGTTTATTCACAAACGTTGACGACCATTTTGTATGGGAGGCCTTGAGTATCACAAAATGTAGAAACTGGCTTGGCAAAAGTTTGCCCTTTTTAATAAAAAATTTAAACCATTTTTAGGAAGTATAGGTTTACTTTTTGTTTTGGGTAGTATATTTATCACTATCAAGTATATTTATCATTAACATGGGTATTAACTTGATAGCATTATTGGTCAAACAATAAACTGTTGTATTTTTTTGCAGTGAAGGCTGCCCATACTTTTGCCAACCAAAAATTCGCAGCTGTGACAAAAGAAAGGTCTAACAAGAATAAATATTTAATTTACTGCATAAACAAGTATGCTCATTAAGAAAAGACTTTACAGAGATGTTAACAATATTCATTCTTTTTTGTGCCAAACAGCGTTAATTGTCTTTTGTATTGAACAATGTCATCTTTCTCTCAAATTAAAGCCTCTTGGATGAAAACTGTTTGATAGCCGCAAACTTTTGAGGAAACTTTCTACACTCATTCAGAAATTACAATTAAAAAAAAGGGATAAAAGTTGACTAAGTCGTCTGCCAACTCCCATCTTTCATTCAAAAAAGGGAAATCCTTAATGCTCATTGATGGCTTGAAGTGACACTATATTTAACCATTCCCCGATCCCTCAATGTTTATTTAAGCAAAAATGTCTTATAAAGATGTACTTTGGTATTCAAAGGAACCTTCCATTGACGTCACTCGGGGCTACTGTCTGTTATTTTGGGTCTCAAATTGCATGTGAAGATACGGTGTGTAAACTAGGGCTTGAATTTAGGGTGAAAATCCACAAGGCCACACGGCTTGTAGCTCAAAATATTTACTGCACCAGATTTTTGTTTATGAGAAGATCTACATGTGTCTGTTTCGCCGTATAAATGCTTCAGAATACTTCGATGCTCAACAGAATTGAAAGATAGTATCAGATTTGTAGTATTTTTCACATCGATATTACACAATGAGGTATTATTATTCAATTGCAAAACACAAGACTACTGGGGCTTGTCCAGTTGTGAGTTTACTGGCCGGGCGCTAATATCACTGGCCTCGGGCCTACGATCCAGTGTTAATTTTGAGCCCTGTAAGCGAGCACATGTCGCCTAAAATGCGCACTGTACATTGTAACACACGGGGAAACTGAATCCTAAAATGGTGCCACCAGGAGTTATTGTGGTTGTGACGTCAGGTTAGTCATTTCAATAGCTGTAGTTTTGAAGCATAGTAGGGTAGTCATGGAATAGTTATCAAGGACTCTATTGATTAAGCACTTTTTTTGTCAATTTAAGACACTTCCCTTTAGTTGCTGCAAACAATTCAGTAGAATACCTATTAACTATATATTTTAACACAAGCAAATCACTGTTGGATAATTAGTAATGATTACTGTGTATATATTTTTTTCTGTAAATGTACATAGGTTTCATGTATATTCAGTGAATATAATTATTGATAAAAATCATGAGCAAGTTGGGTATGTAACAAGAAACTAGGATATAGTATGGCTGTTTTTACTATCACTTCCCCCTTTTTTCTTCTTAAAATGTAGTAAACAACTCCACATATTATATTTTTGGTGTTCACTTCGGAGTCAACAACTCATATCAAAGATATGAGCCTAAATGCAGCGTCGTTTAATGTAGCACAAACATCTGCTGGGCAGAAATAACACTTCTGCCAAAAAAGAAAAAAAATTGCCAGCTAAAATATTGTTTGCTCTTTTTGCGAGTGGTTCCCTGCTTAACTGTCAAGTAATACCATAGTAGCTCTATGAAATAGGGCACTTTTCAGAAAAAGACAAAACACAGGGAACCGGTGAGAAAAAAATATATATGCATTACAAGATTTTGTCTTGTAGCCTGCTTTTCAGTGAGAGCAAAATTTCGGCTTAAAATCTCCAACAACTGTTATGTCATTTAAGTTTTGTTCCTTTAATTTTTACTATTTTGAAACTGAAAGAAAATAAGTTATAATGTGATGTAGAAAACTTGTTTAACTTTTAAGTTAGACAAGATTATTTTGACAATCGTTTCCTTGCAAGAAAGAAACTATTTATCTATCTGGGAATGGAAACATGGCTGCCAGATAACTTCGTTGTTTGCCTGTAATCAACATTACCTATTCACTATCTATGCATTGTTTTATTAAAATTCATCTCTAGATGTAGTTTTAGTTGTTTATTTGCTTTTCTTTGTATTTTTCACAAATTATGAACATTCTCGATTGTCACACAAATTTAATTTGTCTCAGAAGATTAATTTGGTGCTAGGGTGACCAAACATTATTTAACAAGGCCTTTAACTCTACTTTTGTAATTATTGCTGGTTGTCGTTTTCTTGAATATTACCTTTTGTGGTCCCATCAAACCCACAATAACTTCCAACTTTTTCTTGTATAGTGACCTCTTTCTAGACTTAAAGGCCTGTTGATTGTCATTTCAATTTACTTTTGGAGATCAATAAAAAGCTTGATATATGCCCAAGATCTTCTCCTCTAAATTTTTTTTTTCTGCATACAAAAGTATCACTTGATGTCCATTCCAGTAAAAAGGCTTTGTGTGGAAAATATCAGTTAGGATTTGGAACATGTGGATTCAATTTTGATGATTATTTGTTCATTTTTTCTAAATACATGTACTACTTGCATCAAAAATTGCTGAATATCTGGCAAAAGTAAAAACAAACACACACTTTTTTACCAATAAAGGTTAATAAATCAAAGCCATGGAAACTAGACACTGGAATTCATACATGGGCAGTTTAGTTACAATAATAATACAAGAAATTTTTATATAGCGCATAATTCAGGAGCCTCTATGTGCAATGAACCTGAAACATAAACAAAACAATACATAAAGTTACAAAAAAAACTAGATTCGAACAAGTGAGTTTTTAAATGTCCTTTGAATATCAGAACAGAGTCAGCTTGACGAACATGAAGTGGTAAGTCATTCCACAATGAGGGTGACGGCTTTTTGATCATAGAATTAAGAAGAAACAGTAGTTTGCGTCAGTAAGGATTGGCCAGCAGAACGAAGAGGACAAACAGGAGTATACATAGGGTGCTTTCGATTAGCTTACACGTGTAAGTAAAACTTACACGAGAGCGTTTGATTATCCATCACGTCATAATCGTGTCTGCCCCCGTGTATGCCACCACAGCCCGGTGGCTGCCCGGTGTAATGACGTAGTACGCCTGCAGGCTCACGGCGGGGAACAACCTTAGGCCGTGTCCGAATAAATGGCTTCAGCAGTGGCTACGGCCGGACGCCGAGGATTCCTAATCTTCAAAGTTGTCGTTGCAGCCAGCAGCCATAGCCGTAGCCGAAGTCGCTTGATTCGGACACACGGCCTCACCTTAATTTTTCCAGAATGTCAAGTGAATACTCCTCAGCATTCAATTAGCCCCGTGTCGTGGCTACGAGTGTAACTCCCCGGTATACACGGGGAAGCTAATCGAACGCACCCATTGCTTTCCACTTTGTAGTAGGTAATATGAGAGTTGGGCTGGAGGCTAAAGGTTGATAAAAGAAGACACTCGGCTCAGAGGCAGTTTTATAAGAAACAAATCATGCATTTCAACAGGGAAACATTTTATTGGACGACCGAAAACACAAGTTGAAGAATTATAGTTATCTACAAGTAAACAAAATATCTATCAAGTAAACAATAAAGCATATGCATAATACAGCTTTGTTTTTTTTTCTTCACGTTTAATATGGCACTATTAATATGGCACTATTAATTTGGCAATAATCTTATCACCTCATAAGAAAATCTTTTCAGGACTACAGTTAATATATTTGCCACAAAACCTCTGTTAATTTGTTGACATAAAAATATTTCAGCAAATGTTTTCAAACAAAAACCTTTGAATAAATAATCTGATGATGAATATAAGAAAGAATAATCATTTGAGATTTCAAATATCAATGTTTATCAAAAACCCCCTTTCACAGTTTCAGCTTTTTTATCAATCTAATCATATTTAACAAACATTTCAGAACCTTAAAACTTCAGAGGAACTTTAGGAGCAAGCAAAATCAGCTACAGCTTTTGATATAATTTTAACGTCATGAGTAACAAGTACAAGTTGGACAACAAACATAAGTAACTTTACAAGAAATAACAGCTGTGACTAATGAGTTAAATGAGTTTAAAACAAACAACCAAACAAAACAAAAAATATATTAAAAAAAAAAAGACTCTGGAGGTACAACTCTTGCCTACATTTTAACTCTAATTTCTTATGTTCTTTGACCCATCCACAGCGCCAAAAAAATATTTAACTAAATTTATGTATTTATCAGGCATTATTTGGCACTTGGAAAATAAAAACAGAAAAATTTTAATTAGTACAACGGCTGACCTACATATGGTAAAGGCTTTGATAGATTTTTCAGGCTTTTTCACCACTTGGCACCGGATGTCATGTATACATGAAAATACTGTCCAAACCAGCAAACTGGTGACGTGTAAACACGCCATTATGTAAAAAGCGGAATACCGGGATAAAGGTTGCCAGCAGGACATTTTGTTTCGGAGTTTGCACAGGGCATGCACTCACTGTGATATGCCTTGTTTTGAGCCAAACAAAGACAACAGATGGAGTGGAATATTTTGCATATTTTGCCCTTTGTGCAGGTGTTATTGTGTAATCCCCGATTCCAGATCTTTGTCTTTTTGTTCCAAGAAGAACAAAAACATGGCACAGAGAGGCTTCCGCCATTGTGTGTTCATTGTATTTCGGCTCAATGGAGGTAAGTCAGAGTGAAACGAGGTTTCAGCCTTGGTTCCGGATGTAGGACCAATCATGGGCCATGGCACACACCCGCGGTTCACGGTGCATGAACTTGACATTTTCAGGATAGAGAAACCAAAAACTTGCTTCAAAGAGAATCTTTGTTCTCTTGGCTTTGTCAAGTCAAGGTTTCTCTGTGCCAGCAGTACCCTCAAAGAAAATATGATTCCAGTAATTCTGAGAAAATAATTCCGTCAGGCTGGACAGGAAAAAAATGGAAGATTCCCAGCGGGAACTGGTTAATAAAAAGTTATAGATTTTTCCCGAGGCCAAAGACAATCGAAAATCTGATTAAAGTACGAAGAATATCATACCTGATTTATGAAAAAGGAATATTCATTTTACATATTTGGTTCTTATCTCTTAACTGTTGATATGCAACTATTTCAGGATAACAAATTCAGCACTGGAATTCAATTAGCTAATCACTATTATTATAATTTGTATTTAGACACGTCCATTGTTAAAGTCACTAAATAATAACTGGAAAAGAAAAAGCATTTAAGATCAACATTTGCCTCAAAACCGGGATAAAAATCTCCAAGAAACTCTCGGCGAATTGCACAAATTGTATCTCTTATCTAAGACACAGCACCTAGTGGCTCTTTTACATAGAGTCACAATCCCACTGTACAGCAGCAGCAAATCGACGCAAGTGACAGACAGAGGTTTGGCAACAAAATATATTCAAACTTTACAAGAAAAATCTGCTTATGCTGCATGAGTAAATAAATTTTTTAATACAAAATAAAACAAGACTGTCTCGGGAGTCCACCCATAAGGCAAAGAGTTGTTAGGCATAAACTGTTACTCTAAACTTAATATACTACACACAGCAGTGGGAACCAGTCATTACAATTCATAATGGCATTTTGGTTGGTGACCTGCTCCTGGTATTAAGTTGCAATTTCTATACACTGCAAATTTCGCTTCTTTACAAAATTTAGCAACTCCAAGTAATTGGGCTCAGAGCCTAGACTCTATAGAGGAGAAAGGAAAATTTCCTTGGTAAATTCTAACCTTTTATTAAGAATTAGGAATTCCTCTTTGGGACCTCTGTCAAAGATGAAGACCAACAAGGTGCATCCAAACTACTTCTTGCCGTGATTGTGTAAGGGGGGATGTCTACAAATTATTAAGGAGTTGATGGAAAGATGACCTAGAAAGAGCGTTGTCATGACTTTAATCCACTTCCTCAATTGTAGGACCACCGTTTCCACCAGCATCAGGAGCTTCACCACCCCCGGGCATCCCACCAGGCATACCGCCAGGCATACCCCCTGGCATACCACCACCTGGAGCACCACCGGTAGCTTGGTACAGCTTGGTAATGATGGGATTGCAGATTTTCTCCAGTTCCTTCTGACGATCCTCAAACTCATCTTTTTCTGCGGTCTGAGAAGAGAATGGGAGAGAAAGAAACATTGGGAAAGAAGAATAACTTTCAGTATCTTTACTAGTTTCTGATTTTACAAATTTAAGTAAAACCAAAATATTGTGAGTGTACATAAACTTGTTTTATTTACTCCTATAACAAACATTTTATAACTCTTAACCCTAACCTCGTCCTCTATGATCCTCTGGAGGATTTGGAGGATTTTGGTTGATTGAGGCACATTCGAAAATCACCAATTGGAGAATTATGAAGGATTGAGGAAGGTTGACATTTGATACATGGAGGAGTGTGGAGGATTGAGGAAGCATCCTTCAATGAGATCCTGGAGGATTGTGGTGGATTTAGGGCATAATGAAAATTTACTATGGAGGATTCTGGAGGATTTTGGTGGACAATGAATAATCAGGGAAATTTATTCCTGTATGTGTAATGGTATGCTGGGTACATGTGCTTTGTCTTGCAAATTTAACATTTTTATATACAAAGGATTCTTTATGCACAAACTCATTTTGGAAGATTTTGAAGGATTGAGGCAGTGAGTTTCATGCACAACTCATTTTGGAGGATTATGAAGGATTGAGGAAGGTCCTAAGTAATTAAAGCTAGGGAGTTGGGGTTAATGGTCAGTTTTTTATAGTTACTTAAAGAAACCAACAAGAATTGTACATACCTGATTATGGTCCAGCCAGTCCAGGACCTCCTTGCATTTATCTAAGATGGTCTGCTTATCTTCCTCGCTGATCTTATCCTTCAATTTATCATCTTCCACTGTGGACTTCATGTTATAGGCGTAAGATTCCAGACCGTTCTTTGCGGTGATACGTTCAAGTTGAGAGTCATCCTCTGCCTTGTATCTCTCAGCATCTGCAACCATCTTCTCGATCTCTTCCTTGGAGAGTCGACCTGGAGGCAAAAGACGTGAAGTCGGGCAAACTTTGCTACGAGGCTCTACAGATTTATAACAGGGCTCGACTTACCCACCACACCACTGGCCAGAGTCCGAAAGTTTCAGCTCGTGGCCAGTGATCCAACAATCAAGCAAGTCCTGCAGTCTAGTATTTTTCCAAACACAAACTTTTGAAGATTTACAAATGTATACTTAGGCTTCTCAATTCCAAACTTCGTCCTCAGAGAAAGAAATATTTACCAAAAAATAGCTTTGGCCTGATGAGAGTTTTTAACTAAATAAAGACCCGTGGTCTAGTGGGATTTCCTTGAAATTCAAGCCATGTATAAATCTAAAAGGTTGTGAATTATTCGTCACATCTATTATGATTCCATGACAATTCATTTCCTGGTTTTAAATTTACTTGCATAGGTTTTTCACCTTTCTTAAACTTGAACTTCATGTAAGTATTCAGTGAGGTGTAAAATCCTTGGCACTGATCCTTTGACCTCATGGTGACCGTGGACAAGACATCAAGGTCAAACTCAAATCACCGACTCACCTTTGTCATTTGTGATGGTGATCTTATTCTCTTTGCCTGTGCTTTTGTCCGTAGCCGATACGTTCAGGATGCCGTTTGCGTCAATGTCAAAGGTCACCTCAATCTGTGGGATACCTCTTGGTGCCGGCGGGATTCCTGACAACTCAAACTTGCCCAGGAGGTTCTGAATTTCACGAATTAAGATCATTAGAAATCAACTCAAACTTGCCCAGGAGGTTCTGAATTTCACGAATTAAGATCATTAGAAATTAACTCAAACTTGCCCAAAAAGGTTCTGAATTTCACAAATTAAGATCATTAGAAATCAACTCAAACTTGCTTAGACAGTTCTAAATGTCAGGAATTAATATCGTCAGAAATCAACACAAGCTTGCCCAGAAGGTCCCAAATGTCAGGAATTAAGATTAGAAACCGAAAACAAAACCAGAGTTTTGACAACTAATAACTATTCAACTAATCCAGTGAAAAATATAATTTTGAGCTGGTGATATATATCAATTTTATATTCCGTTTACTTCAATTTAATAAAAATAGCATAAAAAAAAAGCATCCCTTCAAATAAATGTAAGCATAAATGGAAAATCTAAATTACATTAAGGTAAATTCCAAGAATACAATAACAATATAAGACTAAAGACATAACAATCAAAATACATGTCAACAACGATCAGAGAAGCTTAACAACTTTTATGGTAAATACATGCTTTTATCTATAAAAAAAGGGCCAAAAACTTAGGGTAACTAACAAACACAAACATCTTTCATAAAGAACACAAATTTCCCTCCAAGCTACCACATGAATGGAATAACTTTTGATGATATTTTTTTCTCTACAATTTGTAAATCCGACGTTAATGGAAACTTACATTATCCTTGGTGAGAGGGCGCTCTCCTTCAAACACCTGGATGAGTACACTCGATTGATTGTCAGAGTACGTTGTAAATACTTTTGAGTTCTTGGTAGGGATGGTGCTATTTCTCTTGATCTGGGCCGTCATGACACCACCAGCTGTCTCGATGCCGAGAGACAGAGGGGCAACGTCCAGAAGCAAAAGGTCCTGAACCTCTTCTGATTTATCCCCCGACAAAATGGCTGCCTGAACAGCTGCGGAGAGATACATTGGTATATCATGTAAGGATTTGAATCCTAACAATGCACATTGATTCATTCTATTTATCATACATGTATTAAACATTACAAATTTACCGAGTCCTAATTCTGCAGTGTATAAAAAGAATCAAAACAGGACAAGTAAGCAAACATTATGCACCAAAATACAACTCCAATAGACAGTGTATCTTAATATCACATTTAGAACCAGCAGGTTAAGCAGAAAAGTAGCTAAACACAAAACAATTTTGCTTACCAGAAATAGGTAACCAGCCAAAGTGTACCATTTGCTACTGGCATCCTTCTTATTTTTGCTGAGCAGGAAATTGTTAGGAACTATTGCCTTGCCTGCTTAAGCAGCTCTATTAAACTTGGCTTAGGTCATTAACAAAGGTTTTGTTGAGGCCGGTTCCCTGTCTCTATCCTGTACATACAGTACAGACAAAGAGAACCAGTCAAAAAAAGATGGTTTTTGTTTAGACCGGTTCCCTGTCTCTATCCTGTAAATACGGTACAGACAGAGAGAACCAGTCAAGAAAAGGAGGTTCTTTGAGACTGGTTCCCTGTCTCTATCCTGTAAATACGGTACAGACAGAGAGAACCAGTCAAGAAAAGAAGGTTCTTTGAGACCGGTTCCCAGTCTCTACCCTGTACATACAGTACAGACAAAGAGAACCAGTCTATCTGCTTGATTGACACGAAATCTCACCTGCTCCATAAGCCACCGCCTCATCAGGGTTAATACTCTTGTTCAACTCTTTCCCATCAAAGAAATCTTGCAGCAACTTCTGGATCTTAGGGATGCGGGTAGAGCCGCCAACAAGCACCACCTCATCGATCGTTTTCTTCTCAATCTTGGCATCAGACAGAGCTTTAGCGACGGGGCCCATGGTGTCACGGAACAGCTCGTTGTTCAACTCTTCAAAGCGAGCACGGGTGATGGAGGTGTAAAAGTCGATTCCCTCAAAGAGTGAGTCGATTTCAACACTGTAAGAGAAGAATTTTAATTTTAATTTTAAAACAAAAGAAGAAAAACATTTAGAATCGATAATTTGACTTATACATTTTATATCTCTGGTATAGCAGCCAAGATATTCTAATCATTGCCCATAGCCAACCTCAATCCTCCACTATCCTCCACTCTTATGTCACCCCACATCCAAATGTTTGGACTTAATTAATTGGTAAACCTGGCCAAATGATAAGCAATTGTTATTTAGGTCTACAGTCCTCAATCCTCCGCAATCAGATAACTTCAGGAAGAGGATATTGGAGGATTGGGGTTAATGCACTGTTAGATCACATGTCATCTGAAACAAGGATCAAAAAATCACAAGTTCAAAACTTACTTGGCCTGTGTGCTTGATGACAGAGTCCTCTTGGCTCGTTCACACGCTGTCCTAAGACGTCTTAGAGATCTCTTGTTTGTTGAGATGTCCTTCTTGTGTTTACGCTTGAACTGTTCAATGAAGTGGTTGACCAGTCTGTTGTCGAAATCTTCCCCTCCTAGATGAGTGTCTCCAGCCGTGGATTTCACTTCAAAGATGCCGTCCTCAATGACCAGGATGGATACATCGAAAGTACCACCACCCAAATCGAAGATGAGAACATTGCGCTCTTTCCCAACCTATAGTACCAAATAATCATACAAATAAATAATCATAATTCCCATCAACGCAAGGCTACAAAACCGTCTGCTACTTATCAACACCCTTGAGACAGCTTGTGAGGACATTACCTCATCTTGGAAAGATTTTCCAAGAAGATGGACAACTAGTCTCTTCTTAAGTTGCCTGAGATTGTCCGACTGTTTGCTTCATGTTCACCAAACTGGTCAATTGGAGACTGGTTTAAAAATGAATATGAAAGTAATTTTCCTGTAGGCACAAAGATTTTGACCCAGATGACTGAATGAACACTCAGGGGCAATTTTCAGAATGTGCCATCAAGCTCTTCCACAAAATCAAAATAATACAAACAATCAAAAACAATCAGAACACCAGACTGAGGTGAAACACAACCACCGACCTTCTTGTCCAGACCATAAGCAATGGCCGCTGCGGTTGGCTCATTAATGATACGTAGGACTGTCATTCCAGAGATGGTTCCTGCATCTTTTGTAGCTTGACGTTGAGAGTCATTGAAGTAGGCTGGCACAGTGACGACAGCATTTGTGACAGTCTAGAAAAAATAAAAATTCAAATTAATGAAACTAAGACGTTACCCCCCCCCCCCCAAATAACAAATAAAGATCAAAACAAGGCAGAATGCTGTATAAACATGTTTCCTGTGTGTAAACTATCCTACTAAAAAATTTCTATAAAATTGCTTGATCCAAGAGCTATCACACCTAACACCTTATGTATTAACATTATTAGCACTTTAGTGGATTTGTGCGATTGATAACTTTCCATTGTTATTATAATTATTATTAATATCCATCACCCAATGGTAGCAGCCACAAGTTAACAATTATGAACAATCATGCAGGCCAGGTGTCGACCAGCTTAGCATTCCCCAGGCTCTAGAATAAATCCTCCTCGGACTTAAAGAAAAGACACACCTTTCCAAGAAATGCCTCAGCCGTCTGCTTCATCTTGATGAGGACCATAGAGCTGATCTCCTCAGGGAAGAATGTCTTCCTTTCCCCCTTGTAATCCACTCGAATCTTGGGTTTGCCTCCCTCCTCTATGACCTCGAAGGGCCAGTGCTTCATGTCTTGCTTGACCACAGATTCAGAGAACTTGCGGCCGATCAGACGCTTAGCATCTGCCAAGGAAAAAAGAAAGAAAGTAACAGTAGACTTAAGGCATTTCAACTCAGAATACTTATAAATCCCTGGTGGTTAACTGTTTATTGCTTGATACTTTTAAATCCATAAACTTATATATGATTTCAACCTGCATTTGCACATCAGCAGAAAATGAACAGCTATACATTTGCTAAATTCTTAAATGACACATCTCATTCGGCTTAAAACCTAAACCTTGCTAACCCAACTTAATTTTGTCAGCCTTTGCCAGCTTAACACCTGTCTTTGCATGAAATTAAACATTTGTTAAGTTCTAAAAAACAAAACAATGACACATATCTCATTTTTTTTAAACCTAAACCTTGCTAATCAAACTCAATTTTGTCAGCCATTGCAGGCTAAACACCTGTCTTTATGTCTAATTGGATTTTGTTGTCTTCAATTCATAACCACAACTGTAAGATCCGAGCTGACAGGCTGACGACGATTAGGGTCTCAAACTAACTCACCAAAAACTGTGTTGCTTGGGTTCATTGCAACCTGATTTTTAGCGGCATCCCCGATGAGACGTTCTGTTTCTGTGAAGGCTACATAGCTTGGTGTTGTTCTGTTTCCCTGGTCATTGGCAATGATTTCTACTTTGCCGTGTTGAAATACGCCAACACAGGAGTATGTTGTGCCAAGATCGATACCGACAGCTGGAGCAGACATGTTGAGTTCTACAAATAAAATTTTAAAACTCACAAAATTATTGTGATATTAAAAGCCAACTAAAAAATGATATTACAATTGCAATCGCAATTTCCTCATTTCCTCATGAGGAATTTTTTTCCAGGCCAACTACAATGAGACCAACCACTGACTGTGAAGGTCTCCATCATAAATTATAACATCAGGTCAACACTATAATATACAAGATGGCGTCAACGATGTTTAAAGATTCGCCATAAAGTTACACCAAAACAAGGTTCCACAAAATCTGATGCCCTGACATGCATATTGATTTGCGCAGTCAACGCAGGATTGACTGCGCAAATCAATATGAATGTCAGGGTATCAGTGAACATTGGCGCTACACACAGCCTGGTATCCTGCATTGACTGCGCGGAAAACAATATGAAAGTCAGGGCCTCAGCGAACACACAATCCTCGCAGCGTTTGTACACATAAGGAAACAGTCGTTGAGTATCACATTCAAAATGGCGATTCTAACGGCAAATTTGATATATGCCTGATAGTGGGCTAAAAATCATCGATTTGGAGGACCAAAAATGATCGTGAGTACAATTATATTAACTGCATTTTATTTCACCGTAAATACTTGGAGAAGCCAGTAGGCAATTTTCAAGCAATTCTGTCGAGTCTTTGTCGCAATTTTGACAATTTTGTAACCGATTCAGAAAAAAAACGCTTCGGAGCACTTTCCAAATATACCACGGACTGGGGCGCTAGTACGACAGATAATGTCAAAAATCTCAAAAAAGGAGTACAGCGCCCCAGTTACTGGGTCTAAGTCCAGTCCCAACTATAGTTGGGGATGACTGTCAAGTTGGGACGGAACATATTGACACAACAAAGGTAGTTGCGATAGTCAGAAATACTGGAAATTTGCCCTTAACACCACCTCCCCTCCCCCTCCCCCCGGCTACGACCGCTACCCTAGTGAGTGACAAAGGTAAAAGCCACGAGGCTAATGTTTTGTCTTTTCTCTGGTAGGGATATGGGACGTATGTGGACGATGGTTGAAATTGAATGGCGAGGGCGAGGCGAGGTTTTCAACTCAATCCATGATCCTTAATGCATGGAGGTAGAAATAAACCTCCATGCCATTTAATATTTGCCTTATTTACATCTTGAAACAATGAACTCCCGTTGAATATTAAAGAAACTTACCAATTTAGTTCGGGCTTCTAGAAAACAAGGAAGTCCAGAGAGCTTAGAACGAGTCAGAGGCGATACCTCCACCACAAAAACACACCGGTTTCGTGCTGTGCATGCTGCGCGCACACACATGACCTATGACGTCATGTAATGGTATGTACAGAGAGTTCTAGAACCCGTCAGGAAAACCCCGTCTTGAAGGCCAGCACCCCGCCCCCCCCCCCCCCCCCCACCCCGCACCCCCCGGCCTAGCTTCATCTGTCGGTAAATATAAAAAGACTACTTCTTTGGGCTTAACATCCCATTTATTTCTGCTCTGAAGAGGCTTGTTGTATAGAACAGAAGTATATAATAGTGATAGGGTGCAGATGAGACCATTTCTTCCTCTATGACGAAACATCATTACCAGCAGAAACTGATCGCTGTCAAGGTTGTCAGGGTCAGGTAGATTAATTCTGCCAGGTCCCATTGTTGACGATTACATCCAACAATTTAGATTTAAATTTTCAATGTTGTGATTAACTTGTGCGGCTCTTTTTGAGGGGGAGTTCGGGGTCGACTGTAGATTGTACTTTATTAACTCTAGAGTTTGATAGTTTGATGCTTTTGATGTAATTTGTTCTCTGTAATTTTGTCTATTTGTTTTTGGCTCATTGTGCAATTAGTTGTAAAACTTTCAATCATGGGCCTATCCCCGGTATTACCCTATTTAATTGTTTTTAATGTTTGTTTGTTTGTTTGTTTTTCTTGGTTGCTGTTTTTAACGTGTGTGTATTTTTACATGGAATTACTAAAAAAATATAAAACCAAATCAAATCAAATCAAGATTAGATTCGTCAAATGGGGGTACCTGAGATGGTCATCTCGCCCCCAAACACTCTCGCCCCCAACAAACTCGCCCCCAAACAATCTCGCCCCAGCCTTTGACAATCTCGCCCCTGACAATCTCGCCCCCTAGCAAAGTCGCCCCCATACGATATTTTTTTTCTGCAGTCTAAAATTGCCACTGCCACTTTTATATTTGTACGCGATTAGGATAGAGTTTTCGGGACCGTGTGGGTCCACAGAACACGGGAATCGAGATAAAGGATATTTGTTTCAGATCATTTTGGAAGTCGTTACGCTTCGTTATCAGTTGCTTGTGGGTTGATTCAAAGAATCATGTTAATGTTAGTGCATGTCTACTGTATTTTAGCATTTTAGTATTTTTTCATTTTTTTCATTGTAGATTCAGTGCGGGGTTAATTGTTGTAATTTTAAGACAGGTGGACAGGTGTGTCGATTGGTGATTGTTTTATTTTATTTTAAGTTTTTATCTGCTTGTATTTTGTTATGAGATTGTCTCAGGGGGCGACTTTGTTTGGGGGCGAAATTGTCAGGGGGCGAGATTGTCAAAGGATGGGGCGAGATTGTTTGGGGCGAGATTGTTGGGGGCGAGTATGCTTGGGGGCGAGATGACCAGCATTCCCTGAGATTTGGTAACCAACCGTAAATTTACTAAAAGTAAAAAGGACGGGTATCTAGTCTAGGTTTTTTACACTTAAACCTTGTATTAAAATCACCTACCACGGTCGACCCCGTGTCTTTATATGAACATAAGCATTACACCTGGGAACGTCCAAGTAAGCTTTCTTGAAACAGCAAAGGCAATGTAAATGTTGTTGCATGTTGTGTAAGCTTTCGCTGCTGCGATCGTTATTAAAGTTTCTATTTTGTCCGGTGATTTGAATCTATATATCTGAGATTCTTTTACAATGACCAGGTAAGTAAGTAAGAATAAAGGCAGGGCTATTTTGGCCCGATGCAATGAGTAGGCGAATTGGTGTGTCATGTGTGTGTTTGTGTTATTGAGTTGATGTAACGAATATTCGATGTAACATTTTTATGTTTCACTTCAGATTGTATGGTTACATCATTTCAAAGCATGGGAGGTAGTGAAGTGGAAATGGAAGATTATAAAAACTATATGAGTCTTGCCTTACCCCCCCCCCCCCCTTCTCGTATGAACACACTGGCTTTAACATTCATAAATTGTGCCAGTACCCTGGACTATCCGAGGTACTCCATCCAAAGTCCAGCGTACTAATTTTGGCACAATTTATGGGGCTAGGAACATTCATAACCTTTACAAGTTCTCTCTAAATAATTTGCACCGTCGAACTGGGTTGTGAAAATATAAGAAATGGTATTCCATGGTCCATCATGCATGGAGGTTTGAGATGGAATTGGTAAACAAGGTTTCAACATGACGGAATGGTCAACGTAAGTGATAATATTCCACATTCTTTGACTTTGAGAGACAACTTGTCATTTTAATTTCTTTCCACTTTGTCAGTAAATTTGTAAATCAATTGTTTAACCTGGCACTAGTGGCAGGACTTCATCGTATTGATGTGGTACTGGTAGTCAGTCATTCACTCATTAATTTGGGGGAAAAGGTTGACCTTCATTTTTCATTTCCGACTTTGTTCTTAAATCTGCAAACATTTATAGATTGTCATGGTATGGTTGGATCGTCCAGAAAACAACAAAGAATGTTTAATGAATCTTCATTTAATATTTTTCCTAGGTAGTTCAAAAGAAAACGTCAACACAGAATGGCATCAGCTGTACTGAGCTACACACTGGATGCCTGCATCCTCTTCAGGTATCATTTACTTGAAGTGTATCGACCTTTACAGGTTGCAAGATGCCTGACCACCGAGAAGAATCTGAAGTCTTGCCACTCCTCAAACTTTAAACAAGTTATCAGAAGAAGACATAATTTAAGTGCGGTAGGATTGGGCAACCAAAGAAGCGAATCCAGGTCAAGGCCACTCCTGGGAAGTCACTGCCAACAGAGAACAGTAAATGCCTTTGTGGGGACACTGTCTGAAGATGGCATTCTTGATCAGATTTCAGCAACGTCAAATCCTACGGAGCTTCTTAATCTCACAGGCCGTCTCCGCTCTCGGCTGACACACGTCCACATTTACCATGCCTTCAATCATATCTGGCAACTCTCTAAAGCTCACTGCGGCCCTGAGCATCTTAGCTTCATAGAAGCTGTAGGCAGCCATCCTGAATTCAATGCACTGTGTGTTTTAGCAGAGAACAAAGTGAAAGAAGTCGACAGTGGACTTCTTGTAGATACGCTCTACGCAGCTGTAAGACTTATGCCTGATAAGTTTCACCCACTTGTTCGCGAGTTGCGCACTGAAATCTTCTACCGCCTGGATGAGCTTGGAACGGACGCTTTGTCTAAACTAGCTGTTATACTTTCCGATATCAGAGATAATCGTAGTCCAATGTGTGGAAAAGTCCTTCGACAATTCCTTAAGAAGCTACATCAAGTGGACAACATTCGCGAGTTGTCTGCCTGGATGAAGGAGATGATTCACCTTATAGCCCCAGGTAATAGGACGATCATCTACCAGAAGGCCAGTCAGCTCTTGACTCGGGTGAATCCAAATGAAATCGGTGACAGCAGCATCCGGAGAATCATTCAGAGTCTAGCAAGGGCGAGGGATGTAAATAAGCCTCTCTTAAATCAGTGTTCTCAGCTCTTGTTACAAATGGTGGAATCCATTCACATTAAGGAGCTATGTATCATCCACTCCATGCTGGGGTTCCTCAACTATGAGAACCAAGAACTTAATAACGCCATCAGGAAGTCGATCATCAAGAAACTCCCTGATTGTCAGGATGCAGCAGACATTGCCTTTGCTGCACAGCAGATCGGAGTTTTTGCCTCAGCCGATGTCAAACTCCTCCTTACTGACAAGGCTGAGGAGGTTACATCAGCACTTGACCATTTTGCCATCGGCAGTATGTGTGTTGGCTTACGCCTCATGGGTTATCGTGCCCCAACACCCTTGGTGCCTAAACTGGTTCAAAGAATCAAAGAAGAAGTTGACAACCTGCAAGTTGAAAGCATCGCCAGCATCCTAGAGTTCCTAGTCCGGGTAGATGGTGTTGAGCCAGAGGTCTTCACTGTTCTTCAGACTCGACTGATAAATATTCTTCACTCTGCTTTTTCTCCTGGCAGAGTTCTGAACGTCGTTTATTGTCTGTCGTTTCTGCCGGACATTGACAATCTTGATCCTTTTGTTCTAAAACGCATACGAAATATGATGCCACAGCTACATATTGCTGGCATTAACCAGATGTTGCTGTCCACTAGTAAGATGGCTCGCAAGTTGGTCAAGACTGAGGGACTTAGCACAGAGTATAAGGAGATTCGCCAAGAGCTGTTTGACAAAGCACAGGCCTCCATTCATCAGGTGAGGAATGCTGGATGGTTTTTTTTTTACAACTCTAAATCCTCAAAAAGCTTCCCGTTAGGTTTGCTTCAAGTGTTTCATAGATTCAGTAATTCATAGCCAGACCGGCCTTGCTTGGTTTGAGACCAGGTTTGGCAATCAAATGATTCAGGTTGTCCAAAACAATTATCAACAAGATTTAAAGGCAATTTTTAGATTTATACAGTAATAAACAACATTGACTGTAAGAAAGAAGTACTTTATGCAGTTGCTGCAAAAATGCAAAATAGCACAATTTTTAAGATTTTTGTTGAAAGTCTCGATAACTTATTCCATTATACAGGTAACCAGCATCCATTTCCTTAACAATATTGTGGACATTATTCTACAAGAAGGTGGTCATGTCTTGCTCTTAGATGCAACAATGAAACAGTTCAGGACTATCTTGCATAGATTGACTCCTCAGCTAGCTGTAGATTGTGCCAGGAATCTGTTCAAGGCAAGATACCTTCAGCGAGAGTTACTTGACGCCATGGCAGAGGTAGCTACTGACAAAATCCACAAGATCACCCCCATGCAGGTAGGTTGATGGGATGTCTCAGGGCCACTGGAACTCCATCTGTGAATGGGCAAAACATTTTTGTTTTGCAAAGGGCATGTCCATTGCAAAATCTTCAAGTCTGTGGGGAGCTTCTGAAGGGACACAAAGGTGAAGACCAGGGCAACAGAGGCCATGGACAGCTACAATCCATGGCGGGAACTTAACTACCACCACTCAGTGCATTAGAGTTAGAGTTGTACCTTATACAATTCTTGTATTCTGATGATGCACTCCCATAAAATATGCAGCATATGCTGAGGGTTAATAATTACCATATTTTGAATAGACCAATCACAGCATTGACAATGCCACTGAAAGTCCGACAAAAGTCCGACATGTCAAAATTCCATTAGCAAAGTAAACAAACCGCCGCCAATGTTCTGACACACAACAGCACATACGACTGTACTACATTTTGTTTTGTTTAAATGTTTTTCTCATTTCTGGTGGTGCAACTCCCACAGCAGTGGTACTTGTACAGTTGTGTAAAAGTGGTTTAACAGTGTTCATGTCTGCATTGTTCTTTGGACTCAAGGCACTGCTCAAAAGGACACGAAACTAAATCCATACCATTCACGAAAACCATGTACGTGTGTGTATCGTATCCGATACGTGTGGGCCGCAACCGAACCACCACTGCGATCGTGGCTAGAAAGTCACACCATGTGCTGTTGCTAAGCAGTTGCTAAGGTAGGCGGGGCTTAATGGGTCGGTCTATTGTTACACTGAGATTCTAAAATTTGTTTTGCTTTTTTTTGTTGTGATGATTGCCCAGATACTGTACATCTTGAGTCCATACTGTACTCTGAACTACCTTCCACCCAACGCTGCCGACTTCTTTGCTGCCTGCGTGTCTCGTTGTGAACCGTTCTTGGACAGTCTGCCAGCGGGGTACCTTGTGGACCTGACCCACATCCTGACGTTCATTCAACAGTTCCCAGAAGTCTTCATCAGGCGGATTTTCAGTCTGGACTTTTTGACTAAACTGGATGAAGAGCTGGAGAGTAAGCCTCCCCTTTGTTTTCTTTTTTTCTTGCTTTTTTGTATTTGGTGGTGGGGGGAGGGGGTAGATTAGGTTAAAGAGGATGGGCCACGCTAGAAGTCTCTCTTTAAAAAAAGTTTTACATCCCTAAATACACCTATATCTACCACGAAAAAACGGTGATAGAATTATAGAATGCATGGTTATTCGATTACGAGCCTCTTTTCACCCCCGCCTCAAGCCAAAATCAGAACAACAGCAGTCGGTGCCTGAAAGTTGTCTCCAGAAATTCTAAAGAATAGTGACGTCGCAGGAAGTACTCCTCTGTCAAACGGCTGTTTGTTGTTACTCATTGAAGCATTGCTCAGTGCAGACCATCCGGGGATTCAGTACTTCCAGTGACATCATGAATTGTTTGCTGCCCTCATTTCCGGGATTTTGATAAATTTAGGCGGCAGGCTAGTTAAAGGAGTAAAAACTCCCTTCAAATATCACCTCTTCTGTCAATTTAGTGTCACAAAAGAGAAGTTTGTCCGATGCAATAATTATAGAAAGCAGAAAACTAAACAATAACGTCAACAAAAATCACCATGGCCCATCCTCTTTAAGATTACACATTTAAAGGCAAAAACAATCAAACCATGCTGAGTCTAAATTAAAAACAAAGGGAAGACATTAAAATTAAAAACAAAGGGAAGACATTAAAAGAACTCATGTAATAATCAAAAGTGTTTTGTTTTTTTTCTCCAGCAATTCCAGATCGTAGTCTGATGTACCGTCGTAAGCTGATGTACCTAAATCGGACGGTGGCCCTGGAATGCCCAGAGTTACAAGTGCCCTGGTTCCATGAACAGTTTAACCAAGACCTACTCAAGAAACGTGAGTGTAAGATTTGTCATTTTATGGAGAAGATGGTTTTTAACGCTCAGTATGGTACCAGTTTTTATTCACATTTTGATTTTATCAAACAATGAACAACAAGGGAAACTGACTTTGTAAATTTTGTATTCAATTTTGGGGTGAACAAAGAAAATTGGCTGAAGCAGGATTTGAACCTGTGACCACTGGCTGAACATGCCAATTTTGATTTAACCCTCCTACTGCTAGACCATTTAAAACCATTCAAATTCCAACTCACATTTCCCCATTGTTATTGTACACACATAGCATCATTTGAAATGTGTTGATATCAAGCTGCACTACCATTCAAAAACCATTCACGGCAAAAAAGAGGGTCCATTGATTCACCACAGCTGTACTACCATTTGGAACGATCCTCACAAGGTTTTGTATCAGCTTACCTACCATTTCAAACCACTTGGGGAATCAATACTGTACACAGTTATCTCACCATTGAAAACTACAATTGTGAATGGTTTCAAATGGTGCATCCAATTAGTTGAAAATTGCACCAAGAGTAGGAGGGTTAATGTACATTTTGATTTAAAGCCCCAGCTCCAACATTGGTAAAATGACTGTAAATGCTTCCATACTTTGCACAAATCGAGATATTTGTAATAAAAAGCAGCCTGTGAAAATGTCAGCTCATTTCGTTCCTTCATTTGTGAGAAAAGTGTAAAAAAATGCATCATTTCATTTATTATTTAAAACGATAACACTTCAGGCAGAAATATTTCAAGAAAAGTTTTCTACCATCATTATCTTAATACCATGCAAGGTATATGTAAATCTGTGAACATTTATGTTTTTTCTTCTTACCAATGTTGAGCTGGGGTTTTAAAAGGAATTCTTGCAGGGTTGTCAAATTACTCAGCTGTACTTTATCTTGATTCAAAGCAATTAGTCATAATTCTGGAGTCTTGTAAGCTCACATACCTACCAACAATTAGTACTCAAGGCCCATATATTTTTTTATGAGACCCATTTATGAAGCACTTTATAAAGGTTTATAAGGTGCTGCGGCGCATTCAGCAACCGCTGCCAGAAACACCGGGGCAAACCCCTTCTCTTAGCGATAAGTGTCACTGGGTTCTTTTATGTGCATTACACAACACATGGGACATATGGCTTTACGTTTTATCCCAATTGACAAAGCAATAATGGTTTGTCTTGCTTAAGGACACAAGTATCATAACCGGGACTCGAACCCACACTCAGCTGATCAGAAACACTAGAGCTTGAGTCCAGTGCTCTTAACCGCTCGGCCATGACATGCCACGATTGAGCATACCAATAATCACCCCTTTAGCAACAACATTACCACAATGAATTACTCCATGGAAACTGCTTGGCTGATCAGATTTTCATGTACTCTTAGTCCTTATTTTTGTTCCTGTTTGGATACCGTTGTAAATTTCACACCGGGTGTATGTGTTTTTGTTTCTAGGGTCATTGACCTATGACCCCTCGCTGATGTCAGTACAGTCCACCCTTGTTGAGGTTTTAGGAGGTGCTCAGTACCTGCGCTCCTTTGTTGTGTCGCCGTACTACTATGACGTATGTAAGTACAGATCTACTAAGCTTTTAACCAACCTGACGTAAACTTTATAATTTCATACAAAAAATGTTAATGGCCTCGCGTTTCGTCCCATAAAAACTGCTGGATTTTATCTGGCTTATAATCGTACAGCATTAATTGATGAACAGCAGATATGCACATATTTTGTCATCTGATTTATTTTTATACTGTTATTTGTTTTTCGCACGTTTTTCTCCATAGCATTTGAATGTGTGTTAGACACTGACGGTAATCCATTGGCCTGTGCTGACTACGGTAGCGTACTGAACCGCTCTGGGGAGAAGGTTGCCAATAGCATGCTCGCTGATCTTATGCAGTGGGGTACCCAGACGAAACAGCTTCCTCAGGGAGCTCAGAGGTAGGAGGCACCAGTCTTTTTCTAGTATGTCTCCCATACAAGGTCAAACTCAGGTCAATTTGTACCGTCCATTCCACAGAGTTATATGTAAGAACTAGAGGGAGCACTCGCTATGTCATGCACGGAACTCCGCTGACCCACCATGGGCAAAAATCCCTATGGGTCAACTGCATACGAATGTCCACTTGGAAAATGTTTGCTGTGTAAACTGATGAGTGACCAGTGTAATATGATTGGTCAGCGCCATTTTCTCAATGGTCAAAAATGCTTCTTGTCGGTCCGAGTCGCGTGGTTTTGTACACCCTCTAGTTCTTATATATAACTCTACGGTCCAATCACACCTCAAACTAAATTTGGGCAATTTGTGACATCTTTAGATTCGTCTTGAATAAAAATTGTTCATTTTTTTTCATCTCATGATTGAATTGTTGAATATTTCAGGGTTGCCATCGACTACCTGCCCAGTTCTTTATTCTGCCTCAACTCAAGACATAACCTTGGAATGGTGGTGATGAAACAACGTCATTTAGAACTCATGGGCTACAGATATGCACAGGTAAAAAAAAAAAAGTGATTCAATCGAAGTTTGAGGTTGGGTTATTTTTCACAAACAGAATGGTGACATGTTGTCAACGGCTTAGGCTGTGGCTAGATGATTGCCTCAGACTGTATATCGATATTGCTGCTACATCCAAAAGTCATAGCCGTTCACAGCTCATCTATAACTGTCAATTTTTATAAAAAGATCACGGTGTGTTTTTTTGTGGTTTTTTTCCAGGAAATAAAATATTAACTTCCAAAACTCTCAAAAAGTCAATGGACAGATTCTAAACGGGGTATACGCTAATCCTAGCGGCGCTCATTTACTGTGTTTTACCGCAGCTATGGCCCCCACACGCGCACTTGACATGACAATAGCGCATCAGCGTGCATATGTACCAATCAGCATGGAGGATTCACAGTGCATGTGCATCACTGTGCCTGTGCGGCGGCCATAGCTGTGCTGGTGTAAACGAGCTGCTCGGATTAGTCTATAACAAAGCAAGGTAGAACCCCTCTTCACAGTCTTAGGAGACAAGTAATCAGACTTCCTGTAACCATAGCTTACATAACTGACGGAGCCTCAGCCTTAGTCGAAGCTGGAACTGCTGTTTCGAAAAGGACCAGTAGTTTAAGAACCTTTAAGTTGATGTTGTCCTTGTTCCCCACAGATCCCCCACTTTATTTGGAGTTCCCAGGCCCTGGCAGAACCAGTAGAAAAAGTAGAATATCTCCGGCAGCTAGTCTTCTTCCCTGAAGCTGAGAAAGAAGACGACTTGATGGCAAGAGGTAATGCGGTCTTGACTGGACAAGTCAAGGCCAAACTACCCAGGAACTTTGGCATCAAGGAGGAAGGCCTCCTAGAAGACGAGATGGTTTTGAAAGTACTTAATACTCTTGACAGGTTCAGATGAGCGCCAACGGGCTTTACTTGAGGAGTGGAGTCTGTTTGTAATAGCCATGATGGCTGCTTCATTGCCCAAGAAGTCCAGAACACCTTTGACAAAGTCGAATGAGGGATGGAATTGAAACAGTGTTTGGAGAGATATAAGGGTGGAGTTGAAATGGACTTCTGTTTGTCACAATTGTCCACAAAAAAGGAAGGATTTGGAACCGGAAAATAAGCCACTTTAACATACTGTAGACCGATCCATTCAGCCACGCCTACCTTAGCAAGTGCTTAGCAACAGCACATGGTGGCTTTTTGAGCAGTGCATTGAGTCCAAAGAGTATTGCAGACATGAACATTGTTAAACAACTTTTACACGACTGTACAAGGACCGCTGCTGTGGGATTTGCACCACCAGAAATACAAAACAATTAAAAATAAAACAAAAATTAGTTGTGTGCTGTTGTGTGTCAGAACAATGGCGGCAGTTTGTTTACTTTTCTAATAGGATTTTAACGCGTGGGACTTTTGTCAGACTTTCAGTGGCATTGTCAAGGCTGTGATTGGTCAATACGTTAGTAGGCGGGGCTTAATGGATCGGTTTATTTTCTGATTGATGACTATTTTAAAAGTTTTCAAACTAATATTTATTTCATGAAATTCAATTCAAAGGCTTAAAGACACCCTTTCAAAAAGAAAAGAACATTCTGAGAATAAAGTGAAAGCTGCAGATTACACCAATATACTTAATGGAATGTTTTTCTTTGCCAAATGTGAAAAAAAAGAATAATAAAATTATTGATTGATTTTCACAAATTGCATTTACAGTCTGTTTTTAATTTTTTGTGTTTTTTTTGGGAAAGTCTACATTCATACCAACCGTATCGAGTATAGCACATCAGAATTTATGAAATGGAACAATCCAGATTTGTTGACGATCACAAACATGCATTGTTACACTTCAAATATATGGGTCTGGAGATTTTTGTACGAGCAATTTTAGTTACTTCCTGAATTTCCATGATATTCAATCAAAACAGCATTGACTAATGAAAAATTTGTTGACACTTGAACAAGTGCATCACAAAATTTAATTTGACATTCGAGCCCCTCTTCAAGACTTTAAAATCCTTCCCACTCCACTGACAAACACTTGCAGGCCAGCTTTTTATTATCTATGTTATACAGTTCGCCCATCACAAGGCCCAAAGGCCGCTTGAGGTGCGGGCTACTTTTTGAAGGGATAGAAACCTGCCCCGATGTGCAGAAACAAGACATGGCGAGACCTAAACGCAAGTCTCTTCACAGCACAGCTAAGAACAGGGAGGGGTAAATGAATCCATTGCGAGACAAACATAACTGCCTCTTCCCCTATTTGAAGCAATTTTAGTTAAGTGACTTGCTCAAGGACGCAAATGTCATGACCAGGATTCGAACCCACATCCTGATGACTTAGCCACCAGAACTCAAGTCTGATGCTCAAAACCACTCGGTCACGACACGCTAACCCCACACACTGAACACGCATCAAGAAATCAAAAACAATTCCCAAGAAATCTTTCTGTCCACCCGTATATTACTGGCGCTTTTTATTTTTAAGTGTAAGACAATATTATATATAGAAACACCTGTATAAGCTTATTATAAACTCTGGTCTCTCTTGACAATTATCCCCCATTTTATTTTATTTATTTTTTTCTCAATGTACAAAATGTTACGGTGATGCTGAATCGAACATCCAATAAAACTAGCTGAACAAACTGAGGTCATTTCTTAAGAAGGCAGTGTACAAATGTAACAACCCCATCTTGGTTGCTAATACACAACACCGTCAATAGGGAATCCATTAAGACAATTTTACCGAGGTTTGGCTTTTGCAGTAAAAACTATGGTGTAGAACTGTGTAAGGGAAAATCAAACTTTACACATAAATTTCCTCTGACATTTTTTATTTAAATAGCGCCCTAAATTGTTTGATTTATCCTTCAGTGTTGAACACCATAGCATCTCAATAACAGCGTAGATATATCCCCAACGTCACTTGGGAAAATTGATAACTTGTCTTTTAACATGGATTGATGGGTTGTTTCAACATAATCTTGATTACTTCAGCTCAGAAATGCCTTTACTTTATTGAAGTTGGAAATACTGTGACCGTATGCCTTAATCACACTGAGGCTACCATAAAATAAGTCTGGTCCCTTTGTGCATCGGTGCTGTAATCATAAATTGGCTACAGGGTACCAGACAAAGATGGCCGTCATGTGATTAAGGTCACCAGTAGACACACCCATGATGTAGTCCCCAAAACATTTTAATCCATTTGCCAGATTATTCCTTGTTATACTAGTTTATTTCGTCCTCATTATCTGTACAAATGGCACCACAGTTTACCGGAAACACCAGCTGCATGGTACATAAATCTCAGAGACAGATTCCCTTTGTGCTGGAAATTCATCCCTAATTAATAAAAACATGATAATCTTAAACGATACATTGTTCATTTTACTGACTTGATTTTGAGTGGTTTAAAATGCAGGCTGAATATATATATATTTAAAAACATGACAAACATATTCGAAGGTAAAACCAGGGCAAAACAAAAATGTCAATGTGTGGTAAGAGAATTGTACTTCTGATATGAAATAATATTTCAATATCAATTACACAATGAGAAAGAATTCTTTTTCCCCAAAACAAATCCAGATTCAATGAAAAGGAGAAGTCAATGAAACAAGGGAAACATTTTTTAAAGAACTTTTGGGCCAATATGCAATGGACTTAAAAAGGGTAATGGGAAAAAGTAACGGCTTTTCTTAATATTACAGGTATAGTTAAAGACTGGGTGATGTGAGAACACCAAGAATGAGTGCAATTTTAAAGGGCATTAAGAGGCCTACCCCTCAACAACTGACACTACCTGCCCCTCTTGTCACCTTTAAACTCCAAACTCACTGTAAGTACAGAATAACAGTACCAAAAGAAAATAATTCAGGAAATAACAAATCATATTAAGTCGGATAAATGGAGCTGCATTTTAAAAAGATTTGTTTTCCCTTTTGGGGGGAAGGGGGGAGGGTAAAATAACAATAACATTTTAAAAAGATTTACCAACCAGCTGCTTTTTAGAAACCTTTAATAATGAGAAAAACATCGATAAGAGGCATACAACCTGACAATCACCAGATTTCAAAAATAATTCCTTAAATTAGTCCACCAACTGTAAAAATACTTTTCTTTTTAGAAGATTGATTTGTGACATGATTTTGTAACGATTAAAAGATTAAAACGTTTAGTTGCAGACTTCGATGAGGGTAAAATATTAAAATCTTAAAATTGTTCAGGGGGAGTTACTTAAGCAAATAGGTAATTACTTTCTTTATACACCTTTGGAAATATAAACACTTCAGAAAACTTGTTATCAACAACGAAGTGAGATTATTTTTCAGTTTGAGGGTTCAAAATCAAAGTATATTTTCATCTTAAGTCTCACAGGTTTGTTTGTCGAAGAGTTGATAGGGAAGATTAAGACAGTGTAAAGGCCATGAAACACAGGGCAATTTTTACTGGCAACTTGAAGGCAACCAACTGCACCGCACACAAAAGAAACACTTCAGTAGCAAAAGAGTTATTTTTCCAACAATGTCTTACAATCCTCAAGAAAATTCGATGACCATCCAAATGTGAATGCCTTTTCTTCTTGGAGATTGCCTGGAACCGGTTGCCTGTAAATTGCCTCGTGTGACATGGCCCTAACGCCGTAACCACTTTGGGTTATATGTTACCAATGCAAACCTCATCTAAAAAATTGATAATTTATTTGTTCAACATCACCCAATCAATTTGTAGTCCAGACAAATCATCTGTACTAAGCATGCTATTTATACTGAAGTAATCAAAACAGTAGTTGGCGTTGATGTACGTCACATCCGTTCAATCTCACAACAAGTGGGACAATTTTTCCACATTGCCAACTGGCGTCCCTCTTCATGCATCTACTGATAGGTGACCCTACACAATCGCCCGTGTTTATATACCCGTAATGATTTTTGAGCACTGGCTGTTAATAACTATCTCCAGAAACTCTTTAAAAAAAAACAAAATTCGGGCCATTAGTGAGGTCACCATCAGAGAATTAACACAAACTTGGATCCGAGGGTTGCTACGTTATTTACACACAAAAAGATCTAATACGAATTAAAAATACCTGCGTTGGACAAAAAACACAAATGTTATGGAAGATATGTATTTAAAGTAAACAGACTACAATAATTTACACACTTTTACAACCCACCAAAAATAAAATACTTTCAAATCTGAAAAAAGAGAGAATTGTTTTCCTACTTTGGGGCTCCAGCGTAATCGTGGGATCTGTGATGGGGGAAAAAAATGTAGGGATCGTTTTTTAAGATGGGGAGAGGCTGGGAAGGAGGAAGCAGGAAGATTCTGCCCAATGCTCCCATGAAAGAGAACAAGGGTCCGGTAAATTTGCTGAAATAAAAATTATGCTTGTCAGCCAAATTGGTAATATTTACACCCTTCACCTGACGTAAACTTCCATGATAAATCTTGGTTAGCCTATTCTGAGAGTCAGACGCCCCCTGAGTTTTCTGTTCAGTGTAGAAGGCGATGGTTAGATGCACATCGTATCTTTAAATGTAATTTGACTCCTAAAACGGGACACCGTTAAGGAAAGAGTAGCAGCAAGTGGTGTCGATAGTCACCAACACATCTTCACTGTGGGGTATCGTTAGTTGACAATACAGCCCCCAGCTCTCATGACTTTGTCACAAAATTTGCAAAATCTGGATAAAATCACCAAAAAAAAACACACTTCACTCGAAAATATCTGACATTTTCATAAGGCATGCGGAAAACTGAACCAATCAGAAAAGACGCTTTCATCAGAAACAGCTTGAAGATGAAGCCCTGATGGGAAGATTTAGGGGGTGGGGGTTTGGGGGGGGGTAATGGTAGGAGCACAGTCAAGTAAAGAGGAATAGCAAGGATATTTCAACATTTATGTGGTAAAGCCATTAATTCATCACTGGTTACATAACACCACATAAGGCCTGTTAAAATTAATGCTTTGATCATTTGCCTATTCAGGACAACAACGTTGGTAGAAATTACCATTTATCTCTTGAATTAAATGTTCTGATTCCAATCATTATAATGAAGTCTGGTATGAAATATTCATTCTTCAACCCTTCTACTCTTGGTACCATTTTTCCAGCGAGTTGACCGACCGTTTCAAACCATTCAACTGCACATAAACTGTACGGTGGTACAACTGTGCACAGAACTAACTCTGTACATACATGTGTGTATTATGTAGATACATGAACTTGTTCATATCTACTATGGATGATACTGGATGGTCACCAAGTAGAAGGGTTAAGAGACTTAGGGTTATGGGTGTAATTATACTTATATTATTATTAAAACTATAAGGGTAGGCGTTCTTTTTCTCTTAATTACGAGGTAGGGATATGTATCACAATATTTGCATTGATCCAAAGGTAAAAACAAATTACTTTTGAGCAGAATTCTGCTGTTTACACCGGTAGAAAAAACTTGCCTGATCAGATTAAACGCAGTAAGCATACAATAATTGCTAAGAGCATTGTACATGTTATCGCACTATGACAATAAGCCATTTCCAGCTTCCTGAGTCTCAGTATGACGAGCAAAAGTGTTTCACATTCGTACCCACTGAAAAAATCTGTAGAGACTTCAACAACAAAACACACTTTGTTCTTTGAATTTCTAGAGGCTTTGACAGTATGCTCTCATAGCCATTTTTGAATCGAACAATTCTGTTTCAATCGAATTCCCCGAAAATGTGTAAATCCGTACAAATAAATCAGTTTTTGAGCGCACAACTTCATCAAACTATATGCATGATTGGTCGGTGAAATTTTTGACAGCGAAGATTTGAACGATTGATCCGCAGTTCAAATCCCAAACCCAAGTTATCCCTAAAGATGGCATCTATTAGGAGCTATCTGTAAGAAAATTACAAAGCGAAATCTCTTTTTTATTATTAAAATTGAAGAATGGAGCTGTTTTACTTTAAAAAATCTTGGCAATCTCTTCAGAGAATTTCAATTGGCACCAAATGAGGTCGTGAAACAGTTAGCTAAATGTAGCAGTTCTCATTTGCATGATTTTAAAAGTGATTTCAACAGATTATAACAGATTACAATCAGTCAAACTACAATCTGTAAATAAGTCATACCATACTTGGATGACAAGTTGTTTACAAACACATAGCATTAATAATACAAGCAGACTCCGGCACACATTTAAAAAAAAACAAAAAAAACACACAAACAAACAAACAGACAAATTCACGTCATGAATGCAGTTTTTCCCTGTCGCAAAATTACAAACACATGATCAAATGCAACCAAAACAAAAACACACAAGAAACAGGATGCATGCACTATTATTCTCAGACAGGACACCTTCCCCCACACCCCCAAATACCCCGTGCCTATTTCTCAAATCCTTTACACCATCTCCAATAAACCGTGTTATAATAATTTATAAAGGATTCATGAACTTGTTAAAATCCACGCAGTTATCTTTGCACAGTCAGTTAGTGACACTCGGGTCGTGACCATAGAGTTATATATAAGAACTAGAGGGCGCACAAACCATGCGAGACGGCCCAACAAGGAGCATTTTTGACCATTGAGAAAATGGCGCGGACCATTCATTTACACTGGTCACTTATCCGTTCACACAGCAGCCATTTTCTAAGTGGACATTCGTATGCAATTGACCCATAGGGATTTTCGCCCATGGTGAGTCAGTGGAGTTCCGTGTGTGGCATCGCGCGTGCTCCCTCTAGCTCTTATATATAACTCCATGGTCCTGACGCAGACTGCTTGGAGTCTGTGAGATGTGGCACCAGACCAACAAGTAATTGTCCAACGTTGACTGACCATGCACAAGAACAATGGATTTCTGAATTGTAGGTCTGCCACCATTCAGTATGGTACTGCTACCACCCCAATTTAACGTGCCTTACTTCGGTGGGGAAGGGATGTCCTTTCCGATCTGTGCTACACTATTTTTTATTTTTATTTTTACACTTAAATGCTATGTTACAAGTGCACCTGAATACCTGGTTATATCATAGTTGAACAAAATGTTACTTTTTTTTTTTTCCATTTAAAACACGTGACATTGAATACATTTAAACATTCTGTACATGTCTTCTTCTTTTTTTCTTCATTTTTTTTCTGATTTTTTTTTCTTATAAATCGTATTATGTATAATATACCGATCCCTGAGACATAATTTTTTAACACTTTATTTCTGAGGTAGTTTGCTCTTCTTGAAAAAGTGCAGGAGAAAAAGGAACAAAGAATACAGGAAAAAACAAAGTGTATAAAATGCCTATGATGTATATTAGGTAAAACCAGCGTCGACAAAAACTAGTTTGTTTGTTTTGTTTTCAAGAATTTGTCTGATTCATACAATAATTGATGATGTATTATTTAATTTTATGTACATACTGGTTTGGAAGTTGTCGATGCATTACTTAATCAAATGCTCCCTCATCCAGCGCAAGGAGCAGAGTGCGGAGACACAAAATGCTACATGACCAAAGAAGGTGCCGTAACCCCAAACTCAAGATGACCGTTCCGTCACTTCTAAACTGAATACAATCCATTTGCCGAAAGCACAGAGTTGTTTTTTCCCCTATTAATTTCTATACAAAATCTCCCAATAAAAATCTACTGAAAATAAAATGAATGATCATGGGGGAAAACAGGTGGTTTCCAAACCCTACGCATTGCCATCCTTATATTTTTCATCAAAAATATTTAAAGTTCGCCCTCAAACCCTACATTTTCCCTCGATAATAAAAATAAAATGAAGAGCAATTGCTAGAAATCGTTACTGTAGAGTTTGAGTGAGGTTAAGTTTGGTATCCATCGTCCTATGACGTTTCATCGTGTCTTCAGAGCAACAGGAAGAATGCACCATTTCATAAATGTTACTCACAGCCCTTATGGTGCAGCCATGTTTTGTTCTCCATTCAAAAGCATGAAAACCAAACTGAGGCTGACAGCCAAAAGTAGTATGGTGCCTCGTCTCTCATAGGAGAATCAGTGCATACAATTGTTACTATGAGGAAAAAAGGTACCAGACATCATGGCCGCTGCAAGATCAAAGTTAACTGGGTTTAAATCTTCATGGATTAATTATTACATCTTTCAAAGAAAGAATATTTGAAAAAAACAGCGTTATCAGTCCCAATATTGTACTTTGTATCACACAATATTGTTCATAATTCCCACAAAACATCCGTAGAAGAACCCTTTGTAGGTATTTACACTTTTAAACTACACATACCCGACTGCTAAAAATATGTCACATTCATTCGAACAATTTAACCCGTTTCTCTTTGCCATCGATTCAAAATGAATAATCAGTCACGACAATTTTATGAGGAGCGTGAACTGGTACATTTTATGGCAGCAAATCTCAGAGCATTTAACTTAACTTATGTCAATACCCTTGACTGTTTTATCTACCATTAAACGTACACAGTATCCTGGTCTTTTAAAAAAAAAACACCCAGCAAAATGACACCTCTTGTGAACAGGTGGGGGTACCTTTCCCAAACAGCACAGAAAAACAAACGCAATAAAATAAACAAATGTTAAACTAATTTCTTCTACAGCTTCAGAGACAATACTGAATTCAAAAGGAAATCAACACAAAAAAAATAACAGTTAAAGCAGCCTTTTTAAAAAAAACAATTACGTTATCTTCACAAAATGTTGATGTCAAAATCTATACCTGATTTTGTCAATTTTACAGCAACATTTCTTCCTCATTTTGATTAATTTCATGATTATGGGAAGCAGTGTGTATATATCCTTCTGCCACAAGCAGGCTAGGTAAATCCTGCACAAGGTCCCATTCCAACCAGGTTTTTTTTCACTACTTGTGCTTAATTTATCTAGCGTCAGGTTTTGTTTTCATATTTTACAGTCTCTTAAAAGACACTTAAAAAGATCATTCTTGTGCATCGAATGTTTAATAAATATAATCAACATCTTGACCTGATGTTTACAGTTGGTGTCAATACCAATCAATCCGGAAATCTTTAAAATAAATTCTCACTTTCAGAGAAAATGTTTGATTTTGAAAATAAGCCTGTGTCCGAATCCAGCAAGTCTGGCTATGGCTGTTGGCTGTGATACTCGGCTTTGGCTACACTATGGCTGCTGGCAGCAGCAACAATGTTGAAGAGTAGGCCTTTTCAGTGATTCAGCCATAGCCACTGCCCAAGCCGAACAAGATTTGTCTGAAACTTTTCTAGATCGTCACAAAATGTCCCACGACACAGAACATTTTCCAAAAATTCTAAATCGTTTGACGTTGTATTTATTAGGATCATTAACACTCTTTAGAAAACCATTTTCCAGGATAAGTCAATGATCCAATGGTAAAGATAGACTTCCTTTCCAATTCGATTGATGTATATTTTTATTCACATTGTTATTATAAATATTTGAACTGAGGTATGGTTTCATTCCCTGGTTTATAAATTAAAACACCTGATTTTCTCCTGTTTTTGAAGCAATCTCAAACAATTAAATATTCCATGATAACATATTCTGATAAAAACAGCATATTTTAACTTTTTTTCTTCACCCCGTACTGTTCTGGATTGATTAGAGTCGAAAAAAGTCATCGCTTTTAAGAAGATTTTGCTTCTTTTTTAACTGCTCAGCAGGCTTCAGTTAAAGTTTTGCATTTTGCAAAAGACTTCAAAATAGTCACCTTGAACCATGGTTTCTCAACACCAATAAATTTCCTTTTTACAAATGAAATAAAGATTCTGGAATTTCTTTAATGAAATTCCTCATTTTTGCAATCTTTTTGTTCTTCAAATTAACTGGTCAGTTCATTCTATTTGACGCAGCATATCCCATGAGATGTGATAAAGAATTTCAGTCAACTTTTTTCAACTTTTCGGATTGCGTTTTCTCCAAACAGGTACAAGAAACGCAAACATTAATATAAACACAAACAAACCTCGGTTTAGTTTGCAGTTTCGTTTTTCTACAGAGGAGTCGTCTTAATTTTTTTCTTCTTCTTAAATTTCTTTAGGTATCTGGTAATGAACATTGTTTTGTCACGCACGTCTTCCAAGACTGGCTTTGTATGAACTATTCTTAAACTCTTCTGGCCCTAAATCCTATCCAAGACAGGGTCCCATTTTGTAGAAGATGCTTCTGCAGGCCCAAATATAATTTCTTGTCGTTGTGACTGACTTACCAATCTTATCCAAATATGGAAGGGTATATGGGGGGGGGAGGGTAGGGAGAATTTTTTTTTTACATTCTCCCTGTATTATTAAGATTTATGAGTGGAAGTAAATGAAGTGAATTGATTTGAATCGTTCAACTAAACATGTTCCTAATCAACCCAGAATCCCATCCCGAGAAACAAAAGCTGGCTTTCTGACACACCTCTCATGTCGAACCACGAGCGTGGTCTCCCAATCTCAACTTTCCCCCACGCATATCATCAAATTGCATCACATGTTTAACTTAATAAAAGCGTAATAAATACAACCAAATGCTCTATACAAACACATATACACTAAAAAGCAAAAACAAAAATTAATAAATGAAAAAAGGCATATAATAAAAATTTCAGTAAGGTGATACATGCTATTCTATACATGTAACGATTTAGCAGCTATGTCAACTCACTACTGAGTACCCGTAGTGATAATTAAAATATTCCGGCCGGTGATTTTTTTATAATATTCTCCTCATGAAGAGACGTTTCTTTCATCAAAATCCACCCAACGCTTTAGGAGCTATATTACTGTTTACATTATCAATGCTTTTGTTATATATACTCTCTCAGCTGTATGCAGATGTTCCACTCGTTCTCGTTGTCTCGAAGGGGTGTGGCCAGGCAACGCCCACTCACTCGTCGACCACCTCTTGCGATCGTTATTACGACCCATCATGCACTGGTACAATGGTCCTGAGCACTATGCATTGTCTATGCTATTCCATTCAACCAAGCACGACAGCACTTCCATTTTATTTTTATATATATTTTTATATATCAGGTAGAATGGTTGTATACATTGTTAAACCTTCATGGTTTTGGTTGGTTACCAGCTTTAGACGGTAGTCGACCCGGATCCCGAGCTGAATTCATCCAAGACACGATTGAGGAAATCGGGACTAGTGTCTTCTCCTTGTTCCCAGGGCTCCGATTGGGCTTGGGTGCTATCCCTACCAACCAACAAGGTGGATGTTGCATTCTCAATGGATGGACTTCCATCAGAGCTTGGTGTCTGCCTCTCCCACACCAAACCTCTTTCCTCACAGCTTCCTTCTGAGAAACCCTCACGTTTCATTCCAAGTGAGCTTCCACCACGCCGCCCAGTTTGTCTTGGCCATGTGAGTTCATTTCTAGCCAGTGGGGACTTCCTCGTATTAGCCGCCGACCCCCAGTCTGAATATTGTCCGCTGGTGCGGTCTCTATAACTGCAGTTAATATTATCACCCGTATGTGCAGCAAAGTGACCCTGAGATTGTGTTTGTGGTGAGGGGGTAGTAGGGGTTACCCCATCACCCCTCGTGTCGCTGTAGGACCCCGTTGAAGAGTCTGTCAGCTGTTGGGGACTAGACCCGAGGCAGCAGCTTGCGCAGTGAGGTAATGTGGTTCTTGGCGTGCAACACTGGAGCACAGTGGCGGCGATGCGGTGGCTAGGATCCTGAGAGAATGGTGAAAAACCGCCAGAACTACTGCTGGCTTCAGATTTGCCCTGGAAAAACAGATAAGGTAAAAAAGGACAGAATGATCCGTCAATATTCACTTCTGTAAAGGTGTGAAGAAGAGTGGAAGATCTATGACTGAGAAAACAGTATCATGTAGGAGCAACTTTTCTCTTGATAAATTTTACAAAGTAGTTATGATGCTTTACTTTGAAATCTTTGCCTCAGGGAAGTAAGACTGGACAAGAAGAAAAGGTTGACAAACCTGAGAATTCTCCTCCCCAAGATCCGAGTTGGTAACACTCTCGCTGCCTGGGAGGAGTGCCATGCTACAGGCATCAGGATCAGCGCTGCACGGTCCCGACGTTCTTGTGAATCGGGAGGGTATACCATTGGAATAATGGTGGTGGTGATGATGGTGATGATGACTTCTGACAGGCCCATCGCCGTTGATTATCATAGGCGGCCCGCCCTGGTGACAAAAATCAGGTCAGGTTCCGTTAGACATTTCTCTTTAAAAATTCTATACGATGTTGTCTTTTAAATGATGTTAATCTTGCGTTGTAATTCAGAAAAATATGACTTTATATTCTGCCGAACACCAATAAATGACAAACCATTCTATACTCCAGGATTCCCTAGGTAGACAATTCTCATTGTGTGGGACTCGAACCCATTACCTTCGGCACCCTAGAACAGATGTCACATTGGATTTAAAAAAAAAAAATGAACACCCCAACAACGATGATTTTTTTAAGTTGTGCCATTACCTTTGTGTCAAGGTTTGGAGGTTGAGGTAGAATGGACAACATAGGGGTAAAGCCGTTCTGTTGCTTCGCCTCTTCTGGCGCCATCACGTACACCCGGTCCCCTGGATTACCATTAGCTGCAAAGTGGGTACACACAGCATTGCCATTCACGTGGGAGTGATTGGACGTACTTGAGTGGGTTCTTCTCAGCATGCCCCTGGGAGATCAGCAAGAAGAAAAACAACGTTTCTCAAATTCAAATTCAGGATACTTCTGTTTCAATTTTGAGATTCACTGAGCTAAATGCAAAATAAATAATTCATCTGCTCAATTATTCCCTCAGAAACCATAAAGTGGTTGCAAGCAGCTTGTACCAAAATGCCAACAGTGACCACAAAAGGTCGCACCATCAACCAGAACAGGAATGTCCCGACTTGACAATTTCCTGTTTCTATATTAACATATATACATTTCTGAAACAAAACCAAATTTCTGTATTGCATTTTTCCAGATATTTAGGCTGGGAAAATTACGTCAAAAAAAATCAAGCATTTTAGTCATGTCTGGGCACGAGAGATGCATACATTGAAATGAATGGCCTCTCTTACAGATTAAGCGACGTCAGATCTTCCAAGAAAACATGAAGGGCTTGATGTACCTGATAGAAAAGAGTCACAATTTGTCGGCAAGTAAAAGTAATTTGGGTGATTTAATTAGTGTGTTTGGGTCATGGTTGATTCACGTCAGGAAAACAGTTTCTGATTCAGCGATGGCTTCCGGTTCCAGCTGCAATGTAAAGAAAAACATTGTAATCTAGCACCAGCCACAGCCAAAGCCGGACGCCATCTTGGCGCATGTGGTCGTACAATGAATGGCTCTGTCTCTTTTAAGAATTAAGATGACTTACCGTTTCTTGCAGATGATGAAGATTGCCAGACTAATGATCAAGACGAAGGCAAGACAAACTCCTACAAGCATGCCCTCTTGCCATAGTTTTCCACCAGTTCCTAGTAAAAAAACACAAGATGAAGATTCTTAAAGAAACGGAAGTCAAGTTAAAAGAAGAGTGATGTCAATATTTTCAGACAAACCACTCCTTCTTGGAGTACTGGACTTAAGACGGCTCCTTCTAAGAAACCCTTGAGGGTATGCCAGCATCTTACAAAGATAGCTGAAGTGTAATGAAAGGACGACAGATAATTGGACCAATGTTGCTTTGAGCACACACAAGTACATTCAGTACCTTTTGGGAGAGAGGTCAATGTTTGAGCGGCTACGGCATCGGTCGGCGGTCCCTCGCCAACTTGCGTCCCGGCCTTCACCTTGAAGTAGTATGTTGTATCACTTGCTAAACCGTCTACAAGGGAGTGGTGGGCAGTACCTGATATTGAAACAAATCAAGTACACATTAAATTCATTACAATATAATAAATAAAAAAATGGAGGAAAAACAAATATGAACTGTGTGGTTACAAGAAAAAATGTAAACCAACTACTCCAACAGAAGTCACAATATAATATTTTGAGTTACTTTTGATTCAGAGAAACATGTCCAAGTCAGAGCTGTGTATTTAGAGAGTTGCAACATGGAGGGACTAGACTACTTTGGCACAACCCAATGTGCAGTCTAGTTAGTCTGGCACCCAGTGTTCACCCTGAAAATGGCTTCTGATCCAAAGTTGTCGCAACTCTCTCAATACACGGCTCTGGTCCGAGTGAATGACATCCATTTATTGCGATTGTATTTTCTTTGATAATGCCTTCAAGGAATGAAATGAACTATTAACACTCCCGCTAAGCACAATCTGTTTGTGCTGAGCAAATTTGCTTCACAGCTTGATGACATTGGGCCCCAGGATACTATCAAGCACGAGTGTATATGGGGAAATGTAGCGCTTCTGTGTCCCATATCCAACGAGGCTGAATTTATCTTCCAGTCAACTGGATGATAGTACAACTTTGAGCGTCATTTGATGAAGAGCAAAATGTGCAACGTGCAAATTTTGCAACGTCATTTTGCACTGTCCATATACTGTCCATATACGCATGAAACTCAAAATACGCAGAGTGCAATATGGACTACTGGGAGTATGATATGGTTTATTATCACACTCCCGTTGAGCAATCTGATTGGAGGACTAGCACGTACTGGAAGATAAAACAGAATAACGAGCCCATTTTGTCTTGGCATATAACTGACCATTCCTCGCCTGCTGCTGCCACTTCTCTTCAGGTTTACTGACATCTTCATCATAAAAGATGACATAATGTGTGATGATACCATTGGGTACCATCGGGGGTTGCCATTGTAGCTCCACAGCATGAGGGTCTAAGGGTTTAGCCAAGATGTCTTCTGGCGGGGTAGACGGCCCTGAGGAGAACAAGAGGAATTATTTTATCATTAGTGTTGTTCTGAAGTCAGAGTAAACCCCAGCAAACTTTACCTTGATGGGAAAACTTCACTTCCCCAACGCAACAAACCTTCCCCATACCCCCCCATTCCCATCAACCTCCACACCAAACACCCACCACCAAACAAATTAAGATCCAATATATGATTTTGCAACCTTTGCATTGCAGTATAAAGGACTACCAAAAATGTAATAACGGAGAACATGTCAAACCTGCATAGAACTACTTGTCACCCCTTCAAACTAACACCCCCCACCCCCAGTCAAGCAAATAACAGGGGTGAGAGTCCTTGTCATCAATTATGTCTGGAACTACCATTCAAGTTTTAGGAGGTATGTTGAAATGACGGCACTTCCACCTTTTGGTAACCCCTGGAGTTGTAGATTTCAAGGAACTTTGGGAACAGTATCCTCAGCACTAGAGAAGTAGATCAAAGAGCAGGGTTTCTTTATATCCGAAGAAAAAAGAGTTCTTTGTTTTCACCGAGCAAATATGAAAAGGTCTGAATTCGGATGGAATTTCTCATCCCTGGAATAAACCAACTTACGGTCTTCTGGGGTCCTAGCCGCTTTAGCATCACAGTAAGGTCCAACAGACTCAGCTGTGAATGAACACATATCAAACTCGTACATCGTAAAGGGGTCCAGTTCACTGATCACAAACTCATTCTGGGTCTTATTTTTCCTGTTGAACAAAAAACAACAAATGTACACGTATAATAAATATTCCGGCCAAGCAAATTAAACTTACTATCTAAACAATATAAACAAGAAGATGGCAACAAAGTCACACCTACGCAGGTAGATTTTATTCTGATCGATGCGTAGATGGAGGTGGGGTGAATTGATCCTTAATTCTGTTCTTTCTACATCAACATTCATCCAACAAACTTAATAAATATGCACAATCTTTAGAAAGTGAAACAGAATATAAAATTTGACAGTTTGAAAATAGTTAAAATTACAGAAGATGTGAACTAAAAACAAATACAAATCCGTAGGTTTTGAACTTCACTTCATAATAGATGTTAATTTTTGCATCAGGGATAAGAATATTATTTGTGTTTTTTGCCCATCACAGGCATATTCCTCTGGTGGGATTCGAACCCACAACCCCCGCCATTCTAGAGCAGATGTCTTACAAACTAGACTACCGAGATTGCCCGGCAGCTAGAGGCAGTTGGAATCCTATTAGCAGCGGGTACCGCAACCATTATAACAGATGTTAATTTTTGCATCGGGGATAAGAAGTTGACTTTATTTTGAAAAGCCACGCACAATAAGGAAATCCTGGGGGTAGACTACATGTACTTACAATTGGTCTGAAGTAATTGTCAGAGTCCTCTGAGAGAGATTACCACGAGGCCAAAAGCGGACTTTGTAACCGGTAATCAACTGGTCGGTAACCGGTGCACGCCATGTCAGCCTGACTTCACGAGAGTTGATGGCCACAACTTCAAGATCGGTTGGGGCTTCCACAAACTGAGCTCCTACAAGATGAAAGATAATCTTACGTCAAACACCTTGTTGGTTTGTTGGCAACTCAAATGCACTACCAGGTCACTGCGCAAATTCAATGGGAGACTTTGGAACGATAGATAGGTGGCAGCAGACTTACCAGGTCACCTGGTAAATTGTCACTGTTTACCTAGTTAAGAGCGAGCATGCGCACATTTCCATGAACAATAATTAAATACCTTGTAAGTTTGCTGTCATCTAGCATTCTCAAAAGTCTCCCACTAAGCAAATAAATGAAGCAGATTTTACTGCTTAGCAGCTCTATATCATTGTGCCACGTAACTCTGCGCTTACTGTCCATATAAATACATGGACAATTCCATTGTTACCCAGGCTACATCAATGACAGTAATATGGGTTTCTGTATGGTTTTTTTTTATGACTTGGTATGTTGTCATTTTCTGTTCTAACATTTTAAGTTTAATATAGTTTAGAAGAACTGATTCTTAATTCCCGAGGTCGACGCAACTCAAGTAAAGATGGAACTGCTCACACACTTTTCAAGGCACCCTTAGCAACGACTTCTACAGCGCTATTAGTTAGACACGAAACACTGGTGATCCTCACGGATTTGATTTGTCTTCCTACCTGGATTATAAGAAGCTGTTGTGATGTCTTGAATCATCTCATGCCCATCTCCGTACACTGTGTAAGTCAGCAGTCTGATAATGTACATGGTGTCCGCATCTGTATCCAAAACAACAAGTAACGACAAAAACATTACATGGTTACCTTTCCCAAGCTGTTTTTTTTTTTTTTTTTTTTTTTTTTTTTGCACCTTTGTTTGGTCAATCCTCTGTTCTTTACATGAAGAACACAATCATTTTTACCTCAGTCCCAACAAGAACCAGTGCTTGTAGTTGCAGAAGAAGTGTATGAACGTTTTAGCATATTTTCAAGAAATGTTAATGCATGTTAAAGTTGCACGGCCCAATTTTCACTTCTCATTTTTAGTTATTAATTAACTACCGCTTATCAAAGCACAATTATGTAATTTGCTGAATTAACAGTTTGTCAATTACCCTGTGGAGAAGAGAATAGCGATCATGCACAGTCCACCACAGTAAAAGCTCCCAAATTAGTGAATTTTCTGCGGCTTTTTTGTAAACATGTGATGTCACAGGATACTTGGTCTGTACCACAAGTCATTTCGATTGGTCGGTAGTTTGCAACAGCCAATTTCCTTCTTTCATCTGAATTTACAAACTGTTGCAAGTTCTGACGTCAGCAAGGAGATCACTCAATTACAACGTTCAGGTTGTGACTTGTAGTATATGGTGGTTTTCAAAACTTGTTGAAGCCATTCCTTGAATTTCTTTTTGTCAATTGAGAATAATTTTGTTCCCCATCCTTTGCTTTAACTGATTATGAATCAGTAGTAAAATCTCACAGGGTTTCACAAACTGACAACTCTAAGGAAATCCTTTGTTTGCGTCGCTACCCTATCCCCCCATCCCCCATCCCTCTTTCCCCAGTAGCATCTGCCTCCACGACCTCACAGCACCCAGTCACCTGCATGGAGCCAACCAGCACCAAGATGATGTGCATGAATGACAGGATATTGGAGCAATGCCAATAGGCCTTATTTTTGACTGCAAGAGGGTGCCCTTTGGGGTTGATTGGGGGTCAAACCATAGAAATATTGTGGTAAACCAGATGCAATTAGACTTATCATAAAGCAGTTATTGTACAACTTACTTTTAAGTTTTGTTTTTTTTATTGACAGTTTAACAATGTAAGCGGTGTAAGATATCTGCTTGGAAAATTTGTATTTTTCACGTTTTAAAATATTTGTGTACTTTCAAAATGGAATTAGTATTGCGCCCTCTTGCTGTCAAAAGTACGGCCTATTGTGATTACATCTCGTCATCATTTGGTTGGTATGGTTCCATTGGTTAGGAAGACCACCGTGGAAACACTCTCTCTTGAGAGATTCCTTGTGGAGCGATACAGACAAATTTACAAGATTACATTCCCACCAGCTAAGCTGATTATTCCAGTTATCATTTGTTTTCCCCGGGTCCTTTTTTATTGTTCCATTTAAACCTAAATTATCTCAACATGTGAAATGTGAACATGTGTACTACATGTACATGTTAAGTGTCCAGCAGATTTATTTTGTATTTATTTATTTATTTATTTATTTATTTATTTATTATTTATTATTTATTATTTATTATTTATTATTTATTAGTTTTCCTTTTCCCTTTTCCCTTTTTCCTTTTCCCTTTTTCCTTTTCCCTTTTCCCTTTTTCCTTTTTCCTTTTTCCTTTTTATTTTTCACTTTTTATTTTTCACTTTTTACTTTTTATTTTTTATTTTTTATTTTTTATTTTTTTTAAATTTTTTTTTTATTTATTTTTTTTATTTTTTACTTTTTATTTTTATTTTAAATTTTTTTTTAATTTTTTTTTTATTTTTTTTTTTTTTATTTTTTATTTTTTATTTTTTATTTTTTATTCTTTATTTTTTATTTTTTATAAATGATGGTGGTGGTAGTGGCTGATTTAATGTCCCAATGCTTGTTTAAATAAACAGCCATATGTAATGATTTCAGGTTCCCCCAATGTGCCACAGTCAATAAAAAGGTTGATCCTATTAGAGTGTTATTCATTCTGCGATTGCCATTAATTGTGGCTAACAACAAACCTACCCTCTCTCTACACACTGAATACAGGGTCAGTCCTATCATCAGGTGGCATAATGCATCTAATTTAAGGCCGTTTCCTTCCTTAATTACTGTTTTTGCCGTTTTCACACAAGAAATACAATAAAAAAACAATCCATTATGCAACTTTGAAGGCTCCAGGTGCTTGCCTTATGAATCCATCACGTCGGACTAACTTACATTGGACTGAGTAACATTAAACCGTGGTTGATTACGACACAAGCGAAAAACAAAATCAACAACAACTTAAGGATTTGAAGAGCAGGATTTCTTATCTGACGAAAATAACAACTATTGTTGTCAACCAGCGGACATAAAAATGAAAAACAAAGTCAAGTTGTCAACAGAGCAACAACAATTTCCTAAGGATTTCAAGAGCAATGTTTCTTTACATCTGAAGAAAATAAAAATTATTTATGTTATTGGTTTATTTTATTACATAAAATTGACAATATTAAAAAGCAAAACAAAAACGCAAAAATGTCTGATATCAGATCAAGTTGTAATGTCATATTTAATTTTAAGGTACGTATATTCCATTTTAAACCTTAATACACTGGTTGACTGAAAGTTTCTACACCAATAAGATTCTAATTTGACTCTCTTTGGATGTCATTTGTGTTAAATCAAGAATCGGGTTACGACCCATGTTCCCACAATTCCATATTTTATTCAATTAGGTCACAAGAGGGCGCTATAGTTTTGCACCTGCTCCTGGTCTCTGAAGTTGACTACCCTCAACCCCATCCCAATCCCACAATGCATACCCTTACAAATAAATCCATGGCAATATTCACACTGATATTGATGACCTTGTAAGCAACTATTGAACTCTTCATCCAGAACTTGTCCTGCATTGACCTCTACCCTGAAGTTCAAACCACAGTTCAAGGCTCTTTGAAGTCCTTCTTGCAACCCAAAGTCAGCATGTTTGGCGAACACACAAAAGAAACCAATGAAAAACCATGGATCTCACCACCACCTTTTAAACAACAAACGGGTAAGGGAGACGAGAAAAGCAGACTTATCCAAGCATTTTTGTGACCAACAAAAAAGGGTGAACCACATCACCAAAGTAAAGTACTCTTACACAAACCACCAAAGAACAGAAGACACAATAGGGATCCTAAAAAACACAGATAAGCTGAACTAATAGAAAAAAATGTTGACAATGAAATTGAACTTCCATATGAAATGGATCCAATTCAATCCAGTCATTGTTATTGTAGAGAATGTAAACTAGATCCCAGACATTTTTTTGTGGATTTTATTTCAAAGATAGTTTTTAAATACTTCATTAAACCATATTTCGACCTTATGCCTGTAGGAAAAGGTAGAAACGGTCAGACATGAAGTCAAGACTGGGATTGAAACCGTACTAGATCATGTTTATCTGAACTTGTTTCATTTCCCACCTTAAGGGCCATTCAGAAAAATCAATGTTAAAAAAATGTTGATTTCTTCTTTGAAATTGTTTTGACCCTCCCACCCACCCAAAAGTTTGATTGTTTACGTTTTAAACGACTTAACAATATATCCTTTACACTGAAGAACAAAGAAATGCCTCAAATGAAGCAGATTTTTTAGATTAGTGGTCTCCAAGATCAGTAGTTTTCAATGGCTTTTCCTGGCTTCCAACAAACATTGTAGTGGAATCAGAAAAAAAAAACTGCGAAGTACATAAACCTTTGCACAATAGTTTTTAGTTTTTAATGACCCCCATATTAAAAACAAAAATCTTGTTAATTGCTGAAAGGTTGTAGTTCTGATTTACAAATGCTTTTATAAATTCTATTTGTACAAAACATTGACATGATATACAGGTAATAGATTCAAATTGGTTGTTTTCTGTTCTAGTTTTACTGAAATCTTTCAGGCTGTCAAGGATTATTTTAAATAGAAACTGAATTTTGATTCCCAGTTATTTTCTTTTTGACCCACCCACCCGCCCACAATTTTGAGAAGGAAAAAAGAAATGAAATTGAATGGCCCCTTCGTTACACTTAAACTTGAGGAGTACCTTAGTTAATATTTTATTGTTATCTCTTTCATCTTGTTAACCATTACATGGTGCTATGCAAACGAACAGGTCTCATACTTCAAAACGCAACTCCGCATGCCTTGCAGGAAAAATACTGAGCGTTTTGAGATGCCCATCGGGTGTGATAAAGCACTGTATAATTATAGAATGTATAGCGCTGTACAGAACTGCGTATTATTATTATTATTATTATTTTTACTATTATTATTATTATTATTATTATTATTATTATTACAAGGAGAGAGAGAAATGCATACTACAATGTATAAGATTTCAAATAAAGACAATGAATTAAATAAAAAAACAGTACAATTTGGAACAAAAACTACTACACTAAAACACTTTGGATGGGTAAAGGATTCAAAATGTTTGGGTTTATTTTTTAAGTTTTAGTTTCTAAATGTCATCAAATTAACAAGTACCATTTTTTCAACATCTTAAACACTACATATTTATTTAATAGTCATCCAGAAAATGTTTGGGTTAAAGAGAAACAATTTTAATTTCTATCAAGGCCCATTCAAATGCATTTGGCTAAGGTAAACCCAATCTAATTATTCACAGGCCATATTGAATTCTGTTTGTATTCCAACGCCTTAGTAATTTAATCCCCACTGAGGGCCCCAGCAGTTCTTGACCTTTCTTAGGACAAAACCACCTAGCTAGAGGCCCCTGCTGTCTTGACCGCTTGCTTGCCTGCCTGCCTGCCTGACAGGGCCCCATATGGTCAATAGTCCATTAGGGTCATTGGGCCACTCTGGTCAAACACTTCAGTCAATACGAAGGCTCTCTCATGATACATATCTGGCCCTACTAATGGGCACAAAACACACACATCAGTGACTTACAATTCCTTATTATCAACATAATCATCCATTTAGATAGTCAAACTACAAGACAAGATCCTTATCACAAGGGATTACATGTGAGCAGATGTTTAACAATTTAACAATTCCTCCTCCACAAAAAAAAAAAAAAAAAAAAGCACAATCAACTATATCTTTTGTTGTCAGCAAAAAAAAAATGAAAGTTCAAAACCTGGAAAGGATAACTGAAAGGTGATTTTGTTCATCAGGATTTGTTTTTTATAAAAAAAAAAAAAAAAAATGACTGAATTTGAATTTTTATCAAATCATTAAAATCAAGGCTTTCTGAAGCGTTATAATATTTACACCTGCCCATTAGTGACGACGTCGTAATCTAATTAGCAAAAGAAAGAAAAAGGGATTCTAGATGTGAAGAGAACGAACATTAAATAAACTTTCAAAATTAGAAGGAACCGAGTTTGGTATAAAGGTCGACTGTGGGAGTACTGTACACGTAATTGTGTGATAAGATTACATGTCACAATTTTGATAACAACATCTCTGACACACTTAAGGAGGACAAGGAGTGGTGTAGAAAATGAGTTTTTTATCTGCAACACTCTACATTGAGTCACTTTAGTTACATGAGGGAGTAAGTACGCTAACAAGACTCATCTTGTTCTTCCTTGATCACGTTACCTTAGTAACGACCTACTTTAGGGAGTTCGTACAATAAGAACACTCATTGCTTGAACTTGGTCACCAAGATTATAACACTGCACAACTACACAACAGAGAGGGAAATCGTAATCATTTCCTTACAGTCGATTCAAGCAGCCTTTCTTGTAAGGTCAACCCAGAGAACGCATCATCTTTATCCTGTCATCATCATATAAAAGGGCACCTGGTCACGTTGATCATCAAACATGACTCTGAATTTATAAACATCCCCTCCTCTTTTGGCACGACGCCAGAATTCCCCTTTGCGGGTTTTGTGTGAGGTAAGTTGAGCTATCATGAGGATGGAGTCGACGCTCACGGTCACAGCTGATGACCTGGTCAATCAAACTGGATCATGCAAGCTCCAGTACTGTAGTGTGACCAGCAACCAAAGCCAAGCTGGGTAAGGTTAACCTGTGACATCTCCAGCAAGACCAGTAAGGGTCCAGCAACTTGGATGAGAGTCAAAACTGGTGTTTGCCAAATTCTTACAAGAAACAACAGTTCTTGGAAAATCAATGACAATGACATTCTACTGAAACTAATATGAACCATCTTTCAGCAAGTACTTGCATATAAAAACAGCAAGAATTCAGCAGGGCTCAAAATCTACCATTGTGATTTTTTTTTTTTTTTTTTTTTTTTTTGAAGGGGGGGGGGGGGGCGTAAAAAATCATTGATTGCTACATTTTAAAATTACCTAGAAAGCAGACGTTTAGAAAACTGTAACCACAAATTTGTTCAGATGCACTATTCTGGGAACCAGAGCAGAAACATAACCATGCTACGATGAGAAAAAAACAATGCAATCCAATGTACACCCTTTCAAACCAACGATCTAACCACAGTACACTCAATCAATGAAGACATTTGTTTAGTTCCAACACAACCAGCTGTACCTTGAATCTCTTGTCAAGAATACCTGTTATTGAAACTGGCAGAGTACACTTAGCCTGGGACCAGCTGTGTACAGTACCAGCTACTTGGGCACCGCAGGCATACAAATCCTTGTAACGACCAAACACCTGTAAAGAGACCCACCCCACTGTTGAAAACTACACATTTTGCATTCAATTTGTCCAATCCGCAGGGGACCAGCCATCGCCTTTGGTTCTCCGGTTACCGGCCAAGTCCTGTACAGCCAAGGGACATCCCACTGCTATATGGGTCACTGGTTCACTGATGAATGCAACGCTGACCTCATTGCTGGGTTTCTTTCTATACACAGGGAGGGCCCGCTTAGTTCCGCAAAGCAAAAAGGCAACGGGGGTAAAACAACAACACCGCACAATGCAAACCGGCCAATGGGTGTATGCTAAAGCTTTGATACAAATCAACTCTGGCACGGCTGAATTCCACCCCAGTTGTGCAGTCATCATCGATATGCAATTAAAAAACGACAGTATACATCACACGCCTTCAAATCAGTACCCTACAGTATTGGTCGTAATTGTAGTTACCATGTAAATTCACCAGAATCAAAGACACATGTACATTTACTACATTAACCCACCAAGGCCGCACAATCTTCCCACAGGACACCACAAGAATTACATCCCACTTGTAGTAAGGTACGACTTCCTTCCCCCTAGCCATGCTTATTGGGGTCACCTCCCTTGCTATAAACCCGATAAAATACCAACTGAAACAGCCTCTGAGAGTCAGGACTGTGTTGTTGTACGTTGACTTAACATGTACATGTACATGTACATGTACAACACGAGACTGTTCCGTCCAAGGACTGTTGTACATGCTTTGCATGTAGTCATACTCATCACTTCCCTATGGGGAAAGAATTCTCAGCTAGCATTGCTGTAAACATCACAGCATGTGTATAAACTACGTTTGAATACAAGTGCATACATGTACAACATATTTTAACTGGCGAATCAAACATATGTCATGTATGTACACGGGCATGTTGTGAGCCATACAGTACACAACGTCGTACTCTTTAATCTATCAGCCTACGAGATACTAAGCTTGCTTGGGACCAAATATTCCAAGAAAAAAATATAAATAAATACAAAATCTTTGGGGGGAAATATTATAAATTCTGTCCTCTATCCACAACTATCAAATAGTTTTTTTCAAATGTTTTACTCACATTTTTAATATAGATTTCAACAGAAAACTGTTAAGATCTAGCGAAGAAACATTTTTAACCATGTATTTTGTGGGACAGGTGGACAATTAGTTTAAACACGAAACCAGTGTAATTGTAAACATGATCTTCAAAAAAAACCTACCAACTCACCCATTTTAAATCGGTTCAATTTATGTTTTTTGTAAGCATTGTTGATATTTGGAGGGAAACATTACAAACCAAACACAAAACAGCCTGACACGATGCCCGGCCATGATTCATCACAACTCCAGGGAATTTCAATTGCCAGAGTCATCATCACTTCCTATAAATCGTGTCCAGTAATTTGCGTTTTTGATTCGCAAAATATATCACGGTTGCCAAGTGTCCAAAAGCTACTACAATCATTAACAGTCATGGACCTCCTTTGAAATACACCGCAGATGACCTACATATTATTACTCCTCTACGGACAACACAGGCCCCCCCCCCCCCCCCCAGTCTAACAAATAGGAATACACAAATCTGCCTACGTGTAGACCTAAGTAAGTGTCACTTTCAATCAATTTTTGGACTTGATTAATTTTTTTAATGCATAAATATAATTCTTGGAGATATTGATGTATATCTCCCTTTATATGATGGATGTCCAGAAGATCTGATTTCCTCTTTTCCTTATCCAGCAAGTTGTCTCCCTTGAGTTTACTGCCCGAGAGAATCAATGCAAACAATTCCTAGATAATCATATTTTCCTCCCATCACCCAACCATCCCTAGTGGAAACTCCCCGATACTTTCTTCTACAAAACAAAATGCCATTCCCATTCCACCTTCACTTCCCATTTTAATGAGGTTAATTCTTTTTCTAAGCCCGTATCTTGAGTTACCTTATTTGGGCCTTGTAACAGGTTACCTAAATAAATGCAATTTAAAAATCACTACTCAATTACATTTTTACATTTTGCCTTCTAGAGAAGATTTTACAACAGTAACCCGCATCTCTGCTTCTATATAGACCATTATCATGCCGCCACCATCTTGGTCATAGTCCTTACAACCACATGACAGTAATGAATACTAATAATCATTATACAAAAAGGAACCAGACTATTCTTCCTTCCAGCCTCGGTTTGGTTACATTGATTTGAATGGGTGAAAATCAAGATGGTCGCACCATGATCAAGGTCTATTGATGATACTGGTCACCCTGTGAACAGTGGACATAAACTGAGGCGGTCACACCATTGTTTGTAAAACACTCAACTGCACTGAGGGAAAACAGATATAAATCAAGCCATTCTGACCTCAGTAACCGCTCAGTAAAATCTCATGTTATGATTCTTCACTCCACCTAGAGGCAGTTGATAAATATTTAAAATCAAAAAAATGGTTCAACATCCTTGGGCACCTTACAAACAGGCGCTTGTTTTTATCCATCTGCCAAATTACATGCACCAGGACAGGGCGGGCCATCTATTCACTACGGCGACAAGGAAAGTAAACAAACATGACAGGTCATCTTGCAGAAAGTTTGACTTTGTAATAGGTTAGTGGGTCACTAACCCTAAACCTTCCCAAGCCTCGCCCCTTGCCTCCATAGCAAACCAACTTCCAGGCAAATGATTGGATAGTATCCCCTTGGTGACAGATGTGGTCATCTACTCATCCCAGTTCTGACCTTCCTTCTGACCACAACCCCCCCCCACCCCCAACCCCACTCCCTCTGGCAAAGAGCCAACCACATATTCTTCAGCCAAAGGGGATTCTTAGAAAAGAAAGGAATAAAGCAATTTCAAGTACCCTCTGACAGAAAAACTAGAAATGAGATCCATGCAGGGGTTTCTTAATACAATGAAGACGGAGAGATACAACTTCCCATTTTGCTGCCCTATGAAGTGCTGAATTTCGTATCGATTGCAGCGAGACTGACTGATTTGTGCAGGAACATGTACAGGCCTGCGTGCTTCGTTCTTGAAAGGGCAAAGCGCACCAAGGCATTTTCTTCTTACTAAAGGGCACCTCTAGGAAGAAATTGCAATGTCTAGTGGAACATTTCAAGGGCACCAAGACATTCTCTCTTTGTTATCGGAATGAAACAAATTGATATTTTCCTTGACAAAGTTCTCAAATCAACTTATAAAAGAAAGCAGTTTTACAGCTATGACTCAATTTTCACAGTACTAAAGAAATGGGAAATAAGTTTTATGAAGACACTTCAGCAGAAGTCCAAACCAAGCAATCAAATAGCATTTTGGCTGCTAACATGATTCTACTTCTGCAAAACTTATGTGTGCCATGTAAATTTGGGAAATCGGATCTGGCCTCAATTAAAGCAAACACTTTTAATAGGAATCCCTGCCATGAAAAAAAGTCAACACAAAACTTGTATCATGTGTCTCTGTTTCTGGCATTCCTAAGTTCGATTGCATTCAAGATTACAATCACCAATTTATAGCTTTTAGTTTGCAAGTTTCACCTCGCTGATGATGACCCAGTTTCATGAAGCTGTCAAGTACAAAACAACTGCTTCCCACAGAAAAGCCTTGCTTAGCAGAAACAGGTTACCAGCCAAAATACCATGTCATGTGTATTGTCTATGACTGGTTCCCTGCTGATGTGTTCTAGCAGACAAATTTTGGTAAGCACTATTTTCTGTCCAGCAGTTTAAATAATTACATCGTCTCTGTATACTAAGGAAAACATGTAGTACAAAAAAAACAAAAAAACAAAAAAACTCACCTAATCCTGAGACGATGTACTCGCTTGTGTTCAGAGGAAGAAAGATGGGGTCCCTCTCTTCTACGACTCCTTCCTTGGAGATGAAGAGTTTGTAGCCGATGAGATTAGCATCTCCAGGTTGGGCCAGCTTGGGATGGATGCTGATCGCACTGTAATTCAGTCTCTGTATCTCAGCGTGGGGGGCTTTAGGCACTGCAAGCAAACAAAAACACAAATGTAAATATTCACATATCACGCACATGCCTAATAATAAAACAGCAATGTGAGGTGGGATCCATCTAGATTTCTATCAGTGTCATGTCAAAGAGCAAAATAAAAAATAAAATAAATAAAATACAAAACCAATCAACTTAGAAAGAACAATTGAACGGCCAAATTTCAGGAATAATCTACACAGCAAAGTAGATTATAGATTATATACACATGGTGTTACCGCAAACCAAATATACATTGATACCTCACCATGCAATGCCCCAAAGCCCATAAGGTCAAATCTGAAGACATGTTAAAATGAGATTTTACAATTTTGTTTAGTTCTAATTTCCTCTTGAAAAAAATTTACTATCACATTACATTAATCAATAGTAGGTCACAACAATTATTAGTCGAGATTTATTGTTGATTTCATTGACCTAATTTGTTGTGATTTGCCACTGATAACAACAAACCTCATCTATCACAACACGAATAATATCATTTAGTAAATCCGATTTCTTATTCTGTATCATTTAGAACTCTGGCATTGATCCTTGATCTTTATCTTGTGCTTCCAGTCAGCCAACAACATATCCCAGGTTTGCTCACTGGGTTACTTTCTCTACAGCAACAGCAAATAAAGGATAATGTAATTTCTTCCGACCTTCACTGACCTAGTTAGAAAGCACAGAGCTTCCTGGAATTTTATCCATTAAATGTTAATTGCAAAGCTTGCTTCAATGCCGAACCCTCTGTATCACCTCGGGCACTCACGCAAGCACGGAGTAAATATGGCATGAGTACAAGCAGGCTACGTCAGCCAGTAAGGGATAAAAATGGTATCAACTTAATGATAATTCTGAAGACGTGATCTGGATGTCAACCTTGAAGTGTAGTGATAGTCAGGTTGGATTCTTATTGTTGTTGCTCTAAATCAGGAAATAATAAATTCAAAGTGCAAATTCAGATCAGTTCACACTTTGCTTTCTGTGTGTACATATCTTAGATATTCTCAACATTATGTTAAAATTGCATCGGGGATAAAGAAGGTTTTTTGTGTTTTACACATATACACCGATGTGTGTTTTAAAAGCACTGTATACTCCTGAGATCTGTCAAAGAAATCCATATGCATATAACTTGGGTGGGATTCAAACCCACGACCTTTGCCCTTCCAGGCCTGGAGTTTCACCTTTGAGAGGGCAAGGCCCTTTTCATTCTGCAAAGGGCACTTCCAAAGTTCCATTGGAAAATCTTAAAGTCTATGGGAATCTTTTGAAAGGGCACCAGGGCCAAGACCAGGGCAACATAGGCCATGGCCTCCGTGTAATTCCCGGCCCGCAGATGCATTCTAGAGCAGATGTCTTACCAACTAGACCACCGAGATTGCCCGGTAGCTAGAGGCAGTTCAAATCCTTTTGGCAGCAGGTACCACAACATATTTACAAATGTTACTCAAAAAAAAGGGGGGAGTGCTTCAGAATCAACCACTTTGAACAAATAATTGAGTATCAGTAAATATCTTTGTAGAAAAAAAGATACATAAACAAAAATTCTCCTAGAATCGATATAAGCCTTTTTGAGATATGGTGGACACAACACTACGACACTATTAGGTTTGGGCAAATTTGTCTGTATACACCCAAACCAAACAGTGCACTCCCATAGTGTCCGCCATACCTCAAAAAGGTTAATTGCATGCCGCTGCTCACCACACTGTGCTTACTGCTCACAGAATGTGTCCTTTGTTGGGGCGTTACAGCACAGAATTCAGTGGAAAGCAGCCACATTAAATTTGGCCAGGAGATCTTTCAGCTCCTTCAAAAATATCAGATATCTTTATCATTGACCTCAGGCATGGGCTGCACTGGTTAAGACCATATTGAACCTATCACAATGAACTAGTTGAGGCAGTCTACACCCCCCTCCCACCCTGAGAAGGGTGTAAACAGGAGAACACCCACAGGATTTGGTGGGGGGGAAAAAAACTCTCATTTCTCATACATGAAAGCAAACTAAATGGGTGAAGTTTCTGGAGCAGTTCCTTGGGGAGTTTGTCAAATGTCAGATGTCTTTGGCCATTTTCAGCATAGGGATTAGTGGAAGGATGTAAACTGCCAATGATTTCCTGGGTAGTAATTACGCCCTTTTTCTTCTAATCTTTTACACAGGGACTAGAGTGGATGAAAAACACCGGTGGAGGTTTTTGCTGGCTACCAACCACGCCATAACCCGTATCAATGGCAGCATTCTGTGCTTAAAAGTAGATGGGACAAGCACCTTGGTGTAGTCAAAATACAGTACAAATACTGTGTTAAGGCTTTACAAGGGGCCTGGATGTATGGAAATAACACTGATTTTTAAAAACAAATAAATTAACAAATAAAAAGTCTGGTAAAAAATTCCATAACTGTAATTTTGTCATGTTCGGAAATGCAGAAAAATCTCATCCCTGTTTATAATATTAAAGATCGCTGGTTGCATTCCAAGCAAAAAAAAGAAAAGAAAAAAACATATTTAGCAACATACCTGCTTGAGAGAAGAAAAAAAACATGCGTGCTCAAAAAAAGGAAGTGGGCGTGGACGCTAAACAAGTATTATTTTTTTTATTTGGCCTTACATGTAATACTTGTATCCTATGATTTATGATAATTTTTTTAAACAGGTGAGGTTTATAACAACAGCAGGGTTCCTTATCTTTCATACAATAAGATGCATTACACATTTGGGGACATTTGTCACCCAACATCAAGGTTAAACTTAACATCTTCATATAAATTACTATGACATAGTTATCTTCTCTGAACAAGTGAAGTCTGTGACAGAGGTCATAGGCTCCCCTTAGCCCTCCATAAAAATGACAATAATCTTTATTATGTTTTCAAATATGAAACATATGTTCAAACCTGATAAAAGTTTCTTCGGGTTAGTCACTCAATTTGAAAAATTCATGGGTTGCCCTTAACTTTTTCAGCGACGAGCCACCAGGACCAGCTAGCTTGTCATTTCACAAGTCCGCCAGCTTCGTCACTGCAGCGGGGCCACTTGGGGAACATGTTTGTACTGGTCCTTAGGCGTTTTAACCACCATTTGGACAGCGGACCACTGCAAATGTTTCCCCCTGCCTAGAAGCGGAAGCCGTGAAAAGACGCCCTGGTGTAAACTCAGAATACCCCCCAAACCAAGCTCGCCCGGACATTCCACTGTCGAGCGTGCACAGACCACACACATGCCGTCTATTGCTTTATTTCGCCCACACAATGACAACCCATGGTCTTGAACATTTTGAGAGGTGGTTTTTGTGTAATCCCCGATTCCAGACCTTTGTTCATTTGTTCCAAGAGGATTACGAGACATCAAGAGGCTTTCACAATTGTTTATTCATTGTATTTCGGCTCAATGGAGGTAAGTCTGAGTAAGCTGCAAATCAAGCCATGGTTCTGTGTTTAGTACCACTCCTATATGCCATGGGTAACGGCCGGTGTTTTGCAATTCGACATTTTCTCGGTCGAGAAAACAAAACGCACAATGCAATACAGAGAATCTTTGTTCCCTTGGCTTCGTCAAGTCAGGGTTTCTTTGTGCCAGCGGTACTCTCAAAAGAAAAATGATTCCGACAAAATAATCCCGCCAGGGGGACAGGACAAAAAGAAAAGAATCCCAGTGGTAACTGGTTAAGGGAGAACGCTGTCTTCCATTAAAGTACACGTACATAAAACCGGATGAACAATTTTTTTTATCATTATTTGCTCTGTGCAAACATGCAATGCTCTTGCAATCTATACAAATCCCTTCATGCTTGAACGTCAACAAAACGGGCACTAACAAAATGTCCGAGCTACAAATGTATAGTCTTATACAGATATGCAGCGTAAATGTAAACGTCTTTCACGTAGTAACTTAAATTGTTTGCGTTATGAGTTATCACTCAACCATAATTGACTGTCTGTGTTGCATAATAGGTTGGCTTTTTAGGGGTACAGGGCCGATTAAATCTTTCAGTGAGTATGTAATATTTTTTTTCTGAATAAGTCACCAATTAGTGATTTGTGACATCAATACAGGTCTGCAACAGCACACACTGTAACAAGATGATCTTGTTACAAGGTTTCTTGCATGTATTTGTTCTTCCTAATGTCCTGAAGACAAAGCCGAGTGAAATTCCAGACCTCTTCTATCTACATGCCTGTTTATAAAAACAGGAAAAACCTGAAAAGGGACTAGGTCAGTTTGGAATTTGAGAATGATTTTATTAAATGAAAGCTACTTAATGTCCTCTCACTTTCTGGCCATTCAATATCAATCACCGTGGTTCTGAATAAGGGAATGAAAGTGTGGTGAAGAGGTTTTCAACTAGTTGTTTAAACACAGTGAGGCCTGATTCTTGATCATTTTACTGAGACAAAGTCAAGGTAAAATTATTGAGAACCAGGCCTCCCTGTGATGTAACTTGTTGAAACTGATTCAACGCAATTTTATTCCAATTCATAAACACCTTTTCTGTTAAAAACATCAAAACCTTTCAAAGTTGAGAACAGATCTGACAGTTACAGCTCACGTCCTCGACTCAAGTCTGCGTTTGATTTCTAAATTCTACCCATGTAAAGCGCCTCACGCAAATATCCAAATTGTGTGAACCAAATTTGCGAGCTACCATCTACCTCAAAGTGGCCACCAATTTAAATTGGGCCGTGCAATGTGTGCGCTCTGCGCACTCATCTGATAGCGCCCTCTTCTGACTCCATTTCCTCAGTCCATGTTTAAACACTTTGACCATGTCTACATCGCCAAGAGTAGGAGGATGTGTCCCCCTAGTGAAAAAATCCTGGCTTCACCGCTGTGTTCAGATTACAATACCATCTGTTGTGATCAATCAATATGGGACAAAACAGCCATTCAAACATTTTAATGGTTCTGTGATAAAGAAAAAAACCAAACAATGGTCCCAATTGTACTTCAGGATTAAGGAGTTTTGTTTTATTTTCCTTTGCTTCACCGCTTCCTTGCCTCACTTTGAATTTGGAACGTTACTCCGAAAATTACTAGCACCGTGTATTTCGATTACAAAGAGCAATTTATTACTCCTGGTAACGACAACTACATAAACCTGTACAGGAAGTTATTAACAGCAATAAAATAAAAAAAGTGATAATGACTCAATTCTTTTACCATTTAATAAATTACTGTGTGTAATATATTAACAACAAGAACCTGCGCAGGAGGGGGAAAAACAACGTTTCATTTCTTCACAGGTTGCTTAAAAAGATTCCTCTATTTCCCTAACTACGTCAACATTTTGGCTATGGCTATGGAAAGAGAGACAGTTGTAGCCAAAGAATCTGCATTAGACCTTTATCATGGTGGGGCCATCTTATTTTTCTCCCACTCAAACCAATGTAACCAAACCGAGACTGGAAGGGCAAATAGTCTGGTTCCTTTTTGTACAATGAATATTAGCATATATGACTGTTCTTGGCTACAGGGAACATGATCAAGATGGTTGCAGCATGATAAAGGTCTATAAGCCAAAGCCATTAAGAGGGGATGTTGTAATAAACTTACATGTGTCGACCACAACGCGAGTCTGCACAGTGACCCAGGAGGAGTAGGTGCTGTAACCCTTATCCGTTGAGGCTGCCATCCGCACCTGGTAGATCCTACCAGCCAACAGATTCTCCAGTGTGTACTCCGTCAGCGATGCATCCACATCCTTGTCAATTGACTCTTCACCGGTTTCCCGCACCGTAATGCGGTAACCGGTGATGATTCCGTGGCTCAGCTCAGGGGGAATGGGCTGCCAGTTGATGGTAACAGTGGTGGGTGTATTACTTGCCACTGTGAAATCCGGTGCAGATGCAGGCGCTATGGAAAAATATCAAGCACCATTAAGTCACTTCATTTTCTTTCAATAACCCTCCTACTGTTTGACCATTTAATACCATCCACTGTGGTTTTGAATAATAAGCTATGGCACACTGCAATATGATATCATGTGGCGAATGCATCTACGCAGTACACATCAACCCTCCTACTGTCTGACCATTCAATATAATCCACTGTGGTCTAGAATGATAAACTATGCCACACTGCAATATGATATCATGTGGCGAATGCATCTACGTAGTACACATCAACCCTCCTACTGTCTGACCATTCAATATAATCCACTGTGGTTTTGAATGACAGATGAACTACATGTATACCAAGCTTCAATATATCATGTGGTTAATGAATCTACACAATACAGACAGGTACACAGTTAGTTCTGTGCAGAGTTGTGCCACCATACACCTGCAGTTGAATGGTTTCAAATGGTTGGTCAACTCACTGGAAAATGGTACCAAGAGTAGGAGGGTTAATGACTTACTCTTTAATTAAGACTTGACACACATGTCACGCCAGCATTGATGCATAACTCATGATACACAGCTTTACAAGGGACCTTCTTGGATCCAGAAGAATCCCACAGAAACTCAACATCCAAAACCTGTTGACCTAACTCAAGATAGGATGGGAGACTTTGGAAGGCTAGGTCTGCAGCAGACATACCAAATAAGTTTCCATTGTTAACCTAGGCCATTTGCGAAACCACGGCTTGGGCTCCATCAGTTGTTTAGAAAACGTGTGCTTTCCTCACAGGGTTTCAATCAGGCAGATGGAGCCCGAGCTCAAGCCCAAGGCGTGGTTTCACAAAGAGCCTCAGTTCTCCTCAATGGATTTACCTGGTAAGTCTGCTGCCACCTAGTGCCCCCAACAGTCTCCCATTCTGGGCTCGTACCATCATGGATAACTTAGATGCACACTACCAAGTCGATCCGTATCAAGCAAAGTTTAAAAGTGCAAGTGATCGGTCTACTTACTTGATTGATCAGTCGTGATGAAATAATGCTGGGATTCGTCACTGGGACCATTTTTCGACCACGCTTTCAAGAAGAACGAGTAGTTGGTGTGGGGAGTAAGATCATTGATCATCCCTGTAAACTGATCCTCAATGAATGTCGACTGATGCTCAAAACCATCTACAACAACAACAACAACAACAACAACAAAGACATGACGGTTATCACATTCTATCGTTGCACAATCACATATTGGCAATCGTATTTTGCCCAAAAAGAAAATAACAAATCTGTATATTTTTATAAATAAAACTTTGCGGTAAGTTTGCGGTAACACCACATGTGATGCAAGATCTCTTTAGCGTAGTGATGGCTCCGTGAAGAACCGGTTTGTACTCAACCTTTGGACCAGTATACTCCGGTCAGTTTCTGGAACGATCTCATACCTCATGGTGTTACTGCAAGTTCACCTTCATTATAAGTCTGTGGCACATCATGCTATACCTCAGAATCAAAATGGAAAATAAATGAGGTTGACCTTACCGATGACAGGCCGATGGTGCACCGTGTAGGCAATCACCCCGCTCCCCTCATCCTCTGGAGGGGCCCACATTACCATAACTGAACGAGCACTGATCGGTACAAGACGAATATTCTGAGGTGGGGTTGGTAATCCAGCTGGGGTCAAAAGGAAAAGTCTCTGTATCTTAAACTTTTGTCTTGTTATAAAAGCAGTACAGAACTGTTAGCAACTTAAACACTACCTACATTTCTTACTTTTGTACGTCATTAATAAGTTATTTTCAGTCATTTATTTTTAGTCATTATATTAAATGTACAAGCTTTCTCAAAATTTGTATGAAAATCCAAAGTTGCTATATATATGTTGATTCACCGGAATATAAAAACAGCTTTACATGTCATAAATCTGGAAAAGGCTGACGGGGGTCTGAGAATATCAAGTCTTGTTCAGACTCACTGGAACAACTTTCAATTGCTTCCCAGAAGTGACATCATAAAATGATTAACGGGCTTACTGACATCCCGCGCTTGCATTAAGGTATCAACTACTACAGCTTCATACCATACAGAGTCCATATTGCAACCCTTTGGGGAAAAGCCTACAAGATATTCCTCTTCATATACCGACATCACTCAAAAATGAATTATATATCCTGATTGCATTTTGGGGTTTGGACCCTTTGAAGAGTAGTTACAGGAATGAGAGGCATTGCTGACACAAACGGGTCTGAAGCTAGGACCCAAAATTTAAGAGGCTTGTTAAAATGATGGCATTTCCACCTTTAAATATTCCTTGGAGTTAGAAATCTCAAGGAGCTTCTGGGAACAGTATCCTCAGTGCTAGAGAACTAGATCAAAGAGCAGGATTTCTTCATGACAGATGAAGGAAACATCAGGGTTCTTTCACGATGCGCAGATAAAAAGATCCAAGTCCCATTTCATGGCTCTGCTTACTGCCAAATTCTCCACTTACGGCCCATAGAACTACAATATGTGCTTTACACGGCGTGCTAAGCGCAGAAATCCACAGTAAGCAGAGCCATGAAATTGGACCCCAGGTTAAGATCAAAGTTTTCATCCCTGTAGTTACAGAGCATAGCCTCTTATCCAAGCAGTACAGATGAAAAGGGAGTTGATTTGCATTCTTAATCACAGGTCTGCTTGATAAAACTTGCCACACATATAGTATTCTTTAACACCCTTAACTAAACTTTTAATAAATACTTACGTCCAACTCGGACCCTTGCATGAGCGCTCCACTGAATACTTCCCGCCTCGTTCTCAGCAATGCACTGGACCACGCCTCTTTCCTCTCGCTTGACACCGATGATGACAAAGTCATCTGACTGATCCGACTTCTGCTGAATAAGACGCTCGTCATACTCAACAGGGTAGCCATTCAAAAGCCATCGGATGCGCGGCTCAGGAGTACCGGCTGCTCCACAGGAGAAGCGGACTGTGCTTCCTATCGGCCCAAAGAAGTTTTCCGGCTTAACCCTGAATGTTGGGGGCACTGAGGTGGGAAGGGGTGGGGAGAGGAAGGCAAGGGATGAATCACAACATTTGTATTCCTCAAGGTGGACTTTAAGAGTTAGTCTCACTAAGAGTCTCAGATTCAATAGATTTAAAGAGCAATTGTGGTAGATCTACAAGCGTCACATAAGAATGAATTATAGCACTATTACTGGAGACTACATGTTTCTAGCTTGTGGAATTTACTCCATAATGCATAAATCTTAAGCCTTAACAATCAGAAGAGCAAAAATGTTTTGATCGGACCACAAATCACCCAACTCCGCAGCTGTAGCCACCTTAAATTCCCGTAACTATTCTTGCCATTCTACAGTTTCTCCTCCCTCCCCCATCCACCATGAACTTTACTTACCAATGACTGTGAGCTTGGCCCTAGCACTCACAGACACACCAGTGTTGGTGTTTTCCACTGTGCAAACATACACCCCAGCATCTAAGAAGGACACCTCGAGGAGCTGAAGATTACTTCTTCCGAGGTAGATAACATCCTGAGTTCTGATTGCTTGTCCATCTATATTAGAGGGAATGACAGAAAGGCTCTTCAATTCCGATAAACGTCTTGAGATTATTTTGAATACATGTACAGTGCTCAAAATAATCACCGCACCATAGTCCAAAATGACCAGAGTCCAAAATGTTTAATATTGGGCCAGTACTCCTGAACTAAACAAGTCCTGCAGTCAAGTGTTTTTCAAACATATAAACTTTGTTCGTACTGTTCTACACATCTTATCAATATCGATTTAAGCTTCACAACTCCAAACCTCATACGACATGTAAATGTTGAGCAAATTAAAGAAGAAAAACAGAAGACTCATAAATATGTTAGTCTTGTGAAAACATTTCCTGTGCGGTAAAATTTCCCATTTACAAGACCTGGGGTCTACATGATGATATTCTTGAAACTTGTCCCTGGTTCTATAGACTGCTCCAAGCAGCTTGTTCATGGCCATTTACACCATCACAGCTATGGCCGCTGAACGCGCGCATTGACGCACACGCACTGTGAAGCCTCCAAGCTGATTGGTACTTATGCGCAGATGACACGCTGTTGTCGCATCACGCGCGCATGCGGCAGCCATAGCTGCGGTGGTGTAAACCACCATGAACAAGCTGCTCGGAATAGTGTATAACTACTCTTTCTTCCTGTAAAGTGACTGACTTCTCTTGAGACAACAAGACGATGCCCTTGTCATTGCCTTGGTGCCCCTCGAAATGTCCCAGTGGAAAGTTTACCTTCCTAAGAACCCTCTTACTCTCCGACCATTTAATATCATCCACTATGATTTAGAATGATGCCTGCAGTGTATTAAGTCAATGTACACAGTTCAGTGCACAGCTATGCCACCCTACACAACCGATGCGGTTAAATGGTTTCAAATGGTTTACCAACTTGCTTGAGAATTTTTACAAGAGCAGGAGGGTCAAAGAGGTGCCTTGCACATAAAAAGCAAAAACTACCTTACCCTGAAAAGAGCAAGTTTTCGTAACTGGATTTTTTTTTAAAGCATACGTACAACTGATGTTACATATTAATTTACAGTGGCAATGAATGGAGCATCGGATCAATCAGTCCCATACATTTTCTTAACAGATCTACATAAATTGTTATGTCAAAAAGGCCTGGCACAAAAAAAGTACTTTTGTTTCCTGACATGCTGGTAGGAAGGGGGAAAATAAACACACCAACAGGTTCATTGACCAAAAACAAATTGACCTACACGTACCTGCAATTGTTTTGTTATTTAGTGTACTTATTTGCGGGATGGGTAATGAAGAGACTCTTACATTTTCACGCAATCACCATTTAACTAAATATTTCTTAAAGTTATAATCAAATATGGGAAAACATCATATCATACAAACAACCAGCCAAGCCTGACCACATGATTTGTGGCACCAACCCAGAACTACATGATACCATTTCAAAAGGTTTCAAAGTATTTCAAAAGCCCATAATAATTTAGGAAAGGACAAAGGTTCAGGGCTTGGGTTTTTTGGGGGACTTCCCAAGATCGCAAGGCATGTAGCTCAAAATGTTCACTGGACCAAAACACTTTTTTACAAGACCAGAAACGAAATGAGAAAAAACTTCCTGACATGGTTTAACATGCATTGAACTGTTTTTATTTGAACGAGGACTTAAACATGTAAGAAAAGATCTCATTTGTCTTTATGGGTATTAAGTAAACTTCTTTACTCAATAGAATTGAAAGGTATTTTATCAGCAAGTCAACATTTGAACATAATTTCTTTCTGTTCAAGATATTACACAGTGAGTTATTGTTAAGGGAATAAAAGAGTGGTGACCAAGGTCTAAAACGACCGTTTAAAACCAGCAGGGTCGTGGCCATGTGATAAAGGCCCGAACAGAAGGCATGAAGAAGCTAAGAGGCTGCCCTCCAATGCATTATTATTATTAGTATCGAGCCAAGGTGTATCGTTTAAGTTCTCCTCTGAAATGATCAATAAATAAATCAATCCTTCTCGAGGGAAAACGATATCGAAGGATATTTTCTTTATTTTGGTAAATTTACGGAATATTCTGGCTCAGTGTTGTGTGCAGGGCTAAATCTACACGAACTAAGGCGTCATTATTTGTGCAAGGTCTGAAAAAAGGCCCTACAACCTACATATGTACGCTAAACAAGTTTGACTGCAATCCATGCACATACACTGTAAATTTTAATGCGGAAAAAAACATACAACAATGAAAAAGACGGGTCGGTTTTTTTTATCACTGGGGAATAATAGCAGATAAAGTGCATGAACATGCAAGCAAAAGGTTGCATGACAGTCCCCCCAGCATGTTACGCATAATGGCTATTCATGGCCATTTATATCTTTCTAAAGAAACTGATGAAAAGACCTTGAAAGTGTCATCATCAGGATATGGTCCTTGATGTATAGTACAATAATGTGTAAGGTTCTCCTTGTCAACAGTCAAGGTGAATTTCCTGGAGTGCCATGGTGTCGGCCAGATGGGTGTATATCTTGGCACCCGATTAGAACTGAATTTGGACGCCTATTTTCATTTGCCATTTAGGTTGTGGTGAGTTGATCTGATCGTCATGCGAAAGCGTGGAAGTATATAGGATGCCCATAGCACACCCTTAGCAACAGGCCTTAGCTACAGCCATAGCCACCAAATCGTACACGGCCTTACAATGTCCATGTCAAATAAAAATTAAAGAACACCATTTTAATAAATTTCAATTTGCCTTACACCGATGTGTGATAAGCACTGTATACTCAGTGCTTTCGAGTCCTGTGGAAAAAAAACACAGGCAACTCAGGTGGGATTCGAACCCACGACTCCCGCATGACTAGAGCGGTGTAAGGCAAATTGAAATTTATATTCATTCCCCCGATGCAAATATTAACATCTATCTAATTGTTTGCGGTACCTGCCGCTAATAATACTGGATTCGAACTGGCCCCTCGTCACCGGGCGTGCTGATTAAGACATCTGCTCTAGTCAAGCGGGAGTCGTGGGTTCGAATCCCACCCGAGTTGCCTGTGGTTTTTTTTCCACAGGACTCAATAGCACTGAGTATACAGAGCTTATCACACATCAGTGTAAGGCAAATTGAAATTTATATTCATTCCCCCCCCCCCGATGCAAATACTAACGTCTATCTAACACCATTTTTAATCGATCAGCTACAAACATTACAATCTGGATGTCTTGTTTAATTTTCCAGATTTTGGCATCAGCCCGGTAACCTCCCCTGCAAGGACAAATTACTTTAGATAACTTATTGGCATTATTTACATGATGAATATGTGTCATCTCTGGAGATGACCTTAATCTATTGGATTACGTGGCAAAGAGGTCGTCCACCCCTAAGCTCCTGCCAGTAATTTGAATTGATGAAGTTCATCTGCATTCTGCCCTAGTTTTTCACCATGAGGCAAAACATCGGTTGATGGCAGGGATCGGGTACATTTCCGTCAATTCTCTACTTTCGTTCACAAAATATTGAACACAGAGCAAAGTATTTATCACATTAGGCACTCAGGTTTTTGAGGGCTCAATACACAAAAAGCAAAGGCATACGAGGGGAGGGGGGTGGCAGGAGGGCAGTTGCCCCCCACCCCAATTTGGGCAAAACAATGGGGGAATATTCAGGCAAAGCAAGGGAGGAAATTTAAAAGACTTTTTATTACAAGTTGGTACTTGTGTTTTTATCTATGTAAAATTTGGGGCAAATCAACCCCTCTGGAATCCTTAACCAACGAGGTCCGATACGCCCACGAAAAAAAAAAAAACCATAATTGTCAAACGAATCAAGAAGTTAAATGTACACTTCTCTGGAAGCATCATACATGTACACACATGTACATGTATGTACAATTAAACATCATGGACAGTTCTCATATAGATGGATTTACTAATATTACAGAGCAATTTATTTACTAAAAATACCAACCTGAGCGTATGGTTTCATTGTACAACAGTATTGGTTCTACTTTTAGTGTCATTTATTATGGGTCTTATCGAAAACCTAATTATAAAATGTCCTTGATAACTGCAGGGCTTGTGCTAACTTTTTGTCCTAACTAAACCACCGGGCTAGTCAGATATAGTTTTGACTAGCCCTCACAAATTTTTACTAGCCTGACCATTTACACCACATAGAAAACTGACAGGGTACATTTAGAAAGAGGAGTCATCTGACTCAGTTTTTACTAGCCCGGTCGGGCTACCCAGAAGCAAGTTTGACTAGCCCAGGGCACTCTTGACTAGTGTTTGTACGCCGGGCTAGTGTCTAAATCGAGCCCTGAGCTGATTACCAACTTGTAGAATGAAGAACAAATATCGGCAGGCGCCATTTTAAAAGGAAAATAGTTTTCATTTTTTAACACTGATGCATGTGATAAGCTCCAACTGCTGGTTGTATTTTTCATATCAAAATACCCAACGGGAACGATCTGAATTCTTGCCCGTAAAAAGTCATTCAAGATGAAGGAAACGAGGAGAAGTGATTATAAGAGAACTGTTAGCATCCCACGCAGGAAGCAGGAATCTGATAGCAGAGGGATTAGTGACAAAAGCCCCTGGAACAACATGAAGGTAGAAACAAATTACCGTCAATAATTAAACACTTACAATGTACAGTAATCATTAGTATTAACGAGGATGACTTTTTCTGTTTCACTCAAGATTTTAAATTTTAAGTCAAGCATTAAGTACGTGGTTGCCGAAGTGCGGAAAACCCAATAAAATATTCATATCGGAGGCTGTAGCAATGGTTTCAGGGTGAGTCCTATTCAACCCAATCCAAAATACTCAAAGGAGCATATCATAATTTAAATTATCCAGTGCTCATTTCAAACAATGGGCTCTCAAGTATATATTTTTAAAGCATAATTTCAGAGCATTTGTTGATACATTTGTTTAAGGCTAATGAGGTACATGTATGCCTTAACCAACTCTTTGCTTGTGCAGTACTTCATTTTTAATAATACAAGTCAGTTTAATTTTACCCGTAATTTTTTTTTTTTAATCGCCAGGATTTTTTTTCTTTCCTTTTTTTTCCTGTCCCCCTGGTGGGATTATTTTGTCGGAATTGCCGGAATCATTTTTCGCTGGCACAAAGAAACCCCGACTTGACAAAGCCAAGAGAATAAAGATTCTCTTTACTGCATCGTGCGTGTCCAATTCACGCACTGTGAATTGCAAAACATGGCCATTACCTACGGCATAGGATTGGTACTAAACCCAGAACCATGGCTGGATTCCCGGTTCACTCTGACTTACCTCCACTGAGCCGAAATACAGTGAATAAACAATTGAGAAAGCCTCTCAATGTCTCGAAATGCTCTTCTTGGAACAAAAGGACAAAGGTCAATAGCCAGAAAACGGCAAAATATTCAAGACCATGATTAGTCTTTGTGTGGGTGAAACGAAGCCTTAGACAGCGTGTGTATGGTCTTTGCACGTTCAGCAGTGCGTGTCCTTTGTTCCGGCTTCCATTTCCAGGCAGGGGACACATTTGCGTGTATACAAGTCATCCGGTGGCTACGGGGTTAAACAAATTTTCCTACCTCTACAGAAATGATAAACTGTCATTGTCATTTTTTAAGGGGCACCTGTGTAAATACCAGTATCCAATTTCATAAAGCTGCAGAAACAGGTTACCAGCCACAATACAATGTAATGTACATTGTTACTGGTTCCCTGCTTATTCTTGCTAAGCACAATTTCCCGCTTAACAGCTTGATGAAATCGGGAGTGGAGTGGAAGAAGCTCAGTCACCCCAGTTTCCTGCATAAAGTTCAAGGTGTACATCTATCGTCATATTTCAGCCACACCACATTATGACCAGCTACCTTTCGGTTGTTTTACCTCTTTATAGCGTCAATATAAATCAACGCTTCATTTACTAATTATGAATGGACAGGTGCAACGGTGGTTATCAGGGGAAACCTAACGACGCTCACAACTTCCCCTCAGTTAAAGCCTCCATCAAACCTGCTCACAGTGAAAGTAAACAGATGTTCTTCTGACAACTATCCACTTGGAAGGCATGGGTGAAGTGGGGGGGGGGGGAGAGAGAGAAAAGTCCTGGGGGAATTTCTTGTAAGACCGAGACTTGAAAGGGATGTAAATATTAGTAAATCAATTATACATGTATGGATAGATCTATTATATTTATGACAATCCAAATACTCCCAATGGAACCACCTACATGTATTAATAAATTAAGTTCTTTTTTTAATTGTCCAGGGAGGAAAACAAGAAAAGGTCTTAAGGAGGGGGCAGTCTTCCATTTCAAGTTTGCAATGTCAAAGAAACTTTGCCACTTGTGAGTGTATAAAATCTTGCGTCACTCTAAACATGCTTTATCCATTAGTGGGCAAGGCAATTTGGTCTAAAAGGCACGTCAGAGTATACAATGCAAAGACCACAGACATAGAAGCTACTTCTACAATCCGGTTAGAGGCATGTCAACCTTCAGCAGCATCTTAAAAATGTTGCCATCAATAAAAACAAATAATAAAAAACATCAAATACACGCTCTTACCCTCCAGACTCCATGTTGTTGTCAGTGCATCCCCATCAGCGAAGCACTCAAACAGCGCTGTCTCCCCTACTTGTGTTCTCTGGGGTTTGGGTCCGGCGATGATTACAGGGTCCCGGCTCCCTGGATCGACAGTAGCAGAGGGTTCCAGCACGGTAACACTGAAAACTGGGCTCCTACGTTTGTCTGCAATGTTTTCAGTTAAGCACCTGTAGTTACCAGCATCTGATGTATCAATCCCAGTAACTTGGAGGACTCCGTTGGGTAAGACGGTTCTCCTGGAGGAATGCGACGCAGACAACGGGAAGGTTTTATGTAATATCTTAGGGCCATGTCACTCGGGGCAATTTTTACTGGCAACTTAAACGCAACCAACTGCACCCCTATGCAAAACAAACACTTTGGATAGCATAGGAGTTATTTTTCTAACAATGTCTTACAATCCTCAAGAAAATCAGGTGAAAATTGAAATGTGAATGTTTGTTCTTCTTGGAGATTGCCTAGAACTGGTTGCCTGTAAATTGCCTCCGTGTGACATGGTCCTTATCACCAGTGTTTTAGACAGCTTAAAGGGTAAAGGTTTATCGTATTATCTTTTTTTTTTATTTTTTTTTTTTATGGAAGTCGCCAGACACACAAGGCCAGTAAGCCACTCGAGGTGTGGGCTACAAATCAATTGTTTTTTCCAGGGGCTGTTGCCACCTACTCCTGGGGCTGAAACAGGGTAATCCCCTTTACAGTCCATAAGGATGTAGGCTTGGGTATCATCCATCAGAAGCCTGGCTGGTAGAGCAGAAGGCTCTACCTCCCCAACTTTTACGGAGCAATTATGATAAAGTGCCTTGTTCAAGGACACTAGTGTCATGACCGGGACTCGAACCCACACTCCGATGACTCAGCCACCAGAGCTTGAGTCCAACGCACTAACCACTCGGTCACGACACACAATTTCTACTACTTTGTAACTATTCAGGACGATGTCATAAAACAGACATGCAACAGCAGTTTGTCAAAAAGAGCTGAAAGTGCCAGGAACAGCAATGCTTTGTACTGTGATTTTAGTTTTCAAGGTCACAGCTGAGAAACCGAAAAACGAGGAAATCAGCTTATCAGCTGAGACGTTGCATGCCTACATAAAGACATCACAAACACAAGTTGACCCTTCATTCCTTACACACCTTTACCCCACATTTGTCATATTAAATGTGCATAAGTTATTCTAAAAAAATGTAAATAACTTGGCCAGCTGATACAAACACAATTCCCATGAAAATGACTATGACCACTTTTCCAAACCACAGCTTCTGATTGGCTATGGCTCTGGCTTGGGCTCCATCAGTTATTATGTATACTTTCAGTACAGTCACACCAAACATGCCTAGCCAGAGCAATAAGCCTTAGAAGCCATAGTTTCAAATGACCTACGACCTCACCTTTCATCTGCTGTGACCATAGATTTGCCCAACCGCCACGTCACATCTGGGACAGGAACAGCGCCCTGTGATGCTAAACATTCTAATCTCAACACACCTCCCCTCTGTATTGGGTCCGGTGACTGGTGTACATCATACCTCGGCAAATCTGAGCAAAGGAGCAAGAACAGAGACTTTAACAGCCTTGTTTACAGACCAAAATATAACCAATCGAGTGAAAGGTAACATCAAACCGTTCTGTATATACATACATTCCACATTCACCGAGTAAAAGTTAATATCAATCCAAGAAGTTTGTTTACTTTATTGTCAAGTCTTACATCAGGCATTGGGAGGGACATGAAGTGTGTAAAATTTGACAGAATAAACAATACTCTAGTTTGGGTTGAAGGTAAGGCAAAATAATGCAGCATTACCAAAATACAACTGATAAAGGATGTATCCTACACAACAGAAAATAATTCAACACTTGCACTGTTTAAAAACTGAAACAAAAGTTTGAAGCAAAAAATATTGTTTCGTTTTAAAACTCACAACATCAGGCCTAATATTTCATGGAGGCAATTGCCTCAGTTGCCCCTGATCATTGCCTTGGTGCCCTTGAAATGTTCCAATAGAAATTGACAATTTCCTCATAGAGGTGCCCTCTATCAAGAAGAAAATGCCTTGGTGCCCTTACCCTTTCCAAGAACGAAGCAATCGGGCCTGAAATCTACTTATCCAAATCATGCAACCAACATCTCAGCTGATATGGTAGTGGTTGTGTTACTTTTTAGGCTTCATATCAATTTGTGTAATTTGCTCTCTTGTTACAAGGTGCAACATAACTCATGGAAACAAACATTATTTACCCCCCCCCCCCAAAAAAAAAAAAAAAAAAAAAAAGATCTGACAACTCGGTGTAGTATATTTATACTTAAAAAAAAAAATCAAATACATGTTAAACGAGGATAAGGTCAAAGAACGTCCGTTTTTTATATTACAAGTTACTTCTAGTACAAATATCTGGACCTTGGACTTGGCAATCATATGTAGGTCATGTTAAAAAAATCTTATCTTTCAAATTCTATTTATCCAAAAATTGTTCTTGATAATTCCCCACCGACCTTGTCACAATTTAAAAACTTCATAATTATGCTTATCACGATTTCACTGTGCTGCTGGCAGTTTTTTCCAAAGATAAAATTATCCAGTATTCTCAAGAAGAAAAAAAAACCTAGTGTCACAGAAACAATCACAAAAAGTATATGTAGATATTCACATTGTGTTAGGTTAAACCTCTTTAATTTGTTGATAAGATGAGCAATAATTACAATGGGACAGTTTAATTATGATTCAGGGGTGAGGTCATCAAAGAGGTTAACGAATGTGTATGATGGCCGGAGATGCTACCACAACCAGCTGTCTGTGTAGCTTCTGTGTGCTGTTGAGAACTGGACCGGAATTCTGCGCTGACGGTCACACCCCCCCCCCCCCCCCCCCCCCCGCTTAAAGACGCCCACTCGTCGACACGCAACAAACAAATTTGTGCCACGAAAGATCACCTTTGACCGGCACACACGTTGTACATAAACTAGGTATGGGTAAATTATCGTTTCGTGCCACAGAAAGTCGTTGGTTGTGGCAAGTGAAGAATATTTAATAGTATATTTTCTTCATTATTCAATTCAATGAGCAGCCACCAGGGGGCGCTCAAACAGAGTGTGAATAATGAATAAATGAATAATTAAGAAAATACGTTTTTCAACCTGTCACAGTAATATGAAAACTACAAACACACACACACAAGTAAAAATCCCTTTGATATCCTGTAAAACAGATTATTTTGCTACCTTAAGCACCTTTGTTTTGCTTCTTGTAAACATAGCTGAGAAATTGGGCAGTGGTCAACGTGTTTGACATAGAGGCTACATGAGCCGAGTAACCAAAACCCTCAGAAACATGCAGAGGATGCAGCCAGTATTTATTTCCTGAATAACGAGCTCTTACTTCCATGAAACTTTAATATGCATTCTTTAAAGATGTTTTAAAAATGCGAGGATTGAAATTAATGTAATATTCAATGTCGAACAGCAAAAAGCATCCACGATTCCAACACCTGTTACAACCTTACTATTTCTTGAGGTTCTTACTGACTATTTCATGAGATTCTTACTGACTATTTCTGGAGGTTCTTACTGACTATTCTTGAGGTTTTCAAGTACATTCAAGAGACTACTTTCATATCATTCCTAGATAACAAATCCATTTCCCACTTCATGGGGGTCCACCCCAAAAACAAATACACACGTGATTTTGACATACATGTTGCTCACTAGTGGACGGCCTAATTAGCAAGCTTCATTTATTAAGAAGAACCCAGGTCTGCATACTAATTACTATGCTGCAGAACGAGCCAGTCATCTAAGAATACTGATCTCCCATCATTATACAATGCATGTTTGATTAACACAGTCTGGATCGTCTTTCCTCATAATTACTCTGATTAGGCTTTCCGGCAATTTAACATTGCTCAGGATGTCTTGTGTTCTCAACTCGGTGTCTCACCACATTGATAAAAGTTTAAATTAAAACTCTTCCGTCTCATAGAAATCTCCTTTACATTTTTAATATTTCCACCTCAAGTGGTTTCTGTGGCCAGCATAATCTTTTTAATACTAATTAAAATTTGCTTTTATATAGCGCTTCATCTACGGGTGTCTCAAAGTGCTTATTTCTTTTTTTATTTCAGCCAGGTTTTTGAAGTCTTTGAACTATGAGACCCATTTAAGTACCATCTTATCAAGGTTTACAAGGTGCTGAGGCGTGTTCAGCAGCCACTGCCAGAAACACCAGGGCAAATCCCTTCTCTTAGCGATAAGTGTAACTGGCTTCTTTCATGTACATTACACAACACATGGGACCTACGGCTTTACGTCCCATCCAAAGGACGAAGCAATAATGATCAAGTGTCCTGCTTAAGGACAAAAGTGTCAAGACTGGGACTCGAACCCACACTCTCTGCTGATCCGAAACACCAAAGCTTGGGTCCAGTGCACTTGACCACTCAGCCACGACACGCCATATTTTTTGAATGAAACCACGGTTCACCTATATAGCTTATCGCTCTAATACTTTATGAAACCTGTGGAGTACAGAATCCTGGTCATACCATTACATAATACAACTTTCTCTACTCTGAAACTTTACCTGTAAACCTCAAGATGCACAAACGATTTGAGAAAATTGACAAGTGCAAGAAATACACTAAGCTAAGACTACCCCTGATCATGAACTGTGACAAATTGCCTTTTTTAACGCTTCACATAGATTATCAGTTGATTAATAATTTGACGATTTCCTCCATTAGACTTGACAGGGTAGGCATGTATAGGGCCTAATAAATTCATGACGACTAGTTTTGATGAATTATCAATCCGCCTCAGTGCACTTTGGTGGGCATAAATTTTGAAACTCATCTTGAAGTTTACACTGTTCATTAGTTTTCAACTTTTAAAGATATTTTCATTGCACATGTTAATGAAAAATCTCTTGCACGCCGTCTGATTTATTATGCTCTACGGGTACAATGTAAATATTTTCAAAAATGTTCCATTTAATAATCCAAGATTTATCTTGAGACAAGTTGCTTAGCGATTTATTTGTTGCCATAGAGAGCTGTACTTCCTCCTCCACTATAACAAGTAAGATAAAATCTAAAATTAAATCTCAGTACTTCGTAACAAATAGACCAATGTTTTGCTACCTATTTTTGTCCCTCTTTAAATTTATGAATTGTCTTTAATTTGAATAAATTGTTGACTTGATGGTCAATGTGTACATTACCTTAGAATACGTCTAAATTATTGAGTTATTTAGATGTACATGTACACGGAATAAAAACATGCAATTTTAATTTCTCCGTTTGATACAAACAGCATCAGGGACTTTAAAAACAAGCAGCATCACAAAACAAAATAACACAGAATAAAAACATGCAATTTTCATTTCTCCGTTTGATACAAACAGCGTCAGGGACTTTAAAAACAAGCAGCATCACAAAAGAAAAATACCTGTTTCCACCATTGTAGGCATCGATCGTTCACCTATTTATAGACAGTACCAGTTCAATTGAAAAGAACTAGACCAGGCAATGTCAAGAGTTCAGCCCTGCATCATGTTAATAAATGAACTCATGCTGGTTTAAATTAAAGGGTGGTATAGCATTGGTCACAAATCCACTCCGATATCTCCAAGGTAGAAGTGTTGACTTACTGTCTGAAGAAATGGAGGGTGCAACATTTTGTAACAACAAATTTGAACAAAATTTAAATTCATACTTTCGAAGCATTCCTACATTAACTTGCAGTGGATCTATCTCAAAATATTAATCTCATCATCAATTTTAATTTTTAAAAACTATAGTTTTAAATTATCTAGTTTTAAAGTATTATCTAGTTTGATATCCGACTGTTTTTGTGTCATGTTTGTTTTGATTTGATCCCATTTCAAAGCTTGTTGTTAACTTCTAAATGTTTCAATTCTGCTGTTGGCTGCGATGGTCAAATATTAATAAACCACAGCAAGTCAAGTCAAATTGTAAGAGAAAACCCCAAATAGGGAAAACCCACCACACAGTCAGGTAGGGACTGAAAACCCAATCCACGTGCACGCCGCCAGTCCGGGAATCGAACCGGGGTCCACAGAGGGGAAAGGCAGGGAAAGAAACCCAACCGAGCCGACCTGATCCCATGTAACAAGACCAAATTGACACAGAACACTTATTTCATGGTTCTGCTTAGCGTAAGCAAGAAGTGCACACTTAAGGTAAGCATATATTATGGGTTAAGAAGAATTGTCTGCTCGTGAGCATAAAAACATTGAAGCATTCATTGTTTAAACACGTAGTGCAGACAGTTTGCACTAACCCTCCAAGCGGAGAATGCCGATCAAAAGCCCAGAATGTTGGCCTACATGTTTCTCAAAATAAATTGAGCAGAATAAATTACTCTTCCCGAGACCATGTTATACATTTCTGTTCCAGAAAAACAAAAATAGAAATAAGGTCAAAATGAATCGTGACTCTCCATTTATTCATTGGCAATTCCTGTAAATAATTGTTCCCATTTTTTGTTTGAATAAAAAATACGTTGTTTATTAGCGCTACTAAGTATAAAGGTTCTCTACTTAGGTCTCGAGCAACAGTGCAAAATCAACATGAATGAATTCAAGATATATATATTCTAAGGAAGTAACATCCAAGGAAATAATTCATTACTTTTTATCTTTGCCTTCTCCTTTTTCCACACATTTCCCCTTTTCAAATCTGCCTCGTTTACTAATTATTTTTCCCCCATTTCCCACCTTTGATTTTGTCTTTTGTGTTTCCAACCTCTTGTGGTTAAACCAGCCTCTTCCCTCTACAACCCTCCCAAGCTCCCCCACTTTGTCTCCCACTCCATTGTTCATCCCTAGCATCTTCTGACCTCTTTCTGTCTCTATCCTTTCACTTCTTTCTACTTGACTGCTTCTGTTACTTCAATATACTAGTGTGTGTGTTGTGTTGTTACTTAGCCTTTGAGAAAAACTATGTTAGGGTCAAAACGTGAGACCATTAAAACATTTTTTTTAATAATCTTGATATCTTTGTAAGTACTGTACACATATTGTCGGGCTAAATCTTTAAGAAAATAATCTTGCAGTATTAAAAAACTGCAATTATCCCATAACCTTTTTTTATAAGCAGCAGGCTACTCAGAATCTTGATTGACAGAGAAAATGTGTAAACAGAACCTCCCCACCCTCCCCCCCCCACAAGTATAATATGACAGGCTCTAATCATGGCTTTTCAAACCTCTATATAATTCTTATCAAGCTGTAGTGTTTTAATTCCTCTAGAAACCCACCACTGCTTAGGAATGTATCTTTCCGTTTTAACAAGTCCTCTACACAAACAAACAATACCCCTCTTTACCTCCATGCCAACTGATCCAGAATAACACAGGCTATGAGCATGAGGTCATTCTGCTCAGCCGGAACTACTTTCTTGTTCTGACCATTATCATCAGATTCATGGTCAGATAGCGGGGGAAATTCTTTTCTTGAGCTTCATTTGTGCATGGGGCAAGGGTCATGCACAGTGAATATGTATGTCAAGTACAAGTAATACATGGCCGTTGTAAACCATTGATCCTATTGGGAGGTCAAGGGTCATCCATAGCCAGGCTACAAAGTGTACCCTATTATTGTATACAGGGTGAAATACATGCATTTGGATCATGTTTCACTCGCACACACAGCACAGTTGTATAGATAATGAAGGCAACCTCAATAGAAGCCTTCCAAGGGAGTTATTTTCAACCATGGACTTTCAGCCAAACTGACATAATGGAGAGGGTAATTTATTACACACAATAACCTGCCTTGTTGTTGCTGTGTGCCTGGCTACCTGGGCCTTGTGTACAACCTAGATTCAGTAGACTGTGGGGGTGAGACTGGAAGAAGGAATGGCCAAATGGTGGCCATTGCTGTGATGTCCTCAATGCAATGCATTAGCATGTTTAGGGGCCTCAGAGAGGGAGAAGGCAGCGATGGTGGACTTATGCATACCGTGTTCCCACACAAGGTTATATGGGCATGTGTGGACAACCCTGTGATAATGCACAACAGTGTAACATGTACAGCATGTGGATGATGATTACTTAACCAAATTTGTCATTCAGTCACTTTGCGTTTTACAAAAGCTATTACAATACGTATGAAATCAGTGTGTAGATGAGTTCAGGGGGCATCTGGAATGAAAAGATCAGTGAAACTCTAGTCGCAATAGGTTCCCCTTTCTCTTTCTTCAATCGATTCAAGTTGGACTTTTTATAAACATTTGCCCGCACTCCAAACCTGCTAACATATTCTCACTTTTTATCTTAGAATGTGGATCATTTGTGAAATTTGTCAAACTGTTTTTTTTTTTTGTTTTTTTTTTGACAGTCCCTAACAAAAACGTTAACAGATAAGGGCCTATGTGTATGTTCTTAAGCAGGAGTGTGCTTCAACGAAAAACCCGCATCGTGAAGGAAAAAAAACAAGAGTTTTATCTCCCAAACTTGTGATATGATTTCCTGCCTCTTTACGCCACAAAAGAAATTAATAAATACGAAGAAGAATGTAGGCACCTCTTCACAAGGACAAATTGCATATTGTAAGCTGTTTCAATCTATGTATGTAAAATCATATATTTTTTTTAATAATAGACTATAGTGATTGCAATTATCATAAAATAATTTCATTTTAAAATATACTGGTTATATACATCACAAAGGAACACCTGACATCAATTATTTAAAATCAAAAGGAAAAATCCAGCTGAATTAATCAACTTAGCTAACTAACTGCTTAATTCTATTTTTACAAAAACCACAGCACCTTAATTGGATTTACTTAGCGAACTGCACCACCACTACCCGTTTCCAACAAGTTACATGTTGATCATTACACCATCACAATCCATCATTACGAAGAAATTGCCACCATCCCTGATCTTCAATTCAAGCCATCTGATCGCTTGCATACAACCATTTGTTATGATTACATGTTTTGAAGACATGTCAATGACATTGCAATTGCTGCATAAACAGAGCAGGGTCAGTGTTGTTGTCAGTAGGCCTGACGTCATTTAGCGTTAGGCATAAAGTGGCTATGTAGGCAGCCTGCCATGTATAGTATCTTGTTCTTTTTTTATTTAATGGCCCCACTCAAGTCCCTGCTTCACAAAGAGCCAAGATCGGCACAAAGTGGATGATTACACTGCACTTGAGATATGGCAATCTCTGAATCAGAATAAAACACCACTGCTGAGGCAGTATAAAAACGAAGAACCTTTATTTTTCAGCAGAGTTGGGCTGATAAAATTAGCCTTAAGGCCATTTTTTATATGTTTTTTCCTCAGTATTTTTGCTTTTGAAATTTATTTTTATTTCATTTTTTTTATTTCAGCTCAGAACAATATCGCTTGGCCACTCAAGTGTATGAGAAGTTAATAATTATCTTTAACTTGACTAAGGAAAAAATCGTATTCTGGGTTTTTTTTAAAGCCTATTTTTCTGCTATTGAATTGCATTTAGCAAAGTTGACAATAGGGCCTGTTGCTAATAAGTATCTGTAGCTCAAGCTACATAGTGTAGTGTACTATTATTAAAGGTGCTATGACCTAAGACCAATAAAATTACTCAAGCAATTCTGTTAGGAATCGAAATCAAATGAGATTGATAATGTTAATGCTTTTCAGGGCAAATATCCAAGTCGGAGTGTACCAGTTTCAAAAATTGAAATTCTCAAATCGAATGTACAAAAATACCTGTGCTTCAGTTTTACACATCAGAAATGGTACCACACCCATCAAACTACATGTACATCTGTGAAAAAATTACAAACTTGAGCAGCTATAGTTTAAAAAATCAAAAAATCAAAAACTAAATAATAAAAAAACACGTGGCTACATTCTCTAGACTGAGATCAGAGTAGATGAAAATCAAAAATCCACAAAACACTGGTGGAGGGTTTGCTGGCTACGAACCACGCCATAACCCCTATCAATGGCAGCAAGCACCTTGGTGTAGTCAAAATACAGTACATGTACTGCGTTAAGGTTTTACGAAGGCCGGATATGTATGTAAATGACATGATTTTTTTTTTAATTAATGGGGGGGGGGGGAATTTGCAGTTGCAAACTGCTTACCAACCACAAGGACCTGTTGTACTAAATAACAAATTGTTAATGGCCTCACATTTCGACCCTAGCAGAGCCTTTGAGAAAGACACTGCTAGGGTCGAAACGCGAGGCCATTTACCAATTTTTTTTTAAGTAAAAAAAAATCACATAATAATAATTTTGTAAAATCTGGAGAAACCTCATCCCTGCCTTGAATGTGTGAAAAGCCAAATCTTGTAAATGGCAGCGCTGTGTTTTTTGTCATAACAGATCCTCATGATCAATGATAATTGCCTTCAAGTAAAATAAATTTGCAGTGAATACAAGAAAACTCACTGATTTTTTAATACTTTGGATGCTCTGGATCCTGGAAAACAACTCAATGTGTAGTTTTATTTTTACATATGTCATTTCTGACTATTTCAAATTGCTCTGGTCTTGGCATTGATGTTAAGAAAATCTGTGACCTTTCCTTTTCTGATACAAATGTCCTCTTCTAATAAAACAGGGAGTGGAGAGGACGAAAAAGAAAAATCTACAAAACATCAGTGGACGGTTTGGTGGCTACCAACCATGCCATAACCCGCATCAATGGCAGCATTCTGTGCTTAAATGTTGATGGGGCAAGCACCTTGGTGTAGTCAAAATACAGTACAAGTACTGTGTTAAGGCTTTACAAGGGCCTGGATGTATGTAAATGACACTGAAAAAAAAATTATTTTGTTTTTGAACAAAAATTCCACAACAGTAATTTTGTAAAATCCGGAAATCCAGAAAAATCTGGAGATATCTCATTCCTGATAAAAGAAAAACTGCACTTGTTATTGTATTAATTAATTGATAACCATCCTTTCTGCTAAAATAACCTCTTTTCGGACTGCAATTTAAAACAACTAGACCTACAGGTTGCAGATAAACCCAACTTCAAAATCTGCAAATTTAAGGGTAAAATTATACACCGTGCACAGGTCTTAGCTACTGATGATTCTGTCAATGGTTAATCATAGCACGCAGCAGTTTTTAGTACTACTACTATGCATACGTTCTAATGTACACAGGCCTACTGCATTATGCTACACATTGCTTTATTAAGATATTGGCTTTGTTCCAAGTGTGATTCAATGTCATGGCCCGGGCAGAAAAATAATTGTTTCTCAGAACAGGATGGGCAAATATTTTTGAAATTCCAGGGTATCTGAGTTGATTGCAGGTACAGTGCATTACTCAACTCAGTAAATATACAAATGGAGCTGTATTTAATCAAATAAATTGTACTATTAAGATAAAAAACATTTGACTGATTTTGTTTATCAATCAATCTTGCTAATTAAAAAATCCATAACAATAACTTTGTAACATCCAGTCAAATCTGGACAAATCCGGAGAAATCTCATCCCTATTTTACTTCATAAAGTGCAGTGAAAGACTGCACGTAAAAGGCAAAGCTTTTGAATACTATTCTTTATATCATCATTTTGAAATTGTGGTCCAAGATGTGTAACTTCCTGAGAAAAAAATGTCATCTTGCCCGAGCACGGTAATTTTTTTGTAGTCAAGGTAAAGTTGATCTTTTTTTAAATGTCTTGAAAGGAAGTGCTACATGTATTTCCCAAGAAGGGCAGTGCTCAAGAAGCGAATTCCTAGCTTGTCAGTTGTTGTATTCCTAACCAAATCAAATCATTTCTAATGATGCACTTTACTTCCAAAAACACAAACTAATCTCGATATCACCCTGCTTGGAGCAATGAAGCTGAGATTGCCCAATACAATTCACTGATGGTAGAATCATCAGTGAACAGCAGTTATCCCCAGTACCAAACACTTCCAGGAAAACACCATTATTAGCATAAATACTTCCAGATCTTTGCCAGGCTTTAGTAGAGAGCTGTATTACCTTTGAGGTAGGTAAAGCTGCTGAGGTGTACAGCATTGGGGACAAAAGCTTGCCTTTTGTGGAAGGCTTACTATCTTTGAAGCAAGATAAGGTACAGTTGAACTTCCCTAATCAGAAAAATAATAATCTTGTCTTGCAAGGTCACCTTTGTCTTATCAGCCGCTGAAAATGGTGGTATAATGTAGAGTGTATGCTTAGTTACTGAGATAACAAATGAATTCAAGCAGGGAATCTTTTTGAACAAAACTCCAAAGAAAAGCAACAACTTTTCCTTTCATTCAAACCAATTGGCAAGAAACGAACAAACAAACGCATTCTACAAATCCCTCAGGACTAGAATGTCATCTTTGAGAGGCAGGCCCATTTTCGTTTTGCAAATGTCTGTTGGAAACTTTTTTTGAAGGGGCACTAAGTCCGAGACCAGGGCAAAAGAGACCATGATCTCCGTGGCCTCTGTGTAATACCAGGCCAGAGCTTGCCTATCTAGGCATTGTTTTTGTGGCGTGTCGTGGCCGAGCGGATAAGAACACCGGACTCAAGCTCTGGTGTTTTTGATCAGCAGAGTGTGGGTTCCAATCCCGGTCGTGTTCTTAAGCCAAACACTTAACCATTATTGCTGCGTCCTTTGGATGGGACGTAAAGCTGTAGGTCCTGTGTGTTGTGTAATGCACGTAAAAGAACCCAGTGCACTTATTGAAAAGAGAAGGGGTTCACCCCCGGTGTTCCTGGTTTGATCGGCTGCAGATTGCGTCACAGCACCTTGTAACCCATTACATGGTGCTAAAGGAACAGGTCTCATACTCCAAATCATAACTCCAAATACCTTGCAGGAAAAATACTGCGCCTTGTATCCTTTGGCAATTTGGCGCTATATAAATCCAGTTATTATTATTATTATTTTGTTTTGTTTTTCACTTACAGTTGAGTAGGCATCCTGACCTTGACAGCGTTGGAAAATTTATAAACATGCTTTGTATGAAACATTAACCCATACATTGTTCCTCATAAATACACTGAGCACTCGACCGTAACATCTATTTAAGCATCTCACTAATGAAAAGCCCAAGAGATCATGATTGTTACCACACCATTGGGCATGAAGGGGGGGGTGCAGGCTGAAAGTTCATGTAGGAGAATGGAACAACAGTTGAACATCACACTTCACCAGCTACAACGGCACTTTCTATCCCATCTCAATAAAAAAAAAAAACACGTGGCTAAAATATATGCATGAGTATCCCCCATGAGATAAGAGTCAGACTAAGCGTTATTCCAGACTTTATTGATCTTTACTTTTTACATCCCAGAAGTTGATATGAACTTCAAAGAAAAGTTCAGCTGAAGTTCAACATATTACAAAACTAGGGCACAATAAACACAATACCTTTCAAAAGGAACCGACTTGCATTTTTTATAGCCAACTTGTGGAAAGCTGTTTTTGTTGGCAAACGACCAGGGTGGAAAAGTTGAAGTACCAATAATAAACCAAAGAGCTCCGCCTCTTGTCAGAACTGTCAATAAAATGTACTTCTAAGAAATTATTCATTTGTACACAGAGTTATTAAGTAAATTCCTGGTAGCTTTTCACAGAAACTGTGAAATTTAAAATACAAGGGGGAGAGTCATTGCTGGCACAAGCTCAAAAAATGTTTTGCTCAACAACTTTCTACTTTTAAAGGAAAATTTAACAGGACACCAGTCAAAGACATTAAATGTGACTTACATGTAGTATTTGGCTGGTAACCGTTTTTTCTGATAAGCACAATTGTTTTGTGCTTAGCTACATTTTGTGCTTAAATATCAACCAGCTCTATATATTTGGACCCTGATGTAAGTAATGGGATGAAGTAATCTGATGTCATTTTGAGTTACATGTAAATTTGAATCAAAACTACTATTAGGTGCCCTGTTTTCCTCCCATCTGGATTCCCATTCATAGCTAATAAACAAGCTTTCAAACCATACACAAATACACCTTTCATTTTTCTTTTTTTTTTGCAGCCATTGTCAATCCACTGCAGGATGAAGGCCTCAGCATGATATCTTTATTTTGTGCTTGTTGGTACATGTACCTATACCAACTGACTTTTTCCCCAGTATTGTTGCAGCTCGTCTCTCCATCTTTGTCTCTTTCGTCCTCTGTCCCATTTGTTCCCATATGGTGTCCAGTGAGTGCTTGCTGAATTCCACTGCTAATCTGTTCTGCAGCTAACGTGTCCTCCCCAGCCCCATGTTCAGTATTTTTACCGTTTTTAAGATGTCTGTAACTTTGGTCTGTTACATGTACTCACAGTCCTCACCAACCACTGAGCATTATTGAACAACAAAAATAATACTACATAAACACCCCCCTTAATGAACCCATTACGTGGAATTGCTGTCAAGGCTAGATAAATTCTTTTCAGTGTAGCAACTGAACCATAACGCTTTTAGGAGGAAAGGTTTTTGACCTAGCATTCGCCAACACAAATCATGTCATTTCGACCTCCAACTTTTTCATTAATTGAGAAGTTTGTTTTGAATCCCTGAACCATTAAATTTGGCCAGATTCAGAATGAGAAGAGCAGTTTTAATGAATGCTGGATTTTAACCCAAAATTTATTTAAAAAAAACATTATGAAGGATTCCTTAGAAGAATCTTCAGAATGTTAAACAGCAACTTCAACATTTTATCAGAAAGATAATGCCAGATACATGTATGTAATCTCTTTTTTCCCATCCTTCCAGACTAGGCAGTTTGGCTACCATGTGGCCTCAATCCTCCAATATCCTCTTCTCCTATATCACTCCACACCAAATTGGACTTTAAAAAGATTGGAATGCCTGATCCTGTGACAAGCCATTGTTATTTGGGCCTACCGAACCCACCCAGTCCTTTGGAATCCTTCACTTTGGCAATAGACTGATTGCGCGACAATGTTTACATGCGGTCATGTGACCTCCTATTGGGTATGACGTCATACAGCTGATGAAAAAATACGTGTAAAAGCATAGGCCGTGACACAGAGTGAGTACGAAAACAGTCGATTTTACTTTCATTAAGCGATGAATTAGTTAATCAGCCTCTTTTATTGAAAGTAGTATGTTGTGGCATCAATTTAAATCACATCTCTGTTTCATAATTTAACAGGATTCTACAAAAAAGAGTTTTTTTTAAGCCATGTACTACCTGCGTCGGATGACTATTATGTAGCCACCCGTGTGTTATTTTGTTTGTAATGTTGGCCTAAATCACTGTAAAAAAAAAAGGTAAAGAACGTTGGAAAAGTGAGCATTAATACCTAGCTTTGCAGAATTTCAAATAGGAAAAGGAATCAATTTCTTTTGAAAGCAATTTCTTTTGAGGATTTCAGCTTCAAAACTTTGTAATTTTTGTGTTGAAAAGTGTGTGGTGATCGCGGTCGTCTGGCCTAACGTTCCCTCGCGCTCTGTACACATCGTGCACATTTATACGGTACTTTTACAATTTTCAAGACTTGCTGGAACTGTCCTTACTGGCTTTATTCAGCCACTTGAAGGTCTCTGGTACAAACTCTGGAATATCTTTCACAGATTTCGAGCAAAAAAAGCCTCGATCGAATGAACTAAATGCATTAATCATCGTGTACCATACCACCCTTTCCTATGGAGGATTACATGTGTGTTTACATTTTATACCCAAAAGGGGTCACGTGTCGCGCAATCGGTCTATTGGATATAGGATTTGTGACACTACAGTGTCAATTTTTAAGGGTCACTATGCTTCAAATTGTTGAAACTTAAATACACAGCAATGTACGAATATGAAAAAACCTGTACAAATGTTATAGAGCTGTGAAGCACATAATGGCTAAAACAGGGAGTCTCGCTTAGTGGACATGGGTTACCAACCATGTAATGACTATGTACAGGTACATACTCAAGACTGGTACCTTGCTCAACATTTTCTTGACAAAGCAATACTTCCTGCTAAACACCCTCAAGAAAGTGGGCTCAAGAATTGAAGGTTTGCTAACAGGAATAGCAAGTCAAACTGGATTCACTTAGATAAAAACAAAATGACTCAGAGACGATTGGGAGACAGGTGTTCCTCACTGAGTCACGACTTAACCATTCTTCTGCCATTCTTGTACATTTGAAACTTCCTTAAAAACTTTCCATCAAAGTAAAGCTCTGACAAATCTAAACTTGAGAAATGTCCAATATATTCTAGAAATGAAACCAAATAAGTGTCAAAAGAACTGTAACCTGTTTTACATCAAAAGAAGAAGACAAAACATTGCCTGACATGGATTTCACAGCTGCCAACCATATGGCCACTCTCATGGCCTTGGTGCCTCTTTTAAAGTTTTTTAATGCAAGGGTCTATTTCATAGCAACATTAAAATAACCTTGCCCTAGCATTGCAAGATGTTATTATAGGCATGAAAACAATAACGAAACGTTAAGTTTCAGACTTGGGTAAAATGAGTCCAACTCCAAGGAATCCAATTAAACTTTGTTGAAACATATTCAAAAGCTGTAAAGCCGACAAACTTACAGCACTTTTGCTTTTCTCAGCAGTGTTCACCACTCCAATGCATGCTCAATAAAATTTAAAGTCCAGTCAGAAGAAGGCATTTATCGAACATCACCCAAATGCCCATGATGATGGAGAAACTTCTGACAAAGTCCTTGCAAAGATGACCTTGATCTTGCAAATAACCAGACTCTTTGTGTGAAGGTCACACAAACACTGTACGCCTTTTAAATTTTTTCTCCCCCAGTGATTAATCCATGTGAAAAATGGCCACTCTGTGCTAAACTTTTGTTGAGGTACTGGATCGTAACAAGCCCAACCCCAAATTGGGAGGGTAGGCAGTTGTTTTGTTATAACAAAACAGAGAGCTTCTGGGGAAATAAGCAATGGCTTAGGGGTTACATCAAGTTACCATGGCCAACAACCAGGGTTCACTGTTTCAGCCTTGTTCATGAAGGATGGAATACCCCTACTACCATAAGCCATTTCACGATCAGAATAAAAAATTGTTCACCAACCTCACCTGTACAAAGTGCCCTTTTAGTATTGTTCTTCAAGTATTTATTTCCATTTTGGCATAAAAGAAAATCCATCGTTTGCCCGATTAAATTCCTACATGAAGTCTCTAAAAGTGAGGATGCACTAGAAGTGATCCTGGAGGTTTTAAAAACACTTGAAATTTGTCAAAATCAGACATTTTGTCACTTTTCTCACTTTCTTTTTTTCTTTTTAAGCCGAATACAAAGTTTAGTGTCACGCCGTAAAATTAGGGTCGATCGGTTCACCGGAAACGCAGCATTTTTTATTATTTGGGCGTACGATGGCATTTTTTCAGACAAAGGTCATTCGGAAATTCGTCCGGTCGGGAAAATAGGGGAGGGGTTAAAAAAAAATAGGGGAGGGGTCAGAAATATTTTAATACTTTTTGTGTTTTGTTTTTGTTTTTTTCTTGCCAGATCAGCAGAAGATCATTGGTTACAGCTTCGCCATATGAAAGTCTTTGAAAGATTGGCATCGCACAAAGTGAAACTTCTGATGCCGCGGTAATAGGAGACCGGCAATAATGCGAGACTGATACTTGATGATAATTCTACATAAAAACACATCTTAATCCTAACCCCCATCAGGGTCCTCCCAAGTGCCCTGCCAAATACAACATAATGCAACACAGTAGAAATGAGAACCATGCCAAATGCAACAAAATGCAACAAGGGATTCTGTTGCATTGTGCAGGCATGTTGTTTGTGTTGGGAATGAGCAAGGGTGTTTGCCCTGCTAAATGCAACAGTATGCACATAAGTGCAGTGTTGACTTGGCAACAAGTTGCAACAAATTCCATCAAGGTATGAATTTGAGTCGACTGCCAAATACAACAAAATGCAACCCCAATATAAAATCACTTGACTGCTAAATGCAACAAATTCAGTCAAAATATGACATCCAAGTTGACTGCCAAATGCAACAGATTACAACAACTTTTTTTTCCATTGGTGCATATTGTTGCATTCTAAGGAAAAATGGCCTTGGACTTAAAAAAAGACTGCAAACCCTTTCAAAATTGTGTTTTCTTCATGAGTTGAAGCAAGTGACATGGGAACCCAGGATACCAAAAGCCTTCTTAAATACACACAAAGACCAGCACATTCTATTGCCTGCAGCCTGCGGGTATAATAAACAGTAAAATTATTAACTGATGTGGTATTGTTTTGTAGGATTACTTGCTGGTACACAGTAATAAAATGCAAGCATGCAACTCAAATGCTTTGGGTTTAAATTTCACTACAAGAAAAATGGTACCAGTAAATTGTTTGTCATAAAACTAGCAGCAAATGTAAGCACAGTAGCAATGCTTGAGTAAAATAATTAACCTTTAAAAGTTTTCCTCCAACATTTAAACTGTTTTGTACAAATTTCATGGACATGAAACTCTTTACTCATTTAGTTCTTCTCACCAGAAATTGCCCAAAATCCATCCAAATATTTTACTCTTTGGTAATCAAAACCCCAATTGTTCGGGCTCTTGTAAGATTGGTATGGCTGCCCCCCCCCCCCCCCCCAAGAGTGGGTGATTTAGAGTGGCTAAGGGTGTGATTTCATACAGTTATTCAGGCTTGATACTTCACAGAGGCAGTGGAGGTACTTGCCCATGGTCACTGTCGTGATGCCCCTTGAAATGTTCCATTAGAAATGTAAATTTCACTCCATGTATCAGAGGTGCCCAAAGGAAAAACTGTCTTGCCCTAGCACGAGTGAAGTGTATTACAATAAAGAAATCTTACACGTATTGTAGATAGTGTAGATAGTTCTTAACATGTTTACCCCCCAAAATGGAGGAAACAAATACTGTTTACATTTAAAATTAGGTCATTAGTCTTGTATGTAAGCCATAAGTCCCAATTATCTTATGCCAAACATGCCTTCTCACTCCCTGCTGCTAAGCTTTGGAAAAGTCTCCCAATTCTTGTCTGTGATTCTGCTTGTGTAGTAACATTAAAGAGTAAACTTAAGACTTATTTGTTTCCTAATGAGTAGATATTGTTTAGTTTTTATTCTTGCCTGTTTCATTTTTTGTTTCGCTTCCTTTGTTATGCGATTTGGTCATGCTTTGGAAAAGCGCAATAAAAATGCCTGCTATTATTATTATTATTATATAGATGTAGGTCAATATGCATGAATTGCTTTTAAGATTGCTGATCATAATCTTTATAGTTTAATCTATAAATTCCTGAATTAATCTTTACTTTTCTCCTCAAGACAACTGAAAATGACCCGTCCCTGGCCCTCAGGGTTACCTTGCTACAACATGAACTCACTACAAAGGGCATCCAACAAACTACACACGTGACAAGAACAGAGCAAATGCACGTACCCCTTGTGCTCTCATACTACGTGGACCCAGCAGAAACAAAATCCAGGACATAAATTAGGTTATAATTATCTCTGGAACACAGTACAGGTACGTTGTACGCACCTGCCCGAACCATATCAGTTCTCATTACAAACAGAGTTCATTTGAAGTGCAAGGGGGGTTGAAATCAAATTTGAAAGATTAAAAGATTTCACTGGGTTACTAGGTCAAAGATAATTTACAGCTTAAAGAGAAATTGCTTTTCATTTTCGGTGTGGACAAGACACAGACGACTGATTGTCCCAACACTCTGAACTAGATTTCTAACCTCGTTAATCTGTGGTAAGTTAAGAAAATCCAACCCCCCCCCCCCCCCCAGCAAACACGAACCCTCTTGGGTGATCACCAAGTTTGTTTCTGGTGATCTCGTTTCTGTTTTTGAACTATTTCAACATGTCAGATGCGATTAGAGACTGAAGTGTCTGTTTGAGTGTCAAGTATTAACTGCATGGTTTTCAGTTTCTACTTCATCTTAATAGAATGACTTCATGTACACAAAGTATAAGATTTGGAATCCACACCCAAGGACAAACCCCAGAAAATCGGCTGACACTGTATGACACCAACCAGTGGTTACACATACTAGGCCTGGAATCGGCAAGGCCATTTTTATTTTCTAAAGGGCATTTCCACTGGGAAAATCTGTAAGTCTATGGGAAACTTCTGAACAGGGCACCAAAGCCAAGACCAGGGGCAATGGCCTCCATGTACATGTAGTTCCAGTAGTTACCACTATTCATCAACAATGAAACACCAACTAAGAAGACATTCCACCAATCAATTCTCACCTCTTTCAAGATATTAAATTGGTCAATGTAATGCATGCTAAGAATGTCCATACAGTTTATGTAATTAAAATACTACTGTCACTACTTTGGATACATTTATGGAATTTTCATCCAGCTATATTTCCCAGCTGTCCTTGCAGGGCTGAAAATGTCAGAGGCCAGATGTCACCACTTCTGACCTCCGTTGCCTTGGTTTTGGTCTTGGTCTTGGCATTGGTACCCGATGGTAAAGGGTAGTTTCCAAACAAGACTTAAAGTTTCCCCGTGATAGTGCCTGCGTTAAATGAAAACGGCCTTGCTCGGCCAAAGATAAAATTTCAGGGCTGGACTTGACAAGGTGCTTTAGAATGATCTCAAGAGGAGAAGTTAGCCCACGAATCAATTTTAATTGCTAAGCAAAATGTGACATCACAAATCACTACGGCGATAATGACAACTCATCTCTCCGCATTAAGTTAGTGCTTTGCTATTTGGGGTCTGTTTTAACACAAATAACACTTCCACTGGTGGACCAATGTTGTTTTGGGTTTGTTGTTTTTCTCCAATTCAAGTCTCTTTCAACCTTTTTTAAACAAAGTTTTTACAATAGTGATCATAAATTTATCCAGTTCTTGTAACACTAACAAGAACAAGACTTTCACTTCCTGAAATTGCACGAGGGGGATTTGTCTTTATTTATTTTGCCTGCATCCTCTCAGGAGCCTTAATTGACATGCTTGACTGCTCTTTCAATACAGAAGATCCCTGACAGAGCCAAGATGTTTGCTAAAGGTGATAATGAAATGTAAAGTAGGACAGTTATAACAGCCACATGGTCCTTTACAAGAATGCAATCCAGCAAGCTAATTAGGGACCTTCTCTCATGATGGGTCACAGTTATGCAAGCGAGGTGGGTGCAGTGTTACTCTATAGATTTTGTTATAAATAATCAATTATATCAAATGTTATAAAAAGTGTACAGGGGCAGAGTAGATGTACTTTTTCTGCCTCTATGATCATCATAGGGTTGTAAGCCTCTGAAGGTTTTGATCCTTTCATAAGATTCGCTATCATTTCATTTTTAATCAAAATGGTACGTGAAAAGGTCAACATACAGTTCATGCCCAGCCTTCCTTGACCTACATGTACATACATGGACAGTACGACTAGCAACAGCACACTTACAAACAAAAGTGACAAGTAATTTACTACTATCCTTTGAGAAAATTTGTTTCAACATTTCAATGATCCCCCGAAGTCCTCCCTCTTTCATCTTACATCACGTTTCTCATTCAATACTTTGTTTTTAACAACATCCTGCATTCGAACTTCAAGTGGGTCAACGACAGCGAAGTACCCCTTTTTATAACTAGACCCACCGGATCTTGAGCTACCGTATTACCATACATAACAATAGCAATCAATAGGACTATTTAACTCTTACTCCAGAGAGATCAGGGTCTTTCCTTTGTGTTTCCGTTTATTTTATCTATGACCAGGATTACCACATCGATCCGACATGTATGGGAGTAAACCCAATAATGGAGCCCTATTCCCTGCTCCATGACCAGTTAAAACCTATTTATGTAAACAGGAGGGTAAGGTAGCCTTTGACACTGGTGGAAGCTGGCTAGTGCCAATGGATCACATCCATAAGATGCATTTCTCAGACTTACAACATCAGTTCAGGATCTATGGGAGGGTGTGTCTTCTGATCTCCTGCATTCTTTCTCTCCGTCTTCTTGTTTATCGTTCAGGTACTTTTTGTTAATGACGCAACACTTATGAATCATCTCAAAGAATGTCTCTGCATCCTTCAATTCTTACACCTGAACACCTTCTCTACGTATAGGAGACGCTGACGAAAGTTGAACAGGGAAAAGATAGGTTGAGAATTTGGGCTTAAGTGAAAAGAGCATCACAGCTCAATGGCTCCTTGTTGTGTGACCACTCCTCTTTTATAAACCACCCCCCCCTTAATCATGTCCACGCATACCTTAGCTCATGTATATTAAGCAGGAACAATAACTTTAAAATAAAACAACTCCGACCTCACTTCATTGTGATGAAAGTGCCACAAAAAGATATCAAAGCATCAACAGGAATACAACCTATAAGGTAACTGATGACTATTGTCATCTATTAACTTAAATGCATGGTACACATTGTACACATACAATAGATCCCTTCCTCTATCAATACGTTATGTAACAGTATCAACAAATTCTCTATAGAATGCAATCCTCCGCACTTTTTAAAAGAGTTGGCGGACTGTCACAACCTATTTTGTTTTTACCTTGTCAAAGTTGACTTGTAAACAAAATAATTGCATCAGCTTTCTACTTCAAATCAAAGTTTGGAAGTCAAAGAGTTCTTCCTTCCCTGATCCCTTAAGTTTTAAAAGCTGATTCAACTGAAAGATTCATAACAAAAATGTGTGTATATTTTTAAGAAAACTACAAACAAAAACAGCAATTAGTATTCTCTCCTTTGTTGCCACGTATGTACGTGTTAGGGTTCTTCCCACGCACAAGCTAGCATATCGGGCCGATACACACGAATTACAGGCCAAATAAGTAATCAAAACACCTTTTTTTTATATATAAGAACAACTTCAGAAAAAAATCCTTACATAAAACCATTATAAATGCTCCAGATTGCACAGTAGAGCTTGTCAAACCAAATGTAAACATCAAATAAAAACATTCCAAGGGGCCTACTTTCAATTCAGTGTGCTTCGACCACACTTTCAAAATTTGGGTCCAGATTGCCCCAGTTTTTAAAAAATCCTGGGGAGAACCCTGCGAGTATGTGTAGAAAAGTCTTGGGGAAATAACTGGCCATTAATTTCCTCTTATGTAAAGGCAATTTTCCTGAGACCAAGATCGAGACGCTTCTTTCACATGGTCGGAATGTGTACTGGAAACTTCTTATGTAACAACACAGCACAGAGAAGGGCAACAGTGATCATAAGGCCACGGTCTCAGTATATTTCGGCCGGTAGTAACAAAATAAAGTGTTTATTATAATTCTAGAAAACGAACAGAGTAGAGAATGTGTCTACTCCTAGTAAAAAATGATTTAAGACTTAGTACAAAGGGGCGGGGGAGATATGTTACTGAACTGAGCCTTTGACTCAACCCTTTAACTCATCCGGGGACGGGTAACTAGAACAATCTTAAATCATCTAATTCCTTCCTTCACAAGATTCCAGTTGCCTCCTTGATGTTGACACCCAAAGGTCAATATTTACTTCAGGGTGTTTATAATCTATAGTCAGGTCCTTTTGAAGAAACAGAAGGGGGGCTGCAGTTAACACCTAATGAGACTGGGTGAGCACACAACTAGCCCCAATGTCAGTCTCTCCCGAAATACAATATCTGAAGAGAAAATTAATTTCCGACCCACTGGAGACAATGTTTGGGCAGTCGTAAACAAGGGGTTGGGTCAGTGTACCTAGAGCTTCTTGTTAAAAACAGAACGGGGAAAACTAAACAGCAGAGTTCCCTAAGCAGCACTTCTACCGAAGCCACTGTGACAACTTTCTTTAAAACCCTCCTGTGCATGTGTTCCACAAACATCCACAAAACTGCCTACCCCTTACATACGTGGTGCATTTGCATGCTTTCCACAAACTTTTGTATGTTCTTCTGGTGAGTAGTGCACAAGTACCACAAAGTTCCACAGTGAAATAAACAAAGTCCCACACTGAACAGTTACTGCAGGATTATGTGGAACTGACCTGCTATGCTCACACAGTGTCTTGTTTTCCAGATGCCATGGGACTACATGTATGTGGTTTCTATGTTCTTCAAAATTCCATAGTTTTACTTTGTGGAAGCGGATTCTTTGTTTTCAATTTGCTGTGGTATTGGGTGGAATTGCATTGTGTTCTTCAGCAGCACACATGTTCTTCACAATTCCACAACTGTGGAATTCCGTGGAATGAATGGGTTTTAAAACAAAGTGCACTGATTGTAGGAGGGTTAAGGAAACTGCCAGGCCTGTATGCTTCATTCTTGAAAGGGCAAGGGCACCAAGGCATTTTCTCCATGGTAAAGGGCACCTCTATGAGGAAATGAAAATTTCTTTTGGAACATTCCAAGGGCACCACGGCAATGACCGGGGGCAATACCTCCGTTGCCATCGTGAAGTATCAGGCATGAACTGCTCTTGGCATTGAACTTGAAGAAGGCAATGGCGCCACTTGACATACCCCTACTCTTCACCTTAGTACTCCTCAGTTACCTCTCCTTGAAGCAGTGCCTTCCCTAACGGTACTACCCCCTTCCCTTGGTGAAAGGAAAAAACCTCTTTGTCTATTCAAGCTCAAGATTTAAGTTCAAGGTCTGGGTTTGGTTCCATGTGTATTGAGTTTACAAATCTCTGGTGACTGAGCAGGTATCACGCAAACTATGGAACCATTCCAGACAAGTCATCAATTGTGAATCACTCTCCACTAAAAAGTGAAGTGACTGCAGAAGCGTGGCGTGTCTGCTCTAAACACACTTGTCGTACCACCGTTTCATGACTCACAAGTAAAATGGAAACTATGAAACTAACCTGTTGCAAACTTCAAACAATTAATACAAAATGTAATGATGACTGTGAATATGAGTACCCTGAATGCATCCAGATCTGTTTCGAGATCATTGGCCTTTTCTACAATGCATCACATTCTGCACTTTTGCACTTTTAATTTGTTTGCAATGATGGACAACTTTTAAGATTGGAATTGTTGGTGCAAAATATTTTCATATACACAAGAAAGGAGTGTACGTACACCAACTGCGATGACTTGTGTTTGAGAGTCATGAAACTTAAATCAAAACAGGCTTCTATCATTAATGCAATAAAACAAGCATCAATAACTTCCAATGGCTTTTTAAACCTAAACCCTTTGTTGCTATGGAACGCCAAAGAGGTAAAAACTCAGATCAATACATGGATCGCTCTTTTGCATCGATTGATCTGTCTTTTGCATCGATTGATCAGTCCTCTGAATTGATCGACCGATCCTTTTGATTAATTGGTATTTTTCACTAATCAGTCAATGAAAGAAGACCAATGAAAAAAAGGACCGATCGATCGATCGATTCAAAAGGACCAATCAATCGATACAAAAGATCGGTCAATTGATGCAAAAGACCGATCGATGTGTCAATCAGAATTTATGCCTCTTGGGCATTCCATATGTTGCAACATACAGTTTAGTCCCCTCTTATCCTGGAAATCAGTGGCACTTCTTTCATTACTTACAAGAGGTACAAGGTTCATTCTAATCCTTCTTCCATGATTCTACACATAATGTGGGTACAAAGTGGGTGCTAAGTCAGTTAACGAAGCACAGTATCTGTTCTATTTCTAGAAGAGCGTTGTGACCACACACAAAGCACAGTACACCTTCTGAAACTCACCATAGATTATTTTGCTTTATTTGCCTTCTTACACCCCCCCCCCTCCCCTGCCATCCCGCCCCTTCTCATTCAATAAACTTACTTGCAATAGTGACGGACACCGGGCAACTGCATATCCTCCCGACTTCGTTGGACACACAACACTGATATTCTCCACTGTCACGTTTGGGAAGCACACTTTTAAACGACAACGAGCCGTTGTTTAAAACCTGACGATCCTCATTGGGGCTTAGAGCCTGTCCATTGACCACCCACTGAATGGTGAGTGGCTGCTGCCCGGTAACACCACAGCCCAGCGTCAGCGGCCGGTTGCGAACCGCAACCGTTTCCAGGGGCTCCTCAGTAAAATCTAAATCTTCAACAGCAAAAATTCCTGGTTAAGAAAAAGAAAAAAGACAGCAGTTTTTAGTTTAAAGTAAATAAAACTGAAATAAGTTTCTTTTAATTTTAACTAATTTTGATGTGCTTAATCGGCAAAAAAATCAAGATAAGAATGTGGTTTCATTCAAAAAATTCAGTTACTTATTCTAGTTAATCTTTTCTTACATTATTTCCTTCACGTGTCTACATGTTAATTTTAACCAATGATGCAGATAGCAACAATCAGGCCATGACCAAGTTCATGACACCCAACCCGAGTTGATTTCCGAGAACTGGAAGACTTTTGCTCAGCAGTAACAAAATAAAAATGAGCTGCGTATTGTTTCTGGTTGGCTTCCCGCTAAATTGGCTAAGCACGGTCATCCATCATTTCCACTCTGTGGGACTGGGATGTCTCATTCATTCATGTGGCGAGTCAAATTGCTATCATTTCCAAAAGTCTTAATAAATAATTCGCCAATGGGGGAAAAAAACAACCGATACAAAACCAGCTATCTATTCTACATTTACACACATAATGAATTACGTTTATAGCTTTTCTAAGCAGGTTCTTCAAAACAATTGAGCTGTTCCTTCTTATGGTGAAGATCAACCTTTAGCATAGTAGAGGCTTTTATAATTTTAGACAGCAATGCTACACTTCCCCGAATAAAGAGAACTTCTTAAAGATAATCAGACTGTCCTTGTAAACAATTTAAAGGGATACCAAGGACGAGATCAGGACAATCTAGGTTAATGAGGCATTGCTCCACTGATTTACACAACATTTTAAATATTTTAAACTAAGATACACTGCAGACACACATGTATTCCAGTCTAGTTGTGGTAACACCATAATGAAATCTGTCAGGCCTAATACTTCATGGAAGCAACAGAGGCAATTGCCTCCGAAAGAAATTTACAATTTCCTCATAGAGGTGCCCTTTATCAAGAAGAAAATGCCTTGGTGCCCTTGCCCTTTTAAGAACGAAGCAACCAGGCCTGCAGTCTTTTTATGACTGTTAGTGAGATGCGATGGAATCAGGGATTACACAATAACCACCTCTCAAAAGCGAGAAAACTCAAAAATATTCAATGCTATTTTTGGTCTTTGTGTGGGTGAAACGAAGCGTTAGGCATGAAATTACACAATGGCGTCTTAAGACAGCTCCTATTTCCAGGCAGGGGAAACGTTTGCGTGTTCACACGTCATCCGGTGCCTACTGGTAAACTACATGTAATATAAGAAGAAGTGCAGGGGCCAGTGTGGTACATGTAGGTATCCAAGTCACTAAAACATGCGTAGATAATATTTTGTTTGACACACACCAATTTCTAGCACATTACTTTTGTTTATATTCGCACTGTACTAGCAATTTTGGTTGTTTACATTAAAACTGATGTTCAATTTTGCAACAGGCAGTTCACGGATGACCTTAAGGCTGATTCATAGTCTCCCTGTGCATGGAGGGAGAGTAAATTTTGACTTTATAAATTTGCAGAGAACGGTTTAATTATATGCACTTTGCTACTACAGAAAGGCTATATTCATTTCCCCAGAGTTTGCCAGGGTTAACAAGTCAATATGGAAAGTTCAAGCAAATCTTTCCTCTGACTTTCCCAGGAAATTTGTCCACTGTGAAAGGGGTTTAACTGGGTCGTATTTTGAGATGGCAAACAGACTACAAGATTACCTTTTCAAAACATGGGGGGGGGGGGAGGGTTCTCCTTGATGCACAAGATTATCGGATTTTAAAATGCTCCAGATTGCACAGTAGAGTTTTTAAAAACATCAAGAATAAACACATTCCAAGAACCTCGTTTCAATTCAGCCTGCTGCGGACAAACTTGTCAAATTTGGGTTCAGAATGTCCCACAATTAGGATAAATCCTCAGGAAAATTCTGGGGATTAACAATAATGCGAACACAAACATACATGTAGTACTTGCATACAGATTTGAAAACAAGGAGGGTACATTCAGAATGTGTAGTCCTTAACCGCACAGAGAAAACAATTGCCTTTCATGTCCCAGTTGTGTACCTTAATACCATTTCAAACGTTCAAAAAGGGTACCACATGTTTTAAACAGGTATTTTACTTGTACTTTATTGTAGACCTTTTATGATGGAATGAATACATTTGTCACTGTCAAAATCTAGGTTTCAGACCCTCCATACACGTAGACTGTCAATCTTAGCCAGTGACAACATAACATGAACACAGCCTTTCTAACACAATCGTAGATCTTTGTTGCACATCAAAATCTGGATTAAATAGCAGAAACGATTTTACCACAATTTTTTTTTTTTACTTTGTAGTACATTATGTAGGTTAGCTACATGTAGTACATTATGTAGGGATTTTCAGCCAGACAGTTGTTACCAGAACCTGGCCGGAAATTTTGAAAAGAAAACTGTAAGATTGGACCTACAGATAATAAGAAGGAAAATAAGTCAGTGTGTAACTGCCACATCATTCCATCTCTCTAAGTCTAATAATCATGGCCTGATGATGTACATGTGTAAATGATAGTTGTCATTGCATGATGTGACTACGAACATTGACAACTTCGCAAATACTCAAGACGTGCACTTTAACAATAGAATGAGGTGCATGCTGGTCTTGTTAGTGACCGATTGGTAATTATCAAAAACAGATCTAAAAGCTTATTGACAAAAAGGTACGTATGTAGAGTTCATCCCGTTTAAATCCTCCAGAGAAATTTTGCCGCCTGACATTGTGTCAAAAACAATCCATTACATTGTAGCTCCTAAGACCCCACAAATCGTCTTTATTTTTAGACAATTTTTTTTAAATATTTTTTTATAACATGCACAAAATTCCTGGTAAACTTCATTACCATTTACATAATATGATCAGTGAGGTGGGATCACTGAAGCGTGACCATCAAGTATGACGAAATTTCAGTAGGTTGGTTGATTCATAGAGAAAGGATGGCTGATTCTTTCAAGAAACAATGTTCTTTCCCTTTAGGTTTTGATCAAGACCCCACACAATGAATTAATCGGCCCCCACCTGCTACAGATCTATTGCCAGATGGACTTTGATATAATGGCTCATTCCAAATGATTCCAATTAGCAGCTCTTTGTTTTTGAATGATTGTATGTTTGGTGATTTGATGAGGGGCGGAAACAACAAATCCCAGATTACTGAGAGAAAAAAAGCAGGAAGCACCTGAAGACTGTTTACCTGTTTTTACATAAGTTATAAAGGAGGAAGATTTATTTGGGATCAGGCCCCCACAAAAAAAAAAAAAGTTTGTTTCAAATATGTTGTCTGAAAACCAAGATGCAAGATGCGTTTTGTTTCATTTTGGGGGGGTTGAGACAGTTTGCTAATTAGTACAACTTGCTAATTAGTGAGAACAATATGACGTAAAGTACAAATATGCCATGTGTTCAAATAATTTTCATTGGAATTTATAAATAAGTCAGGAAGAACACAGACCGTGAACTAAATGCAGAATCCACTTCCAAAACCAACTGATTTAAAAAACCTTGTTGGGTTAAAATGGTCACATGACCCTCGACCATGAAATTTCCGTTCAAGCAATGAACACAAGCAACACGTACACAACTAGAACTGAGTTTGTGAACAAACTCACGGTGTTCGGTTGAACGTAATAAAGTGATAACGGAATTGAAAATCAGGTAAATTTTGTGTAAAAACTGCTTTGATGTATTAAATGGTAAAGCAAATATACATGGATTGTATGTTTAAATTTCAACCTAAAAAGCCATTAAATAGAGCGTTTTACTAAACATTTAACTGGAAATTCCAGTTTGCACTTGAAAAGGGGTCAAACAAGGTCACCAATAAATCAACTTTTGATCAGTTCAAAAACCTTTTCACATGAAGTATTAACTGTGGAAACAGCATTCCACTTCACAAAGCTTTTGTATTAAACAGCTGTAATGAAGACTGTCGAAGCATTGTGAAATTTGTGTTGTGCGCACCTTTAAAGGAGACTACATGTACACAGCTCTCACACACAGCACATGTATCAGAGCGTGGGTCCTTTCTCTATAGTACAATGTACATGTACAGTGCGTAAAGAACAGCGCGAGTGTAGTTCATGTATGAACTACACTCGCGCTGTTTTTTACGCACTATGAATGGAGGTCAACACAAGGCTTTTACGACCACAAGACAAGGTCAAACTGGTATCATGTCTGTGCATAAGTTTGAGCAGGCTAAACGATCTTCAAACTGACATTTAAATTTTGACGATATGTATGATTAGCAGTTCTTGAATTATGAATTCTTGCAGTTTCAACTTCCAGTTTTGACCGGAAGTAAAGGTCAAATGAGAACAAATTGTGCATGACATTTGTAGATCATTTCAAGAGGTTTCATGTTGTGGAAGAATCTTGTACGTAGCATTTGTGGTTCTGTACATATGAATTTTAAAATTATTTAACATTTATTTAACGATGACGTCATCATTCCAAACAAGTTTTGGTTTCATTTACTCATTAACACGTTGACTGCCGTGCATAATTTCACATGGCGTTCCCATTTGCCAAGCGTTAGGGCCTATGCGCATGCGCGCATACTTAATATGTACCGGTACTTACTTAAATAGTTTAACATGTACAATTTATAAAAGCATGTCCTCACCACTGCCAGCAGCTTATTGGTTGCGCCATCAGTGGTGCCAGTGTATTCAAGTTACAATGCAAAGAACTTTCATTTTCTACGAGTATATTCGTAGTCAGCAGTCAACGTGTTAAGGTTCATGTTCATGATAAGTTTCAAGTTCATACAAGCTTCACTTTTTTTCAAAATTGTGCGAGAAGGAAAAAAGAAACAAAAAAACTTAACCAATAAGAAGAAGTTTTCGGTTTGAAGCCCAACACCTTTAGAAACTTGCCTGGTGCTCACAATAAAAATCCATACCAAAAACACAATGATGGGTACCAGGCAACGTCGATCACTAACGTACTGTGTACAGGTACCATACACGTACACATAATATAGAGACCAAACGTAACTTTGCCTATATGGGCATGTCTCATTTTCTACCCATGGTATAAAATTTGAAGTGCTAACTGTTACCAATTTGCAATCATGGGTCGTACTATTTGTCTTGACAATTCTCAATAACTTTGTTTCAAATGCATTGTGTACAATGTACCCATCAACTTACACACACATCATATAGGGCCGGTTTTTTTTTATTACTTGGATTACGGATTATTTTGGGCACAAAGTTGGGCGGGTAGTGGCAAAAAAAAGAAGAAAAAAAAAAGAAAGAAAAAAGGAGAGCGCCCTTTATCCAATATGGCGGCGCCCGTGTACCATGAGAATAGAATAGGCCAGACTCGGGAAACAATGTCAATGAGCTAGCTAGCTTCAACCTTTAAGTGAGCGTGTGTAAGGCCCCATCAAAATAAATGTTTTGCGTACATATCCCACTCCACGTCCACCATATTATTGAGCAAAACACGGTCGTTTCTTCGACACTTGCTTTACGCACACGGCTCTACTTTCATCGTCCCCATGCCTTGCTTGATGAGCGATCCCGCTTGGTGCGCCCTCTATACATACACACGAGAGGTGTGGACATGAGGGTTCGGTTGCCATGGATCCATCCGGGCCGAAACGAACGGATACGAGCGTCAAGCCTTCATGTAGTTTACGTATGGTCCCCTGTCTTTATCCATGTGCCTGGGAGAGTATTTTTGAGCACGGCTCCTGTTCGTCCGTGTTCTAAATGTGCATATGTACACGTACGATGTACATGCCAAGATACAATATAATTAGTAGTTTTCCTTAAGCTCTTTATAATTTGTTTTTTCACAAGTTAAATGTAGGATGGGCAGATTCGTAATTGCATGTTAAGCCTACCCACCTCCACATTAAAAGGAAATATACTTATATACATGTAGGTCTACACACAAAGTTACACTGACATCCTTTTAAAACATTCTGAATTATTGTATAATTTGGGGATTTTTTTCAATAATAATAAATGAAGACTAAAGAGGTCTAATTGGGTTGGGTTTAAAATAAATTGGAATGAGCTGCTGCTTCCCCAGTTGTATCGTAAACTTCTGATCCCTGGTTACACGGTGGTTCCAAGTTGTTGTGGGGGGTTCCAGGTTGTTGTGGGGGTGCCAGTTTGAAGCCATTCGCTTCAAACTGGCACCCCCCACAACAAAATCCAAAAATATTTACAAAATAGGGGGGACCACCAATATCAGAGCGAGAAACACTGTAGCTCAGTTGGTAGAGTGCGGCACATTAACCTGGAGGTCACAGGTTCAAATCAATTCTAGCCAATTTCTCTTTGTTTACCCCGAAATCTAATTAAAATTTACCTAGTCAGTTAGTTGCCCTTATGGTTTTTTAACGATATTTTTACCAAATTTCAAAGGCCCTAATAAGTATTTATTCATAACAATCATGACAATAGAGAGCAAGGGGTAGTCAATATAATCAAGAAAGTGTTAACATTAAATAGCCCCATTTTCGACCCAGTTTTTACAGAATATTTACCAAGCTGAAATTTCCCAATCCATACCTGATCTGGCAAAAATGCCGTATAATCCCACTGCCACTTTATCTCCCTTAATTTAAGTCAAATTACATCCTCACCTGTCCAGAAAGGTGGACAGAATGTATACAGCGAGGAACAGGCACTTTGAACAATTACAACGTGTCGAAATCATGAAAAATAAGCTATTCTCAAGTCTACGCTTGGCTTGACAAACTTACTCGCTGAAAACAATATCGTTCCTTTATGCATGGAGGTAGAAAGTGCCGACCACACGATGAAATGTCCACTCAAATTTTCTTTTCTCTAAAGGCCAATAAATAAATTAGCATTTTACCTACCAATTCCTCGAGAAGAATATTTAAACAAGGGGAAATAAAGTCTAACGTCCATTACAAAATCTAAAAAATCCCTTGGAAAGTGACAGTCGGATATGGAAAATTTTCCCCTCAGTCTGATTTCATTGCACTGAAAAAAATATGTCCCTGAAAAACATGCAAGCAGATTGATGAATAAAATTGGTGTCCGAATGACAATCCAATAATAAATACACACGTTACTTAAAAATTGTTCACTTTCAGTCCTAAATTAGCATGAATAATCCTAGATAGAAGCCTACTCTAAAACATAATCATTTACAAAACAGGGGGCTCGGGGAAACCGTTCTAAATCCACATTTCAAGCCCGTCCAGTCAGCCGTCCATCATGACCTTCCGGGCGCTAGTTTCTACCGTCATCGCTTTTCAATGCGAAGGACATGTACACTGTGCATGTGTCCAATGACAAGGCCGTGCAAATGTACACAACACACCGTACAGCTAGCTCACCGTGAAAAGAAACATTGACCGCCTGCACATCACAACAAAACCACCATATTCGGTGCAAACTAAAAACAGCCATTCCAACATTAACACAGGCTTACCTTTAACTAACAGCACGCACATGAATACAACAACCAGAGGCCTGTTTTTAGCGCTTTTGGACGCCATGTAGCCTTGTCGTCACGGCCTGATATGTGAACTTTCCATGTCAATGTAACCTCGGACGGTGGGCTTTTTTGGCTTGACTGGTCACGACCTGGCCATGGGCATGAATACATGTAGCTCATTGCCAGTGCTGTGGTCGCAATTGACCTATGCTCCACTCCAACCACATTTCGGCATACGCGATTTGGCAGGGCGAACTATTTGACCTGACTGACCGCTATTTTCGCGTGAAGGCTTTTGAATTTATCGGATTTACTCCCTTTGCCCTTTTATCATCCACAACGGCCTAGTTATGAATGCATCGCATTATAGTCGATGCATAACGTCGTTCACACACTGCGTTAGCTTATGATTTTAGTACATGGATAGTGTATAATAATTAAATATCACACCAGCGGTCGTTGACTCGATTATTACAGTGTGTTTACACAGGTTCTAAAGTAAAGTCAGCCCAGTGGCACGCATGTCACACCAACATGGTACATGATGATCACCCTAACACAGCGTGGGAATACACTCAGTGTGTAGCAACAGTCAAGTAGTAGAATTATTTTGATAGGCTTACTATCGGGGTAGGGAGGGGGCTACCATTAACGCGCCAAATCTTTCGAAGAAAATAATCGTCTTGATTGAACTTTATTTGTCCATATTTTGTCCATATTTTCAAATCGGATAAATTCGTATGGTAAAAAATGGTTGGAAATTTCAATTCTGGATATGATAGGCTCTACGGGATGGAGGATTACAAAAAATTAAATAGTCATTTTGTCTCAAAACGTAGACACGAAATGTTTGAAGGTCTACCATAATTCTGCCATCATGCTAAAAAAAAAAGAAGCCCACGCAACCCCTGCCCAACCCTCACTCATGCCAGTATACGCTACAGAAGACCACGTAAGAAAACGTCTTTACCGAAGGCGCGCGCATCTTAGGCTGGGCCCACTTCTCCAGTCGGCACGCCCCCATAAAAACAGAAGATAAAGCGGTGTGATTAAACTGTTGTTTTTCTGTCATGGTAAGACCGAAGTCCGTCTTTTATTATCTTTAAATTTAGGATTACTGGGCCTATGTCATTAGTGACGTACTTTTGCTTACTGTTTGATTAGGCCTGGGGCTATGCCTATCCGAGTCGTGTGAATTGCGCGCAATGTCAACGATAACATAACTATTATGATACCGTGACACAAGATGTATAATTTCATGTAATCGTCCCTGAGAGATAATTTATATCAGGGAAAAAAAGAAACATTTAATTGAAAGTAATTAACACAAAGTTATAAAACAACAAACACGATAAAAGACAATGAGGTTTAATGATACGTGATGATAAAGCAATAGGACAAAGTGTTCATGACACAATTTCATCATAATACTAATGATGCACGTTTATGTAGAGCCAAAGCCTTAAGGGTAGGTTATGCTGTCAGGCGTTTCACAGTAAGAAAAAAATGAAACTTTGGAAAATTTCATGAGCTGTTTAAGCGCAAATAAGCTCACACAAAACAAATGTGCTTACCAGAAGTAGGATATCAGCCAAAATACCATATCTCACGTTATGTCATTTTTTAAATGCAAATTTTCTGCTAAGCAGCTCTATGAAGTTTGGCCCATCTGGACGATGGCTGCTGAGGTAAAGCTTCCAAAAGTAACCTCCCATCAGGTTTGCTGTGGTTTATTTATTTATTTTTCTGCAAATGAGTTTTTAACATAGCAAGTTAAACTAGCCCGTGAACATTTCATCAAAAAAGAGGCATTTTGGACAGGTCCAATTTCGTGCAAATTGTTTACCTTCTTATTTCAGTTGTTATTCCGATAAGAAGAAATGTGTTGTTGATGCATACTTTTCTCACAATGTTTTTGAATTTCTCAAGACAAGAATGATTGAAACTAAGATGGGCCCTAAATAAAAAGTTAAGAAGTACTTAGTTTCGGATCGTCCGTCTTGCACCGACCACTCAACAACCATTACTGTACTGCATAGCACTAACCAATCAATGTTACCAAAGATCCGAAATTATGACAATTATTGTATAACAAGGTCTTCGTTGCAGGTGCAAGGGGGGGGGGGTGTTGTTGTGACTGTGACGTAAAACTAGGAAGCTGTGCTGTATCATTCTACCAAAAGAATTATGTCGACACAGAAGCAACTTCTATTCGTGTCCAACTAGTTAAAAGGTAAAAACAAATTGACATAATAATTGAGCAGAATCCTTGAGATACCTTGAAAACAATGTCCAAGAATAGAAGTCCGAGTTATATGTGATGCTTCTTTTGGGATTTATATCTCGGTATTTCTTTATTCTCTTGCTTCTTCGTTAGGTTAAGGGCTTTGTGGTTTATGCTTTAGATGTAAAGCGCTGTATAAGATCTATTTAGTATTCTTATTCCTCTTAATGTTATTAAATATGCACGTATTCTTTAATGAGAGTTTTTTTTCATACAATTTGTTTCCTTTCCATATCATACAATGAACGTTCGTTTGCATCTTTTCCGAGAAGAGGTCATTTTTCTCTCTAAGCAAACAGTGATACTCACTATAGATGCACGATCTCGTTTCTTGTGCATTATGATAATGATTGTGCATGTAATATAGTGAAAATTGTTCACCGATTGTGTGCAAATGTATGACCTTCTTATTTCGGTTATTATTCCGATAAGAAGAAATTTACAGTGCATCTCAAAAGCGCCCTCACACAACTACAATAGGCCAGTGCTTTGATTGGAATGGAAGCCAACAAAAATGAAAAGGAGGGTTGTTCCAATGCCCCACCGTGGAAAAAAAGGGGGGAGGTGGGGGTGTCACTAGCTGTTATTCAAAATTCGATAATATTGAAACGTAATCTTAACAACGATTGATGCCACGTGTCTTCCTGGCTACCCGGCTCCACATATGGTGTGTCAAGGAGAGTGTGTTATCATTTGCCATAATTTTAGGCCAAGGCAGCTGAAGAAAATAAGGAAAACTGGCCATGCAAGGCAAGACTGCGATGTCGCTTGAGGCTTCAGTTCTGCGCTGCTCAGGCCCGCCGGTTCATATTTCACGCGATCAAAAAGCAACAATATTTTCCTTGCGTCACAATCATGGGAACACGTCACGTACGCGTCACGAAAATTCGCCGTAAAGTCGTGGTTTATTACGAGTAAAGTATATATACGACCGGCCAATCCTAGCCATTTATCAAGGCTTTCGTGGCTTAGACATCTGAGTAACCGCGAAGCCACTGCAGCAAAGACCAATTCAACGTCACTCGATCGTGCGCGCTGACTTGTATTATTGGTCTTTCCAGATAAATGTCTAAGCCACGAAGGCCTTGACGACGAAAGGCTAGGCCGATCCTAGCATAGAGCTATGTTTTTTTTATGATGACGAGCTGTTCATTTATGACGTCAATCTGTATCGCCTTCTATTGTTGCGTACTTCTGCGTCACAGAACTTTGTTGTGAAGCGCGCGCGGTTTTGTATCTCACCCGGATGTGATGTCCTTAGCCTATCTTCTTAACAACAATAACAAACACTATTTTGCAGTAGTTCAAGGTACAGTGAGAGTCGCATTTTCGTAAAGAAAAATAGTTCTGCCGATTCGCAGTTGTTGAAATGGCTTTTTATGGGAAACCTGTTCGGAGACAAGAAGCCGGAAGCTTAACGGGAGATGCTGTAAGTTTCTTACTTGATATTTTATCTTTTTTTGGTTTAATTTTGTTGTTTTATTATTTTTGTCACATTTTCTTTTCGATAGCGAATTTAAGACCATGTACCCCATCCGCCCAAAACAGACCACTTCCATGGCTTTTTTGTTCAGGTGCCCCACCTCCACCACACACACACTTATGTTGTCTTAAATTGACAGGGCCATTTTTGGGCGTTGGAGCATGGAGCTAAACAGCTCAATGGATGGAGTTAGCGATGGTTCAGTTTGAATAATGGCTTGCCACATTCACGAGAATCAAATAGATTTGATAGCAGTGGAACTAAAACACTAATGTCGTCCAATTGTGTTTCCTTTGACAGTCAGCAAAAATAAAGCAGGACCTTTCGCGGTATGAACAAAGCATAAAAGGTAAACCCAGTGTTTTTCCTTTTTTTTGTATGATTATTTCGTTAAAGTAAAGGAATGTTAAACGGTGTTACAAATATAATACAATAACATGTATATTTTATTTTATTTTATTTATTTGCTGTTTTTGAATTGTGAAGATATGCAATCGTGTCTGAGATCTCTCAATAAGACAGTTGCTGAGATCTACGGAGAGACGCTACCAAGAACCAGTGAGTTTCAGCGAGCACTCCAGGTAAGACAGCAAGGAAACTGATGGGTTCCTCATGTCATTATTCGCTCACCTGAATTTAACCCCATCTTAAGGCCAACCCACTGGGCTAACGTTAACCCTGCTCCGTTCTGGAGTTCAATATTGTCGAACTTTTTAAACTATTTAAACAAAATTATTCAAATTCTCATGATTGAATTTTTAATCGGAATATTTTATTTAAATTAATTTAAAAAATAAATAAGGATGCCCCCCAGTAAACAAAAAACACTTTTGCATTATTTTCAAATATTAATCTCATAGAAAAAAAAATGAATCAAGGCTCGTTGCCAATTTTCCTTTAAATTCAATGGCGGATCGGGGTTGGGGAAGGGAGCTGTAGCCCCCTAAATTCAGAAAGGAAAGAAAGAGGAGGGAGGGGCTGTGAGGGGAGAGGAGGAACAGAATCAACGGTAAGCTATTCCCCCATCCTACATGTTTTCCCTCATTTCCCTGTCCATCACTGTGCTTTGTTTTGTTCTCCCTTTGAATATTGCATTGTAATTCGTAGCACTTGATTCTCAGCCCCTACCCTTAACAAATATTCTGGATCCGCCCATGAAACTCTCACTAAATAGTATAAGTATTTTACTTCATGAAAACCCTGAACAAAAATAAATTTATGATCTACTCAGGATGAGGACACCTTATTGGATAATTTTGCCCGTGACGTACATGAGGTTGAAGAGCCGCTGAGACGGTACGAACAGCAGTACGACAGCAACGAACGTTCATCAGATAGATCCGGCGTGGCTAGGTGAGATGTACGGACCGCCTTCCCCTGGATCCAGGGGTGGATTTGGGAATTGAAATTACTCCTCTCTCTCTCTCAAAAAAAAAAAAAAAAAAAAAATCCCCGGTTGATGTCTCTCTAGATCCGCAGCTGGTTGGCCGATCAAAGTAGCCACTCCATAGTTATACTTTTTCAATTCAGGAGACGAGTACTTCATTCAGTTTTGAGCGATCATTGTTCGTTATTGTGTGAAATAGTCTTTCAAAATTTTTGTTTCATTAAAAAATATTAGGCCCTAATGTTATTATTTATATATATATATATATATATATTTTTAGCGCCAACAGGAAAAGCGAGTTTGTCAGCACCGTTATTGGAACCCTGATCAATGGCCAAAACGTGTACTTCTCAGAAAGTTTCAAGGTAAATGAACTTTAAAAAATAAAGAAAAAAACAAATAAATAATGAAAATAATGTCTTTTCATTATAGAAAAAAACGGAAAAAAGGACAGACGGAAGCCTAAATATATATGAATGGCTAAATTTAAACCAAATTTCAGTTCAAAAAGTCAGCAATCCATATCATTTTCTTCGAGACGAAAATATGTGTCTCCTTTTTTGAGGATGATTTATAGCTTGCTAAATATTCACCTGAATGAGACTTGCATAACAAACAAAATTGGCAACTAAAATATCATCAATATTGTACCGAACGTCAGGTTTCTCAAGTACTAATGGACATAGTTACACAAACTAAGCACCTTCCGACACCGCGAGAGGCCAGGCTTGCCAAAGAGCTCGCTGAAGAAATTGGCGATAAGACCGGGGAGAGACGTCCGCAGAATACATCGGCCAATGCAGTGACTGGAGGAGTGAGTCCCTTTGCACAGAGCATAGGAGGACACCGTGGTCTGGGCTCGCTGATTGGTGGTGCTTACGGTAGTCAGCAGCCTCGTAAGTTGAAGACAGTGGCCCGATTCTGACGAATTGTAGAACTATACACATCTTCTGAGAATTTATCAAAACTTGTTAAAAGATTGCAAGAACAGCACAGAAAAGTACGACTCTTTATGGGTGGGGTTGGGATTACATTTTGTAGATTCAAAACTCTGGTAACTAGGTGAAATACAGGATTGGTCAAGCTTATGGTGCCGTGTTCTTACTTTGTGTAATTCAATTACTTATGCAAAAACAAACCTGTGAAAATTTGGGCTCAATCCGTCGTCAGAGCCAGGAGAAAATAGTGAAAAACCCTGCACACTTTTCAGCATGTGAACACATTGTCCTTATTTCCATTCCTACAATCAAAATTAAAATCGGGGTCTTCAAATTCTGTTTTCTGGACTTTGAGAGTTCAAGCTCATGGTGCCGTGTTCTTACTTTGTGTAATTCAATTACATATGCAAAAACAAACTTGTGAAAATTTGGACTCAATCCGTCGTCAGAGCCAGGAGAAAATAGTGAAAAACCCTGCACACTTTTCAGCATGTGAACACATTGTGATTATTTCTATTCCTACAATCAAAATTAAAATCGGGGTCTTCAAATTCTGTTTTTTTGGACTTTGAGTGTATTTCAGACAGAATTATTTCCATGGAAGATTGGTACTGGTATGACCTTCATAATCAGTAAGCTTTTCAGACTGATATTAATAAACAAATAAAAAATGATGAATACCAATCCTGTATTTTACATTGGAGAAAGTATCCACTTCGTCCCCTTCCCAACAGTTTATAATAGCGATTACGATCACTAAGAGGAAAACCTTGATCTAAATAATCAAAATGTTTTTTCGACCATCCCCCATCAAAACTCTGAAAATTATCACAAAATTGCCTTGAAATTTGTACGGATTTTCTTCCCTTACAGAGGCGAGGAGCATGGCGGCGCAAATCAAGCCAGCATCTCGATTCAGCTCACCAAATCCAACCAAAGCCGCACCCGCCCGTATCTACGTCTAATGTTCTTCATAATTACATATTAAAAGATTAACTTTAAAAACCAACTGTGAGCTAAAAAATGGATCCAAACCCTTGTAAATCAGGATCCTAATAAATTAGTCACACATCAACATCAACAGAACAGTAGAGAGCCTTATTTGCCAGTCTAACCCTCAACACATAGAACCGCGAAGGGGTAAAATCAGCTTCTTTATTCCGTTTTATATCAAATAGATTGAATATAAGATATTGTATTGGATTCCCGCACTGGTAACTCATTTCGTACACTGAGAATTTCATAAATTGTAACTTTAACTTTACAAAAGACTTGTACAAGTTTAACAATCTGGCTTAGATGATGTAACAATGATGATGTAAGTTCTCACAGAGAAAAATGGGCTGATAATGAGAATTTGATAAAAAAAAAAAAAAAAAAAAAAAGCATTTGACAAATACAGGATAATAAATCGTCAGAAAGAAATCATCAATCAAGAATAGAAGTTAAACCAATGGTTTGATTCCACTCTTTACAATTCAACAATCGATACAGACCCTTTCTATGAAATTTGGCCCATCTGGACGATGGCTGCTGAGGTAAAGCTTCCAAAAGTAACCTCCCATCAGGTTTGCTGTGGTTTATTTATTTATTTTTCTGCAAATGAGTTTTTAACATAGCAAGTTAAACTAGTCCGTGAACATTTCATCAAAAAGAGGCATTTTGGACAGGTCCAATTTCGTGCAAATTTTTTACCTTCTCGTTTCGGTTGTTATTCCGATAAGAAGAGATGTGTTGTTGATGCATACTTTTCTAACAATATTTTGGACTTTCTCAAGACAAGAATGATTGAAACTAAGATGGGCCCTAAATAAAAATTTAAGAAGTACTTAGTTTCGGATCGTCCGTCTTGCACCGACCACTCAACAACCATTACTGTACTGCATAGCACTAACCAATCAATGTTACCAAAGATCCGAAATTATGACAATTATTGTATAACAAGGTCTTCGTTGCAGGTGCAAGGGGGGGGGGTGTTGTTGTGACTGTGACGTAAAACTAGGAAGCTGTGCTGTATCATTCTACCAAAAGAGTTATGTCGACACAGAAGCAACTTCTATTCTTGTCCAATTAGTTAAAAGGAAAAAGAAAATTGACAATAATTGAGCAGAATCCTTGAGATACCTTGAAAACAATGTCCAAGAATAGAAGTCCGAGTTATATGTGATGCTTCTTTTGGAATTTATATCTCGGTATTTCTTTATTCTCTTGCTTCTTCGTTAGGTTAAGGGCTTTGTGGTTTATGCTTTAGATGTAAAGCGCTGTATAAGATCTATTTAGTATTCTTATTCCTCTTAATGTTCTTAAATATGCACGTATTCTTTAATGAGAGTTTTTTTTCATACAATTTGTTTCCTTTCCATATCATACAATGAACGTTCGTTTGCATCTTTTCCGAGAAGAGGTCATTTTTCTCTCTAAGCAAACAGTGATACTCACTATAGATGCACGATCTCGTTTCTTGTGCATTATGATAATGATTGTGCATGTAATATAGTGAAAATTGTTCACCGATTGTGTGCAAATGTATGACCTTCTTATTTCGGTTATTATTCCGATAAGAAGAAATTGACAGTGCATCTCAAAAGCGCCCTCACACAACTACAATAGGCCAGTGCTTTGATTGGAACGGAAGCCAACAAAAATGAAAAGGAGGGTTGTTCCAATGCCCCACCGTGGAAAAAAAGGGGGGGGGGAGGTGGGGGTGTCACTAGCTGTTATTCAAAATTCGATAATATTGAAACGTAATCTTAACAACGATTGATGCCACGTGTCTTCCTGGCTACCCGGCTCCACATATGGTGTGTCAAGGAGAGTGTGTTATCATTTGCCATAATTTTAGGCCAAGGCAGCTGAAGAAAATAAGGAAAACTGGCCATGCAAGGCAAGACTGCGATGTCGCTTGAGGCTTCAGTTCTGCGCTGCTCAGGCCCGCCGGTTCATATTTCACGCGATCAAAAAGCAACAATATTTTCCTTGCGTCACAATCATGGGAACACGTCACGTACGCGTCACGAAAATTCGCCGTAAAGTCGTGGTTTATTACGAGTAAAGTATATATACGACCGGCCAATCCTAGCCATTTATCAAGGCTTTCGTGGCTTAGACATCTGAGTAACCGCGAAGCCACTGCAGCAAAGACCAATTCAACGTCACTCGATCGTGCGCGCTGACTTGTATTATTGGTCTTTCCAGATAAATGTCTAAGCCACGAAGGCCTTGACGACGAAAGGCTAGGCCGATCCTAGCATAGAGCTATGTTTTTTTATGATGACGAGCTGTTCATTTATGACGTCAATCTGTATCGCCTTCTATTGTTGCGTACTTCTGCGTCACAGAACTTTGTTGTGAAGCGCGCGCGGTTTTGTATCTCACCCGGATGTGATGTCCTTAGCCTATCTTCTTAACAACAATAACAAACACTATTTTGCAGTAGTTCAAGGTACAATGAGAGTCGCATTTTCGTAAAGAAAAATAGTTCTGCCGATTCGCAGTTGTTGAAATGGCTTTTTATGGGAAACCTGTTCGGAGACAAGAAGCCGGAAGCTTAACGGGAGATGCTGTAAGTTTCTTACTTGATATTTTATCTTTTTTTGGTTTAATTTTGTTGTTTTATTATTTTTGTCACATTTTCTTTTCGATAGCGAATTTAAGACCATGTACCCCATCCGCCCAAAAAAGACCACTACCATGGCTTTTTTGTTCAGGTGCCCCCACCTCCACCACACACACACTTATGTTGTCTTAAATTGACAAGGCCATTTTTGGGCGTTGGAGCATGGAGCTAAACAGCTCAATGGATGGAGTTAGCGATGGTTCAGTTTGAATAATGGCTTGCCACATTCACGAGAATCAAATAGATTTGATAGCAGTGGAACTAAAACACTAATGTCGTCCAATTGTGTTTCCTTTGACAGTCAGCAAAAATAAAGCAGGACCTTTCGCGGTATGAACAAAGCATAAAAGGTAAACCCAGTGTTTTTCCTTTTTTTTGTATGATTATTTCGTTAAAGTAAAGGAATGTTAAACGGTGTTACAAATATAATACAATAACATGTATATTTTATTTTATTTTATTTATTTGCTGTTTTTGAATTGTGAAGATATGCAATCGTGTCTGAGATCTCTCAATAAGACAGTTGCTGAGATCTACGGAGAGACGCTACCAAGAACCAGTGAGTTTCAGCGAGCACTCCAGGTAAGACAGCAAGGAAACTGATGGGTTCCTCATGTCATTATTCGCTCACCTGAATTTAACCCCATCTTAAGGCCAACCCACTGGGCTAACGTTAACCCTGCTCCGTTCTGGAGTTCAATATTGTCGAACTTTTTAAACTATTTAAACACAATTATTCAAATTCTCATGATTGAATTTTTAATCGGAATATTTTATTTAAATTAATTTAAAAAATAAATAAGGATGCCCCCCAGTAAACAAAAAACACTTTTGCATTATTTTCAAATATTAATCTCATAGAAAAAAAAAATGAATTAAGGCTCGTTGCCAATTTCCCTTTAAATTCAATGGCGGATCGGGGTTGGGGAAGGGAGCTGTAGCCCCCTAAATTCAGAAAGGAAAGAAAGAGGAGGGAGGGGCTGTGAGGGGAGAGGAGGAACAGAATCAACGGTAAGTTATTCCCCCATCCCACATGTTTTCCCTCATTTCCCTGTCCATCACTGTGCTTTGTTTTGTTCTCCCTTTGAATATTGCATTGTAATTCGTAGCACTTGATTCTCAGCCGCTACCCTTAACAAATATTCTGGATCCGCCCATGAAACTCTCACTAAATAGTATAAGTATTTTACTTCATGAAAACCCTGAACAAAAATTAAATTTATGATCTACTCAGGATGAGGACACCTTATTGGATAATTTTGCCCGTGACGTACATGAGGTTGAAGAGCCGCTGAGACGGTACGAACAGCAGTACGACATCAACGAACGTTCATCAGATAGATCCGGCGTGGCTAGGTGAGATGTACGGACCGCCTTCCCCTGGATCCAGGGGTGGATTTGGGAATTGAAATTACTCCTCTCTCTCTCTCTCTCAAAAAAAATAAATAAATAAATAAATAAAATAAAAAATTCCCGGTTGATGTCTCTCTAGATCCGCAGCTGGTTGGCCGACCACAGTAGCCACTTCATAGTTATACTTTTTGAATTCAGAAGACGAGTACTTCATTCAGTTTTGAGCGATCATTGTTCGTTGTTGTGTGAAATAATATCTCTTTCAAACATTTTTGTTTCATTAAAAAAATATTAGGCCCTAATGTTATTATTTATATATATATATATATATATATATTTTTAGCGCCAACAGGAAAAGCGAGTTTGTCAGCACCGTTATTGGAACCCTGATCAATGGCCAAAACGTGTACTTCTCAGAAAGTTTCAAGGTAAATTAACTTTAAAAAATAAAGAAAAAAAACAAATAAATCATAGAAAATAATGTCTTTTCATTATAGCAAAAACCGGAAAAAGGACAGACGGAAGCCTAAATATATATGAATGGCTAAATTTGAACCAAATTCCAGTTCAAAAAGTCAGCGATCCATATCATTTTCTTCGAGACGAAAATGTGTGTCTCCTTTTTTGAGGATGATTTATAGCTTGCTAAATATTCACCTGAATGAGACTTGTATAACAAACAAAATTGGCAACTAAAATATCATCAATATTGTACCGAACGTCAGGTTTCTCAAGTACTAATGGACATAGTTACACAAACTAAGCACCTTCCGACACCGCGAGAGGCCAGGCTTGCCAAAGAGCTCGCTGAAGAAATTGGCGATAAGACCGGGGAGAGACGTCCGCAGAATACATCGGCCAATGCAGTGACTGGAGGAGTGAGTCCCTTTGCACAGAGCATAGGATGACACCGTGGTCTGGGCTCGCTGATTGGTGGTGCTTACGGTAGTCAGCAGCCTCGTAAGTTGAAGACAGTGGCCCGATTCTGACGAATTGTAGAACTATACACATCTTCTGAGAATTTATCAAAACTTGTTAAAAGATTGCAAGAACAGCACAGAAAAGTACGACTCTTTATGGGTGGGGTTGGGATTACATTTTGTAGATTCAAAACTCTGGTAACTAGGTGAAATACAGGATTGGTCAAGCTTATGGTGCCGTGTTCTTACTTTGTGTAATTCAATTACATATGCAAAAACAAACCTGTGAAAATTTGGACTCAATCCGTCGTCAGAGCCAGGAGAAAATAGTGAAAAACCGTGCACACTTTTCAGCATGTAAACACATTGTGATTATTTCTATTCCTACAATCAAAATTAAAATCGGGGTCTTCAAATTCTGTTTTCTGGACATTGAGAGTTCAAGCTTACGGTGCCATGTTCTTACTTTGTGTAATTCAATTACATATGCAAAAACAAACTTGTGAAAATTTGGGCTCAATCCGTCGTCAGAGCCAGGAGAAAATAGTGAAAAACCGTGCACACTTTTCAGCATGTAAACACATTGTGATTATTTCTATTCCTACAATCAAAATTAAAATCGGGGTCTTCAAATTCTGTTTTCTGGACATTGAGAGTTCAAGCTTACGGTGCCATGTTCTTACTTTGTGTAATTCAATTACATATGCAAAAACAAACTTGTGAAAATTTGGGCTCAATCCGTCGTCAGAGCCAGGAGAAAATAGTGAAAAAAACGTGCACACTTTTCGGCATGTAAACACATTGTCCTTATTTCTATTCCTACAATCAAAATTAAAATCGGGGTCTTCAAATTCTGTTTTTTGGACTTTGAGTGTATTTCAGACAGAATTATTTCCATGGAAGATTGGTACTGGTATGACCTTCATAATCAGTCAGCTTTCAGACTGATATTAATAAACAAATAAAAACTGATGAATACCAATCCTGTATTTTACATTTAAGAAAGTATCCACTTCGTCCCCTTCCCAACAGTTTATAATAACGATTACGATCACTATGAGGAAAACCTTGATCTAAATAACCAAAATGTTTTTTTCGACCATCCCCCATCAAAACTCTGAAATTATCACAAAATTGCCTTGAAATTTGTACGGATTTTCTTCTCTTACAGAGGCGAGGAGCATGGCGGCGCAAATCAAGCCAGCATCTCGATTCAGCTCACCAAATCCAACCAAAGCCGCACCCACCCGTATCTACGTCTAATGTTCTTCATATTTACATATTAAAAGATTAACTTTAAAAACCGACTGTGGATCCAAACCCTTGTAAATCAGGATCCTAATAAATCAGTTAGACATCAACATCAACAGCACAGTAGAGAGAATTATTTGCCAGTCTAACCCTCAACACGTAGAACTGCGAAGGGGTAAAATCAGCTTCTTTATTCCGTTTTATATCAAATAGATTGAATATAAGATATCGTATTGGATTACCGCACTGGTAACTCATTCTGTACACTGAGAATTTCATAAATTGTAAGTTTAACTTTACAAAAGACTTGTACAAGTTTAACAATCTGGCTTAGATGATGTAACAATGATGATGTAAGTTCTCACAGAGAAAAATGGGTTGATAATGAGAATTTGATTAAAAAAAAAGAAAGAAAGCATTTGACAAATACAGGATAATAAATCGTCAGAAAGAAATCATCAATCAAGAATAGAAGTTAAACCAATGGTTTGATTCCACTCTTTACAATTCAACAATCGATACAGACCCTTTCTATGAAATTTGGCCCATCTGGACGATGGCTGCTGAGGTAAAGCTTCCAAAAGTAACCTCCCATCAGGTTTGCTGTGGTTTATTTATTTATTTTTCTGCAAATGAGTTTTTAACATAGCAAGTTAAACTAGTCCGTGAACATTTCATCAAAAAGAGGCATTTTGGACAGGTCCAATTTCGTGCAAATTTTTTACCTTCTTATATCGGTTGTTATTCCGATAAGAAGAAATGTGTTGTTGATGCATACTTTTCTAACAATATTTTGGTCTTTCTCAAGACAAGAATGATTGAAACTAAGATGGGCCCTAAATAAAAAGTTAAGAAGTACTTAATTTCGGATCGTCCGTCTTGCACCGACCACTCAACAACCATTACTGTACTGCATACTAACCAATCAATGTTACCAAAGATCCGAAATTATGACAATTATTGTAAAACAAGGTCTTCGTTGCAGGTGCAAGGGGGATGTGTTGTTGTGACTGTGACGTAAAACTAGGAAGCTGTGCTGTATCATTCTACAAAAAGAATTATGTCGACACAGAAGCAACTTCTATTCGTGTCCAATTAGTTAAAAGGCAAAACAAATTGACATAATAATTGAGCAGAATCCTTGAGATAGGCCTACCTTGAAAACAATGTCCAAGAATAGAAGTCCGAGTTATTTGTTATGCTTCTTTTGGGGATTTATATTTCGGTATTTCTTTATTCTCTTGCTTCTTCGTTAGGTTAATGGCTTTGTGGTTTATGCTTTAGATGTAAAGCGCTATATAAGATCTATTTAGTATTCTTATTCCTCTTAATGTTATTAAATATGCACGTATTCTTTAATGAGAGATTTTTTTTCTTACAATTTGTTTCCTTTCCATATCATACAATAAACGTTCGTTTGCATCTTTTCCGAGAAGAGGTCATTTTTTTCTCTCTAAGCAAACAGTGATACTCACTATAGATGCACGATCTCGTTTCTTGTGCATTATGATAATGATTGTGCATGGAATAGTGAAAATTGTTCACCGATTGTGTGCAAATGTATGACCTTCTTATTTCGGTTATTATTCCGATAAGGAGAAATTTACAGTGCATCTCAAAAGCGCCCTCACACAACTACAATAGGCCAGTGCTTTGATTGGAATGGAAGCCAATGAAAAGGAGGGTTGTTCCAATGCCCCACCGTGGAAAAAGGGGGGGGGGGGTGTCACTAGCTGTTATTCAAAATTCGATAATATTGAAACGTAATCTTAACAACGATTGATGCCACGTGTCTTCCTGGCTACCCGGCTCCACATGAGTTGTGTGTCACGGAGAGTGTGTTATCATTTGCCATAATTTTAGGCCAATGCAGCTGAAGAAAATAAGGAAAACAGGCCATGCAAGGCAAGACTGCGATGTCGCTCGAGGCTTCAGTTCTGCGCTCCTCAGGCCCGCCGGTTCATATTTCACGAGATCAAAAAGCAACAACATTTTCCTTGCGTCACAATCATGGGAACACGTCACGTACGCGTCACGAAAATTCGCCGTAAAGTCGTGGTTTATTACGAGTAAAGTATATATACGACCGGCCAATCCTAGCCATTTATCAAGGCCTTCGTGGCTTAGACATCTGAGTAACCGCGAAGCCACTGCAGCAAAGACCAATTCAACGTCACTCGATCGTGCGCGCTGACTTGTATTATTGGTCTTTCCAGATAAATGTCTAAGCCACGAAAGCCTTGACGAAAGGCTAGGATAGGCCGATCCTAGCATAGAGCTATGTTTTTTTTTACGATGACGAGCTGTTCATTTATGACGTCAATCTGTCGCCTTCTATTGTTGCGTACCGTTCTGCGTCACTCAACTTTGTTGTGAAGCGCGCGCGGTTTTGTATCTCACCGAGATGTGATGTCCTTAGCCTATCTTCTTAACAACAAAAACAAACACTATTTTGCAGTAGTTCAAGGTACAGTGAGAGTCGCATTTTCGTAAAGAAAAATAGTTCTGCCGATTCGCAGTTGTTGAAATGGCTTTTTATGGGAAACCTGTTCGGAGACAAGAAGCCGGAAGCTTAACGGGAGATGCTGTAAGTTTCTTACTTGATATTTTATCCCTTTTTTGTTTAATTTTGTTGTTTTATTATTTTTGTCACATTTTCTTTTCGATAGCAAATTTTAGACCATGTACCCCATCCGTCCAAAACAGACCACTACCACGGCTTTTTTTGTTCAGGCGCCCCCACCTCCACCACACACACACTTATGTTGTCTTAAATTGACAAAGCCATTTTTGGGCGTTGGAGCATGGAGCTAAACAGCTCAATGGATGGAGTTAGGGATGGTTCAGTTTGAATAATGGCTTGCCACATTCACGAGAATCAAATAGATTTGATAGCAGTGGAACTAAAACACTAATGTCGTCCAATTGTGTTTCCTTTGACAGTCATCAAAAATAAAGCAGGACCTTTCGCAGTTTGAACAAAGCATAAAAGGTAAACCCAATGTTTTTACTTTTCTTGTATGATTATTTCGTTAAAATAAAGGAATGTTAAACGGTGTTACAAATACAATACAATATAATGTATATTTTATTTTATTTTATTTATTTGCTGTTTTTGAATTGTGAAGATATGCAATCGTGTCTGAGATCTCTCAATAAGACAGTTGCTGAGATCTACGGAGAGACGCTACCAAGAACCAGTGAGTTTCAGCGAGCACTCCAGGTAAGACAGCAAGGAAACTGATGGGTTCCTCATGTCATTATTCGGTCACCTGAATTTAATCCCATCTTAAGGCCAACCCACTGGGCTATCGTTAACCCTGCTCCGTTCTGGAGTTCAATATTGTCGAACTTTTTAAACTATTTAAACAAAATTATTCAAATTCTCATGGTTGAATTTTTAATCGGAATATTTTATTTAAATTAATTTAAAAAATAAACAAGGATGCCCCCCAGTAAACAAAAAACACTTTTGCATTATTTTCAAATATTAATCTCATAGAAGAAAAAAAATGAATCAAGGCTCGTTGCCAATTTCCCTTTAAATTCAATGGCTGATCGGGGTTGGGGAAGGGAGCTGTACCCCCTTAAATTCAGAAAGGAAAGAAAGAGGAGGGAGGGGGGGCTGTGAGGGGAGAGGAGGAACAGAATCAACGGTAAGCTATTCCCCCATCCTACAAGTTTCCCCTCATTTCCCTGTCCATCACTGTGCTTTGTTTTGTTCTCCCTTTGAATATTGCATTGTAATTCGTAGCACTTGATTCTCAGCCGCTACCCTTAACAAATATTCTGGATCCGCCCATGAAACTCTCACTAAATAGTATAAGTATTTTACTTCATGAAAACCCTGAACAAAACTAAATTTATGATCTACTCAGGATGAGGACACCTTATTGGATAATTTTGCCCGTGACGTACGTGAGGTTGAAGAGCCGCTGAGACGGTACGAACAGCAGTACGACAGCAACGAACGTTCATCAGATAGATCCGGCGTGGCTAGGTGAGATGTACGGACCGCCTTCCCCTGGATCCAGGGGTGGATTTGGGAATTGAAATTACTCCTCTCTCTCTCTCTCAAAAAAAAATAAAAATAAATAAATAAAAAATCCCCGGTTGAAGTCTCTCTAGATCCGCAGCTGGTTGGCCGACCAAAGTAGCCACTCCATAGTTATACTTTTTCAATTCAGGAGACGAGTACTTCATTCAGTTTTGAGCGATCATTGTTCGTTATTGTGTGAAATAGTCTTTCAAAATTTTTGTTTCATTAAAAAAATATTAGGCCCTGATGTTATTATTTATGTTTTTTTTAGCGCCAACAGGAAAAGCGAGTTTGTCAGCACCGTTATTGGAACCCTGATCAATGGCCAAAACGTGTACTTCTCAGAAAGTTTCAAGGTAAATGAACTTTAAAAAATAAAGAAAAAAACAAATAAATAATGAAAATAATGTCTTTTCATTATAGAAAAAAACGGAAAAAAGGACAGACGGAAGCCTAAATATATATGAATGGCTAAATTTAAACCAAATTTCAGTTCAAAAAGTCAGCAATCCATATCATTTTCTTCGAGACGAAAATATGTGTCTCCTTTTTTGAGGATGATTTATAGCTTGCTAAATATTCACCTGAATGAGACTTGCATAACAAACAAAATTGGCAACTAAAATATCATCAATATTGTACCGAACGTCAGGTTTCTCAAGTACTAATGGACATAGTTACACAAACTAAACACCTTCCGACACCGCGAGAGGCCAGGCTTGCCAAAGAGCTCGCTGAAGAAATTGGCGATAAGACCGGGGAGAGACGTCCGCAGAATACATCGGCCAATGCAGTGACTGGAGGAGTGAGTCCCTTTGCACAGAGCATAGGAGGACACCGTGGTCTGGGCTCGCTGATTGGTGGTGCTTACGGTAGTCAGCAGCCTCGTAAGTTGAAGACAGTGGCCCGATTCTGACGAATTGTAGAACTATACACATCTTCTGAGAATTTATCAAAACTTGTTAAAAGATTGCAAGAACAGCACAGAAAAGTACGACTCTTTATGGGTGGGGTTGGGATTACATTTTGTAGATTCAAAACTCTGGTAACCAGGTGAAATACAGGATTGGTCAAGCTTATGGTGCCGTGTTCTTACTTTGTGTAATTCAATTACATATGCAAAAAAAAAAACTTGTGAAAATTTGGGCTCATTCCGTCGTCAGAGCCAGGAGAAAATAGTGAAAAACCGTGCACACTTTTCAGCATGTAAACACATTGTCCTTATTTCTATTCCTACAATCAAAATTAAAATCGGGGTCTTCAAATTCTGTTTTCTGGACTTTGAGAGTTCAAGCTTATGGTGCCGTGTTCTTACTTTGTGTAATTCAATTACATATGCAAAAACAAACCTGTGAAAATTTGGGCTCAATCCGTCGTCAGAGCCAGGAGAAAATAGTGAAAAACCGTGCACACTTTTCAGCATGTAAACACATTGTCCTTATTTCTATTCCTACAATCAAAATTAAAATCGGGGTCTTCAAATTCTGTTTTCTGGACTTTGAGAGTTCAAGCTTATGGTGCCGTGTTCTTACTTTGTGTAATTCAATTACATATGCAAAAACAAACCTGTGAAAATTTGGGCTCAATCCGTCGTCAGAGCCAGGAGAAAATAGTGAAAAACCGTGCACACTTTTCAGCATGTAAACACATTGTCCTTATTTCTATTCCTACAATCAAAATTAAAATCGGGGTCTTCAAATTCTGTTTTCTGGACTTTGAGAGTTCAAGCTTATGGTGCCGTGTTCTTACTTTGTGTAATTCAATTACATATGCAAAAACAAACCTGTGAAAATTTGGGCTCAATCCGTCGTCAGAGCCAGGAGAAAATAGTGAAAAACCGTGCACACTTTTCAGCATGTAAACACATTGTCCTTATTTCTATTCCTACAATCAAAACTAAAATCGGGGTCTTCAAATTCTGTTTTTGGACTTTGAGTGTATTTCAGACAGAATTATTTCCATGGAAGATTGGTACTGGTATGACCTTCATAATCAGTAAGCTTTTCAGACTGATATTAATAAACAAATAAAAAATGATGAATACCAATCCTGTATTTTACATTGGAGAAAGTATCCACTTCGTCCCCTTCCCAACAGTTTATAATAGCGATTACGATCACTAAGAGGAAAACCTTGATCTAAATAATCAAAATGTTTTTTCGACCATCCCCCATCAAAACTCTGAAAATTATCACAAAATTGCCTTGAAATTTGTACGGATTTTCTTCTCTTACAGAGGCGAGGAGCATGGCGGCGCAAATCAAGCCAGCATCTCGATTCAGCTCACCAAATTCAACCAAAGCCGCACCCGCCCGTATCTACGTCTAATGTTCTTCATAATTACATATTAAAAGATTAACTTTAAAAACCGACTGTGAGCTAAAAAATGGATCCAAACCCTTGTAAATCAGGATCCTAATAAATCAGTCAGACATCAACATCAACAGAACAGTAGAGAGACTTATTTGCCAGTCTAACCCTCAACACATAGAACTGCGAAGGGGTAAAATCAGCTTCTTTATTCCGTTTTATATCAAATAGATTGAATATAAGATATTGTATTGGATTACCGCACTGGTAACTCATTCTGTACACTGAGAATTTCATAAATTGTAAGTTTAACTTTACAAAAGACTTGTACAAGTTTAACAATCTGGCTTAGATGATGTAACAATGATGATGTAAGTTCTTACAGAGAAAAATGGGCTGATAAAGAAAAATTGATCAAAAATAAAAAATAGCATTTGACAAATACAGGATAATAAATCGTCAGAAAGAAATCATCAATCAAGAATAGAAGTTAAACCAATGGTTTGATTCCACTCTTTACAATTCAACGATCGATACAGACCCTTTCAGATTTGCAAAATATCCAGGGACCAAAAAATCTACCAAATAAGAAAGAGGATAATTAGAACTGCGCTTGTTCTATGGATATAGAAAAAAAGGTACCAAGAAGTAAGTCTTATTAATGGGTGTTTTAGTAGCCTCAGCTTCAATGCAGCAAAATACTGTATTTAGCACAGGGCTTTTACCATACCCATCAAGTTTTTGTTTTTAACGGTCAGTCAGTAAAACGGGTGACTATCAGCAATGTGTTATAGATTCATCATTGATATGACTTTACAGGCTTAAATAGTACTTTTATCAAACAGAAAAATCCCACAACTTTCGTGGTCAAAAGAAGAGCGCCCCCAAATATCCACAGACAGTAGCCAGCCAAAAAGGGTCTGCATCTAAATGGGTGTGGTGAATATTTCAATCAAATTTTTGTTCGAGCACAAACAAAGAAAAAACAAAACAAAACGTCAACAGAAAACGCACAGAAACAACTTGATAATGAAAATGAAATACATCAAATCACAGTAAGTATTTGAAAAAGGCTACCCTCACTTTGTATAAGCCGCTGACCTGCCTCAGAAAAATATCAGACGGAGCAGACATTTTGGTGAACCTGTTGAAACAACAGATTTTCAATAATCTGTCAAAGCCTAAGATGTAAAAAGTATTCTTGGAACTTCATGATTTCAGTTTCGACGACAGAAAAAAAAACCCCACATCGTTTAGCCTACATTTTATGAAACATTTCTGGATGCTGAAACCAAGAATGCCTCAATACAAGGATTATACCCTTACGGGAAACCTGTTTGAAACGAGGCTGCCACAGTAACCAAGAAATACCGAGGAAAACCCCTACTCTTCATGACGACTCATAATCACCCTAGTTCGGACAACTGAGGAAAGCTTCAAATGAGCCACAAACACCGAGGTATAAATCTACTTGATATTTTGTTTTTTGTTCTCGGTTTTGTTTGGCATTTTTTGTATCCGCACCCAACTGTGGGCTACTCCATGTTTACAAGCAGTGAAGAAGCTGGAAGTTCACATGTTTTTTTTTTTTGAGTTGATATATTAAACAAAACCGTGGAGCAGGTTCAGGCGCCGACTTTGAAGTCAATTTGTGATTTAACCACGCATGCGTGGTCTGTTCTTCACGCGAAGGCGTCTGGTGGAGCGACTAGTCAACATAGTAAGTCAATGTATTTTTGTTGAGCAGACGATAGGATGTAGCAAATGTTAGCAGTCATTTTCAAGTTCATTTTTCTTTTCCTCCTATTTTCTCTTATTTGGTGCAATAATTAACTAATTTTCTCACTGCGAAGACAAATTACTGTCATATTCAACCAAATCCCACCGTTATCGTTGAACTACTCCTTAATTGTGATGTAGCACGTGAATTGACTAGAGGAACAGTGCTCCGGGGCTAGGTTGATTCAGTTGGACTAGCTGGTCAAACCAGGCAGCGTTTGACTGACATCTAGATCGACTATGGTTAAGTCTAGTCGACTCAAGTCAACCACCTGAACTTGCTCTTGGCTGAACGTCCGATCTGATTAATACACAGGTCAAAGGTCATAGGTAAAGTAGAACAAAGTCCTTAAAGGCAGTGACCAGTATCTCTTCATACACCCTGTCCAGTGTGCAGTGACGAACTTGCATTTTTCTCAATCTCCTCCTTAAATGTTACTTTATAAAAAAACCTACTATATACACAACCAAACCTATGGGTATCTACACAGAAAATTTTAATTGATAATATTAATTACTTGTACTGTAATACATTGTTCTGATTATCTAAGACACCAGGGTTATAAATACGTAGAAATTATTACACTAAATAAAAAAAGAGACGGAAGTTTCAGAAAAGGTATTCTAATTGGCCAGTTTACAGAGCCATAGATTCGTCATGGTGTTTCAGACTTGGAATCATTTGCTGGTTGCACATTTTGTATTTTTTGTGCTCAGCTAGTTTTCACAACTTTAGCAACTCAATGAAAGTCGGCCAAGAATTATACCTATCCTAAAACGCTTGAAAATAACAAGTAAACTAGAAACACCCCCCTCCAAAAAAAAAAAAAAAAAAAAAAATTAATAATAATAATAATAATAACTAAATAAAAAAATAAATAAAGTAAATAAATAAATACATGAAAAAAATTATAATAGAAAAAATAAGTTATAAACAAGCAAACAAATTAAAAACAATGATAGAATTTCACATGAAGTACAAACAATATAAGCTGACACACACTCTACATGATACCACGCAGCACACCGAAATTCCTTCAAAAGTAACCTGTCCCAGAGCTTCGATTCCCAAAGCAGTAAGATTCATCTTAAGATGAGTTGTCTACATCGCCATAGTCAGTCGTATTTTGACATCACACTTTGCTCAGCAATTAAGATTGATACACATCTTAAGATAGTCTTAGCTCTTAGTGAAACTGTACCCAGAACAAATAAAGGCACTTTTTAAACATCAAGTGCATTCACACATTCCCATTATAGTAAACCATACAACTGATATTGCATTACTTTTAATTTGTAAATACATAATTCATAAACACAACATCTTCCCTTGATCACAAGAAGTTTAGTATTGCGGCAGTTATTATATGTCATATCAATCTAGTCTACTTTTTAATAATTTTTATCAACCTAAAAATCAGCTAAACATTGTGAATAAAAGCTTTAAAAAAAAAAAAAAGGAAAAGCAGTAAATAAAAAAAAACATGATATCCAAGCCATCAAATCCAAGTTCATGTTACCAGACAGAGGCTGAAAAGAAAAAAGTCTGGTCCCCTGTTCTGTCTTTCACACTCCAAGACAATGCTGTATCAGGGTACCAGGTTTAACAAGATGGCAATGTTTATTTTTTAAGAACACTGTTTTCTGCCTGGTTAAATCACATACCTGTTATCAATAATACTATAAAAATTATTATTATGCATTAAAAAGACAAAGTAATGAAATAAAAAAGGAAAAAATATAACACACACATCACGGATTGGTCAGGATTTTTATGTCGGGTACAAAAACTGATCAGCAAGAACAAAACAACAACAACAACAAAACCATCATGGGGCTACAGCCTGTTCCATTGTTTAACTGACAACAGTGACAACTGCGCAACCAAACGTCCATCGAGTGATCAAACGTAACATACCAAGTATGGACAAGATAAAAAAAAACCCCAGCTGTCCAAGCTTTGAAGAATCTTGAAGTATGCTTTAAACTTACACACGCCCAGACAAGGTTTTACGGGTGAAAAGCGTGCAGGAATAAGCTAGGTTACATTGTACAGTCTTTAGTGTTGTTACTCACATAGGTACATGATAAAAGCTTAACGTATCGGATATTTAAATGTTCTTTCATTCTATTACCTTCTGGTTTTCATGAATTTATCCCGCTCATCCCTTTCAAACTAGCCTTCCTTCAAATTTGTCTTTTCTCGCGAAGACGTCTCAGCACTACAGCACATTCTACACACCTTACAACTTGACAATCTATCCTGTAAAATCTCAAAGAAGTCGCTTGAAACTTCACTTTTTAGATGCTCTAAATCATGGAAGCTGACAAGCTATTATTCAAGATGCTATGGCTTTAGATGTAACTCTTCCTCAAGACACCAATCTTGCCCCTTTTTCTATTTTGTGCATTTATACAACAGGTCCTTCTGTTTGGTAAGCAGTTTGCGACAACTAATTCTCTTTTTACTATTATTAACTTGCCAAAGCAATAGAACTTTCTTCCAATCCTAACCTCTCTCTTCTAGACTTACTTTGGTCCAATCTAGTAACCACTACTTTCATGTCTCATCGTCAACACAAACATTCTGCGTACTGTTTCCCTCCAACAAAAATCTTAACAAAGAAAGTTATTGGACTGTGATTAAATAATACAAAACTTTAAAAAGGGGAGTATCCATTTATGTACAATGTTACGCATCAAATGTATTTATACATGTACATGGTTTAAGCCTACGTTTATTAATTAAATGCATCATTATCACGCACAAATGTTTATAAATGCACTGCTTCATAATAACTGCAGCAATCGCAATTCTTAGAACTCTTTTTTTTTCTTTTTACAAAAGTACTTTTGGTAATCTTGCAGCTCCTCGCTGACCATTCCACGGTCGATCCAACAATCCCATCATCTACACTACTCGAAAGAAAACCAAAAAATACTACAAAAGCCTACGGCAAATTAACAGAAACTGTTTTTCCTGTGAAAGGTCAAATTCAATACGGATGCAAAAGTAGATACTTTGTTAAAAAAGGGTCCCTGCTAAATTAAACTGTTCAGTGAATCTCTATTTTTGGACGTCTTTATTTGATACAATTTGATTTTCCAGTAATATCAGAATATAAACCCAGCTACGGTTCCAGCAAAGTGACATTTCCCCCCCCCCCTTTCAACACTAAATTGAAAACAAATGGATCTAAATGCCACCTTAAGTTCACTGCCCACCAACATGGTATCTCAGTCAAGATCACAGACCCAAGCTTTCACTTAGGGGCTTAAAATCCCACGACAGTTAAAGGAATCAAGTTCCATAGTCATGATTTGTTCACTTTACAACAGAGAGAAATTTTCAGGAACAAGTTGTAAACAAATCAAGTCTGTACGTTTGTATTCAGCCGTCGGCCAATAGAGTCACTATTTATACCTGTGTTTTGTGGTGTAAAAAATAAAGAGCTGAAATCTACCTTCAAATCATGGCTGTTTATCATCTACCTGGAGGTTTGATGCCAATCTTAATCTTTCCTCTTCACCTTTAATCTGCATCCGGGATGACTCAAAATATTATTGTGTTAAAAGGATGCTCTATTTGAAAAAAAAAAAAAAAAAATGACCTTAAAACCTGATTTCTTAACCCTTCAGCCGCTTCAAACTTAAGTTAACAGAAAGATGTGGCAAAATAAAAAAGATTCTCCCAAACCGTGACACACTTTGAAAGTTTACAATGTCATAGGCCAAAATTTTACATCTACTTTTGTCATCCCTAGCTGTGACAAAATGTGTGGACTGTTTCTCATTACCTCTTTTTGGAGAGACACAGGGTGGTTGCATCTCAAAGTCGTACGGTAAAGTTTTCAGGGAAGACGCCTTTTGTACCGTCGCTTACTTTAATTCCAAGTGACCAGCCTTCATCCTGTGGGAATTTTAAATTCGATAAAGAGAAATCTTGATAAAGATCACAGAAATCCTACTGAAGTTTCAGAGTTGATTGATATAATTATGCAAGAAAAGAAATGAATGTGGAGTGTGGTGGCCGAGTGGTTAAGATCACTGGACTCAGGTTCTGGTGATGTTGGCAGCAGAGTGTGGGAATCCCGGTCGCGGCACTTGTGTCCTTGAGCAAGATACTTTACCATAATTGCTTTGTCCTTCGGATGGGACATTAAGCCGTAGGTCCCGTGTACTAGGATAGGTAGTGCACATAAAAGAACCCAGAACACTTATCGTGAAAGAGTTGGGGAATTACCCCGGTGTTTCTGGTTCACATGGCAAGCACCCTTATCTACAGGTTTCCTCAGGCTTGAGAGCTACAGTGATTAAGTTCACTTATGAGGCATCCTTGGTTTCATTACCAGAAATATATAATAATAATAATAATAATAATAATAATAATAATAATAATAATAATAAAGCCTTCACAGAAAGCTTTGAGAAAGACCCAGCTGATGTCGAAACCGTGAGGCCATTACAGCGTTCTCCCTTAACAGTGGTCTGCTGGCCAAATGCTAGTTAAACCACCCAAGGACAAGTCAAAATTCACACCAAGTGGTCTGGCTGGCTAGTTCAGTGCTGAAAAGCATCCCTGTTTAATACGACTCATGGCCTTGTGAAAAAGCTGATGGACTGGTAAAATGACAAGCTAACTAGTCCTGCTGGCTAGTCACTGAAACAGCTAAGGGCAAAACTAGCACTGTCACTTTTTGCCTTCTGATATCAAGAATATCTGGAGGATAAGATCTTGTTACAATAGACCGATTGCGCGACCAATGTTTACATGTCATCACGTGACCTACTGTGGGTACTACGTCATCTGAGCTGATGGCAAACTACGTGCAAATACATGCTGTAACCGACAGAGTCACACCAAAAGTCGGCTTTTGGTAATAATAACACAGTTAAGCCATTTTTTAAAAGTTGTATGTTGTGACATTGATATTAATCACATTACTGTTTCATAAACTACCAGTATTCTACTACAAGAGGTTTATTTTGAGTTATGCACTATCGGCGTCGGACGACTTTGTAGCCACCCGCCTGTTATTTTGTTTGTAATGTAAGTCACTGTATAAAAAGGGTAAAGGATGTTGGAAAAGTGAGCATTTATACCTAGCCTTGCGAAATTTCAAATAGGCAAAGGAATCACACAGTTTTGGAAAGCAATTTCTTTGGATGATTCAGCTTAATAACTTTGAAATTCTTGTGTTGAATAGTGAATGACCGCGGTCGTCTGGCCTAAACATTCCGTCATGCACATTTATACGTTACGTGTACAATTTACAAGACTTGCTGGAACTGTCCTTACTGGCTTTATTCAGCCACTCGAAGGTCTCTGGTACCAACTCTGGAATATTTTTCACAGATTTTGAGAAAGAAAAGCCTCAATCGAATAAACAAATGCAACAACCATCACGTACTGTACCGCAATTTCCTATGGAAGATGTCGTGTTTGTTTACATTTAATACCCACAATAAGTCACGTGACGCGGGTTGCACAATCGGTCTATTAGTAGTGAGAGGAAAAGGGCAATAATATTGAGAGGAGAACATGATCACTCCATTTACATTCACACAATGAAACCACTGCGCTACAGTCATATCCTCAATGAAAGCTCTGGCAATGGCTCTGGCTAGATTGTGGCTTCCACCTACTATCAGGTATTGCTGTTAAGCCATAGCCAAAGCCACTTTAATTGGGACCCAGCTGAAGACTTGATTTACTGACCTGATCGTCTGGGTCGTCAAACTTGAGTACATCAATAATGTCACCCTTTTCAAAGGTCAATTCGTCCGAATCTCGTCTTGTGTAGTTATGTGTCGCTCTCACCTACAAAAAAGAAATGGAATAATCTAGGTCAGAGGACGCTGCTTTGAACATAGACTGTGCAAGTCTTGCTGGATGCTCTCACCTATAGAAAAAATGGACCAATCGAGGACAGAGGACGCTGCTTTGAACATAGACTGTGCAAGTCTTGTTGGGTGCTCTCACCTACAAATAAATGGAACAATCTAGGTCAGAGGACGCTGCCTTGAACATAGACTGTGCAAGTCTTGCTAGGTGCTCTCACCTACAAATAAATGGAACAATCTAGATCAGAGGACGCTGCCTTGAACATAGACTGTGCAAAAATGATTGACAGTTATGACAATATGCTCTCCATTGGACTAAGGACAGGTAAAAAAAAAGTACTTCCGAACTCACCCTGAACACAACACCTGGTGGCAGTTCTCCGTTTGATTTATTCGGTGAGACAGTTTCAGGAGACGCGAGTGGCGGTACAACTGGTTTCTCTTCCTGGCTGTTCTGGGATGTCAATATCTTCTGCTGAAAAGACATTTAGCAATTGTTTTTGAAAAATTTGCCCTGTGTGGTTAGCAATCACCATTGCTGAAACAAACTTTATCATTGAAGAGTAAAAGTTTTCCGAATTGATTCGGGCTCACAGAGTAGGCACCTATTACTAAGAATCATTGACAAACTCTCTGAGATTTTAATAGATTTGGTCCTGGCTACAAAAATAATAACACGCAGTTCTTATATATCACACCCGATGGGCGTCTCAAAGCGCTCAGTGTTTTAATCCTGCAAGGTATGCGGAGTTACGTTTTGACGCATGAGACCTGTTCCTTTACATAGCACCATGTTATGGTTTACAATACAAGGTGCTGTGGCGCAATCTGCAGCTGATCAAACCAGGAACACCGGGGCGAACCTATTCTCTTTGTGAAAAGTGCACTGGGTTCTTTTACGTGCATTACACAACACACAGGATTTACGGCTTTACGTCCGATCCGAAGGACGCAGCAATAACGGTTAAGTGTCTTGCTTAAGGACACAAGTGTCACGACCGGGAGTCGAACCCACACTCAGCTGATCAGAAACACCAGAGCTTGAGTCTGGTGTTCTTATCCGCTCGGCCACGACACACCACAATCTCCCGAGGACATTTTCATTTGAATGGTCTGGAATTGATATGAACATCTTTTATGCTGATGAGAAATAACCCAGCTTGTGTCCTTGAAGATGACAATTTGAGAAATACTGTTGTCTAAAAGAAAATCTGAAGATTCTACCTCTGTGTTGGCAGGATCAGCTGGTCGTGGGACTTGATACTCAAAATGGTCATCGTCATCCTCATCTTCTACCTCCTCTGCAACCTCCTGCTTCTGAGGTTCTTGAGGCTGAGCCACAGGCCTGGGTGCAACCTCTCTTTCCTCGTAGTGTTCAGGGACCGTAACCTCATAGATGGAAGCATCTTGTGAGGCATTGCCTGGAGAGGTTGCTTGAGGCGTATGGGCATTGCTGACAACATCTGAAGACCTAAACACAGAGACAAGGAAAGATGGAGGACGTAGTCTTAACTCAGATGTCCAAATCCAAAGAATGTAAACCTTTTCCATCAGTATTAGTCTGAAAAGGCAGTGAAATGTCAGGACCCAGTGTCATGGCACCACTGACCAAATGCTATTGTTATACCATGGTATATTAGATTGTGAATTTTTATTGGTCGAGAGCCAATCAAAATTTCATGTCTTCTCAAAAAAGTAATGTTGTCGGGGTCCATTACCTAGATCGTCCTCAGAAAATTCATTTCATCATCCCCATTGATATGTATATCGAAGTTAGCAAGACACCCGAGAAAGAGGTAGTTCATGGCACCCGCGTCCATTACCTAGATCGCTCTCAGAACATTATTTCATCGTCCCCATTGATATGAACAACCACATTAGCGGTACTACCTGAGAAAGAGGCTACTATGCAACCACTGGTACTATGCAAGCTACTGTACTTTCGATTTGATGCTCCCGATATAGGGACCAGTTGATACATTTTGGTTGATAAAAAATTTGTAACTGACGCACTTTTGTTGAATTGAATATTGTCGTCTGCAAACTATGACGATAAGGGCCTTTTTAACAATCCTGCAATCTAATACCATGGTATAACAAAACAATTGTTGTCTGCTGTGATATGTGGTCCATGCTGTTTTGGACACCCTCGGGGGGCCAATGGCACCCTCGGTTTCGCCTCAGGTGCCATCTGCCCCCTCGGGTGTCCAAAACAGCATGGACCACATCACAGCAGACAACAATTGTATAAAGGTGCCTGGTAAAGTAATTCCATGTGGCAAGCTCTGAATCCTAGGGTAAGCAGCTGTACGTAGAGCTGCTAAGCACAAAATATTGCTTAAAACTGTTTCTGCTAAGCAAAAATTTGCAGGAAACCAGTCACAAATAGTACATGTGGCATGGCATTTTGGCTGGTAACCTTATTCTGGTAAGCACAATTGTTTTATGCTTAGCTACTTTTTGTGATTAAGCAGCTCTATGAAACTGTCCCCAGGGCCCAATTTCGTAGAGCTGCTTGAGCAAAAATATGCAGGATACCAGTCACAGATGCTACATGCGACATGGTATCATCGCTGGTAACCTTACTATGGTAAGCACAATTTATTTGTGCTTAGCTACTTTGTCCCCAGGGCCCAACTTCATAGAGCTGCATAAGCAATGTTTAATGCTTAACAGTTTTCTGCTTAGCAAAATTGAGCAGGATACCAATCACAGACGGTACATGTGAAATGGTGTTTTGGCTGGTAACCTTATTCAGGTAATCATATTTTTGTTGTGCTTAGCAACTTTTTGAGCTTAAGTAGCTCTATACAATTAAGCCCAGGTTGTCAAGTTGGAGCATAGTCACTCGTCTCCCTTACTGTTGATGTAAATTGAACACATGGAAAAACCGCATAGATTCCTGACATCTAGAGGAATGTCCTGAGAGTTTCCGTATTTTTCACTTACCCAGCTGATGAGTATCTCTTGGTTTCATACGTTCCTTTTGATGTTTCCTCGTAGAGTTCTCCCGTGATGTTACTTAGATCTAGACACATCTTACCCAACTCATCATGTATTGTTGCCTCTGCACCGTAGAAAAGCTGGAAGGTGGTAGCGTAGAAGGGAATGCGGCTGTGGAACGAGAGGGGACGTCAGAAAAAAGTACATTCAGGAAACATCTCGTAAGGAAGTCAATAACATCAGGATACATTATAAGTCACTCAAACTTTACAGAGAACTACAGTAGGACTTTGTAGAACTTTATACTGACATAGGGGTCATCCACAATCTTCACGATTATACAAAGCCTGTGCCTGAGGGGAGGGGCGGCTGTTCAAATGTTGCAAACTTTGGATGATCCCTAAAATAACGAGACTTAGTTTTCAGTAATACTGGCTAGCGGACTTGGTTAATTGACCTTTTTATAAATGCAGGTATAAAGTAGTGTTTACTGAGAGGAAACTCAGGTGAGATGTGAACCCAACACATTCTTGGGTAAAGAGTAGACTACAACGACTATAAGACAGGAGGCAAATAATAACAGGCAAGAAATTTCAGGGAAGCGGTCATCCAATATCAATCAAATGCCTTCAGCCACTGGATATTTTGACTTTGCATAGCTGTATCCTTTAAACTAAGTATGTATCAGAGCTGGCGGCTACAGCTAGGATTACTGCTAAGGGTGTTGCCAAGGACGTTATGACGCGGCAATCCAGCCATAGCCGAAGACGTACCTGCCAATCCAGCCATAGCCGAAGACGTACCTGCCAATTCAGTCATGGCCTTAGTCACAACTAAAGGGAAGAACAGGCCTGGAATTACATAGAGGCCACGGAGGCCATGGCATCTGTTGCCCTGGTCTTGGCCTTGGTGCCTCTTTAAAAATTTCCCATAGACTTTAAGATGTTTTTATGCAATTGGTGCCTTTTACAAAATGAAAATGACCTTGCCCTCTCAAGGATGAAATTCCAGGCCAGGAAGGACTTCAGGGCTTGCGGCTGTTATTGGTCAACAGCCTACTGCCATTCCAAGAACTATCACACCTCCCTATGCTCTACACATCACAATGCCCGAAATATAGTAGTACAAGATCAAAGCTCAAATTAGCCCGAATATCTGATGTCACACTTCAAAGCACATGAATAATGCTGGATACCGGCTTTCAGAACCTGCTGGTTGCCTGCCAGATGTACCTTTGACTTTGCCAGCAATTATACTGTGTGTGTAGCGTACACCACACTCATTGTGCTCAGTATCACTGTCAGTCTGGTACCTTTGACCTTGCATGCCATAATACTGTGTGTGGAGTATCAGTCTGGTGGCTGTGCATCATTGCGTGTATTTGTCTATCAATGAAACCATTGGGTTTGTAAGACCAGTGCTTTATCCTTACAGCCAATGGAACAGGGGACCAGTCAAAGATTGCAGTGGCCAATGAAACAGGGGACCAGTCTAACATTGCAGTAGCCAATGAAACAGGGGACCAGTCTCAGATTGCAGTAGTCAATGAAACATGGGACCAGTCTAAGATTGCAGTAACCAATGAAACAGGGTACCAGTCTAACATTGCAGTAGCCAATGAAACAGGGGACCAGTCTAAGATTGCAGTAGCCAATGAAACAGGGGACCAGTCTAACATTGCAGTAGCCAATGAAACAGGGGACCAGTCTAACATTGCAGTAGCCAATGAAACAGGGGACCAGTCTAACATTGCAGTAGCCAATGAAACAGGGGACCAGTCTGACATTGCAGTAGCCAATGAAACAGGGGACCAGTCTAACATTGCAGTAGCCAATGAAACAGGGGACCAGTCTAACATTGCAGTAGCCAATGAAACAGGGGACCAGTCTAACATTGCAGTAGCCAATGAAACAGGGGACCAGTCTAACATTGCAGTAGCCAATGAAACAGGGGACCAGTCTAACATTGTAGTAGCCAATGAAACAGGGGACCAGTCTAAGATTGCAGTAGCCAATGAAACAGGAGACCAGTCTAACATTGCAGTAGTCAAAGAAACAGGGGACCAGTCTAACATTGCAGTAGCCAATGAAACAGGGGACCAGTCTAACATTGCAGTAGCCAATGAAACAGGGGACCAGTCTAAGATTGCAGTAGCCAATGAAACAGGGGACCAGTCTAACATTGCAGTAGTCAAAGAAACAGGGGACCAGTCTAACATTGCAGTAGCCAATGAAACAGGGGACCAGCCTAACATTGCAGTAGCCAATGAAACAGGGGACCAGTCTAACATTGCAGTAGCCAATGAAACAGGGGACCAGTCTAAGATTGCAGTAGCCAATGAAACAGGGGACCAGTCTAACATTGCAGTAGCCAATGAAACAGGGGACCAGTCTAACATTGCAGTAGCCAATGAAACAGGGGACCAGTCTAACATTGTAGTAGCCAATGAAACAGGGGACCAGTCTAACATTGTAGTAGCCAATGAAACAGGGGACCAGTCTAACATTGTAGTAGCCAATGAAACAGGGGACCAGTCTAACATTGCAGTAGCCAATGAAACAGGGGACCAGTCTAACATTGTAGTAGCCAATGAAACAGGGGACCAGTCTAACATTGTAGTAGCCAATGAAACAGGGGACCAGTCTAACATTGTAGACATTGCATAACATTGCAGTAACATTGCAGTAGCCAATGAAACAGGGGACCAGTCTAACATTGCAGTAGCCAATGAAACAGGGGACCAGTCTAACATTGCAGTAGCCAATGAAACAGGGGACCAGTCTAACATTGTAGTAGCCAATGAAACAGGGGACCAGTCTAAGATTGCAGTAGCCAATGAAACAGGGGACCAGTCTAACATTGCAGTAGTCAAAGAAACAGGGGACCAGCCTAACATTGCAGTAGCCAATGAAACAGGGGACCAGTCTAACATTGCAGTAGCCAATGAAACAGGGGACCAGTCTAACATTGCAGTAGTCAAAGAAACAGGGGACCAGTCTAACATTGCAGTAGCCAATGAAACAGGGGACCAGCCTAACATTGCAGTGGCCAATGAAACAGGGGACCAGTCTAACATTGCAGTAGCCAATGAAACAGGGGACCAGTCTAAGATTGCAGTAGCCAATGAAACAGGGGACCAGTCTAACATTGCAGTAGCCAATGAAACAGGGGACCAGTCTAACATTGCAGTAGCCAATGAAACAGGGGACCAGTCTAACATTGTAGTAGCCAATGAAACAGGGGACCAGTCTAACATTGCAGTAGCCAATGAAACAGGGGACCAGTCTAACATTGTAGTAGCCAATGAAACAGGGGACCAGTCTAACATTGCAGTAGTCAAAGAAACAGGGGACCAGTCTAACATTGCAGTAGCCAATGAAACAGGGGACCAGCCTAACATTGCAGTAGCCAATGAAACAGGGGACCAGTCTAACATTGCAGTAGCCAATGAAACAGGGGACCAGTCTAAGATTGCAGTAGCCAATGAAACAGGGGACCAGTCTAACATTGCAGTAGCCAATGAAACAGGGGACCAGTCTAACATTCCAGTAGCCAATGAAACAGGGGACCAGCCTAACATTGCAGTAGCCAATGAAACAGGGGACCAGTCTAAGATTGCAGTAGCCAATGAAACAGGGGACCAGTCTAACATTGCAGTAGCCAATGAAACAGGGGACCAGTCTAACATTGCAGTAGCCAATGAAACAGGGGACCAGTCTAACATTGCAGTAGCCAATGAAACAGGGGACCAGTCTAACATTGCAGTAGCCAATGAAACAGGGGACCAGTCTAACATTGCAGTAGCCAATGAAACAGGGGACCAGTCTAACATTGCAGTAGCCAATGAAACAGGGGACCAGTCTAACATTGTAGTAGCCAATGAAACAGGGGACCAGTCTGACATTGCAGTAGCCAATGAAACAGGGGACCAGTCTAACATTGCAGTAGCCAATGAAACAGGGGACCAGTCTAACATTGCAGTAGCCAATGAAACAGGGGACCAGTCTAACATTGTAGTAGCCAATGAAACAGGGGACCAGTCTGACATTGCAGTAGCCAATGAAACAGGGGACCAGTCTAACATTGCAGTAGCCAATGAAACAGGGGACCAGTCTAACATTGCAGTAGCCAATGAAACAGGGGACCAGTCTAACATTGCAGTAGCCAATGAAACAGGGGACCAGCCTAACATTGCAGTAGCCAATGAAACAGGGGACCAGTCTAACATTGTAGTAGCCAATGAAACAGGGGTCCAGTCTAACATTGTAGTAGCCAATGAAACAGGGGACCAGTCTGACATTGCAGTAGCCAATGAAACAGGGGACCAGTCTGGGCTCATATTTACCAAAGGTTGAACTCTTTTTATTTCTAACAAATAAGGTAAATTACTTGCGCCTGGAAGCAGGGGAACAGTCTAACATTGTAGTAGCCAATGAAACAGGGGACCAGCCTAACATTGCAGTAGCCAATGAAACAGGGGACCAGTCTAACATTGTAGTAGCCAATGAAACAGGGGACCAGTCTGACATTGCAGTAGCCAATGAAACAGGGGACCAGTCTGGGCTCATATTTACCAAAGGTTGAACTCTTTTTATTTCTAACAAATAAGGTAAATTACTTGCGCCTGGAAGCAGGGGAACAGTCTAACATTGTAGTAGCCAATGAAACAGGGGACCAGCCTAACATTGCAGTAGCCAATGAAACAGGGGACCAGTCTAACATTGCAGTAGCCAATGAAACAGGGGACCAGTCTAACATTCCAGTAGCCAATGAAACAGGGGACCAGTCTGACATTGCAGTAGCCAATGAAACAGGGGACCAGTCTAACATTGCAGTAGCCAATGAAACAGGGGACCAGTCTAACATTGTAGTAGCCAATGAAACAGGGGACCAGTCTAACATTGTAGTAGCCAATGAAACAGGGGACCAGTCTAACATTGCAGTAGCCAATGAAACAGGGGACCAGTCTGGGCTCATCTTTACCAAAGGTTGAACTCTTTTTATTTCTAACAAATAAGGTAAATTACTTGCGCCTGGAAGCAAGATTCAGAACCCTGATTCCTTGCTACATCATCACCAGACATGCAATTTAACTTTGTAGAGTGTTTTAGTTTCCTAGGCACTAAAAATGATGAAGAAGGAGGAAATAAGCGGATTAGCTGAGAAGTTGCCTGCCTGCATGACAGCTCCACCTCTCCTGCTTACCTGTCGTAGAGTGCTGGAAGTTCTTCTAAGATTTCATTGTTAATGTCTTCATATAATTTTTTGGCTTCATTATACGCCTCTTGAGCCTATCACAGAAAGAAAATCCAGAAGCACAATTTAGACAGACAGAGTGATGTGCCAACATAAAATGTTATTATTGTAAATTGAAGCGTAACAGGTGAATCTGAAAGGACAAAAAACTCTAATCGGTTTGACAACCAAAATGCTGAAACATTCCCAAAGTTTGCTTTTGCTCTGCCCTCCTGTAGACTCTTCAAACTTTTCCCAAGACAATATTTTGTTGTGTGCCCGTTAAAAGGGAGTGAGGCCTTACAAAAGGCCTTACGGAAGACCTTATGCCATTTTACCAGGCACACGACGGGCACAGTATTTCGTTCCAGTATTAAAAGGATACAAGCAATAAAATGGCCCCTGACATGAAAATATAGCATTATTGTTACATTTTTGTTGCTAGAATTAACCTAAAGACATGTTTTCCCATTCCCATGCAGAATTTAACCTTCCTATAATAACTTTTGAATGGCAACAAATTAATCAAACTTTCCCGCTCAGTTTTCATGAAACAAAATTTCACATCATTTTTTTTAATGCCCTTTTACCGGGAACTTGTCGTTATGTCCTTTTACCAAGCACACAACGATTTATAAAAGACGCTCAGTGGCGTGTCGTGGCTGAGCGGATAAGAACACCGGACTCAAGCTCTGGTGTCTCTGATCAGCAGAGTGTGGGTTCAAGTCCCGGTCGTGACACTTGTGTGTCCTTAAGCAGGACACTTAACCATTATTGCTTCGTCCTTCGGATGGGACGTAAAGCCGTTGGTCCCGTGTGTTGTGTAATGCACGTAAAAGAACCCAGTGACACTTATCGCAAAGAGAAAGGGCTCGCCCCGGTGTTCCTGGTTTGATCGGCTGCAGATTGCGCCACAGCACCTTGTGAACCATTACATGGTGCTACGTAAAGGAACAGGTCTCATACTTCAAAAACGTAACTCATCATACCTCGCAGGAAAAAAATATTGAGCGCTCTGAGACGCCCATAGGGTGTAATTATTATTATTTATTGTATTATTAGATGAATTTATAAGCTCTTTTAATTGTACCTTGGCTGCCTTGGCATCATCTTTCTTCTTCAGCGTCTCTAAGTTGTGCCTTGCGCTGTCAAAATCAATCAGCTTCCGATTTCGCTTCTCCACACGTTTCTACACAGAGCAAAACAAAAATCCACTCAAAGTATTGACTGCCAACTTGTAAAAGTGAAGCGCAACTTATGAAACATTGCAATGCAAAGTACTTCTGTTTGAAGTCACAGGAATTTTAGTATAATTGTTCCGTAAATCATGCTGGAACATAAGCGTTTTTCAACCACACCAAAGTGTCATCGTTGAGTTTGACGAGTTTGGGGAGGCTTGACGAAGGTCTGCAAAGACTCACAGGGTCATGTGTTGTTGTCACAGGTGCCAAGCAGGTGCCCAATTTCATAGAGCTTTTGAAGTGGAAAATATTGCTCAACAATTTTCTGCTAAACAAAAATAAGCAGGAAACCAGTCACAAATGGTACACGTGACATGACATTTTGGCTGGTAACCTTATTCTGGTAAGCATTATTGTTTTGTGCTTAGTTATTGTTTGTGCTTAAGCAGCTCTGTGAAATTGGGCCATGGGGAAAATTTCACAAAGAGATAAGATTCGTCTTAAGATGAGTGGTCAGTATTACCGTGGTGATTTGTATTGTGACATCACACTTTCGTCAGCAATAAGATTGATACACAGTTAAGATCAATCTTAGCTCTTTGTGAAATCGTGTCCCAGGTCTTCCGGCACGCTGTTAAGGTGGTTTAACCGGACCTAGAGCTGGTGCTCAAGGTCATGCCCTGTAGACTTCCTTGATGGTTCTTCGATGCATTCGTAAAGAGTAGTGTTCAAACTCTCCCCTTCTTCATTCCATCCGTCTGCCACCCAGAAGTAGAGAATGGGCGACTTCTCTTGAGCTTATTTGCACTTTTACTGAAAACTTATACAAAAGATGTAACCAGCTTACAAAGAGAAAAATGTGAGTTTGTTCTCACCTTAACGTCTGGAAATTTGGACTGGTACGTAAAGAGAGGATTAACCACTTGGTCATTCAACTTTCTCTGGAAGTCATCCCATAGGAGTTCTAGTGTCTAGAAAATAAAAGATAGTCAAGTCTGGTCAAAATAGTGTAGGAAAGGGGTGGTACAGCCTAGGATGGGGGTGGTACAGCCTAGGATGGGCATGGTACAACCTAGAATGGGGGGTGGTACAGCCTAGGATGGGGGTGGTACAGCCTAGGATGGGGGTGGTACAGCCTAGGATGGGGGTGGTACAGCCTAGGATGGGGGTGGTACAGCCTAGGATGAGGGTGGTACAGCCTAGGATGAGGGTGGTACAGCCTAGGATGAGGGTGGTACAGCCTAGGATGGGGGTGGTACAGCCTAGGATGGGGGTGGTACAGCCTAGGATGGGGGTGGTACAGCCTAGGATGGGGGTGGTACAGATAGAGGGGATGGGATAGAGGGGAAGGGGGTGAAGGGGAGGGGGATAGATGACATGGGGGGAGGGAAGGTATAAGACAGAGGAACCAAAAAGTCCACTTACTTCTTTGTACTGAGGTATCTGGTCACTCCTGACCCATTCTGGTTCATAGATGCTCTCTAGTGCTTCATGCAAACTCCGACTAGCATTACTCATCGCTAAAGAAAAAAAGGATGGTTAAATATCCCTAAAAGTTACGACAACATTAACAATAGTTTACATATACAGCAGGCCTAATACTTTATTCTTGTAAGGGTGAGGCCCTTTGTCCTAAGGGCACTTCTGGGAAATAGAAAATTCTGCTGGAACATTTCAAGGGCACCAAGGCAATGACCAGAGGCAATTACCTCCGATGCATCTGTGAGGCCTGGTAAATGCACTAATCATTCTGGCTCTAGGTTTACAAAAACATGATGACACAACTTGCTAAATAACCTTTCAGAAGTACAGGTACCTTTTAAACGGAGATCAGCTTGCCCCCCCCCATGGATATTGTTCAATGCCTGCAATAAATTGACATGCTTGGCTGCTTCGTTCTTGAAAGGGGAAGGCCGACAAGGGTTTTTCCTCTCAATAAAGAGCACCTCTATGAGGGAAATGTAAAAATGTGTACTGAAACATTTCAAAGGCACCAAGGCAATGGCAAAAGGCACCAGGGGCAACGGAAGCAATCCTCCCTCAGGTATCAGGCCTGAATTCATGCCTGAGATTTGTGTTTCAAATAAAAGTTTCTCCAATAGTTTTTTTTATTTGGAAGGTATTAAGACACAGAATGTTCTTAGTTGACAAAATCAATCCTCTATGGTTTATTCTCTTATGTATCTCTTTCCACTGTATGTAAAGCATCTCCTCATAAGATGATTTCTTAGATAGAAATGAAGACACTCCATTACCTCGTACACATGCCACGTATGTCTTAAGTTCCTTCTGTAGCCGTGATGCAGCCGTCTGCTGTTGGTTAAAATTCTGTGAGTAGAGGTCAAAGGTGGCATCTCTGGTCTCGTCAGCCTTGCCAAGTCTCTGAAGAACCTGTGATTGGTCAAGATTGGTAAGATATCATTTCAATTGAACCCGTACATCGATGTATAACAAGCAGTGTATACTCAGTACTTTCAGTGTCTTGCAGAACAACAAAAAATCCATAGACTACTCAGGTGGGATTCGAACCCAAAACCCTGGCATTCTAGAGCAGATGTCTTAAGCACTAGACCACCAAGCATGCCCAGTGACGAGAGGTCAGTTGGAAGCCTGTATTTCACAGTGGGTAACGCAAACAGTTTAACTGATGTAATAATTGGATAATACGACAGGTGCTTAGGAAATTACTTATGTTCATGCGTTAATCACGATGGAAATAGCATAACTAACAAGTCAATCAGTCACAAGCATTTTATAATATAACGGCTGGCTACGTAGAATACTGCTAAGCAATATTGATCTGTGCTTAGTAAATTTCTGGGCTTTACTGTCTGTCTGTCTGTTCAAGGGTAACTGCTTAGCAGACAAAGGTTAACCCTCTGTCTGTTCAAGCGCACCTGCTAAGCAGCCAAATGTTACCAACCATACTCACTGTGATGTTTCCATACATCACAGTATTGGTTCAGGGCTGATTGCGTGGCCCTTCAAAAACAATATTGTTGTATATATATATGGCTCCTGTATTACAACACATGTAAATGTACAATGTATTTTTTGTACAAAAGCTTGAAATACCCAGCCATCTATACGAGAGCGACAATCAGGGTTTTTCCCAACAGTAGTTCTTTGATCTCTTTTTAAGACATTTTCCCTTATAAAAACATTCTGGGGTTAAGCCCACAGTGTAATAATTCTTATGTTTTTCACCAAAATATCCCCCACAATGTGGCTCTCATAAGCTCACGAAACTAACTGACTATGGTCCAGTAACTTCAACTCTGGGCCAGTAACTTCAAAACTGACCAGCTCCAAAAATACAAATACATACTTGCTAAGAGTGGCTAATGGAAGCTTTTCAAGACCAAATCTCAGCAAATGTAATAAAAAGGAAAGAAGAAATCAAAATTTTGTAAAAATAATTTTGAGTCACTTTTGGGGTGAACATAGAAAAATTGACTACAACAGGATTTGACCCTGGGACCTCAGAATGAACATGTTCATTAACATGTTGTCTTTCTTCACCCCAAAATTGAATTAGAATTTAAAAAAAAAAAAAAAAAAAAAATCACCATCCCCATAAAGGTATTCCCTGTACTGCCGCTTCCCAGGTTGTATTGTAAATTTGGTTGTGTTTCCTGGTTATATGGCAGTTTCAGGTTCAATGGCTTCTGACTGGCACCCCTGAACAAAGATATTGACAAAATAGGGAAACCCCCAACGTTTGTGGGCTACAAATCAACGTTTTTTTCCAGGGGGCGTTGCCACCTACTCCTGGGGCTGAAACAGGGTAACCCCCTTTACAATCCGTGTAGGCTTGGGTATCATCCATCAGAAGCCTGGCTGGTAGAGCAGAAGGCTCTACCTCCCCAACTTTTACAGAGCCATTATGGTTAGGTGCCTTACTCAAGGACACAAGTGTCATGACCGGGACTCGAACCCACACTCCGATGACTCAGCCACCACAGCTTGAGTCCCCATGCACTAACCACTCGGCCACGACACGCCACAAAAATAGCTCAGTTAGTGGAGTGCCAGCACACCAATCCTGAGGTCACAGGTTCAAATCCTGTTCTAGTCAATTTTTCTTCACACACCCCAAAATTGAATTAAAATTTACCCAGTCAGTTTCCTTGTTGTTTATTACTTGATATTAGAAATAATTCGGTCCATTTAAAGATTCATATGAGTTACACAAGACCTACATGTATGATCTAAGTGGATTTTTTTTTATAATTCAAGCCCTGAGTGTATAGACTTGGCAAATTTGTGTAGCATACGGTTTTCTATTTACAGGCCTACATGTATCTGAAATGTAGGTCACGTACTGACCTCTTTCGATCTGACCTTGTCCCTATCACTACCTGAGAAATGACATATGGCGTGTCGTGGCCAAGCACATAAGATCACTGGACTTAAGCTCTGGTATTTCTGATCAGCAGAGTGTGGGTTCGAGTCCCGGTTGTGACACTTGTGTCCTTAAGCAAGACACTTAACCATTATTGCTTCGTCCTTCGGATGGGACGTAAAGCCGTTGGTCCCGTGTGTTGTGTAATGCACGTAAAAGAACCCAGTGCACTTATCGCAAAGAGAAGGGGTTCGCCCCGGTGTTCCTGGTTTGATCGGCTGCAGATTGCACCGCAGCACCTTGTGAACCATTACATGGTGCTATGTAAAGGAAAACGTAACTCATCATACCTTGCAGGAAAAAAATACCGAGCACTCTGAGATGCCCATAGGGTGTGATAAAGCGCTATATAAAAACTGCATATTATTATATTATGAGAGGAAAGAAAACAAGGGCTGAGACCTTGGGGAAAAATAACATAGGCTACACTCTTTGGAAAATTGCAAGAGAATTAGCTGGAATAAGGGTAATTTCCTGGATATGTTACAGCTCATTAAATCCTAAAATAGGATTACAAATAGCTGATTGAATCATCGGTCAGCTAAAAGGATCTGCTGAATGAGGGTATGTCTTAAATGAACCATGGATTGATGCAACCACTCCCCAGAAAAAAATGAAAACATGGGGGTAAGGAAATTACTGGGTTGCAATTTATTGTAGATGCAGGGATGATCTTTCACTCTGAAGATGATTTGTTGCGGATTTTGTTCAAGAGTTAAGGGAAGTGTATTCTTAACATCAGTCAATATTGACAAAATCATGTACAATGGTTTTGAAAGTGTTCCAAAATAATTCACTCTTGGCGTACACGACAGAAATGAAACTCCCTCCGAATCTGAAATGACTGAAGACTGAACATGTGAGCTATTTCCCAGTCTGACTGTAAAGAGAATAGCAACATTTTATTGTTTTACATAACCCCCTTTTCAACGAATCAAAACAGACATTTTCTCGATCGAATTGAACTTTACTTCCTGGAGGGTTGTGACTTTGCTATTGCCTTATGGGCAAGCACGAGGAAGGAAAGCACTCTAATCACTGTACCAGCTCAGGGCGCTAAATTAAAGTCTGATTTCATCATTCAAAAATCCAGAACATGCTGTTCTACATTCCCACTTTCTATGTTTAAAACATTGTTTATGCCTTTTGAGAGAAGAAAAGGGGGAAACAAAACCCCCAGATGGCGGCCATTGATTTTCCCCAGATCTGCACAAATCAATCTTTTATCACCGTCACAGCAGATACTAAATAATAAATAATGGCTGACCTTCTGATGAATACACAACATGCGCACGGCAGGAACCTGGACACAAGCAAGCAGGACTGCTGGTATTTATCAGTGTTAATTCAAGGTCATACAAAGAGATGGACCTTTAACACAGTCAGTGTACATGTACTATTCAAAGTATAATGAGATACATGTACAAAGAGAATGCAGTGATAATGGGACATCGTTGAAGTTGTAACTTCCCAACCAATCCAACCTTTCATGTCCAACTGCATGTTTTGTTGGATTCTGTTGACCCGTTGAGCTCTAAAAAGTAAGGAATTCCAACCTACGTTTCATAATTAACACCTCCATGGCTGGACTAAGAACTGCACTGGTTAAATTGATTGTGCTTTACATGTGGATGGAATCAGGCATACATACCACCATTAATCAGAGTCCAACAGTTTGGGTGTTGAGTTACCATTTTGTGCTGGATTTTGTTGTCATGGGGAAGCAACCTAGTAAATCGCTCAACAGCGTTAAGGTCAACTACTGTTTACAGACTCCTTGCATAACGGTGCAATGCTGCTGATATACGCTGAGGTCACGCGCACGTGTTTACGCACCAAGAGCAGCCTCCTTTTACCTCAGTGAGGGCGCTGTATGAGAGTGTGACGTCAAATGCAAGGGGTCTTCTGAAGTAACAAACCAATTCATGTCGCTAAACGTCGTTCAGACGATGACGTGAGAAAGTAACCACACAGCAAATGCTGATACAGAGGAATGGGAAAACATTATTTTTGTTTGTGGACAAATTACATGAAGTTGTTCCACTACAGGCTTCAAATCAACCTATGGCATATCCATTGCCAGGAAAGCTCCATTGCTTTTACTGTGGTTTGAGATGTGGCCTTTGCAAATCTTACACAGAGGGGAAACAAAATAAAAGAAAAATTGTTTTGGGAAAAATTACCAGGTAAAGTTTAACACCTGCAAAACTGTGGAGTTTTAAGAAACTTGTCATGTTAATTTAATTAAATTACATCCTCATCATCAGGAAAATGGCAACTTAAATGTTTCCATATGCTAAATCTATCTATCTGTATTGGAAAGCATTTAAGGCATTCAGTAAATGTGATTTAATTCAAGAAGACCATGTTTTAGAAGATGGCACATGACATTCAAATGCTGCAATTCTGCAGGACCACTGGTAGAAACATCGAGTACATTTGTTAATTTACATTATCTGTGAATCACCTAAAGTCATCCAGGGCAAATCGTTTTCCATTTGGGAAAAAAAATGCACAAGTCTCTCTCACAAACCACCAACTGGCCCCAGACCAAAACACTCTGCCGAAAGACCACCACCATAGAAATCTAATAAACAGAATACTTCCAGTTAAAAAACAACAACAAACAAAAGAACAAAAAACACAACACAAAACCCTCTGAAATCATTGGTCCTAAAAAGTTTTGCAAAGCATTCTCATATAAAATTAGAAATAAATGCACTACTACTTAAACAAATTATGTAACAAATAAGTTTTCCAAAGTGCTAAAATAATTATTCCAAGTAGCATTTTGATTTGCTTTTTATGGATGTCATCCCTTTAAATTGAAACATTTGTCTTCACACATGGCGGAAGAACAAAAATTAGGTTCCTTCCTCAATGTAAATTCCAATATCAGACTAATTGCTGACAGTATCCGGATTATCCCAAAATTCGGTAAAACTTGTGGGGGGGGGGGGGAATCAGGGTGACAAGTTCGTCTTTAGAAGTGAGGCTTAGAATAATTGGAGATCTTTTTAGGCCGAATGTCTATTTTCTCATGTTCTTCTGATAACTTGCATCAGTTTCCTCTTCAGTTAAACAAATATAATGTCAATCATTTTCAGTTTTGTGTTTGAATCCATTTTGCATTTGAATACCAACCATTTCCTACAAGACTCAGGGTTCTCCCTGCAAACAACCCAGAGTATCCGACCGACACGTGTGAATAACGGGCCGATACGCAGGAATTATGGCCGATACATGTTTTAAGATCAAATTCACAAACAATCATTTAAACATAAACCAATTTAAATAATCCAAATGGAACAGTAGAGCTTTTCAAACCAAACATAAACATCAGATAAAAACATTCCAAGGACCTGCTTTCAATTCAGCATGCTTCAGCCACACAATAAAAATTTAGGTCAAGAATGCCCCCCAGTTTTGAAAAATCCTGGGTAGAACCTTGACTGACTACAATACAATCAAAATTTAGGTCCAGAATGCCCCCCAGTTTTGAAAAATCCTGGGTAGAACCTTGACTGACTACAATACAATCAAAATTTAGGTCCAGAATGCCCCCCAGTTTTGAAAAATCCTGGGTAGAACCTTGACTGACTACAATACAAAGTTAATAAGCTTAGACTGACACGCCTTGGTCTCAGACTACACTGAATACAAAAACTATATCATCTTTGTATTAAGCAGTAAAGAGCCTAATTAAATCTATAAAAGGCCAACTGTACATCGTATTTGGCCTAAATACCATAATGGATTACAGAGCGTTCATGTGCATATGTAGGTCTACGCATATGAAACAGCCGCGATTCAGATTCCAATCCCAAGGGAGCTAGCCGATCTCAGATGGTCACCAGGATGATTTATAGAGCAGAAATATAAATTCCTGACCTCTAAGCACCTAGTCGTTGATATTCGTTTAGTGCACTGAGTACTAACTCACATAATTACATGTGTTAATAGCCTTGTTATAATCTTAATCATAACTAATTTAGTCAGTTTATCTGTAGGAGAGTAATCGTGTTAGTTGTCAGCAGTATTTTGGATTAGCAAGTTCCCATCAACTCTTTACAAAATCTGCCAATTGACAAATTATGTGAAATAATCTTTTCTGCAGCAGTAATGTAATAAATAATATTGGCAAAGAATTTTGAACAGAGCAACTGCAGAATCAGGTTTGATAAGCAATATACAAATAATGAAGGGTAGTATAAACTCATTTACAGAAGCCATTTCCTCTGAACATGAAGACCGTTTTCAATGAAATGTCCACAGGATGTTTGAATGCCTCTTCAGAAAAAAAAGTGCACTGTTTTAAATGGACACATTGCCTTCAAGTGTGTTGTAGTTAGTGAGTCGTGATTTGAAAACCCCCATAAATTTGCCTCTTGGAAATACAACCAGCAGAACTACACTTCACATGGTCCGCCAAACGTTGTTGAATTGAAAAAAAAAAAAAAAAAAAAATTTTGTGGAGTCAAAAATTTGGTTCTACAAAATGGCAGACCGTGTTCTGTCACAAAAAAAACAAAACAAAAAAACAAAAAACAAAAAAACCCACACAATTTTAAGGGATATTTATGTGAATCTTTATATTCTACTTTCAAAATACCTTTCAAACCATATTCATTTCATAACAAATGCTTTTTATAGCCCCAAAGTGCCTAATCCGAAGGCACCGAGTCCCTTTAAATTACTCAACTGTGCATGGCTGATGTACGTAGTACAAAATTATTTCCTGATTGGATAGCTGTGAAAACATGTCCGAAAGAAAACTTGACAACTACTCTTTAAAAGTTCTCACTGAGGTTCCACGAAGTAACATAAGCTTTGAAAATGCTACATGAAATATAACCTTACTGAACTATATATTACTACACGTTGTAATGTACTGCATGAACAAGTGAGTTGAGTGTAGAGGTTATCATTGTGTGTCGTTGCAATTAATAAATTACAGTTTAATAAGGACACGGTGTAAAACGGATGACCTTTGCGATTACTCTGTTGGCATCAATCAGGACATGTTTAACTTAAAGGTTAATTTTTCTTTAATAGAAAACCTTTGACTACGCTGAGGGTACCTTGAATGTCAGGTGTCACAGGCTCATCCCATACGAACTAACGCCTTTTAAAATGAGGTGTTCTAAAACACTAAGGTGGAACAGACCTATTGATGACTGTTCACATCCCAGTCTCTTTTTAGTCATTATTCAGAGTTTTGTATTGAGGGACAAAACCAGGATGTGATGTAAACAATAAAAACCAAAACAACCGGATTAATGCTCCAGATGGAATTACATGCGGCACTTTCAAATTAATTGTGTACTGGAACCTTTCTACTCAATGGTGTAATTTTCCAGTGAGCTGATCGATCAGTTGAAACCATATGGGCTGTGTTATGGCGGAACAAATGCTCACACAACTGTGTACATGACGCGTGTCCTGTCGAAGAGAAATGGTTCTCTGGATGGTATAATTTAAAAAACCACAGTGGATCAATGTGCACATAAATGAGCAGTTCTGTGGGCAATCTAACAAAACGTGATTGACACCAACAAAAAAATGCCATAAACTGACTTTGTGTGGAGGGGGGGGGGGGGGTCAAGTGTCTACAGTTCGGTCAGGTCAAATTTACAGGAATGTGAGTCAAGAGTCAATAGGCTCTATTTATTAACAAAGATTAATTTGATAAGGATCCTTTTCAATCATCACTGAGCGAACTTGAGCTGTGATTTCCATTCTTGACAAATAAAACAAAATAATCCACATAGTCACAATCAAGTCACTGAAATTGTAGAAATTTCCACACAAAACTTAAAACAAAATGATTTTTTTTTATCAATTTCACAAAATGTAATCGCATACAAATTTTAAAATAAAAATATAAAAATGTTTGGAGGAGCCATGCTTTAATATTTGATCTGTCAAGGCTAAATTGTGTTTATGTCCTTGGTTCAAAATCAGTGTTTCCTTTAGCTGACGAACTGAGCGCGTTGGTAAAAATTCAAAATGATGATTGAGGAAAACTTTATACAGTCTGCAAACTGACAAGAAGGCAGCGCTCACACAAAACATCTGATGGCATGATTCCATCTACAAATTATCCAAATTGTGAGTTACTGATGAACAGAGGTGAAGGGAAAGCTCATAAATCATTGACACATCGTGACAATTTTTTTGTTTTAGTTTTATATGCACAGAAATCAACCAGAGAACCGGGACTTAGCCAGCATTGCTGTCGTCTGTGGAACACAAAATAGTGTACCCTGGGCATGCCTCGTCTGTGCCAAAACACATTCGGTTACCATCGCTGTGAATGCACATCAAAACAAAAACGCATGGAATGGCATGATACACGCACCACGATCGCGCCACACACTTTCATGATTGCCCTGGACATGAGCGTGCTAAGACTGCGGATCATGAATAGAAAACACGTCATATTTTTCAGGCCCACCACTTTGATGCGCTGTCTACTGTTCGATTTCGGCAAACATGTTGGGTTTTCCAAGGGTACACTATCTGAGACACCATAAGGAATGACCCAGTTACGGGCGGTATACAAAGACCTGGGACCAATTTCATAGCGCTGCTTAACAGTAAGCAAATTTTCGTGCTAACTATAGCAGAAAAATTTGCTTAAGCGTAAACGTATTGCACAGGTTAGCACGAAAATTAGGCGGCCAAATTGCGCGTTCACCATGGATTTGTATTGTTATGTCATACATTTTCCTACAGTAAGCACGGGAAGGTTAGCATGCCTTTTCCTGTGCTTACGGTTAGCAGCGCTATGAAATGGAAATCGCACAGTAAGCACAAAATCAGCCGTTAAGCAGCTCTATGAAATTAGACCCTTGCCTCTGGTCTATTTTATGATTATGGCACATCTTCACTGGGCGATATTTGCAAACAATGAGTAAGGTGTATAAATTTCAATTTGCCTTGCACCGATGTGTGATAAGCACTGTATACCCAGTGCTTTCGAGTCCTGTGGAAAAACAAATCCACAGGCAACTCGGGTGGGATTCGAACCCACGACTCCCGCATGACTAGAGCAGATGTCCTAACCACTAGACCACCGAGCACGCCCGGTGACGAGGGGCCAGTTCGAATCCAGTATTATTAGCGGCAGGTACCGCAAACAATTAGATAGATGTTAATATTTGCATCGAGGAAATGAATATAAATTTCAATTTGCCTTGATTGAAATTTATATTCATTTCCCCGATGCAAATATTAACATCTATCTAATGAGTAAGGTGGTCACTAAAAATAGCGAGGTGGGCCACCTTATATTTGAATCGGTAGAGAAAAAACTGTATAATAATGTAATACATGCTGAAGAATTTCCTATGAGCACCAAGGTTGGTTTTCCTGTTAAGAAGGAAGGATTAAGGAAGCCATTCATTATCAGCCAAAACACCTCTCATGTTAAGGGTGTATCAGTGTGAAATTGTCCTTGTAAAGAAGTTAAGCAAAAAAGCAAGGACAATTTAGTTTTGTAAATGAAGTGTTCCTTTCACCATTCTCCTTGAACGGTGACCAGCTGGCTGTATTCTACTTAAAACACCTGAGGACTAGGCAATCTCTATCCAAGCAGTCCTGCTGGCCAGCTCATTGCTTCGTTCTTGAAAGGGCAAGGGTACCAAGGCATTTTCTTCTTGGTAAAGGGCACCTCTATGAGGAAATTGTAAATTTATTTAGGAACATTTCAAGGGCACCGAGGCAATGACCAGGGGCAATGGAGGCAATTGCCTTCGGTGCCTGCGTGAAGTGCCAAGCTCGCTTGAGATTACTGATGTGAAATAACAATGTTTCAAGGAAGTCTTCAAATATGGACAAGCGAAGCGGTTTGCAGACTAGGTAAAGCTGGTATCATGTAGAAACCCCATGGCTTGTGTACTGTGGACTTAGTCTCCACAGTCTTCTGTGGCATTTTGTAGAGAGAGCCAGTTGGGCAGGAGAGTGCAACGATAGTCACAGGGATCTAGTGAAGCAGCTTGCAGACTAAAGCAAGTGGACTAGATTAACAACAAAAGGGCTAGTGCAACAACAAGTGGACCAGTACAACAACAAGCCAACTGATCTCTCTCTCCTTAGCTAGTCAATGAAAAGACTGAAGGATAAACCCTAATACATGTACATGTATTGTGTGTGTAGGTTCCCCATTTTTCAACGATCTGAGCTAAGTTATTAAAAGAGCTCTCCAATGGTATCCAACACTTGGAATGTAATTATCCTTAGTTTTTTTTGAGACCTTAAAAAAAGTCACACATTCCGAACAATATCTAGTCAAGTCTTGAACTTTGACATTGTAAGACAACATCTGCTGATGATGTCTTGTATTTCTAGTCTACAGTCAACCTGCCAAACCACTGCCAACGATAACACGAAAATCACAACCAATTATAAACTCAATCTTAGCAAATACATGTACATGTATATATACTATTAAATACATACTTCACATGCACTACTTGTCCTGAAAAATGTTCAAGTGAAAAACACATTTTATCAGTTTATAGTTATTTTGAAACAAACATTTAAAAATATCCCCCCCCCAAAAAAAAAAAAAAAAAACACCACAAATCTCATGAATTAAAGACAAATAAATAACCATTTTGCCGATTTGAGTTTGTGTTACAGCACATCAATCATTCAAGTCATAGTTTTTACTTTTTATAGGACTATACATTTTACAGCAGCCTTGTGTCCTTCCAGATTTTGAAGATAAAGGCCACCAGAGATACAATGTATCAAGCACTGTGCGCTTTAAAATGTTGACAGAACCCTTGGGAGTGCATCAGCAGTTAGTTGCCTGTGTCACTGGTTTTTAATAGAAGGTTCAAACTGCATATACACTGCTTTAATTTTACATCACATTGACCTAATTCACCCGACGTCATCACGCAATAACTCTTGGTTGTGCCATTTTGGGGGAGTCAGTTTACCTCTGTGGTGTAGTGGGCAGTTTAGGGGATGTGTGTGCATTTATACGCTCACCATATTTTAACATGCAATTTAAGCAGGGTTCATGCTTAGCACTAGCCCGGCGTACATTGTCTAGTAAAAACTGTTATGGGCTAGTAAACACCACTTCTCAACTTGCCCTGTAGGCTACTAAAAACTGTGCAACTTACTTGTTTATAATGCTCATACTTCTTCCTTTTCAGATGTGAATAACCCATTTTAGAAATGTGTTAATTTATTTTTGAGTGTGTGAATGTAACTTCATTTGACCATTAAACTGGTTGTGATCGCTACCACTAGTTTCAGGAAGATACATTTGTGACAATACATGTTTAAAATTTGGGCAACAAAAACTTCCTGGGGGCAGGTAAAATGCACAGTTTACTAGCCCCTTGGGCTACTTTACAAAAAGCTTAAGCGCAAGGCCTGTTAAGACCCAAAAATGGCAGGCCATGAGCAGACAGTAGTCATGTGTCACGGCAGTGCAACGGGTCAATACTGTACATGCCCATACAGTACATTATGTAAAAATGTGTAAATATTCACACTCCACCTCAGTCCACTACCATGAAGCCAACATAAATGCAGGGTGATGATCCATAAAAAGATCATCTCAACTAACTGCAAGTTTGTTTCAATAACGGTTTTGTGGTAACATTTTCAAGGAAACTGGTGAATATGAGTAACAGGGAAATAAAATGTTGTCACTCACGCTAGTTGTTCAGTTTCCTGATGTTATTAAAACGAATTGCAGCCCATTGAAAGTAAAACAAGTGTCCATGTCAAAAGATTTGTTTTTCAAAACGTGTATTACTAAATGATCTGTCTGTTTCAATATATTTGTTTCTGTTTTTTTTCATAACAAATTGTTTCAATGCACAAAAACAAGAAAAACAAAAAAGGTGTTTTGCTATCTTTAATTTATTCACAGTTTTTATTACACAAGAAAAAAAGAAAATATAATCAATGTTAAATTTGCATCGAGTATAAAGAATATTATTTGTGTTTTACCCACACACCGATGTGCGTTAAGCACACTAAACTCAGTACTTTTCCCCGAGTCCTGTGGAATAAACCAACAGGCATATTTCTCAGGTGGGATTCGAACCCACAACTTTTGCCAGCTAGAGCAGATATCTTACCAACTAGATCACTGAGCTTGCCCAGTACCAAGGGGCCAGTTCGAATCCCCATTTTACAGTAACAAATGATCATTGGTGTTACTTTTTGTATTCTAAATTTCTCCAATTCTCTTAAAATTATTATTATTTTTTTTACACAAAACCCCATCCCGCCAGCTACGGATAAACATGACAAACAGCAATATTGGGCAACTAAAAATCTCCTGAAAAAACAACAATCTAGGAGCAACAACGAATGTTGGTCACTTCGTACCCAAGTCACTTCGTACCCAAGTCACTTCGTACCCCAGTCACTTCGTACCCAAGTCACTTCGTACCCAAGTCACTTCGTACCCAAGTCACTTCGTACCCCAGTCACTTCGTACCCAAGTCACTTCGTACCCAAGTCATTTCGTACCCAAGTGACTTAGCTATAATAATTTAATTATCACGAATAAAAAATTTTGATAAACATTTGTTAAAGTGTCCTGTTCATTTTAATTACGTTCCTTTTAATCCTATTATTTGTAAACACCCTGCTTCATTTTTGGAGTGGTCCAACTTACGTGATTTTTAAGCACAACTACTGAGGGCGCCCTTTGCAACATTATTTGAAGTATCGAATAATTTAGGCGTGTTTCTAAAGGTATGCCTGTAAGTTTTTTTGAGTATAAAATAATTTTGTTTGTTGGTTTTCTAAAATACTTGCAAAATTATATCACCCTGATTCTACTCTTCCATCAGAGACGCCGCCGATTGAATAGGTGGTACAGTGATTAGGTTTAGTCAGATTGCCACGCACGACCAATTATCACCTTATTCTTTGATCAAAGACACTGCCGAATGAATGCAGGCGCAAAATCAGGATACACAATCACCCACTACACCATCACGTTTCCACCTATCATTTTATTTAAGTCTCATAATTTCAACTTTTAGCGTTGACAAAACAACATGATGGGTAACTTTCATACAGAATAAATAATACTACTAATAATGATTTTACATTGAATACTGTTCTTACCTTTGAAAAATCGTAACAATAATAATAATAATTTTACTTTTAATACTGTTCTTTCCTTTGAAATATCTACGTTCAGATTCAGTTTTGCATTTTTACACCAAAAATACATCGGAAATTATGGCCGGAGTTAAAATAAGGACCGGAAAATTTTAATCAACAAGTTGTTTAAAGTGCGCCCTCAATGCGTGCAATTCTCCATCGTAATCGGACCAGCCAATGTTGGAACGCAGGGGTGTCTGAGAAAAGTCAATAACTGGACACATGACAAAGGTAAGTTAAGAATTTTTTTAATGGCGGAGAAAGTATTACATCAAACGGTGATTGATCATCTACCACAGACGGATGTCTGCATGGTGAAAGAAAATAATGAACTATTAAACCCAGGCAGAATGATTGACGGGCATTTGGTCGATAGGAATGCCACGCAGATTTAATCCTTTTTCGGAACGCACCCTTGATGGCGGCGGCAGGCAACGTTAAACAAAGGCAACTGAGTACGAAGTGACTTGGGTACGAAATGACTTGGGTACGAAGTGACTTGGGTACGAAGTGACTTGGGTACGAAGTGACTTGGGTGAGAAACTTTGGGTACGAAGTGACTTGGGTACGAAGTGACTTGGGTACGAAGTGACCGAAATGCGCAACAACAGCAACATAAATAGGACTTTAAAGAAAAAAGCCTACAAACGTGCTTGGGCTGATCTAAACTTCAATACATGTACATGAAGCCACGGACTAAGTCTAAGAAAAAAACAACCATTTCCCATTCAGTCTGCATTGATGTACTTGGCACCGAGTTGATAGGGGGCTGAGTTGAACATGGAATGAGTTGCCCTGGTCGGACCAAGGTGACTTGGGATTATTTCCGCTATTTCTTTTTTATTCCTTCAAAAATCAAATTATCACTACAGTCTTGCATGTAACGCTTCATGTACTTCTTTCTGACAGTGGCCAAATATTTATATGAAAACAAATTGTGAGGTAATTCAGCACAGCATATGCAGATCAAATTTTTTGAACCATTTTTTTTTATGAGATATGTCGAATGAATGTGTGATGTGAGGTTACTAAAAAAACAAAACAGCACAACCTTGGCCACACCATCTCATGTACTTTTTTAGGTCAAGCTACAAACAACTCAAAAAGTTATCAGCTGTGTACCCCAAAAACCAGTGTTACAACTTCCAAGTTACCCATGGGCAAAAATGGTGTATCCGGCTGCCACTTTATCTCCCTTGGCCTTCATTTAGGTCAAATTACATCCTTACCTTAAACCTGTCCAGAAAGGTTGACAGAATGTATACAGAGAGGAACAGGCACTTTGAACAATTACAAAGTGTCAAAATCATGAAAAATAAGCCATTTGCACGTCTACGTTGGGCTTGACAACGCAACTCACTAAACGCCATTTTAGTTTGTTTGGGTAGAATGCACGAAAGTTCCAGGCGCGCGATGAAATGTCCGCTTGATTGTTCTTTTTTTAAAGGTAAATAATTACCGGTTTTACTACCAATAATCCTCGAGAGGAAAGTGCATGAAATATTAAAAAAGGGAAATAAAGCCCAACATCCATTAAAAAATCTAAAAAAATCCCTTAGAAAGTGGCAGCCGCATAATTTATGGAAACTTTTCCAAAACCGCAAAGCTGAATGAACGTCATGAGGAGGCAATGCATTATCAATGGGCAGAGCTAGGGGAGAGGACTTCACTACACTGCGAGTGCAAGCCATCAGCCATAGGACTTTCTCTTTTTCTTTTCAACAGGTCTTCTAATAAACCTTACAAATTGAGTGTCATAGGTAGCACTATGTCTCCATATACTTAGCCATCGTATAGAGGAACATTCAAGTTAATGAGAAAAAATATATTAAATTTTACTGACCTTTTCCTTAGTTCTTGTAAGGTTTTTTGATAGGAGACTTGATTTCGACTTTCGACTGAAATCTGCCATTTTGAACACTGCCCTCACCGTTTATGGGCGGTCCGTCCTACACGTCCGTAATAATGTTTCCACAAGAGGGCGCTGTAACTGTCTGAAACAAGATGGCTGCGTGCATACACAAATATTTACAAAGGAAAGTATACCGCTGCATACATCGTTTGTGTCTGTTTAATATTGCATTTTTCGTATGGATCTTCTTTATGATATCAATCATTTCGCTGATGGTTACTTATATTAGCCTTGTTGTATATCTTGACGACGATGGAAGGACAAGAGATAAGTATGTGTGTCAACATCCTTTTTAATATTTTAAGTTTTGACTTTTTGATAATTTGTTTATAAATTAATAGCTTAGACTTTTTAGTTAGGCCTATCATTGCTTTATGGGCCTATATATAGTTATAAATATGATATTAAATTATTATATTGGCAAAAACTATTCGTAATTTGACATGATGAAATCGTATTCCTATCCTATTCCTACCCTACAATTTTACTATGAGGTTCGTTCCGCTATCGTCTCCACGAACCTCATCATAGAGTGACATGTACAAAATCCGGGTCCTACTAATTGCCGACACCTGCCGACCCCTACCGACAACTGGAAAAAACCTACCGACAACTCATTCCACATGCACTCTTAGTCACTGGTTAAAGCTTTATATAGTAGATAAAGTTATTATGAAGCCTAAAATCCTTATTATTACTTCTTTGGTATCGGAGAAATAAGTATTTTCAATCACGGAATGTGATTTTCCGCGAAGCAGTAGTACCGTCCGCCATGATGCTCGATTACACGTAACGGACTAAACCATTTATCGATGGGTATAGTAAGAATTTTGTATGACAACAGAGGGCGCCCTTCTAAACAAGATCGGGAAATAATTCAAACGTGTTGAATTTTTTTTCTTAATGAAACGAAAAAGGTTTATAAATGTTCATATTTAAATGTTATATAAGAGACATTATAGCTCCCCAACCTGTAAAACTCCACATAGAAGGGCGCCCTCTGTTGTCATACATTTCTTTGCTATACCCATTGATAAATGGTTTAGTCCACTACGCATAATCGAGCATCATGGCGGACAGTACTACTGCTTCGCTGAAAATCACATTCCTTGATTGAAAATACTTATTTCTCCAATATCAAAGAAGTAACAATAAGGCTTTTAGGATTCATAGTAACTTTATCTATTATATAAAGCTTAAACTAGTTTCTAAGAGTGCATACGGAATGAGTTGTCAGTAGGTTTTTTCGAGTTGTCGGTAGGGGACGGCAGGGGTCGGCAATTAGTAGGACCGACAAAATCCTATTCGAAACTTTCTGCCCTTCACGTTTACATGGCTACAGTTCTTTTTTGAAATCAGATCTTGCCAAAACTAGGCTCTATGTGTTCTTTCAACTCTCATCGAGCGTTGCACGGGTCCAGAAAATCCACTCCGCAAACTAAAAGTTGTTAAAAAGTGATAAATTCTCACCGTAATTCAGATCCCATTCAAACAGTATTGCAACAAATATGGCGACCGGAGTTGCAAAATTAACTGGTATGCTGCTATGCGGTGCGCTGGTCCTATGGGCTGGTCCCTTGAAAGTGCTTATTAATATCAACAAGCTATTTCACAATCACAGTAACTAATCATGCGCAATCTTATTCAAGTGACAGATTTGTTTATTTTGAACACTCGTCGTCGTCTGCAACTCGGCACTCGGACTTTCATGCACCTTCCAGATGCTTACGTGATGTTAGAGCGCCATGTGGCAGACAGTAATGTATGAGTGTGACTGAGTGTTGAAATAAGCAAATTTACCTATTGAACAAGATGGTGCATAATTCATAAAAAAAGACTGTGAAAGTGCTTATTACAAATAAACATTTTTATTTAGCCAAGCCCAGGTCTAGGCTAATTTATTATTTGTCAGCATTAATAAAATGACAGCAACTTAAACATCTGAAATTTTACCTATTTCAATTTTGAATAAGGCTGCAGACGAACGATTGAAGAGCTGACACACTGAATTGGAGATAAGAACAGGATAACATTAACAATCAATCTGAATGAATGAGAATAAAAGAGTATGTCTCGGTCTTCAACAGCCATTTAAAACCTTGCAGGGTCGTGGGGCCACATGACTACGACCCTACTGGTTTCAAATGGCCGTTGAAGACCTCGGTCACCAATTCCCTTATTATAAAACATTGATGGTTTTGACAGTATAGAGATCATTTTTGTCTGTCTGACAGAGAGCAGGATTTAGACTTCCCAGACGTTGATGGTGTCGACGGGGCACTTCTAAACCAAGAAGTCAATCCCGACTCTGATGATGATGCGTCATTCTCTTCAAGTAACCTCATCTCTGCTCAAATCATTGACTCATCGAGTATTCAGCTTGTAGGTTGGTGGATGCCTCAGGTTAGATGGAATCCAGAGATTGATTGTAGTCTACCGGACCAGCCAGGAACCTGTGGAAAGGTATATCCCTTCAATCTCATATGCGAGGAAATCAAACATGGACACCTAGGGGGGTAATGGAGCTAAACTAAATGAAATCTTTCTCATTCACATGAACAGTCAGTCTAGGTGTTGAGGCATTGCATGGTGAGGTATCAATGACGATGACTAGAGCAGGCTAGTCGAAACAATGAGACCAATTAATAAACTCACTCCGCGGCAATGAAGTTATCCGAGAAGTCCTCTCGATCCATGCCACTAAGTGAAAGTAGTAGTAACCCGGCCGATTTCCTACCTCCCAAGGGAGTACTTAATAAACAGGACAGTTTTTTTCAGAACTAAGTCGTGTCCCCCCCCCCCCCCGAATTCCGAAATCTACATCTACTCTGCAGTAGTAAAATAATAACAGGACAAGTTCTCACAAGAACAATGTATACAGCAAAGTTGATATAATCACATGGTGTGACCGCAAACCAAATATAAACTGTCAACTCTTTCTGAGTTTACATAAATTTCAAGTTTTCTTTTTATAAACTGGTGAATTGTAAGATTCCATTTTGATCGTTTTCAAAACTTAAACTAAAATAAAATTTTCTTAAAAACTTTCAAGACTTTTATGTGAGATGTCACACATCTTCGGGAGGTTGCCCAGTCCGTTTTCAATACTCAATAAACAGTTTCAAAGTCCACGTCAACATCTCTGTTTCAAAGCTTCCCAGACTCCATTCCCATTATGCCACTGCAAACTTAACCACATTTTCACCAGGCCAAGTTTCAAATCTCAGTTGATATGGCTGTATCCTAATTATCGGCTGCGGCTGTAACTGCGGCTTGATCGTTATGTGAACATACATTGAAGCATTGGAGGCCCATAACAATGCTCTTAGGAACAGCCACAGCCGTAGCGGTAGCCACCAACTGGGACACAATACTTGAATGTTTGGCCAATCATTTTTCTTCTTGTCTTTGAACAGGTCTTGAGTGTTAAATGCAAACCAGATAGTGTCAGAGCTATTTACCAGTTTTTACCTGTAAGTATTCAAGCACCACAACACCAAAAGTAAATACCTAAAGCAAGAGAATTGAAACTGAAATAAGTATTCAATTTAAAAAATATTTTGTGGCTGAAGACAGTCAAAGGAGGTTCTCTGTTTGATTGAAGAGTAGGAGGAATAGATCGATCCATTAAGCCCCGCCCCCTTAGGTGTTGATTAATCACAGCCTTGGCTACACCACCGGAAGTCTGACTTAAGTCCGACACGATAAAATCCTATTGGAAATTGTAAACATGCGTGCACGTACTTATAGTGTGTGCGTTCATGTCCTGCAGTGTGGCATTGAAGAGACGCACGTTGGCGTGTCGGGGCTGAGCGGTCTAGTGCACTGGACTCGAGCTCTGGTGTTTCTGATCAGCAGAGTGTGGGTTTTAATCCCGGTGCTCACTCTTGTGTCCTTAAGCAAGACACTTAACCATTATTGCTGTGTCCTTCGGATGGGATGTAAAGCTGTAGGTCCCGTGTGTTGTGTAATGCACGTAGAAGAACCCAGTGACACTTATCGCAAAGAGAAGGGGTTTGCCCCGGTGTTTCTGGCAGTGGCTGCTGAATGCGCCGCAGCACCTTGTAAACCCTTATAAGGTGCTACATAAATGGGTCTCATAATTCAAAAACTTCAAAAACCTGTCGTAAAAAAAAAAAACACAATAAAAGGCGCCTTGAGTACTTAATTGCTGGTAGATACGTGCGCTATATAAGACTCCATTATTATTATTATTATTATTATTATTATTATTATTATTATTATTATTATTATTATTATTATTATTATTATTATTGTGCTGCCCACGTATACAGTGGTGATGTAGCCAATGCTGGGATTGGTCAATAATGCTAGGGGGCGGGGCTTAATGGATCGGTCTAATGTCTTCAAAGGATTCATAAAAATTGGTTGATACTTTTCAATACAAATTGAAACAACAGAAATTGTTTGGGCTTTGGGATAAAGATTTTTATTTTGGACTAACTTTAAAGGAAGAATATTCCGATTTGAAAATGTCAAGGTAATGTTTTTTTTTCCCTTCACAGATTAACCCAGAGACATCCATTAAAAGTATATATTTTCATGCAAAAAGTGCATCATCAAAGTTGACTAAGGACAAACAAATGGTGAGATGTTGTCTTCTTTTAGCTGAGCATTTTAAACCTTCGATGCACCTATTTCATAATTTTCCAACTCTGTAATATTTACAAAAGCATCACTCTCCACTAATTTCTCGCTTCATCAACCCTCCTTCTGTTCGACCATTTAATGTCATCCATTGTGGTTTGGAATGAAAAACTATGCCAGCCTGCAATATGATATAATGCGGTGAATGCATGTACACAGTACACAGTCAACCCTCCTACTGTCTGACCATTCAATCTTATCCAATGTGGTTTTAAATGAAGTATAAACTATGCCAACCTGCAATATGATATCATGTGATGAATTCATCTACACAGTAAGCCACAGTACACATGTAAACAGTTAGTTCTGTGCAAAGTTGGTCGACCATACATGACCCATGATCACTGGAAAAAGTTACCATGAGTAGGAGGGTTAACCCTAAGCTAACATTTTCTTCTTGACGCCTCCTGAAATGTTTACTCCTCTCTCATCTTCTTTATTAGTCTGATGATGCTACATACAGTGCAATAGCGTTACTTAAATACATCGATGGATCAACTAATAGAATGAGGTGAGATTTCACTGTACAGAACTAAAAAAAAACTGGAAAAACTGCTTAGCAGAAATTACCTGCTGAACACAAATTAGCAGGGAACCAGTCAGAAATAATATGCATTACATGGTATTTTGGCTGGTAACCTGTTTCTGTTGAGTAAAGTTTGTCAGTGCTAAGCATGTATGTGCTTTTAAAACAAAAAGTCTCATGCGAATTCAAATATTTTTGCAAACATTTAGGCTTCCACGAACGTTATTCTAACGTTTCAAGGAACTTGCACAGTCTTTTGGGATAGACTTGGAAGCCTTTCGCGTTCATTGAAATAATCATAGTTAAAATATCTAAGAGATGTTTTAGTAACGGAGCCCATGAATTCCATGATATTACTTGATCTCGGATACCAGCCATTCTGAATAACGGATGCATTTTATTTGACAGACTTGATTTTCCTGCTGGGACACACCCATATTTATCGGCCAAAGTGGATAAGGTAAGTTAACAGCAACAAATCATATTACAGCAGATTGTTACTGTTATGCATTCTTGATCATGACAAGCCTCAATTATTAGAAAGATGTTAATATTTGCATCGGGGGGAATGAATATAAATTTCAATTTGTATTGCAGTACCTGCCGCTAATAATACTGGATTTGAACTGGCCCCTCGTCACCGGGCGTGCTCGGTGGTCTAGTGGTTAAGACATCTGCTCTAGTCATGCGGGAGTCGTGGGTTCGAATCCCACCCGATTTGCCGGTGTGTTTTTTTTCCACAGGACTCGAAAGCACTGAGTATACAGTGCTTATCACACATCGGTGTAAGGCAAATTGAAATTTATATTAAAGTCTCGGTTCCATGTCTCTGCTTTCTTCAGAAACCTACGGTCACCGTTTCTCCGCTTACAGGGTTAGTGCCGAGTTTCAGCACTAGCTGTGTTCCTGAAGAATGCTCAGTAACATCGTGAACTAAGTGCTATCACTAAGTTTTTATAGTAACATCAAGTTTGAGGATAAGAACACCGGACTCAAGCTCTGGTGTTTCTGATCAGCAGAGTGTGGATTCGAATCCGGGTTGTGACACTTGTGTCCTTAAGCAAGACACTTAACCATTATTGCTGCGTCCTTCGGATGGGATGAAAAACCAGGTCCCGTGTGTTGTGTAATGCACGTAAAAGAACCCAGCTTATCGAAAAGAGAAGGGGTTCGCCCCGGTGTTCCTGGTTTGATCGGCTGCAGATTGCGCCACAGCACCTTGTAAACCGTTACATGGTGCTATGTAAAGGAATAGGTCTCATACTTCAAAAAGTAACTCCTAATACCATGCTGGAAAAATATTCTAATCAGCACTGTGATCTACATGAAATAGTGCTTTATAAAAAATTATCATTATTATTTTTTATTGTTTAATACCCTGGCTAACCTTTCAAGTATGCTTGTCAACATCAATGTAATGCACTTCTAAAAAAAAGAAAAATTTCTCTTGAGAATTTTGCAATGTTTACACGATTCCTTTTATTTGCAGCTGTGGTCAGATCTTGATCTGTCTGTAACAACATTGCTGACAAGGCTCTCGTACCTTTAGATCTAGAAAATCAATTAAATGATGATAAGTTCTGAAATTAAAATCGCAAAACGTTTAAATGGAATTGCAGGAGCAGTCTTTTTCATATTTATGCTCATTGATCTATACTTTAACTTTATAGATGAAGTAAAGGAGCACTCAGTTGTTTTAAAACTGGCAATTTTTCAAATTGTCTCAATGAATATTTGGTGATTTTCATTGGCAGATTATCCCGACAGATAAAGTTCTTCAGAGTATTACTATCATGCTATGTTGCTATGGTTACCAGGGCTCAATTAAATTCATGGACGTCACAGTGCGACCACTTACAGGTAATTCATTCCAAACTAAAATAAAGCTCTTTTTTTTTTCATTAAGTGATTCCTAGAAATGAAATAAAAATTGAAAAACAAATTGCAATGCAAAATGTTGTCCTTGAATATCTTGATTGATTGATGTATTGAGTTCTGTTTAATTTTCAGGACATGGATACAAAAGTTTACCTCCCAAGAATTTCCTTCTTCCATGTCCGCAATATTTCCATCCAGTAACGACTGTGACTCGTCCTCCGTTTGAAGTGGAACAGTTCCTCACAGTAGAGACAAAGGTAAGTAATGAATATTCATGAGCCACTTTATTCAGAAATGTCAGATCTGCCATTCCTGAAGAATGACAAGAAACTACGGAGGGTGTACTCAATGCTCCAGTCTCCACCGACAATGACGATGCACAGTTATATGACATCACCAATATGCAAATGTAGATATTGAATATTCATGAGCTGCATCTACACATAGTGTCACCAACATGCTTGGTATAATTATTTGATTGTTGACCAAAACAATTTCCCTTTTATTTCTTGTGTACTGTAGTGAATTCTCTTGAAATCTCAAGTGATTCGAGAACAGCGTTTGGTCATCATTCTCATTGTCTTGCAGTCACAGACTGACTTGTTTTTACATTGTACAGGCTGATGAGGACTCCTTCCCAGTCACACTGGTTACTCAGGTTTCTCTCAATAGAATAGATCTCATAGAGTCTACTCTCAGGGAATGGCAGGGACCCATCTCGGTCGCTCTATATGTCCCAACAAAATCCCTCCAGCCAGATGAAGACCATAGTTGGAAACGGTGAGTGGCGTAAGAAAAGCTTTCTCTTGGTTCCAATCATTGTAAGCAGCTATTTAACCGAGTACGATTTGTCTCGGTTTAGGTAAAGGTCCATAATCAGACATTTTGGGCTCATTTATTTAACGGTAAATTCTTGTGACCAGGGCCCAATTTCATGGCTCTGCTTACCGCAGAATTCTGCGCTTACGGTGCCCTGTAAAGCACATGATTCTGAGGGCTGCAAGCACAGAATTCTGCAGTAAGCAGAGCCATGAAATTGGGCCCAGACTTCTTTACATAAGAATCTCTCCAAGCTATCTGCAGCCAAGTCAACTCCCTGGGGAACTTTAACCCTGCGTTTGACCCACACTTGATGCAATTTTCCTGGGGGGGGGGGGGGAAATGAACACTCGCTCTGCTTATCCCAGGGTTAACTCACTGAACCCTACTCCCAAGGCAAGGCTGGCTATTTCCCAGGAGATTGCCAGGGTTAGCAAGTCAAGTGTGAAAAGGTCAGTCAAAAGTTCCTGGGAATTTTTCCGGGAAACTTACCTAGTGTGAAAGGACTTATGGACATTTTTTTAAAACATTTCAATGCCCTTTTAAAGATGGGTTTAATGGCTTGACAGTCAATCAAAAATTGTAAGTGGAAATGAAGATTATTGCAAATTAGTTCTTTGGATCTGTTTTGGAGTTAGTTTCCGTCGTTCATGGTTCAGATTTCATGATTTCTCGCTGTTTGTTTTCTAGAATAAAGAAAATAATTGGCTGTTTTTGTATTTCATGATTTTTTGCTGTATTTTCTAAAATCAAGAAAATAATTGTCTGTTTTTTGTATTTCATGCTTTTTTGCTGTTTTTTTTCTAGAATAAATAGAATAATTGGCTGCATTTGTATTTCATGATTTTCTGGGTTTTTTTTTCTAAAATAAAGAAAATAATTGGCTTTATTTGTGTGATTATTGCAGGTTGTACATCAAGAAGAAGTTAAAGGGCAGTCATCTTCATGGTAGATGCAATATGGTGGTGGTCTTTGCTAAAACGGTGAGTGATATCCACAGTAAGAAGACGTCTACCCATAGTCCTTCATCGTGGTCTGGTACCCTGAACACACAGTGATCATGACAGTTCTCATTCTCATTTTATTTCAAGAGACCAGACTAATTGCCCTCCTAACCTCCCTATCGGTACAAATAAAAATAAAGAATGCCCCCAACTTGTCTTCTTAAAAACAGAAAACACCACCACTGAAGTCAAATTACCTATTGCGTGGATTAGCTCAAGTTAGTTTCACCATAGTCGGCAGTCAAAATATGATAGACTTTCCCTTAAAGTAGAAAAGAGGAGCCACAGCATATGTTTTTACATTACTTGTATTTTTTATTTTTTTTTCATTTCAGGTTGAAGACGACTATCCTGTGAACTATTTGAGGAATTTGGCAATGAGGTGAAAATCTTTAATATTTTATAAATCATGTTTTTTCACAAAAATATGTACGCAGACTTTTCACATGGGAATGACTTGTGACTGTTTTTTTTTCTTCTTGAAAAAACAAACCAAGAAAACCCAGTGGGGCCTAGATAGCTCAGTGGGTAGAACACTACACCAGTAAACTGAAGAGTCATGGGCTGGAATCTCTCTCCAATCATGATACATGGAGTGTTAATTCACGGATTTAAATAAAGTTCAGTCAACTTGTACCACATCACCACTTCAAAAACGCAAGGTTTAAATCTTTAACTAAAGCTTAAACTAATTGTTGATGTAAGAATACACTATTAACTAGTAAACTTGCGGGTACAACCATGTGTTAGAATCTCTTTTGAGAGAAGTGTTGGCTCTGAAAAGAGCCAGAGTGGTCTCGACGTTTTGCTCAGTATACTCTGATCGTCTTAGTTTCCTACACCATGCAAAGCTTCAAACATCATTTAATTGTTGATTTCTAGGCAAGCCAAATCCAAGTACATTCTGCTCTTGGACGCAGACTTCATTCCGTCCCCTGACTTCCAGACGAGCTTCCAGTCCTCTTTAGACCAGATGGAAAAACAGCCCATGATGGACCAGACAGCATTCGTCGTTCCAGTTTTTGAATACTCCCAAGAAGTTATTAAGGTATGCAAGGAGGTCTTACTTTAAGATTGGGGTTAATAATAACACATAATATGCAGATCTTATATAGTGCTTCATCACACCCATCCACACACCCGATGGGCATCTCAAAGCGCTCAGTGTTTTTTCCTGCAAGGTATGTTTTGAAGTATGAGACCTGTTCCTTTAGATGGCACAATGTAACGGTTGGGGTACAAGGTGCTGTGGCGCAATCTGCAGCCATCTGAAAGACGCAGCAATAATGGTTAAGTGTCTTGCTGAAGGACACAATTGTCGGAAACACCAGAGCTTGAGTCCGGTGTTCTTATCCGCTCGGCCACGACACGCAGGTTGGGGGAAGGAGGAGGCTGGAGCGAAGAAGGTGTCACAATTTTACCAGTTTTTTTGACCACTCAATGTGGTGTCTTTCTTGATAACTACAGCGGTAGTTACTTAATCTGAGAAGCTTTAGTTTGTCTGTTTTTTTCTCTTTTAGGACTTTCCGTCCAATCATCCCAAAACCAAGCAGGACCTCAAGGATCGCATGTTTGGACAAGACGCCGTTATTTCTCCATTTAATATCCTTTTTGATGATTTCTGAAAACAGTTCCTTCGGTAAAATTAATGAAAATGTTTAAACCAGGAGTATTTAACAAACAATTTTTTTTTTTTTTTTCTTCCCTCAATTTCACAGTTCACACAAATTTGCTGCTGAGTAAATTCAGGCTACCAGCTAATTTCTCATACCATGTGTATTTATTGGAACTGTTTCATGGAACTGTCTCAATGCTATTTCTGCATTTGGCAAATCAATTTACTAAGCACCATTTTCTGCTAAGCTGTTCCGGAACCTTCAAGAGACTGTACGAGTCTTGTTTTTCTTGCAAAGCAACCCTTTTTTTTTTTAAAGAGGCTGCTTGAGTTTTGTGTTCTTGTTTGTCAAACTGTTTGCCTTAATCCTAATGCACTGCTCTCCACTGCTCCAGAGGCTCACAGACCAACTGACTACAGGGCTTGGTATTCCTCAAATCAACCCTACAGGGTCGTCAAATATCAAGATAAATACGAACCATATCTCATTATGAAGTAAGCTCTAATGAACTCAGGGTGTTTCTGTCATCATTAGTTTCAATAGTTGTATCACGGACACTTTTATCACGGGATAAAATGAGTTTTTTTTCGCCGCCCATTTAGAGGTCAAATGTGTGATTGGTAAAGCTGATAGTGCAGTGTTCTTACTTGTGTTCAATTTGTACATGAAAAAAACAAACCTGTGGAAATTTGGGCTCAATCCGTTGGCAGGAGAAAATAGTGAAAAAAACGTGCGCACTTTTCAGCATGTAAACACATTCTCCTTAATTTTGATTGCTGCATTTAAAAATTAGAATGGGGGCCTTCAAATTCTATTTTCTTGATTTTGACGGTATTACAGACAGAAATATTTTTTAAGGCAGATTGGTGCTGGTATGAACTTCATAATCAGTAAGCTTTCAGACTGATTTTCGTGAAAGAATTTGGATGAATACCAATCCTGTATTATACCTTTAGGTCTGTAAAACAAACCAAAGACTGAAATGGCCAAATAGCTGGCTGTGTGAGGGAACATGTATAAGTGTTGTATTATTATTCTATTTGAGGTGAACAGAGAAATATTAACTAGAACAGGATGTGAACCTGAGACCTCCAGATCTCTGTGCCGGTGCTCTACGAACTGAGCTATCTAGACCTATGTTGGCAGTCTCCCTAATTTCTATTCCCTATCTTTGTTCGGGGGTGCCGCTTAAAGTCATAAATTGTATTATTATTCTCGTTTACACTTTTTCCTTTGCAAAGGGGAAGAGAATTTGAATTTCTGCAGGAAAGATTTAGGAAGTCAATAAGACAATGTCCATAAGAGGAAATTACCTCAAAAAGTAAATGTAACAGGCTTGTTACTTTTTGGAAACCTTTGACCTGGAAGTTCATTGAATTGGGCAAACTTGCCGTATCCGTCCTCCAATATTTCTCTTTCAATATTCTTACCATTTTTAAGTATTAGAAAGGGCAATAATTATTGTATTACCAGTTGCTCGAGAGGATTTTTTTAAGGGAAATAAAGTCCAACATTCATTAAAGAGGTGAAGTGCACAAGCAACCTTCAAAAGTGAAGGTCAGATTGGTAATTTTTTCCTTGAACTGCTGCACTCTCGCTGTCAGATTAAAATAACAATTTAGTTGATTTTTTTCTTGTTTCAGAAACACGGAAGATGTACAGACGTTTGATGAACGTTTTACGGGGTATGGAATGAACAAAGTCACATACGCTATGGAACTACATGCCAGAGGGTAAGAACTCAAAGTTGAACTTGGATATTAAGTTCGTGTTTTCCTCAACCAAACTCTAATTTTGTATTTTTTTGTACCGTACATTCACCGACAGAATTTTTGTTTTAACATTTCCTGTTTTGTTTCAATGATTGTTTTGTTTTCTTTTTAGAAAACCGGTTCTTATACACCAATCCGAGCAGTGCTCGTTTACGGTGTTTTACATCACCGCACCTAAAGCCGCCGCACGCAACACGACAATAACGTGTCAGCGCGCTTATGTACCAATCAGCATGGAGGATTCACAGTGCGTGTGCGTCGACAGTTGACTGTGTGATGTGTAGATGCATTTTACAGTATATAATATTGCAGGCTGACATAGTTTATCATTCAATTCAACAATGGATTATATTGAATGGTCAGACAGTAGGAGGGTTGACTGTGTGCTATGTTGATGCATTCACAGTATATCATATTGCAGGCTGACATAGTTTATCATTCAATTTAGCAGTGGATGATATTGTATGGTCAGACAGTAGGAGGGTTGACTGTGTGCTATGTTGATGCATTCACAGTATATAATATTGCAGGCTGACATAGTTTATCATTCAATTTAGCAGTGGATGATATTGAATGGTCAGACAGTAGGAGGGTTGACTGTGTGCTATGTTGATGCATTCACAGTATATAATATTGCAGGCTGACGTAGTTTATCATTCAATTTAGCAGTGGATGATATTGAATGGTCAGACAGTAGGAGGGTTGACTGTGTGCTATGTTGATGCATTCACAGTATACAATATTGCAGACTGACTTAGTTTATCATTCAATTTAGCAGTGGATGATATTGAATGGTCAGACAGTAGGAGGGTTGACTGTGTGCTATGTTGATGCATTCACAGTATACAATATTGCAGACTGACATAGTTTATCATTCAATTTAGCAGTGGATGATATTGAATGGTCAGATAGTAGGAGGGTTGACTGTGTGCTATGTTGATGCATTCACAGTATATCATATTGCAGGCTGACATAGTTTATCATTCAATTTAACAATGGATTGTATTGAATGGTCAGACAGTAGGAGGGTTGACTGTGTGATGTGTTGATGCATTCACAGTATATCATATTGCAGGCTGACATAGTTTATCATTCAATTTAACAATGGATGATAATGAAATGTCAGACAGTAGGAGGGTTGACTGTGTGCTATGTTGATGCATACACAGTGTATCATATTGCAGGCTGACATAGTTTATCATTCAATTTAACAATGGATGACAATGAATGGTCAGACAGTAGTAGGGTTGTGCTGTGAAGATGCATTCACAGTATATAATATTGCAGGCTGTTATAGTTTATCATTCAATTCAACAATGGATGATATTAAATGGTCAGACAGTAGGACGGTCAAACAAAGACAAATCCATACAATAAACAATTACTAAACAGATTGATTTCTTTCCACAGTTATGAGTTTGTTGTGTTACCCAACGTGTGGGCCATTCATGTCCCTCATCTGGAGAGCTCAGCCAAATCTCAGTTTTTACTGGACCCTCTCTACCGGCTTCGAAACCGTGTGAAGCGCTTTGAGTTTGTATCCGACATTATGAGAAAATACAGCTTGGCAGGATGCAACCGGGAAAGAAACAATTGAATTGTGGGTAGACTTTTATTCAATCCTCAACTACATGAATTTTCCTAAAAACAGCCAGTATCCTTCTCCAAAAAAGAAAGAAAAACCATAGAAATGGAACATGAAGAATACTGTGTGTGTTGTTATCTGTGCTGAAACCTGCGTTGAAGCAACTCATGCACACTGCCATTTTTACTTTTTTTCTCCGTTTAGTCTTTTTATGTTTGTACATGCACAACTCAAATGGACGGCAAAGCCATTTGTGGCCTTGATTTGTACAGTATCAAATAACAAATACAAACAGTTCCGGCTATACACTTGGAGAAATTCCGGAGTAAAAAAAATTCAGCTGTATGGCAATTTTCAGCTTTCCATCGGTTGATCTTTTTCATTTTGCCATACAGCTATGTCACATGGTATTGCTACCCAATGTCCACAGCTGACATAGAGGGCGTTGACAGCAGACGCTGATCGTCGGCTCAGTGCTATAAGGTTGTTAATTGCAATGTCATATCCGTAATGATAAAAAGACGTTAAATGAAAAAAAATGTATGAGTTTGAAAAAAATAACAAAACCCAAATCCACAAATAAGTGTTTTTCTTTGAAAATGAATGTTTCTTTTTTGTGAAACAGTTACTTAGGAGACCACTCTTGATCAATAAACTCCATTTACAGGGAGTTCCAAATTATGCAAAAGCAATTTTATGAAATCCATACAAACTTCACTGACGACCTTTTATTCCTGAGCCGATGAGATGACACTTGAGCTCAGTATTCTCAATCTTCTATTTCTATGAATAAAATTCATCACTAAACAACGGAATAAAGTTACGGAATTATACACTCAAACATCAAGTGTTAAACAAACAAACAGCAGCATTTAAAGATTTGACTTGCCACTGAGAAAACATCTCTAAAATCATCTCAACCAATTTATTGTACATTTTGGTAACTTATTTATGGATTTCTTGTTTTGACAAGACTTATATTTTATTTTTATGTTATTTCTCGGGCAGTAATAAAAAAGTACATACACGATCAAAATTGTTTTGGATTACGTTCTTCACACCTTGAATAAGCTAAACATTGCAAGACCTTGCCGCCCTGTAATATTTATTTTTTTACCGAATCATTTCTTCTGTTTGTTTCGTTGGAATAAATTAGTTTTAACATAATATTTAAAAAATGAACACGGTGCAAACGGGAATGCAAGTTTTCAGAATGCAAGTTTTAATTTAAAAAAACAAAAGTTCAAACAAGCCTTCGGAGCACCACGGCAGCTCCGGGCTGCATACTCCCCAGGGAGCTGAGAAAGTTTACAGGAATGTTATTGGCTCAATGATCAGGGCACTAAAGTAAAGCGCATTGAGACGCTATTGTGAAATGCGCTATATAAGAACTAGTTGTTATTATTATTATTATAATAGGCAAACAAAGAGAAGTTCTTGATTTACCTGGTTGATAAACATGTATGGTTGTGAGTGTATTGGTGCTGTCAGGGGGAACATATGAAGAACTGTAAATTTTGCATAGAGTTAAGTTCCGACGTGTGGATTTGGGAACTTGTTCGCAGAGTGCATGATCGTTTCCGAGCCAGGGAGGGAGATCTGTAATTCACATAGCAAACTCCGGCTGACCTTACAGTAGTTATACGTCCTTGAACAAGGGTAGTTTATTGCTCATTTCATTTGTACTACAACGAAAGAGAATCAAGTCAGGATTCCAAACCATTATCTCCGAGATTACTTACTTACAGCCAGAAGAATTCCGTCACTAGGTTTTCCTAGTATTTTCATTTTCCAAGCCTTCGTTTGCATTTGTTCGTATCACATATATGTAAAGTGTTGTGATCCCCAGCGTAAAGTACACCATATAAATGCCTTTATTTTATTGTTATTGTTAAAATGTCCTTGCCGATCTTTTAAATTCAACCATGTGATTTTCTACACAAGTATTTTTCCACTTCCAAGCATTTTTTTTTGTAGCTCAGTAAACGGATTTGGACCTTGGCCCAATTTCATGGCTCTGCTTACTGCGTAATTATGCGATTACAGCCTTTAGAGTTTCATGCTTTATGGTGGTAAGTCGCAACGTGAAATTGGGTCCAGGTGGCCGAAATTGGGCCCAGGTGGCTGAAATAGGGCCCAGGTGGCCGAAATCGGTTTTCTCTTCCACAGTAGGAACAAGTATTCTAGTACCAACCATGTTTTTGATAGTTAATTGTCACACAGGAGTGGATGTAATGTTATTGATCCCACTACTTGTTTTTAGAAAGAGACGTTAGTAAGCTGGTCTTAGTCGAGCTAGTCATGGCAAAAATGTCAATTGTACAAATTATTGAGACAGAGTCTTTTGAAATGTTTGCATATTTGGCAAAAGTGATTGACTAGAATGTATACTGTATGTGCATGTAAGAACAATGATAAGAATCTTTTAGAACATATCAAAATGGTGCATGTATTTTAGTGTCCAGAACATTTTACCATCAGTTTAACAAACAGCCATATATTTATTATTAATATTTATTAATGGATAGTAATGTAAATTCTTGATATGAAATTTGAGGAGCATTTTGCTGAATAAAAAACAGAGACACGAAAAGTTGCTGTATTCTGTCGAGGTTCCTACTGTCCAATATCCGTGTATTGTGGAGAGGGGTGGGTTTGATGGATTAGCTAATTAACTAAAATTTGACTGGCCACAACTTGATGAAAAAAACCCCACACCCACACAAGTGTGTAAAGATCTGCAATCGGGGACTTCCTATTGTCCCTCTTTTGTTTTTACTGTAACGTTTTGGCAACAGCTCCCATTAATGCAAATGAGTTTCCAACTGAGGACCTTCACCCAACCGGGGACCCTATTGTCCCCTTTTTTATAGGTCCCCCCCCCCCCCCCCCGATGTGTCTACCTAACCAGGCATCCTCACGGATCCAACATTCATGGTACTACAGTGTTCAACTTATTGATCACACATTCCTATTTTTGCATCCTTGTGGAGACTTCTTTTGTTCTTTCCTTTGTCCCAGTAGTTAACATCCTCCCAGACTTTGTACACAAAATTCCTTGCGGAGCAACCCTCTCTTTAGAATTTCCCTATGGAGACACATTGTTCCTTGCTTTCCCTTTTGTCTAATGTCTCCATAAGGCAGTGAATATCTATCCAAGCGTGCACACACACAGAGTCAAGTAAACATTCACTGTGTGGACAATCTTTTGTTGTCATGCAGTTAACAAGCAGACATTTTTCAAACCATCCTCATTTCTAATAGAGTATTTTGAGGGCCCTATAATAAATACTTTGTTTTGAGAAGTACATGTAAACGATGCACAGAAAACGCTACCTTTTTGAGTAAAACGAGAATATCTAATTCATGAAAACACTGCGGACGTGTGTAACTCCACACAGTGTTTCAAGTTGCTACACAGTGTGGACATCTTTTGTTCTCAGGTCCACAGTTGATATGTAACACAAAAACACACTTTGAAAAAAATATCTCACAAAAACATCATTTACCATCGGTAGATTGGTATTATTACTGCTCAATCATGCGTTACATTTTACACAAAGCTATTTACAAGTAACAAGCAGTAGGCCTACCTACAACATATTAAACCATATCAGTCAGATATAGAGGAGGGGGTCGTGAAGGAATGGGGAAGTGAAGATGGGGTCTAGGAAGGTATTTTTACATGGTGGGGGTGAAGAGCAGGGTTAGTGAAGTTAGTGGCGTGTCGTGCCTGAGTGGTCAAACGCACTGGATTCAAGCTCTGGTGGGTTCGAGTCCCGGTAAGCATTTTTTTTTCTGCTTAGCTGTCCCAGATCCTTAAAGAGGCTGCATAAGTCTTGGTTTTTGGCAAAGCAACTCGTGGCCAAGCGGTGAAGCACACTGGATTCAAGCTCTGGTCTTTCTGATCAGCAGAGTGTGGGTTCAAGTCCCGGTAAACATTTTTTTTCTGCTTAGCTGCCCCAGATCCTTAAAGAGGCTGCATAAGTCTTGGTTTTTTGCATAGCAACTCGTGGCCAAGCGGTGAAGCACACTGGACTCAAGCTCTTGTGTTTCTGATCAGCAGAGTGTGGGTTCGAGTCCCGGTCTTGACACTTGTGTCCTTAAGCAAGACACTTAACCATTATTGCTTTGTCCTTTGGATGGGACGTAAAGCTGTAGGTCCCGTGTGTTGTGTAATGCACATAAAAGAACCCAGTTACACTTATCACTAAAAGAAGGGGTTTGCCCCGGTGTTTCTGGCAGTGGCTTCTGAATGTGCCACAGCACCTCGTAAACCGTACATAAATGGGTCTCATAATCCAAAAATTTTAAAAACCTGTCATAAAAAATAATAAGCACTTTGAAACACCCGCAGATAAAGCGCTATATAAACTAGTTATTATTATTATTATTATTATTATTGTGATAGGAGTTCAGGTGGAGGGAGGGCGGCACAAGGAATGCATTGGTATTGATTTGCTCGTTTGCAACCTTCCGGTAAAATACTTCTGGAAACCAACAAGAATCCAATATCACAAAACAGCTCAGCTGAAAATACTGCTTAGTATATTTACATGTATTTGCTAAGCAATGTAACCCCCACATCATATCATTGTTAATGTTTAGATTTTATGATGGTGGGCATTTCATTGTTATTGTAAACCGTAAATCCTTCCGTTAAAGATGATGAATTTGATAGGTCCCAAACAAAGCAAGACGTTTATCAAAGGCCCCCTTTTCCAGAAAACCAAAATGACATCTCCTAAGATGGATAGTTTGCAAAGATCATGAGGTTTTGAGTGAGTTTATCTTAACTTGATAAAGAAGGGGGGAAAAAAACAATGTAGGGACTTTGTTTACTCTATTATGAGACTATATACACTAGGCATATTAAACAAAAATACAACATTCAACATTCGAAAAAAATGCAATCATTTTGCTGTTTCTTTACTTTTGTTAAATTAAAATTTTACTTAGCAAAACTATTGATATTTACAATAAGGTTCATATCGATTATATAAATTTGGTTAACTTTCTGAATGTGATGTCACAATTGATTCAATTGATTCAATAAAGCTGCTGAGTTTGTGTCCATTCATGAAGATGGAAGCTGTGGCAGACCGAACTCATCCACGGGGACACCGTCCTGCGTAAAAAAATAAATAGTTGACAGAAAATATGACATTAGAAAATGTTTTATCTATATATCATCTGGAATGATGTCAGGATCAAACAAGACCTTAGACGAAAACAAAGTTAGTTTCAACAACATTTTACAATCTGTGAAGCATTTAAAAATTAATTTTGGGGTGAACAAAGAAAAAAAACATTAGGGCTGGATAGCTCAGTTGGTAGAGCGTCGGTGCGTTAAACTGGTGGTCGCAGGTTCAAACCCTGTTCCAGTCAATTTTTCTTTGTTCACCCTAAAACTGATTTAAGCTGTTAAAAGTAAGGTGCTTTATAAATTGATGTAACTCTCCAGACCCACTTGCCCACAAAGAACCTCAATCCTCCACTATCCTCTATTCTGAGGTCACTCAACACCAACAAGTTTGGACTTGGATAAGATTGGTATGCCTGGCCCAGTGATAAGCAATTGTTATTTGGGCCTACAGTCCTCAATCCTCCAATAACCTCCACTCTGAGGTCACTCAACACCAACATGTTTGGACTCGGATAAGATTGGTATGCCTGGCCCAGTGATAAGCAATTGTTATTTGGGCCTACAGTCCTCAATCCTCCACTATCCTCCACTCTGAGGTCACTCAACACCACCATGTTTGGACTTGGATAAGATTGGTATGCCTGACCCAGTGATAAGCAATTGTTATTTAGGACTACAGTCCTCAATCCTCCACTCTAAGGTCACTCAACAACAAAATGTTTGGACTTGGATAAGATTGGTATGCCTGGCACAGTGATAAGCAATTGTTATTTGGGCCTACAGTCCTCAATCCTCCACTATCCACCAACATGTTTGGACTTGGATAAGATTGGAATGCCTGGCCCCAGTGATAAGCAATTATTCTTTGGGCCTACAGTCCTCAATCCTCTGCAATCACACAACTTCCAGAAGAGGATTTAAGTTAGGGATAATGCGGTCGATTGACTTACCTGTATCGAGTCTGCACCAGGATTTGTTTCTGGAGCCGATGGGGCGCTGATTGCCTCATCCAGGTACGATGTGTCTTCATCCATCAAAAAATCATCACCGAGAGCATCCAGTTCTACCAAAACAAATTCATCAAAATTGGTTACAACGATCTGCATCAGTCACGATGTTCACTCATTGCCCCTGTATGGAATTAGGACTTAGTGAGCATTTTTGATGTCCTTATTCAAATTGTTGGCTGTAACCGTGTTTTGTGAAATTTTATGGTAAAAAAAAACAAAAACAAGAAAGATTCCAGAACCTCGTTCTTGGGTTACATACCTGCTTCAAGGTCGGCCTCATCCATCTCTGGCATTCCGTAGCTTCTACCCATGATCTCTTGTACCTCATCGGCCTGTTCTAACATATCTGCCATGTCATCTTGAAGGTCCTATCAGTAAAAATGTCAAATACAAAGGTCAAAAGGTTATAACAATTTCTTTATTTATCTAGCGCAAAATCCATAAAACATTTCTAAATGTGCTTTACAATGTAAAACTCTTCAATAATTATAATAATAATAATTGTGTTTTTATTATGCGCTTTTTCAAGCCAATCAGGCCTCTCAAAAGCATCTTACAGTATTATTACCCCTGTTCATTGGGCCCTGAGTGATACTAACAATCTAACTCCTTAGGAGTATGCAACACCAGCACTAAATGGGCTCACAGGTTGCTTATCATTCACAAGAGCAACCTCTACCTTCACAGGTACCTGTTTACTCCTGGGCGATGAGAAGCAATTATAGTTAAGTGTCTTGTTCAAGGATACAAGTGTCACGACCATGGCCTAATTTCATAGAGCGGCTTAATCAGAAAATACTGCTTAACACTTTTCTGCTAAGCCCGCATAAGCCGGATACCAGTCACAAATTGTTCATACGACATGGCATTTTAGCTGGTAACCTTAATCTGGTAAGCATAAATTTGTTGTGCTTAACTACATTTTTGTGCTCAAGCAGCTCTATGAAGCTGGATCCAGAATTCAAACCTACACTCTGGTGACTCGACCACAAGAACTTGAGTTTGATGTGTAACACAACCCGTCCAAAATACTACCACAAGGCCACAACACTACACAATAATAAATATAGGTAAGTGGCCCACACTAAGATGAAATAAAACACTCACAAATTACACTATTGGGCAACACATTCCCACGTCTCTGCTAACTAATGTGTGCTTGTAGCCCTATTACTTTCGGTCTACTCTCCTACCCAACTGGCTCTTTTCACAAAATGCCACAGAAGACTGTGGAGACTAAGTCCACAGTACACAAGCCATGGGGTTTCCACATAATACCAGCTGTACATACAGAAGAAACCCATGCGGCCAATGCATTTTTGTTAAGCAATTTGCCCATCACAAGACCCAAAGGCCACTCGAGGTGTGGGCTACTTTTTGATGGGATAGAAACCTGCCCCAATGCGCAGAAACAAGAAATGGCGAGATATAATCGCAAGTCTTTTCTAAGAACAGGGAGGGGTAAATGAATCCGTTGCGAGACAAACATAACTGTCTCTTCCCCTACTTGAAGCAATTATGCTCCAAGACACAAATGCCATGAACATTACTGCTGGCCTGGTACTTTGTGGCAGTCTGTGGTACCTGCGTATAGGAGTCATTTATAATACAATAATCAAAACCTATATCAAGAAATGTTACTCTGGCAAAGCAGTACTTAATAATAATAAGAAGAAGAATTTTGGAGGCTAGTCATCCTTACTCGCAGCTGAGAAGCTGAATTGCGAAGGACGCGGCTACACGGGTTCGAGCTGCAGGCATTCAAGGGCACCCTTGGCAGCCATCCACATCAACCCATATATGACCACGGAGCACAGCCTGAGATCGAAAGTGTTTGGTTTTTCCGCAGGGAGGAAAACCGGATGGCCTGGAGAAAAACCCTCATGGCACAGGAGAGAACCAACGCACAACTCTACTCACATATGGCCATAGCTGGGAATCGAACCGGAGACACATTGGCGAGAGGCGAGCGCTTTACGCACAAGCCACCCATGCCACCCATTTTGGGAGTATAAAATAAGGATTAGAAGAAAACCATATACATTGGGGGGGGGGGGGTAATTAAGATGTTTACCTCGATCTGGTCTAAGTTAACTTTCTTGTACTCCTTCTTCATCTCCTTGATGCCAAGCTTCATGGCATCTACAGTCGTCTTGGTATCCTTCAGTGTCTGTGTAGCAAAGTTGGCTTGCTCCATGTTAAACGACTGCTGCCTTAGATTATCACTTTGATTTTCATACCTGTAGCAAATCGTTACAATAAATAAGTAGTCTATCTTTAACATCCACCTGTTGATAATGTTACAGTACAAACAGAAAGTTTATCTGAGGGTATGGGGTTAGATTGGTGTCTTAGTTTTTTGGTATTATCTACAATTATTTAGGATTGAAACAAACGTACGGTTCCAAACACCAAAGGTATACCCTGCCTTAACTCTTTCACTACGGTGCGCCGCTCATACTTCATACGTCGGACAGCCGCTGCTGGCGGCTCGAAATAAACAAAATATTGAAGAATTCCGTCACAGCTGTACATTATATTCCGTAGTGAAAGAGTTAAAGGGAGAACACTGCGCCTTCCTTTCGTACAAGTTAAAGAATTGTAAATGAGTAAGATGCTCTTTATTCTGACATAAACCCGGAATAATTTCAACCTCATTTCCTAAAACTACTTACATTTTCTTCTGTTTCAGAATCCTCATGGCCTTTTGTTTCACCATATTCTAAAAAAAAAAAGAAAATAAAAAGACAAAAATGAACCAATAAACAAGGTTAAAAGTGTATTAAGTTGAGGTATTGACCCAATGGAAGACTTTTGAGACGATAGCGGGCGTCCCACAGACCGGTCCTTTTCCATTGTTTTCATCGCTGAGAACAATGGAAAAGGACCGCTCTGTGGGACGATCGCTATCGTCTCAAAAGTCTCTCAGTCACCTGACGTCATCATCACAATAATCTTGGTCGGGCCATTTTGGCAGTCAATGTCTCCGTGTGTTATACAATGGGCATTTTAAGCAAAATGGCATTTACACATGTACCTACTGACTTCCAAAGTGGTAAGCGTGGCACAGTCGCTGCGTGCGACGAGCATGCATGGGGTCAATAGGAGTAATTCAACAGTAAAACTAATAGGTTTAAGAGGCGGATACAGGTCAAGCCCAATCTATCCACGGCATTCCACATGGTGGGTACAGGTTACCAGACAGGCAGGGACATTGACAGCTTTGATGATCATAACCCTCCTCCCTACAGGTTTACGACAGCGGCGGCACCAGACTTGCTAATCTGGGGGGGGGGGGGCAAGAGGGGGGCAAGCTTAACTTTAGGGGGGGCAAACAAAAACATTTCAATGTAATTTTGTACTGCTGAAAAGCAGTTAAGCTCAATTTCGGGCATAGGCAAACAATTGAGGTGGGAACTGGGGGGGGGGGGGAAATTGGGGGGGCAAAAAAAATAACTGGGTGGGCATTTGCCCCCCCTTGCCCCCCTGTAGTGCCGCCGCTGGTTTACAATCATCACACTTTGGGAAATTTACTGAGTTCTGAACCCTCCAGGCATTTGGCTTGAAACCTTTCACTTATTATGTGTAGACTGATAATTAATGATCAAATGCTTCATCAGGTGAAAGTTGTATGGTGTGTCATCAAAATTGAACAGTTTGATGGGCTGAACAAAATTCCATAAATTCCTTTTTATCATACACTCTCTGTAGTGTTCATAGAAATAAACTAGAGCACCAGGACTACTATGGAGTACAAAGTAGTGTACCCTCGGCATGCCTCTTCTGTGCCGAAACACGTTCGGTTACCATCGCTGTGAATGCGTATCATAACAAAAACGTGTGGAATGGCATGACACACGCACCACGATCGCGCCACACACTTTCATGATTGCCCTGGACATGGGCGTGCTAAAGCTGCGGATCATGCATAGAAAACACGTCATATTTTTCAGGCGCGCTATTTTGGTGCGCTGTCTTCCGTTCCATTTCAACAAATGTCAGGTTCTCCGATGGTACGCTATTTGAGACGCCATAAGGCACGATGCGGTTACACAGGGTAGTATAGGAAGTCCCAGTTCTCTGGGTTATTTCTACGGTGGTGTTAGTGTTACTGATGAACTATGATGCCATATTATTACAATTAGACATCTTTAGCAATTGAAACTCCTTTGTTTTACCTTGGCAGGACCTTCTCGCATCTTCTTCATCTGATCCTTGTACTTCTTCAGCTCAAGGTCCAGCTTTGAGATTTTCTTTTCAATCGATTCTGAACGGCTGTCAACCTAAATAGAAAAATAATGAACGGACTTTGGAAACTACATTTATAAAAACACAGGGAAGTTATCAATTTCGTACCGCGATTTATAATACACTAGAGAAGGGGACCCATCCTCATGATGCAGGGAGGTAAAAATTATAGCTACTACTACACTAGGTCTGGGCAGGCTAGACAATAAATAGTAGTACTGTCTACTATATGCCTAGTAGTACTACTAGTAGTAATAGTTTGTGAATTGAATCGCTTCACCCTTGGCTCAGCCTTTCTGCTGCTGATGATGTTAGGGAGGTCAGCGAAATGGGTGATTTTTTTATCTTTATATGTCACCATGTAAAAGGGTTGCAAAGGTGAGGTCGTTTTTCGTCAGTGGAATAACACACAGATGAGATGATTTTGGAGAGGAAAAGGTGATCTTTCTACAAATATTTTTTTCTTTGGATGAAATAATTCTTCAAGATCGTGCAATTTTGGTCGAAAATAACGTACATTCACAGCAAGTTGTGATCACCCCCCTTCTGATTGAGCGGCCATATTGATTTCAAGATGACATTGGCTCAAGTTTGTGGCGAGATTTTTGCGAGGTTACATCCGATGAACATACATGTAAAATGACATCATTGTGTAGGCCAAGAAATTCTCGTTCACTTCACACAAAAGGCTGCTATTTTCTAAATTTTTGGACGATTTTTCATGTTTTGGGGGACGAAATCAAAATATAATTTTTCATGATTTAGGCACCGCAACAAGTCTCACATACAGAGTTGCGAAAATGTGTAAAAAAGGAATCTTTTCTTAGAAGTTGGAATGTCAGGAGTAAATAGCAGTTGTTGTTTGGTGCCTTATGTGTTGCACATTTTACCACCAGGGGGTATCGTGTTAGGGATGGCTATGGCGAAGTAATTAAAACATATATTAAAACATGGCAGTTCGTACTGACAAGTTGGCCCCCACACGGATCATGAACAACTCAACAGTCTACTCTTTGGTGAGTTTTTGTCGTTTCTTTTCTGCAAAAGATTTTTTTGATTTTTAAAATTTTAGCCTCAGTGTTCTAAATTGATTCATTATCATTACAAAATCCCAAGTTGTGATTTTTCAAACTTTAAACTTTGATTCAAAGTGGTAAAAATGGGGCAAATCTGGTCACTATTCTATTAGAAATAACTGAAATTGAATATATGGGCAATTCTTGTGACACTTCGCAACCCTTTGGTCTGCGACTGTAATTAGGATGGAGGGTTACGATTATCGCAACGAACTAGGCTGCTGAACGCACCCATTTCATTAATCGTAATGTGACTGTACTATAGGCTCAACTAAAGAGGTTTGCTATACGATAGAGCTGCAGCTTCGGCTTTCTTATTTTGAAGCTCGGAAGCTCTTTTTAACAATACAAATTTGTCATGTTTGGACAAGAAAACCCCAAACCCATCGACCTCCCTAAATTGATGTCAATACATGACATGCATGAATAATAATATAGAAAACAATTTTGGACTTACATTTTCAATGCAGTTCGACAGATTTGGTGGCGGTGCCTTTGGTTTACTTGCTCCAAACAAACGGTTCATGATAACAAAATAAATGTACGAAACTTCTTCTGAAAAAAAAATAGTTTGAACAGATATCTTCACGATTTCAGCAAAACAAGTGGATTCTCCGAGAACAGAACAGTCAAAACTACCATTGAGTTCGAGCTCTATCATCAATATTGTGTGTTGACTGCATTGAGGTTGCAGTCGACTCGTACGTCATATCAAAAAATATCCACAAGGTTTCCGATGGAATAAGTGCAGTATGCCCATTGATTGTTAGAGGAAGCCAGACTTTAAAAGGACAACAAGCGCCCCCAACGATGAGTCATAGTTATTCTTCGCCCCGTGACAATTTGTAATCAAATTTTGTTTGGTTAATTTGGCTTATGATGGAGTAAAATGACTGGAGTAAAATGACATTTTTTTTTCAGTGTGCTCTAACAAGTTTTTAAGATAATGCATAACCGGAAAAAATAAATAATAGGTTGCCAAAATAAATTATCGGATATTAGTGTTAAAACCAATAATCATTGAAAACACAGGAAACGATAATTACTTACAGAAAGAACAATTATATCAGAAGTTGTAAAAAAAAATTATTCTCTTTTTATTCCACTCATTGACAAATTAAAAAACTTTCCAAACATAATCCATCCAACCCAAAAAACAATAAGCGAGTATAAGAAAACAAAACATACACAAATAAATAGAGACACAGAAATACAAACAAATTTTACTTTGGCATTTCTCGGCCAAGTGGTCATGCACACTGGACTCATGGCTCTTGTGTTTCTGATCAGCAGAGTGTGGGTTCGAGTCCAGGTGCTGACACTTGTGTTCTTGAGCAAGACACTTCACCATATTTGCTTTCCATGTAGGTCCCGCATTCTGTGTAATGCCTATAAAAGAACCCAGTAAACTTATCGCTAAGAGAAGGATTTTGCCCTGGTGTTTCTGGCAGTGGCTGCTGAATGTGCCGCAGCACCTTATAAAACCTTGTAAGGTGATACATAAATGGGTCTCATAATTAAAAAAAAAAACAGTCTTAAAACTTAAAAATAAGTGCTTTGAGATGCTTTTATATGAAAAATAGTTATTATTATTAAAGACTTGATAATAATCAAGTCGATTTTAAAAAAGTAAATTATTGGTCTTGACTTTTATGAAGTATTTTCCATTTTAAATAAAATGACAAAACTCACAAAGATAAGCTATCATGTTTTTTTATGACATGGTCAGTTTTATCAAGAAATTTATCTAAAATCAAAGTTACTTTTGCAATACTGACTGGGCTTGGAACATCACTTAAAAATCAGGCCTAACAAAACAGTGGATAGTGGAGGATTGAGGTTATCTGTGGAAAAGTGGGTTCAGGGAGGAAGAAGAATTTCTAGAATCATAATTAATCACATTAATAATCTCATTAGCTATCGCTGCTCTATACACTGAAAGTACTCATAATTTCTTCAGTTCACACTATTATTTATTTTGAAATTCAAGAAATGATTCTGAACTTCCTCCATTTTTTAAAAAAGTTTTTTAAATTCGGCTCAGAAACTCTTTGAAAAAAAAATTATATAAAATTTACGATCATTTCCTGAGAAGGAGATTCTCAGGGGAAACAAAATGCTGTGGTTTGTTTCAGGATATTCTTGGGCAAAAGGGTTCAATTGAACAATTTGTTCATCTTGCTTGATTACTGGAAATTATTCGGCAGGTTTTAACTTGTATCAATAGTCCTCACATTAAACATAAAATAGATTAACTTTTGAGTGATATTCCCCTTAAAAAAATGTAAAAAGTTTAAAAGATTTAGTCATTTATTTGGTTTTCAACTGCAGTTCTTATCATATTCTCAAATCATTGTTCACTTATCACATAGTCTGGCCCCTCTTTTTAAAATATAAAATTAAACTATCATCCCCAGTGTAGGAGCAGGGAACCTGGTAAAAATGGCTGCAGAGTGGCCATGGACTGACGTTGTTTAAAGGGACTGTGTTGCCATGATCATAGCTGGCCTGTGGCTGTACATGGAATTATTGCATGCGAGCGTTTGCCTTCATGTAACAAAGGGAGCCATCATTGTTATATTGTGATGTGACGGCCAGCACAGTGCGCATTCAGTAACTGGGTTAGAGTTCATAATTCCCTCATGTGCAGCCACAGGCCTTCTATTACCATGACGACAGTCCCCTTTAGGTACAATAATCTCTATGTATAAAATCACTCTTTAATCAAATCCATTCAAAAGTTGTTTTAAGAAATCGCCTAAATAAAGGAAAGTTTCACGATAGTTTAAATATGGGAGTTAATTATGATTTTGAAGATATAATTAAAGATATATTTAGGGAGGTAAATCAATGAAATGTTTAGATCCGAATTTAGACATCTGCATGAACATGTATCAGCCATTTTGTGAATCAACAAAAACACTCTGCAATTTATTCTTTCAGAGTACAGACGTTACTCCCTTTTTCTCATGAGCTCTAGTCACATGACCCGATCCCATGACTTCCTCGCTTTGCTGACGCGAGTAACTCAATCTGTAAAACTTTACGCATTTTTGAAATAACTCCCCGCACCTGCACACAAATCTTTAACAGAATAGTTTCTTTGTTCAACAAAGGAACCATTTTGAACAGTCAAGTGTTTCTTTATTAAATCCTAAGCTACAGTAGGCCTGTACAAATAAAACATGGTTTGAGGGTGGACAGTCGATATTAGCTCCCCAAGGTATTAGAAGTTGACAAACTAGTTCCTGAGGTAAACTGCTTGAAATAAACCATGTTATATTTCTTTTACTGTACCTCATACTTCTCTAGTTCGGCATCAATGAACTCGGGAAAATGCGGATTGACATTCAAGTGTGCCGTCATCTTTTCATGTGTATTTTGTAGCTAGAGCTAGGGCAGTGTTCGCATGTGTGTACTAAACCTGCGTGACGGTTCCACGATTGCTTCGTAAAGCGCATGTGCAGGAGACTGTTTCACATGTGATAGTCTACTGCACATGCGTATTTACCCTGTGCATGAACACGTCTGGCACGTGACAGTGAATGGACCACTGAGAATTCGACTGTCGATCATAAATATGTATGAGGTACATTAATAGGAATAGTCACATGTACTATTCAACTTTGATATCACTTCTTAACTTGTACAATCCACACAAATTTTCTAAAGATAATATGTTATCAATGTGGTATAAAAATATAGAATACACAGAGATCATATTATTGCATAGTATTTACAATTTGTTTCCTCTCTTAGGCAGAGGCGTAGCCAAAGGGGGGGGGGGCCTGGGTGGCACATGCCCCCCACCAAATTCCAGTGCCCTCCCAGGTACCCAATAAAATAATGTAGGTACACGCAATTCATTAAAAAAACATGGTACCTGTTCACCACTCTCCCACTGGAAAACAATGCCCCCCACCCTGTGAAAAAAATCCTGGCTACGCCGCTGCTCTGAGGACGTCATCTGTGATCAAGTAGTAAGATGACATTCTTTTAAATACCTTCAATAGCCCTGAGGAAAAGAATCAATTCTACTGTTGTCCCTTCTGAGTTTCTTCACTACCTGAGAGATAAACAAAAGAGGTGGGGACATCATGCTTATGACATAAGAATACAACATCAGTGGGCATGACACTTCGTTCTAGTAAGGGCTAGGCAGTTTTTGCTCAGTAGAGGGCGCCTCTGAGAGGGAAACTCAGTCCTGATACTTCACGGAGGCAACGGAGGCAATTGCCTCTGTTGCCCCTGGTCATTGCCTTGGTGCTCTTGAAATCTTCCAATAGAAATTTACAATGTTCTCATAGAAGTGCCCTTTATCAAGAAGAAAATGCCTTGGTGCCCTTGTCCATTCAAGAACCAAGCAATCAGGCCTGGAAACTTCTACTGGAACATTTTAAAGGGGGCACCAAGGCAATAACCAGGGGCATGGAGGCCACTTGCAACTGTGTATTGTAAATAAAGAAGGGTGTGATGAAAACACAGTGGGTGGACGAAGGGATCAACAATGATTTGGTTTATGACTGCTTCGACTCCAAGCTACCACTGAACTGTATTCGCAAGCTCTGGACGTAAACTCAGTCGCTTGAGTGTTTCATAGGAGACTGCAATGACGAGACCAGCTGGGATGGTTGAAATAAGACGGGCAGATAGTCCTTTCTTAAATCCCATGATGCCATCCTCTTGGTACAGTCTCTTGAATGTCCCTACGATAGAATCTCCTCCAGTGACCTGTGAGGAAAAAAGTTAATTATCTGCATTATACAACTTTACTTTTAAATGATTCCAGATTATTAGGCCTATCAATAGTGACAGGAAAACAAAATTAAATTTATAAAGAAAAATGAGACAGCTGTTAGGTTTTGAAACTTTTCATGTTGGAGATATAGTCTCGTAAGGTTTGCAGTAACACCACCCTTGAAGACTCTGAGAGGCCATGAAGATCCACAAGCATCTTGACGTTCCTCAAGAGATCGACTCCCAGATTAAGTGACATATGGCTCCTCCTGTTCCACACAAATGGATCTCCTACATCCATGGTCACATCACCCTCCCCTTAGCCTTCGGTCGTCTACCCTCAGTCAACCCTTGGTCTACCCTAGGCCCCACCCTCCCTACCCCAGTGATTATTTCCAGCTGACACAGTATAGTGAGTACTCACTCCCAACCCACCATCACTGGAGTCCCGGAGGTAGATGATTTTCTGCATTCGCGCATCATAGAACATCCACTTATACAGCCCATAGCATCAGAGTTAAGCTTTTTCTTGAAGACGATCAGAGCATACTGATCGAAATAGTGAGTTGTTTCAGAACCACCACAACTCAAAGAGATATTTCGTGAACCTGGTGTTAGTGCAAACCTTATTAGAAATTGCGTAAAGTAATTACGTAAAGGCTTAAAAACAAAGTAGCAATTTAACAAAACACGTACGGATTGGTTATCTTAAGTTAATCTTTTCCACACAAGAAAAAGAATTGTGCCAATCACGTCCAATTTCATTATTAGCTGGTAGGTGTACAAATCTGTTCAGCATAGAAATATTGCTTAGCATGAACAGGTTACCAGCCATTGAGGACATGCACATTATTACTGCTGCAGCTGGTGCCCTGCTATCATTTTGCTAATCAATAGTCTTTGGTCTAACCTGAAGTCTTGTTCTCACGATGTCCATAGGGTTTGTGATGACAGCCGCAGAAGCACTAGCTAGAGGTCCTGATATTGCCTGAATTGCAAGAGCGGGTACTGAAAAATGCAAGGTGCCTTTTAAAATTGTCGCCAGCTCATCTGAAAAACCGGAAGGCGAAAACAAATGAGTTAAACTTTTTCACAATCAAGCCTTTAAACTTTCATTGACATCCAACTTGAATACTTTGTAATGAAAAGCAAACTCTTTCGCAGGTCTGCAGAAGAAAACATTTTTAGTTAATTTTTTTTTAAATACAGTTCGCCCATCACAAGGCCCAAAGGCCATCCATGTTGTGGGCTACTTTTTGAAGGGATAGAAACCTGCCCCAATGCGCAAAAACAAGACATGGCGAGATATAAACACAAGACTCTTCACAGCACAGCTAAGAACAGGGAGGGGTAAATGAATCCTTTGCGAGACAAACATAACTGCCTCTTCCCCTATTTGAAGCAATTATAGTTAAGTGTCTTGCTCAAGGACACAAGTGTCATGACCGGGATTCAAACCAATATCCTGATGACTTACAGGCCTTGATCTTAACCGAGGCCACCTAGGCCACCGAGGCCATTGGCTTCATGCCCTGTCGAGTTGGCCAGCATGCCCTTCAGAAAAATTATACTGTCACTACCAACTTGGCTAGCATGCCCTTGTACAATTCTCTGATTTGGCCAGCAAATGCCTGCCCTCATTTTTCTTAAGATCGAGGCCTGGACTTAGCCACCAGAATTTGAGTCTGATCGGACTATATCGACAGTTGCCCCGAACCATTTGACATTGTCTCTATATTCTTCAATGACTACAAAGTGCAATTGGGTGGAAACCTCTCAGACTCAAATATCTCACAGCTCTTTATACATGCTAAGCATTGTCCAAATATAAGCCATTTGCGAGTAAGATTTGAGTAATGTCTGGTACATGTAGTATGTACAGGACTTGCTTAGTCACAAGTTACCGCTTAAATTTGACTTCCTCGGAATATAGAGACAGTTGCTACATGTATGTCAAATGGAGCCGGGCAAGCTTTTGTATAGCAACCTCCAGATGAGTAAATCTTGGTGCGCAATCGATATTCGATTAGAATTGTGTACGGGTGTTTGACGTCTCTTTTGTAACTGTGCAAAAGCTTGTGATATAACAACTGTCACTATAGTCTGAGGAATTTAAATTTCACCGGGTGCTTGTGAGTAAACAAGTCAATGTACCAGACATTATTCAAATCTAACTTGCAAATGGCTTACTGGGGGCAGCGACTGTTGCTAATGCATGTTTATGTCGTGATCCAGCTGCAAACGCTACTTCGGAAACGAACCGAGCCTGTGTTAAATTTTGTTAAAACATTGTCCCATTGTCACATATGGTTAGGGTCTGTGGTACATTTAAAAACACCATTGTGTGGTTCTCGAACACCTGGTTCTTGATAATTTTACCTTGACTTCGTCTTGGTAAAATTATCGAGAACCAGGCTTCACCGTTATTATCATTTATATCTTTCTGGTAATGAAACCAAGGGACCCTCAATAGTGACTAGCACTGTGACCCGTAGGCCTGAAGATACCTGTGTAGAGAAGATGTTGAAGAAATGTCAGTTTTAGATGTGGGAGGGAAAAAAACCCAAATAGGGAAAACCCACGCAATCAGGTAGGGACTGAAAACCCAATCCACATGCAAGGCTCCAGTCCGGGATTCGAACCAGGGTCCACAGAGGTGAAAGGCAGGGAAAGAAACCACTGAGCCAACCTGAATGCCCAAAACAAAACCTCTTCACCACACTTTTACTCCATTATTAATAACTGTTTCTATATCAAAACTTACCTGCATAGAAATGATAAAAAGGCCACCAGAGGGCGCTGTTTGGCATAAAAGTCATTATTGAAGCTGTGTATCCTTTATAAAATCCCAACGGTCCAGATTTATGCCATATACCGCGAACGATTCGTCCAGCGTCTTTGAAAGTAACTTTTCTACGTCCTCTTTCCATGCTAAGACTTTGGCCCTCCATCATGACGTGCTGCGACACAATATCAACGGGTACAGTTACACTCTGCGCGATAAGGGAAGCGGCCGCTCCACCCACAAACGATTTAGTTACATTGCTGGCGTTTTCACCACATGCCCGTCTAGTGACCTCGTACGTTGTGATATACACCTGACCTGACAAGACCGTGAAAGCGCTGATGAAAAACCCCTTGTAGAGTCCCCGTACGCCCTCGTATTTGGTGATCTTTTTGAAAGCGTCCCACGTGCCGGAGTAGATAGCGTTCTGCGACTGAACTTGAAGCCTGGTCTTGATCAAGGTGGTGGGATAGATTGTCACGCGGATGAGGAGACTCATAGCAAATCCAAGGGAGTAGAACTTACGTTTGTCCAAGTCATCCCACTCAATGATCCGAATTTGCCGTTCCTCACTTTTCATTTTTCTAATGGGAAGCACCCAACTCTATGGACAGTGACACTGAGAATGGGAAGGACTCAAACCTGCTGCATGAAGATCAACAGTCTTTCATGGGGTAACTCTGTGGAATACAAAGAAATTGAGCCATTTAAGGGTCTTCTTCTGTCAATAACTGAAGATAAAATCCCCAAGATGTCAGTGACCGACAGTGGAATGTGTATGTATGTGCATAGTACTTCATAATAGCGTGCCCTCTTGAGGCATGATTTAGCCAACTCGACCAGCTCTCACTAATTCAAGCCGCACGACCAGCTCTCACTAGTGAGAGCTGGTTGAGTTGGTTAAATCATGCCTCAAGAGGGCACACTATTACCAATTACTAGCGCATACATAATCCACTATCAATCACTGACGACTCGGCCTAAGGCTGGTGGGGAAACAGCTCTGCCAATGACAAACGACTGTCGCATAGGGACACAAGTTGTCACATGTTGCAGTGTTGATGAGATTCCCCATACTTAGTCAACACAACAATAGAACATTGCAGATTCACATATTTGCAGACAGTGACACATTTTTTTGCTTATGAAAAAGTATATGTACACATTAACATGTAGATGCAGAGTCTACTTAATTAATATGATGGTACGATCATGTGAGATACATGTACATTTCTGGAAAAAAAAGGATAAATTTTCGGCTAAAATCTGACCCGACGCCCAAAATAGACTGCATATTTTGCATTGACGTTTGTGAAGCGTATTTTACGAATTTACCCATTTTAATAGCGTGCAAAATTTTGCCAAGTCTATTGGGCAAAATTATGAATCATAAAATGCACTCCACAAGCATCGACGCACAACGTGCAGTCCATTTTGAACATTAAGTCAGATTTAAGCAAAAAATTTCTCTTTTTTTCAGAAATGTTTTTGAAACAATCCTACCGTCATATTAACTGGCAACATTTGCATACTATGAGTTTAAAGTATAGCCATGGGAGGACGACAGTCTCCATTGCACCGCACTCAGTGCACTGACGTCCTGGGTAAAAAGCTTCCCTACAATGCAAACTATTTTACAAAAGTTGTTTTTCCCTATTTTTACCTGATGTTGGAAGCTGAAAATCTGTTCATATATTCCTGGTACTTTAAACCACTCTTTGAATATCTTTTAAATATCTGCATTCACTTTTAGTGAAAATTATACTAAAACAAATAAGCCAACTAAAAACAAATCGTCCCGAACATAATTTTCTTTCCGCGTAAAGTTTCTACGTGCTCATTGCGCCAAATTAATTATGCATCGCTTGCAAAATGCAGAGCGCAATTCAATTTGACTCGCAAATTTGAAATTTTTGCAGACCAAACAGCGTGTAATGTTGTACACACATGTTTCAGTTGTGAACTGCAAACAAACGTGCTGGTTGTAAATGAACACAGCTGCTCTGTGAACTAAAGATTCAAATATTGTGCACATGTGCGCAAGTTTTCACACATAGAGTCGGCACAGAAGTTACACTGGAGACCTCAATTTTCATTTTATTTTCCAAAATAATGTCACCCAAGGTCAAAATTGTGAACCCAGCAGTAGCAGTCTTGTAATTCTGGACATAAGAAACAAATGTTAACCTAGTTTCAGCTTCCTCCATCAGGTATAAATATAAAAATATGTTGTTATATATTTATTTGCAATGGCAGGACTCCATCGTGTTGTATGTAACGGAGGAGTCCAACCTGGGCTAATTATAATACAGAGATCTTTGAATTTGATGAATTTGCGATAAGTGCACTGGGTTCTTTTACAAGCATTACACAACACACGGGACCTACGGCTTTACGTCCCATCAGAAGGACGCAGCAATAATGGTTGAGTGCCTTGCTTAAGGACACAAGTGTCATGACCGGGACTCGAACCCACACTCTACAGCTCTGCTGATCAGAAACACCAGAGCTTGTGTCCGGTGTTATCCGCTCGACCACGACACTTCTTCTTTCTTTTTTCTTGTTCTTACTTTGCCTGACCCCACTGTTTTGCCCGAGTTGGGGGGAGGGGCGAAGGGCAACTGACTGTCTGTCACCCCGCCCCTGGCTCCATCCCACGGCCGCGCCTACTCATACTCGTAGTACAGAGTGTCGTACTCGTACTATCGTACACTCGTGAGTGTATGTACATGTAGTGTGTACACCCTGTGAGCTGTGTCGTACACTTCTGCACTTCGTATTCAAATCATAATCATATTTTCAGAATTTTTTTTCATAAAAAAGATACACTTACGCAGAAAAAAAATCCAGCTGTTAGGTACTATTACTTTCTGTCTTGTCGATGTCGGTCCCTCAGATCAGGTATCCCAAAAAATATTGACTTTTTCCAAAGCTTTTCACGGCTCATTTGCTTCGCCCGCGCCCGCATACACTCAACACAGTTTTTCACCACCACACACAACACGAATTGAGTTGGGCTTGAAGAGCCTGACTAAATGTACTTTTCCATTGCAAATGATATCTCCCTGATCAGCTGAGGCAGTTATTAAATAAGGTACCAGACCGGGCAGTGGGTTTAGTAAATTCCGTCGCAAAAGTGTATAATTTATAATGTGGTTTTCGAACGGTAGGACAATTTGTAGCGGCCAAGCGAGGATAGTAGTGAGGGTGGGGGGGGGGGGGGCGGGGGATGATGATGCAACGGGAGAATTGATCTGTACATTTCTCATTAACTGGCTTTTAGTTATGTGGATTCTGACTCGTCCTTCCCCCCCGGGAAAAATATGAAATAAACGCCCTATACAAGTGGAGCTCCCAAGAAGTGATGGTGGTGCTCCAGGGTGTTGGGAGGGGTTGTTCACTTAGACTCAAGAGGCCGCGCCCGTAAAGGGATACCCTATGTGGGCCATTTCTCTATGGTCTATTGAAAAGGGAAGCAGTGATATTATAACCACCATCACCCAATTTTCGTCGCCTGTCTTTTTGCCACATTTTCATCACAAACCTTAAGTTTAATGGGACCCTACTTTTGTAAAATTAGGTAGTACGTGGCTGCTGTGCATGTGCTTAGCCGTTTTTGCACCATTTTTAAAACTTCTACAGCACCACAGGTAGTTACACCATGATCGATTCGTGGAGCATACAATAAATTATAATTAAATTAAGGCTAAAAATAATGATACAGTTTGTTTTTTAGTAGAAAACAATTGCTAATGTTCGCTTTACCAATATGGAAAAAAATGACAATAACTCAGTAAATGTTGGTAATGTGAACAACTGATGACATGAATTAACTCGTATAGGAGGGGAAGACATTTTTGGGGGTGTATGAAACGTCGAGAAAAACCCACGTAAATTCCCGACCTGAAAAGTTTCGTACTGTTGTAATAATGTCGACCGAATTCCTTCCTTTGTGTGTCAACCATGATCAATTCACGTGCACACACGCAAAGTCATTTCGCAAAACTACTACGTCACCGTCGATGTCATTATGAAACTTGTCAAGTCACGTGGTACGAACTGGCGGCGAGAGGATTTCTCGCCAGTTTTTAGTCTTAGTTCAAGAAGATTTCATGAACACATTGAACATCAATGAAGTATATAGCTTCATGGAAAATTATTTGTAATTACCTGTATTTTCTTATCATGTTTTACCTCTAATGCTGTACACTAAAAATGTATAAAAAGCAGTAAAAAAAGAGCAAAGAATCCCATAATCTGTGTTTTATCATACGTTGCAGGCGCCCTTAAAAATTAAAAACCTTGTTACAAGACTAAGACCGGTTGCCGAGCACACGTGCATCACAAATACGTCATAGGCATATCATTTAATAATCACGTCACTATCTCCTTGGTCTTTCTTTTATAAAGTCGGCGTTCGACATTGCCTGTCTCCTCAGCTCACCAACTCCAATAAAGGTAAGAATAAAGAAAGAAATCAAAGTGAGAAACTCAATTATCATTTATCTTCAGCATTATATCGCATTGAACTTAACTGTGGCTTTTATATATCAGAAAAGTGTTTTTTGTGCGATGAAACTTGTTTTATAAATTTAGTTTTTCCCTGTGTGGTGATCGCGGCAAGTTGGGTGACGCACGATTCGACGGCATGGTTTTTTTTTGTCTGCGCAGCAAGCAAACCCGGACTAAACGGACGGTTCGCTGTTTTCTATTATACCTAAATCGTTTAAAATGTATCGTTTATGAAAATGTTAACAGGCAAAAATGAACTTTATTTCATTAACATAAACGGCACTGGAGTGTTCCTTCATTATGTCCAAAGAGAAGAAAGAAAGAAGCGAATTTTTCTATCCGCATTGTTTCGCCCCCTGGCAATATTTGAATAGAACATTCCAGAAACAGAATTTCTCATTGCACGTGAATAGCGCCCGCACTTGTTGACTTTTATCTCATCTCCTATCAAAATTAAAAACAGTTTGAAGACGAATTCTTAGGATCTATCATCAGCTCTTGGTGGAATAGAAACTCAGACTAAAAGGCCGCATCTAACTGCCATCTCTCTAAATTTAGGTCAAATTAGATCCTTACTGTCCAGAAAGGTTGACAGAATGTCTACAAATACAGATGATTTCCAGATCTCTGAGACTGAGAGAAATAGGCACTTTGTGCAGGCATAAAGACCCTTCCGCTTTAGACCGGAATTCCATTTTTTTTTTTCTTCAAATTTGTGGTCTTCGAGATCAATGTGAATTTGATATAAAATTTGTGGTGGAGGTTCGGGGGTATACATGTGGATTTCGCTATTCTCTCTTCTTGAATAAGAAATTGTTAGCTTGGTCCTTATATTGAACATTAATCGTAATGGTATGGTGTACTCAACGTGCGTGACGTCTCTCCGTTCATGAAAACTTAACCTTCTGTGGTACATGTAGGTACGTGCAGGGCATGCAGCAGGCGGGCAGTCTGCCGCGTGCAAGACGAAATGAGTAGACTTCCCTCATTCCTTTTCTTCTTTCTCGTTACGGCTCGTTTGTTGACTGTTGTAATACGTTTGGTGCTGATGCAGCGAACGCAGAAATGTGGAGACTTTACAAAGTCTACCGACAACAGTGTGTACGTTTGGCCACGCTTTCTAATTTAGCCTCTTCTACCAGCTTTCAGTACACACTTTCTCAAATAAAAGCGCCATTTCAGATTCGGTTAAACCATTTTACAGCTGGAGATAAATTAACGCATTGACCTATGACCTGGCAAAAATTTGGGGACAGTGTGTGTCCGACGCTGGTGTGTGTCCGACGCTCGTGTGTGGAGAATCATCGACATTTGCAAATTATTTTCTTATATTTTTCTAAAGTGTTCGGTTTTTTAAACTCTCAAGATTATTTTAAAGATACTAAAAAGTGTTTGAAGAACAAATTCTAATGGTGAATGGGTCACAACACGTATCACAGGTAAAGAAAAATGTTAAAAATTTATAATGTGACTGATGGATGCATGGATTACAGCACTGTCTTGACTGTTGACTGTGAGCTTTTTAAGATAAGATGCGTCTAGCACTGGTAGAATTTCATCTTTTTTTTCATTGAGTATTTCCCTCCCATTTACTCGGCCCCGGTCCCACTACTGATAGCGGCTGGGTTCACACAGAGTGCAGCAACGACCGTATATCACGTTGCCTACATTCCGGACATTGCCCAAAATCTGGACATGTATTTTTTAGCGTTAGATTTGTTCCGATTTTTTTTTCAATAGCCAGTTGCATCTCTGCATCGAGGTATTGTACCCACAGCAAACAATTTTACCCCACCCCTAGTAAGACTCAGTCGACACGTATGCCGTGCGATTCACGATTATTAATGTACAAAATAGATTTCCTGTTTTTTCATCGTCACCCATTCTCATGCCTGTGTGTGTTGAAATCATGAAAAATATGTCATTTTCGGGTCTACTGTGGTCTTGACAACTCTATTTGCTTAATGTAGTTTTAGTTTCTTTGGGCATAAATGCGCGAGAGTTATATCCGCTTGGATCTAAATTTTTCAAGTTCAGTATTTTGCATGTTAGCTACCAATTTCTCAAAGGAATATTAAAAAAGGGAAATTAAGCCCAACATCCATCAACAAATCTAAAAAATCTCTTAGAATGTGGGGCTGGTATTTATTTGGAAATTTTTCCGAAACTCATTCAGCAACATCATGACTTTTGATCAACCAGTGAACATGTCATCAATCAAATGAGAAGCAGCAGATAATTTTGTTCAACTTCATAAAAAAAGTTCAAGTTACAAGAACAATGAAAAAAACAACTAACCAATAGACCTAATGGATATGACGTCACTATGAGCATTTAGTATAGGAAAGGACACCCTCTTGCTGAGGTCATAAGAATTATACTCGATGCCTAGCAATGGCTTATGCGAGCAGGAATTTACAATTATCGGCCTGTCTGAAATCGACAATCAACATTGCACAGTAAACACAATTTTAATAGCGTACATCACTTAACAAAAAGAATGAAGAAAGTTGTTTGATGTGCTTATCGTCATGTCAAAATTTGGTCAAACTTTCATTCAAAAATCAATGCACGGTGGATGTGAAATAGGGTATAAAACTGTAGAATAAAGACCATTTTATGTTATATAGCGCCGAAATCTGCCTTAAAAATGAACTACTGATATTTATTATTACTTAATTAGTAGTATCAATAGTGCTGTAGAATAAGCTTTTGGACTGAAATCATTCATTTTTTTGGTTGACCTTAATTTGTAGAACTCAACATGTCTGCTCCAGCCGTCGGTATCGATCTTGGCACAACATACTCCTGTGTTGGCGTATTTCAACACGGCAAAGTAGAAATCATTGCTAATGACCAGGGAAACAGAACAACACCAAGCTATGTAGCCTTCACAGAAACAGAACGTCTCATCGGGGATGCCGCTAAAAATCAGGTTGCAATGAACCCAAATAACACGGTCTTTGGTGAGTTTGTCTTGGGGTTTCTTATTGGCAAACACAGCAAAACTATCTCCATAAAGTACTTTTTTGAAATGTTGTGTGGTGTTCAATAAATTAATTGTGTTGTTCAGGGAATTTGAATTGTTCTTTATTTGTGGTAATATTGACAAACAGTGTATGTATTATTTTATGCACAAGTTTTGGACAAAAAAACGAATTTATTACCACTTATATCACAAAATTGGGACCTGTTAACAACTTATATTTTGTGCTAGAGCTTTGTGGATATTTCAGGAAAACGCTTTAATTGATGAAGTTTTTGTGTGACACGTTCATTAAATTTTTACGTAATTGCTCTCTGTAGATGCAAAGCGTCTCATTGGCCGCAACTTCAGTGACCCAATCATTGCCCGAGACGTGAAGCACTGGCCGTTTAAGATTGTGAACGATGGTGGAAAACCCAAGATCGAGGTGGAGTTCAAAGGTGAAGTTAAACAATTCAATGCTGAGGAGATCAGCTCCATGGTACTGATCAAGATGAAGCAGACAGCTGAAGCCTTCATTGGCAAGGTGGGTCCGACCACTCTTCAGGAAACTCTCCCAATTTTTTCTTGCAATGATAAATTATATTATAACACCTCTTCCTTTGATTCTACCTGTTGATTAGCCGAACGTGCGTCACGTGGTGTTGTGTATTTTTACTAGTGCAATGCACACCGACCAAAAGAACTATTAAACGGTAATATCCAATGATAGCCTAGCAACCGATGTACTATCGATTGGATACGCTGGTACCCTGACTGCATTGACTTCAAGCATTGATTTAAATGAGCTGTGTGACAACCTTAAACCCGGTGAAACAATCAAATAATACATACATTTGAAATACGATATGAGAACAAAGGCAATAATATTAGTCTGGTACCCCTCTTTCTGTTTGTCAAGATTTCCTGTCAGGTTTTATACAGTTGTTTGAAGATTGATTACTACATACACACAGTTGTTTAACGAATATTACAACAAAAATGGATGACATTGAGGTGTTATAAAACAAATATTAACTGCTTTATCTCGTGGCGGAGTAAAACTAGTCACTCTCGGTGATCCCCGGAGCCGCCTATCTTCCCTCGGCTCCGTCTCAGGAAGATAGGCTGCTCCGGGGATCACCTCGAGTGACTAGTTTTACTACGCCACTCGAAGCAGTCAATATTTGTATACTGTCAAATTTTCTTATCACATGATGGTTACTTACCTGCCGAATTATATGAGATAATGGAAGAGAAACTCAAACTGCAGACGAAATTTCTCCAACTTAACGGAAATTTAATCATTTTATGTTGAAATGTGTCCAAAGAAACAGATGTTGAGTTATCCTTAGTGTAAGGTTTTATAAAGGGAAAAAGGTGAAAAAGAGGCCAATTTATTAAAACGGCCAGTTGATTAATTAGAATGGCTTTTAAGTATACAACCCAAAAAGTAATACATTTGCTTAAGTAGCTTAACAGAAAATGTTGTAATGTTTAATTATGTTTGCTGCTCGGTATGTGTACAAAGGAAACATTAAATGCTGCTATATTAAATGATCAAAAAAAAATCTTCACAAAGAGAATGACTAAAACTATTACCACCCAACAACAAACTAATACTTTGATTATCAGAAACTTATTTTTGGTATTTTAATTAATGTTTCTTGTAAAAACAATTGTTCTTGTAACAGACCGTAACAAATGCCGTCGTCACTGTGCCAGCCTATTTCAATGACTCTCAACGTCAAGCTACAAAAGATGCAGGAACAATCGCTGGACTAACTGTCCTTCGTATCATTAATGAGCCAACCGCAGCGGCCATTGCTTATGGTCTGGACAAGAAGGTCAGTATGAAGCATATGACATTCAGGAACTAAGCATCCATTTCCTTCTTCTCTATTATTGTTGCATTATGGCCGTTTTCGAAACCGCCGCTTGGGTGTAGGCTCCATCACTTATTGACAAAAAAAGGGTTTTCATTACAAGGTTTCAAACAAACGGATGTAGCCCAAGCCCCAAGCTGTGTTTTCAAAAACATACCAAAGTGAGAAATGGAAAGTTAATGAGAGTTAATGAGATAAGTTTTTAAAAAGAAAAAGTCAATTATAATAAAACAGTAATTGATTGGATTTGATGGGGATGAACAAATCAAACGGAATTTGATTCTGATTTCAAATAACGCTCCTACATATATTTTTGCCTTCATCAACAGGTTGGCAATGAGAGAAAGGTTCTCATCTTTGATCTGGGTGGTGGTACCTTTGATGTGTCGGTCTTGGCCATCGAGGACGGTATATTTGAAGTAAAGTCAACGGCAGGAGACACTCACTTGGGAGGTGAAGACTTTGACAATAGAATGGTAGACCACTTTACTGAACAGTTCAAGCGCAAGCACAAGAAGGACATGACTGGCAACAAGCGTGCAATGAGACGTCTACGTACCGCCTGTGAGCGTGCGAAGAGGACTTTATCCTCAAGTACACAAGCCAGGTAAGTTATGTCAGAAATACTCCTAACAGATAATCCCAAACAGATATCTCTGAATAGATAATCCCAAACAGATATCTCTGAATAGATAATCCCAAACCCCAATTGGCATTTCAGAGGCATCTTTTGACCTCTGTAGTAACAGTGAAATGTCAGTGAGTTTAACAAGATCCCAAAACTATTCTGAAAGATTCTTTTGTTCCATGCACAGAGAAACAAGACTAATGTTTTTTACATTTTGCACTTGCCATTGTGGGATTTTACTTGTTAGTGTTGCCGTTTTTAGTCAAAACACAACCACAACCAACACACACAAAAAAAGTTTACTCTTACATTTTTTTTTTGAAATGGTTGCTGCAATGGTAGCTGTTTTTAGTTTTGTTTTTGTTACCGTTTCTTTTGTTGGAAATTTCAGTGTTGAAATTGACTCGCTCTTTGAGGGAATTGACTTTTACACATCCATCACCCGGGCTCGCTTTGAAGAGCTGAACAGCGATCTTTTCCGCGACACAATGGCCCCTGTCAGCAAGGCGCTAGCCGACTCAAAGTTTTCCAAGAAGGAAATTGATGACGTTGTGCTGGTTGGTGGCTCTACACGTATCCCAAAGATCCAGAAGTCATTGACAGACTTTTTTGATGGAAAGGAGGTCAACAAGACTATCAACCCCGATGAAGCTGTTGCCTATGGTGCAGGTAAGATGCCCCAGTAAACCCACACTCCAAAGCATTTTCCCCTTACTGCTGTGCACCTTAGTAGTTTTGTCAACTGCTCGCTGCGGAAATCCTACAGATCAGCAAATGTTCTATATTGGTTTTGAAGAAATTATTTGTAAGATTAGTGTTGAGATTTGGTAAGGCATCAAAACCTCTTTGATATTTGCCTAAAATGTGCTCATTTTTGACACCAGAAATGAAAAAGTAATCCTCTTGGTAAGTTGGTATAAACTTGACACAATAAGTAAAGGGCTATTTTGTAGATCAGATTGAAACAATTGATTGCTTTACTTTTAACAGCTGTCCAGGCTGCCATCTTGTCTGGTGATACCTCTGACGCAGTGAAGGATCTTCTGTTGTTGGACGTTGCCCCACTGTCCCTTGGCATTGAGACAGCTGGTGGTGTCATGACAACCCAGATCAAGAGAAATAGCACCATCCCTACCAAGAACACAGAAAAGTTTACAACTTACTCTGATAATCAGCCTGGTGTACTCATTCAGGTGTTTGAAGGAGAACGCTCATTGACAAAAGATAACGTGAGTTACTGAAATGTGATTTCTTTTTTCTTGTAGCGATCTAAAACTTTATTAAATTTACAATGTTTCAAACAAACTTGTGCTTGCTGACTCGGGATGACTAGGTTATGACTAGTGGCAATGAGGTGATCCGAGTCAACAGTGCCCTTTGTAAAGTTAGTTCATAAATATCTAAGACAGTTTAAGCACTCGTATTGGTTGAATGGAGGTCACATGACCATGTTTACCTGGTATTGAACGGCTGATAAAGACACGACTGGAGCTGTTTAAGACCGGTTAGTTTTGTCTGGTTTCCTGCTTTGAGACTCTAACACTAAAAAACGTATATGAAGAGGCGTGAAACAGACCCATAGTGCAAAGCTGGGCTTCTGAACTAACATTACAGCAAAAGTCATTGCAAAGCGAGCAAGGTGTTGTGTTGTCCTCTGATTTTTTTCAACATTTTATTTCTTAACAATAAAAGGGCAGTTATGAATAGATAAAAAAGAGTGGTAACTAAGCCGTTTAAAACCTTACAGTGTTGCTGCCTTGCACACAGGCCGTGACAGTGAAGGTTTTAAATGGCCGATTAAGACTAAGTCACCACTCTTTTATTCACTTAGTAATAATGATAATTATCCAAAAAGCAATCTTGTACCTTCTCTTTCTGTTTTTAGAACCTCCTGGGCAAGTTTGAATTGTCAGGTATCCCCCCTGCACCGAGGGGTGTGCCACAAATTGAGGTGACCTTTGACATTGATGCAAACGGCATCCTCAATGTGACTGCAGCTGACATGAGCACCGGCAAATCCAACAAGATCACCATCACAAATGACAAAGGTAATTACATGGCATTCTGAAATGTTTAACAATAAATGGCATTTTCTGTCGATCTTAGAAAATTTATCTTATGGTTTTGGTGTCAAACCTTCTGAATCATTCTGGGGACCCTATTCCCCCCACACCCTGTATGCACGATGGTCTACCACAAGAGCAGTTTGAGCAAAAGTTGCAGATGCTCTAATTGACCCAAGGGTAACAGTGTGTTGTGAAGAGAAACATCAGCATTTCAAGTCACTTTATACTTTGATTTTTCCAGGTCGTCTTTCCAAGGAGGAGATTGAGAAGATGGTCTCAGAGGCAGAGAAGTACAAAGTAGAAGATGACAAGCAGCGAGACCGCATTGCTGCCAAGAATGGTTTAGAAGGATACACCTATAACATGAAGTCCACAGTGGAAGATGATAAATTGAAGGATAAGATCAGCGAGGAAGATAAGCAGACCATCTTAGATAAATGCAAGGAGGTCCTGGACTGGCTGGACCATAATCAGGTATGTACACTCCTTATAGGTTTCTTTAACTTATAAAAAAAACTGACCATTAACAGTTAAAATGTTTTTTATAGGAGTAATAAAGATTGTTATAGCCGGTCTTGCCTTTTACTTCGTTATATAATAATCAGTGCTGTGTGTTTTTTTTTTTTTTTTCTTTTTTAGGGGGATGAGGGTGGGGGTTTCCCCTTTCTTTTTAATTTATTCTTATTTTCACTGCAAAGTATTACTAGTATACCTATTTTAATATATCATTTATTCATAATTTATGGTTCATTGTGTATTTCAATGTTGTGTATGTCTCTGTTTTACTTCCGTTCCTGTAATTGGCGATTACTTCGCTGTTGGCAATAGTGAATGAATAAATAAAGAGAACAATTTGATGTACAATAAAAGTATATTTTTTTTCACTTAAAATGTTGATACAGAAATCAGTAAAGATATGTAAAAATAATTTGTCTCTCTCCCATTGTCTTCTCAGACCGCAGAAAAAGATGAGTTTGAGGATCGTCAGAAGGAACTGGAGAAAATCTGCAATCCCATCATTACCAAGCTGTACCAAGCTACTGGTGGTGCTCCAGGTGGAATGCCAGGGGGTATGCCTGGCGGTATGCCTGGGGGTATGCCTGGCGGCATGCCTGGTGGGTTCCCTGGAGCAGGTGGCGCACCTGACGCTGGGGCCAGCAGTGGTGGACCAACAATCGAGGAAGTGGACTAAATGTTGTGGCCAGCGCATTCTCCTGTCCAGCAAGCTTGTTCAGCATCGTGTGTTATTTCTAATGTGATGTGCAATACATGCATCTGCAGGGAAAGACAGACGTGTGTTCTGGGCATGCAAAGTATAGTTGGGTGGAAAGTTAACAAAAAACATGCATGTTAAACAATATCAACCCCAAAGAATGTCTTAATCTATGTCTTAGCATTCCTTCTGAACCTTGTCACTCGGTTGAATGCCAGAGTCATCTTGAAGAAAGGTCATTGGTTGTTAGCGATATGGGCGCGCAAAGTTCTCTTCAAACTTCAAACAGCTTTATAGCTTCATGCAACTGCGAGCTTGAAAGTTTCCAAAAGTCACAGTTTTGACCTAGCTTTAAAACGTATTTGATGAAACTCAATGGTTAATAAAAATAATTATTAATATTTATGTTAATTTATGTGAGTAATCGGTTTTCTTTGTTGGATTTTGTTACTGTGAGGGAGCTTGTTAAGTTGTAGTATTGTTGCCATGCCCTAGATTTACTAAATAGTTGAATTGTTGATAAAGTTAACCTTTTTATATACCAATTAATATAATCTAGTCGAATCAGGGTATTTTAAGCTTTTATTAAGTCAGTGTGAATGAATATATCTTCAACATACACATACCTCCAGGAAAACGAAATAACAGTTTTTTTCCATGAAATTAAAGTTGTATATTTTCATTGGTGTGATGACCAAAGACTTAAATTGCATTGGATAAAAATAATCTCACAAATTTGAACAACAAGATCCAGAAAGGAGATAATCATTGTGCAGTCGCGGGTTTTCAAGACGGTGTGAAGTTAATGCATAATCATACCTCTTGATACTTTTCCTGATATTGGCAATGAGTGTACAAGATGCTTTTTTAATACCGAGGTCAAATCTTGTTTCTGTTCAGACACAATCATTTACTTCATTGGGATCGTTATGCTCCGTTATGACCTATGCACAATTTTCAAAAACATCTCATTTTTTTCTATGGCCATAGTGGTATGTAGTGTGATGTGTGACATTGCAGTTGTAATTGAGATTGATTTTTTTCCGAGATCAATCTTGGTTCTTTTTATTTCAAGATGTGAAATCATCGCCCATTATTAGTGACCAATTGTTCTGGAGTACAAACCCAAGAGTGTGTGGAGTAACCGGTGTAGAACGTTTGCATGATGATGGGTTTATTTTATTGTAAGACAGAAGCTAAGAGTATCATATAAATAAAGGAAATAAAAACAAATTCACTAGAAATAATAAAATGCCCAGAACACAACATCATTTTCACTTGTTTGTCTGAATTACTATTATGGTTTCTTGTTTTTGCTTGTTTTGTTTTGCAAATGGAAAATAATACTAATTAAAAATTTTATATTGCGCCTTTTACATATAAAATTATCAAAAGCGCATTACACAATTTAAAAACATATTTAGACTAGAGGAAAAAAGGCAAAGAAAAAGACAAAACTGGTCTGGTCACCAGGCCAATGCCCAAACCGCAGTATGGGGATACGTCTGTTTCGCCTAACAACTTAAAAGTTATTTATTACCTTTTAAAAGCCTGGCATCGGTAATGTTTTGACCTTTTCAGGGGACAGACGCCTCTAACTCTACCTATGTAAATACTCTAAACTAACTGGCAATAAGGTGACCGTATAAGTGGAATTTACAAAACAATTGAAGACTAAAAACAATCAATTAATTGATTAAAAAACTAATTTAAGAAAGTAAAGTTTGGGTAAGATGGCTTCAGCAAAACGCACAAGAAAACGACTGCCGGTTGTGCTGTCCTCTGTAGACTGTACTTGATTGGTGCAAACGACTGTAGGAGGAATGTCTGTGGCCCTTTTCGAAAGCTCGGCTGACGCTCTGCCAGTTATTAGGAGGAAGTGCTGTTCTAGTGTAGAAGGAACCCAAGCCGGAGTTGTCCGAAGCCGTGGTTTCGATAAGACCCTGTGTGATCATTATATTATCGGGCGATAGGGGGCGCGCTTATGAATAGATTTCGGAAATGCACTCATGATTTCTACATGTCTGAACTTCTGAACTAGCAATTTTTAAAGCATAATTTCACATCACAATGGCTACACCGCTCCTTACGAGAGCTGCAGAAATAAACATGACTGCACGAGGTAAGTGGCTGTCGATTATTAATGGCGGTAATTCAGGCAGAATTTTCAGAATTCTTTCCTCGGCTGATGATGTAGTGTTTTTACCACGACACAAGTAGCGTGCATCCCCCACTCATTCCCACACACACACGAGTTTAAACTTTAATGTAAATAAATATAAAATAGTTAGCCCTAGGCATAGTAAATGGGCCTGGTGGGAGCCGTACTCCTCCGTTTGAATTCTGGCTGAAGTTTGATTCCTCCATGACTTGACAGTTGCAGCGCCCCAAGCCCCACTAGTGTGGCAAGGATTTTTGACATCGGTTGCATCCTAAAAGGTTCAACCGATGTCAAAAATCCTTGCCACAGTACACTAGTGGGGCTACAGCGCCCCCAGGCAAAACGTGTGTCTAGCCTAGGTCTTGTTTCGGCACTTTGCTAAGATTTTCCACTCATCCGGTTCCAAAAAATTTCCCAAATGATGACAAAACAAAGGCATGGCAAAATTGCTGGAAAACTGCGAATTGACTTCTCAACATGTCAGTGGTGATCAGCAATTCAAATTTCAATTGTACTGGCGATCATTTTCTCTGCAACTTGAACTTGAAGGAACAAGACCTAGACACATACGTTTGCCTGGGGTCAACATTTCAAGTTGAGGAGTACAGTGCCCTACTCCTAGAACTATGAGGTTCGTTCCGCTATCGTCTCCACGAACCTCATAGAGTGACATGTACAAAATCCTATTAGAAACTTTCTACCCTTCACGTTTACATGGCTACAGTTCTTTTTTGAAATCAGATCTTGCCAAAATTAGGCTCTATGTGTTCTTTCAACTCTCATCGAGCGTTGCACTGGTCCAGAAAATCCACTCCGCTAACTAATAGTTGTTAAAAAGTGATAAATTCTCACCGTTGTTCAGATCCCATTCAAACAGTATTGCAACAAATAAGGCGGTGGAGTTGCAAAATTAACTAGTACGCGGAACCAGCCCATAGGACCAGCGCACCGCATACCAGCATACCAGTTAATTTTGCAACTCCGGTCGCCATATTTGTTGCAATACTGTTTGAATGGGATCTGAATTACTCAAAACTGAAAAAGGCCTTGTCAAGAAACTTGGCAAAGATTACACAGCCTTTCTTATACTTATAGTATTTTGTTTTTGCTTCATTTTTTAAAAACTTTTGTTTACTTCCACCAGGTGACCAGCCAATCATTGCAGACTATGTAGAGATTTACCAGCAGCATGAAGGTACTGATATTTGGTTGCTGTCAACTTGACCGCCTCAAATCCTCCAAAATCTTTCTAATAGTTTTGTTTTAATTTGATGGATTTTCTCCCCTAAACCTGACCATTAGGTAACGATCTCTGCAACTAACCCCAAATCACCCCTAGTCTTATCATGAGGTGAATCGTCTCCTGGTCCATACATTTATTGATGAATTAACCTAACTCCCCTGAGTGATCTACTAGGATCCTTCCCCACTCTAACAAATTCCAACACCATATGGGTAACTCAACGCCCAAACCGTGGTACTCTGATTATGGTGATATGCCTGAACCCATGTAAAGCATGATCAGTTTACTCATGCAGTACCCCAGTCCAACAAAATCTGCTGTTAGAGTTTGATGGAATAGGGACTGTAAGGGTTAACAGTGATCTCTCTTCACAGTTTCCCGTCACCTGACGACCAGTCAAAATTCTCTCCAAGTGGTCTGGACTGGCTAGTTCAGTGGTGGAAAGTATAGGAAATATGGGCTGGTGAAAAAGCTGGCAGACAAGTGAAATGACAAGCTAACTGGTCAGTCACTGAAAAAGTTAACGGCAAACCCCGATTAGGGAGAGCCCCTTAAGAAGAAAACATAAAGAATTCCATATTAACCAGTTGGTGTTGGATGAGGTGTTGAACGCCATTGTTTTCCTGGCCAGCAAACGGTCGACGTGAGTTTTTCATTTTTGTGTGAAATTGGAAGCCCGGTACAAAGCCATACGGACATTTTGGTTTGAAGCATGTACAGAGTATGCACTGACCGTGTGACGCTTTGTCTAGAGGGCAGACTGTGCTGAATTATTCGCAGATTTTCTGCTATTATGCAGGGGTTATTGTGTAATCCTGGACCCCAGGCTTTTTTCTTTTTGTTCCAAGAAGAGGATTATGAGACATTGAGAGGCTGCCACCATTGTGTATTCATTGTATCTTGGCTCAATGGAGGTAAGTCGGAGTGAACCGGGGATCCAGCAATGGTTCCGAACTCTAGGCCCAATCCTTGGCCGTAGCTCATGGCCGATTTTGCAATTTACGGTGCACGAGTTTGACATTTTCTTGACAGAGAAATCTCAAATCCCAGTGCTTCAGAGGGAATCTGCGTCCTCTTGGCTTTGTCAGGTCACGGTTTCTTTGTGTCAGCGGTACTCTCAAAGGAAAATCATTCTGGCAGTTCTGAGAAGAAGAAAAAACGTCAAGCTGGAGGAGGAAAGATGAGAGATTCCCTTTTGGAAATATTTGAGAATACCCAAATTTAGTTTGATGTTTTCTTTCTCTTGTTGGCAGATCAGATTCTTCTCCCAGAGGAAGCACAGTGTCTGGCTGTCAAGACATTCCTCCACATGTGCAACATCAATTATCACAAGAAGATGCGCTACAATGCAGAGCAGATGTCTCCCTCAAGTTTGTCTCAATTCTTTCTTATATTTGTTATATTGCGATTAAAATATATCTATTATTTATCTGAATTCTGTAGATTATCGTACTAGTGTTCTTTATTTATGGACAATTCTTGCAACCAGCCATTCTTGTTTACATTGCTAAGATTTCAGAAGGCAAATGGTTAGACCTCGTTCAAGAAGTTTCTCAGCCTTCTTAAACATATAACCCAAAAGAAGCAGCAGGTTCAAGTTCCACTTTAATACATTTCCAATCAGTGGCTATGAAAAAAGAGAAAAATCAAACAGCCAGTTTTTGATGCCATGCTAAACAGAATTGACGTCAATTGGTTCGATAGAACTAACCTGGGCTATTGACTTAACGCAGAGTGATCTACAAGATGTAATAATTTCTTCCCGTTATAGTTTCTTGACAGGAAATAAGGATCATCACAATAGTTAAAATGTAGGATATGTATTCAATAATGTATAGATGACTAACAGGTTAATATTTTCCTTAATTGATGTCAACTCTGTTTTAGGCTTTGAGAAAGACTCTGCTAGAGCTGAAACATGTTGTCATGAACAATTTTTGCAATACTTACCACTTTAGTTGGTAAGGCAGTTTTTAATATTAATTGTTTTTTCTTCAGTTATTTAATTCAAGTATTTTTGTTGTTTGTTTCTGTTTACAGAGGGCTTGCCATTTATCAAAATAGGACCACAGATTGTAGCTGAATTTGACCCCATAGTTGAACATTTATCACTCAAGGTGGGTTTTTTTTAATCCTGAATTTTTGTGATTTTGGAGATTCCCAAAGGTGATGTCTGATTATGAAAGACTTGTTATCAATGGCATGTTGCATGCAACGTGTTGTTCCCCTCCAGTGTCCATCAAAATCAAATAAAGCCAGAAGATTAATTTTGATATTTGGAAAACGAATCTCGATGTCAGGTGGCCCTCCCCATTAAAAATCCCAATAGTTCCCCCTTCCCCCAGAAAAGGAATACAAAAAAGTAGAAAAAAGGCCTACCCCGATTAAGTCTGTGAGTTGTAAGCCTTCTTCATATGCAACATGGTGAACAAATGATAAAACAAATCCGCCGCCCCACACTGCTGAAAAGCCATGCCCCCCTACAGAAAAAGTACTGGCTATGGTGCTGGAGTGAGACACTTGGGCAAGATACTTAACTTTAATTGCTTCCCATCACCCAGGAGTAAATGGGTACCAGTTAGGGTAAATAATAGATATTGTTGATGTGAATGGTTTGCAATCTGTGCGCCAATTTGGTTACCGGTGCTGCATACTCCTATGGAGTTGAGATGGTTTGGAGAATGCTTCAGGACTAATGAACAGTAGTAGTAATAGTATAAGGTGCTTTGATATAAATTGTTTAAAAGCGCCTAATAAATGCCTATGATTGTTATGACAAAGATATTGCAAGTATTTGCAGTTACTTTTATGGAGAATTGACGATAAACCTAAGAGTTATATAATTAAATTACAACTAGAGGGAGCACTCGCTATGTCATGCACGGAACTCCGCTAACCCACCATGGGCAAAAAATCCCCATGGGTCAATTGCATACAGATGTCCACTTCAAAAAAATGTTTGCTGTGTAAACTGACGAGTGACCAGTGTATATGATTGTTCAACGCCATTTTCTCAATGTTAAAAAATGCATCAAGTCTGGCTGTGTTGCGTGGTTTTGTACGCCCTCTAGTTCTTTTAGACAACTCTGTAATAAATGTAGAATTGTGCAGAACACTTGCCATGAAATCAGAGGCCGTCAGATTTTCCAAACCTAACTAACTATCTCGTCCTCCAACAGGGTGTGTGTTTATCGGCTGAGCTGAGTGGATCTCAGAGGGCTGAATTGAAAGCCTACATGTCTCTAACTGTCAATAGATTACATCTAGCAGAGGTAAGTCACTGGGTCGGCTTTAAAGAACTTGCTTAGCTGTACAGATTAGTATTGATAAGACCTGTGTATGGTCCCACACTGATTGCTGCTTAGCTAATATAGCTATAGTTTCTGCAAAGAAACTCAATGTATTGGCCCTGGATGCATTTGTTTTACTCACTGTGATCAATATTCCTGTTTCTTTTTAAAGGGGCTGTGTTGTCGTGATTATAGCAGGCCTGTGGCTGTGCATGGAAAGATGAACTCTCACCCAGACACTGCACACGTGCACGCTTACGGTCAAATCACAAAGGATGCTGTCTTTGTCAAACTGTGATGTGACCACGGGCGTTCACTTGTGAGCAGTAAATGGGTCATTCCATTATTTACTGCTGTCATCATGACGACAAAGCCTCCTTTAATCTGATTTGCTGATGTCTTGTAATTGTGTACAACAGGGTAGGCTTAGAATGGTGAAAGAATATTCTGTTTGGGAGAATAAGTTTATTTAACCCCTCCTGCTCTTGGTAATTCCTAAGAAGTTGACCAACCATTTGAAACCACTCAACTGAATGGGTTGTGTAGGGTGGCACAGCTGTGCACAGAACTAACTGTGTACAATGTCTATGTTGACTGTGTACTGTGTAAATACATTCACCACATGATATCATATTGCTGGCTGGCATAGTTTAGCTATCGTTTAAAACCACAGAGGATGATATTGAATGGTCGGACTGTAGGAGGGTTGACTGTGTGCTGTGTAGATGCATTCATCACATGATATCATATTGCCGGCTGGCATAGTTTAGCTATCATTTAAAACCACAGAGGATGATATTGAATGGTCAGACAGTAGGAGGGTTGACTGTGTACTGTGTAAATGCATTCACCACATGATTTCATATTGCCGGCTGGCATAGTTTAGCTATCATTTAAAACCACAGAGGATGATATTGAATGGTCAGACAGTAGGAGGGTTGACTGTGTGCTGTGTAGATGCATTCACCACATGATATCATATTGCCGGCTGGCATAGTTTAGCTATCGTTTAAAACTACAGTGGATGATATTGAATGGTCGGACAGTAGGAGGGTTGACTGTGTACTGTGTAGATGCATTCACCACATGATTTCATATTGCCGGCTGGCATAGTTTATCTATCGTTTAAAACCACAGAGGATGATATTGAATGGTCGGACTGTAGGAGGGTTGATTGTGTGCTGTGAAGATTCATTAACCACATGATATATTGCCGGCTGGCATAGTTTATCTATCGTTTAAAACCACAGAGGATGATATTGAATGGTCGGACAGTAGGATGGTTGACTGTGTGCTGTGTAGATGCATTCACCACATGATATCATATTACAGGCTGACAAAGTTTATCTATCGTTTAACACCACAGTGGGTGATATTGAATGGTCAGACAGTAGGAGGGTTGACTGTGTACTGTGTAGATGCATTCATCACATGATATCATATGGCCGGCTGGCATAGTTTATCTATCGTTTAAAACCACCGTGGATGATATTGAATGGTCAGACAGTAGGAGGGTTCAACTGTAATTTTTTAATAATGGAATAAAAGAGTAGTGACTCGTCTTAAACGGCCGTTTAAAACCAGCAGGGTCGTGGCGATGTGATAAAGGACTGAACCGAAGGCGAGGTCCTTTATCACACGGCTACGACCCTGCAAGGTTTTAAATGGCCATTTAAGACCGAGTCAATACTCTTTTATTCCCATTCATAAATGCCCTTATTGTTAAAAAGCGTAATAATGTAGAAAAATCTGTGAAACTTTTTTTTTTTTTTTTAATAAGTTATTTTTCAATTCTTGCCATGTCCTCAGGCTCCATTTCGCGAAGGGTCAACGCTTATACGGTTGCGCGTACGTGCGCATTATTAGACTTCACATTGAGTACCGCTATGTATTGATTGCGCTACGCATAAATTAGCACCCGCGTAAGTGTGTTCGCCAACACGCGTATGGCTATAATGAGCGCAGAACGCGCCTTCACAGCTCCAGCTATGTCTATATCATCCGTTTAAAACCGGTCTTAAACAGTCATGTGGCCACCTTTCAACCAATAGGACTGCCCAAATTGTCCCTAACTGATTGGGGTATTTATGAATGAAGATTATTGTAACAATCTTGATAACTTCTAGAGAATTGTTATACTAACAAGAAAACTGTGTGTTTTGATATTTGTGACTTATTCTTATTTACCCTTCATTTCATCCAAATGAATAAGAATACATGAAACTGAATTGTCTTTGATTGTTTACCAGTAACATATCATCCCCAAATTGTATATATTTTCGCTTCAGCTTTACATAACATGGCGTGATAAGCTGACAGTTGAAGAGATCACAAAGGAGCGGTATGGTTCCTCATATCCATGGCCACTGAACAAGGTCCTCCCGTGGTTTAAACAACGAGAAATAGGCCGGTACCTCCAGGCCAAAGGATGGTACGACAAATCAATTGATCAGGTGAGTCGGTACAATCCTACGTTTTAGTTGTTGATTTTATACACAATCCGCAGACCTGGAATTTCATCTTTGAAGAGCAAGGTCATTTTCGTTTTAGAAAAGGCACTTCTTTCAAATCATTTTAAAAAGCTATGGGAATATTTAAAAGGAGAACTGAGGTCAAGAGCAAGGAAACAGAGAAGGGGCAACAAAGTATGGGCAACAGAGCAGAGGCAACAGCAGGGGCAACAGCACAGGCAACAGAGCAGGTGCAACTGAGGCTATTATCGCTGAGTAATGGAAGACTTTTTGAGACACTAGGTGGCAGCAGACTTACCAGGTAAATCCATTGTTCTCAGAAATGTGCGCGTGCTCAGAACAATGAAAACAATGGAAATTTTACCCGGTAAGTCTGCTGCCAAATAGCAGCACAAAGGATCCCAATCCAGTCTTGATTCGGTACTGTTCTTTTAGTTTGTTTATTTTCTTTCTCTGTTGTTCCTTTTGATTTGTCTCCAGGTTCAAACAGAAGTGAACTTGTGTTGTAAAGCTCTGTCACACAAACTAGGTGATCAATATTATTTCTTCATTGACCGGTGAGTACATTCTGAAAGAAAGACTGCTTGTACTAATAATTGTTGGCATCTGTGGTATTTACTGTCACATTGTCTGTTTGGATAATTGTTGTATTGATTGAGTATTGATTACTGTTATAATGATCATAAAATGAATTGATTCTACATGTATCGATAATTTTGTACTGATCGCATTGATTGATTACTGTTATATTTTGTATTGGTTACAATCATTTTATCCTTATTGAGTATTTGATCACTGTCACATTGTATTGTTTATACTTTTTTTTTTTTTTTTACTAATTATTGGAAATAGATCATATCAGTATCTAAACTGATAAAATGATATTATATTTAGAATATCCTTATTGATTACTTTGACTGATTTTACTATTTGTGATATTGATTTTTTCTTGATATATATTTTTCTAAATTATGGGATAGGAAACTTGCTTTTGGTATTGATTAAAGCTAGACTCTTCTTTTGGTCAACTTTATAAATACGTTTTTAAGAATGATAATATAATCATGAACAGGAATAACGTCTTCAAATAGTGAGCCGATTGTTTTTCAAGTAGTTGTGAATAATAAAAGAAATAAGTAATCCTGCAGTATTTGTAGTAAATGCATCTAAACTTTACAAAAGGTCGCAATCGACCTTATGCAAATGATGTCAAATGACCATGGCACTTTCTTACAGAGGTAAGGAGAAGCTTGCTCATTGGCCCATCCGATGCGCAGCGCGTGCGTACGCCGTGTGTGTGTTTTGATTGATTCACCATCATGGACCTCTAAGACAATGGTTGGATGATGTCACTGCATAAGGTCTATTGACTGATCGTTTAACAAAATTCCAAGTAGACAAATGTACCTGTTGACAATGTAGGTCAGGTCAGGTCAGGTCAGGTCAGGTCAGGTCAAACTCGTGTCATAGTTAGTGTTACCTTTGACGAGTTAACCATTTTCCACTGCCCTCTATGTTTACAATTACCCTGTCATTATCCAGCACGTCATCCATTAGAGACTGACTTGTAAGTCTTATTTCCCCACAGCCCAACAGAGTTAGATGCTCTGGTATTTGCGCACCTGCATGCGTTGTTGACAACGGAGCTGACCAGCGTCCGGTTGGCTGACATCGTCAAGGAGTACGAGAATCTGATCAGATTCTGTGATCGAATTCATCAGAGATATTTCAGCGCGGATGATGGAGAAAGTTGAAAACTGCTAGAAGAAAATATATCATTTTATGCTTTGAAGTGTTTTATGCTGGTTTCATATGAGACAAGCTTCCACTCAGTGTCAAATACAGATGGAATTTGACGGACAGATACGATCTCGGACAGATAAGATACGATCTTAGTTATAGTTTTGCATTATTAAAACGTTTGCGTTATGAGGTCTTCGTCTGGTTCCCAGTAACCAGTGTTCATGATGGATGTGGAGGATGAGAAACGTCCAGGCTATATTTTGTCAGTGTTCAGAATTGTATGGATTTGTATTGCTCCTGACGAAGGTGATTTTACACCGTGTGTAAAATAGACCAAGATATATTTAAAAAATGCATGACATCGCTTGAAACCCCAAGACTGCCCTCTGTTGAACTGTCGCCTGCATGCAGTTTTGTATTTTCCCCTTCCTCTCCAGACTTAAACCAAGAGATAACTATATAACTGTTTCATTCTGTGAATGCCTGACTATGTTGACACTAACAAAGGATTGATTCATTGTGTGGGAAAATAGAAATCACAGTTTTCTCAAAGCGCCCTCTGCTGTTTGAATTATTGTACAAGTAATACTGAAAAGTAAACTGAAAGAATAAAGTTGTAGCAAAAGTTATGAATTAAGTCCACTTCCAACCATTGATCAGATAGCACCAAAAGAGGGCGCTCTTGTTATTTTGAACAGGTTTAAATGTCATTGGGAACGTTGGGAGTTTTGCTTTGCTTGCAGAACTACCTACATGATGGACAAATTACAAAATTTAAATGTTCATGTATAATGCATTATTTAAAGTGGGTGTTGACGTATGAGAATGTAGAGTCACTTGAATAAATTATGTTTGTGCTCAAAATGATCATTAAAACAAGATGGCGATTTGAGTCGTTGATCTGTCTTTGATGATCTAGTTTAGTTCAAACGAAGCTTGGATTTTGGTGCTTCGAATGCTCCTGAAATGTTCAACAAACATAATAAAAACGCTGACATACTCATCTGGCTTAACTGCGTAACCCACGAAAAGAGCGAGCAACTTTTGTCGAGCTGTGCACAGTGCCCCACGTGCTTCTTTTTTTATTCATGTAAACGATGATTGAATTTCATTTACACGTATTTAAATATATGAATACATTAAAACAACCGCATGCTGAGCTGCGCACAGATCGTGCTCCTGGTTCCCCAACTGGGGTTGGTTTTGGTGTTCGTCATGTACCGTCATCGGTGCTTCAACTCCCGGGCTCATTCAGAACAAAAGTGCCCTAATCCCTCTCTAGGTTGTACCTTATCAAACCAACTTTTAATCATAACAACTGCTCCATCATCGTACAATGTGTGTGTGATGATAAGGCCAGGTTGACCATACCGTGGTTACCCCGCAACCGTGCATTTCAGCCCGCCCCGATTCGTGACCTCGTTATGGAAGTGCTTGCCATCATCCCACCACTCTAGAAATTGATGAGGCATAGTTTTGTCTTTACAATTAGAGGAAGGCCAAACATGTACCTTGGTAACAGAAGACTCGAAGTTGTTTTTAGTTTAACAGGCAAATAAACTAAGGTAAAACATCGCTGGGTGTAAATGTCTCAGTATAGTTTTTCGTGCATTCTCGTTTAATACTTATACATATCGGTTTGTCTCGCATTTTGTAAAGAGGAATCACATCATTTGCAGACGTGGAGAAATGTATGTACTTCCAAGTTACTACAAAGTAACTTACTTATAGCTGAAAGTGCATATGATACCCAAGAATCCAGACAAGTCATTTCGCCAGGTGTTATTTCATTTTAAAGAAATGCACTTAAAGATGCATTGCCCGATTTTGGGCCAAAGGATTAAAAAGTCAATTTCGTTGAGCGAACGAATTCGGGCAGTGCATCTTTCATGTTTCATTTTGAAGCGATGATCGGCCGACAATCGTTTGCAGAAAAACGGGTTTCGTTTGATTACGGATTGGAAGTTACTGTAACAAGTAAACACCATACAATTGTTGCAATTTCCCTTGAGGAAAGAAAGCATAAAGTTAAAGGTAAAATGTAGGATTGGTAAAGCTGAATTTAAAGTGTACATTGTTTGACACAATTATGTAAAACAAACCTGTGAAAATGTGGGTTCAATCCGTCGTCCGATTTAGGAGAAAATTATGAAAAACCGTGCATACTTTCAGCATGTATTAAACAAAATGTCCTTAAATTCGATTGTTACAATCGAATTTAAAATCAGTGTCTTCAAATTCTATTTTCTCGACTTTATCAGTGAAGTTCCGGCAAATATTTCTATGGAAGATTGCTGCTCCTGCTGGTATGAACTTCACCATCAGTAAGCTTTCAGAATAATACTAATAATGATATAAAAAAGACTAACTATTAATATATCAATGGAGGAGGGAGACATGCTGTGTACCTGTTCTTGAAACGTAAAAAAGGCACAAACCCTGCGCTTTCCCCAAAACGCATGGCTCGACGCGTGACCCGTGTTTACTCCTGCCAGCGCTCTGGTCATAGAAATGTCATGTTTATGAGTTCCAGGAACGTGCCTCATGTTGCGTGCGAAGAAATCTGGGTGATGTGACGCTTAATATCGAGGTCGATAAGGGTGCTAAAGGGCAAGGTTGGGGGAAAAGTTGACCGCTTGCATCGACGTCACGCAAAGCCCCTGTCTGCCCATCTGCCATTTTGGGGAATCAAATTGCAATTAGGATATGGTGCGCGAGTCTCTTATCATGTGCACTGTTCAGTATAAAACACGGGGTTAATCGACTTCCAAAATGGCGCAACCAAGATTGATGGTGGGTGATGACGTCAGGTGAATTAGGCCAATATGCTCTCTCTCTCTTTCTCCTCAGTTGACCTTTTGAAAGCCGGCTTTGGCTAGCTGAGTCAACCTTTTGACGAACGCGCTGTTTCTGTATTACTGACGGTGTCAAAGCCGTAGCCAGAGCTGAAAGCAAAAACGTCTCAGCTTTTTTTTTTTAAGACGGATCCGTGTCCGCAGCGGGAGAGTGATGAGACGGAGCCGGTCAGCCGAAAATTGCGTTTGGGAAATGCTGAAGTAGGGGTTTACTGTATCTTGTAATAAAGCCGATACAAAGAGTGCAATATTGGAAAATGATTTTAGTAAAGAAGGAACATTGTTATTGACCACGGAACGTTTGACAACGACATTCTTTATTTTATTATATAACTTCAAGTTATGATAAGTATTCATTTAAATATCAATAAATATACATACATAGAATTAAGCGAAAGTTCATAACCTTCACCTTATTTACCTTTAAAAATTCCGCCATTTTGTTTTTCGAATACCCTATCATTAATTTGACTCCTCGTAACAAGCTTGGAGCAACATTTCCTCTGTGTGAAATGGCAGGGTTGTACCTCAATTCTCTCTTCCCTTTTCGGGATGCTGGTTTACGAGACGGGGCAGCAAAATGACGGACAGACTTTTTAGACTGATGGCCCTTTTCGAAAACAAGGCTGCGGCTTGGGGGTCCGTCCGCCTGGTTGGAAGCCCCGTAATGAAATCACACGTTTTCCAATGAATTGACGGAACCTAAGCTCAAGCCCATTCCGTGGATTCGAAAAGGCCTTATATCATAATATTATACAATTACTTTACTCACTCGTCACTCGATAAAGTATAAACGATGTGCGAGATTTTAAAAATCGTACTGTCAGCCTAACCTTTCCTCAACAACTGTCAAAACAAAAGTTCAAAAACCTGGAAAAGTTCAAAAACCTGAAAACTCAATGAAGTGTCCTGAAACCTAGCGATTAAACGTCGAGTGTGTTGCGTAGGCGCTCAGTACAAAGTAAAGCACCATAATTATAGAACACGTACAATGCACAATATCCACGTATTCTACGTTTTACAATAATATTAAGCTTAGGGATAAAGTTGATTGTATTCTGAATAATTGCACGTCAAGGCCCCCGGGTTCCTTAAAGTCCGTGTTACACTGGGCAATTTTTACAGGCATTTTGGGAGGCAACCACCTTAGTGCACTGACGCTTTAGTAGCACAAAAGACATTCTTCTATCTGTAACTTACTATCCCCGACAAAATAATGAGAAAAACTGAAATGTGAATGACTTTTCTGATCGGAGATTTGCCTGAAACTGGTTGCCTGGAAATTGCCTGGTGTGACACGGCCTTTAGTGTTGTGCTATAGCAAAAATTACGCCAGATGTTTTCATAAAAAATATGTAACTTACAAGATCAACATAAGGCTTATCTTGACTAAAATGTTAAATGTTATTATTTTAATGCTCGAAATTTGGTATCTACATTTTAATTTGAAGAGACAGATCTAATCGTTTAACGTTATACCATTATAATTTTTTTTCTAGTTTTCTACATTTCAAACTCAACCAAACGCTGAATATTTATGACATTATTAGGTGGGTCTGCTTCTGAGAAAACTGCTATCCGTTATGCGTGCGTTCCTAAGTTGCGTCCATGGCAAACTGAAATCGTCAAAGTTTCACTACATTGAATAGTTAGCTTTCAGACAAGAACTTGTTCACTCCCCTTTCGTTCATTACCAACATTGCGTCACACCTTTCAGGCAAACCAAATCGATACCATTTTCATATTTTAAACTTAATATTGTAACGCACCGACTTTATCATATAAGGTATAATAATTAGTGTTATAAAAATCGTTACACTAAGTACGTTTTACACAAAAGCCGTAAATTATAATTTTTTTTCATTGGTTTATAAATTCTTTTGATATAAATATATTGTAAAATCTTCGACTTTTGATCAACGTAATCATTTACAGGTAATGTACCACACCACCATTGTCAATAACTGCTATGAGTCAAGATGAGGTACAACGTTGGTGATGTTGGCGAAAATGCCAACAATTTTGTTTTTCAAGATATGAATCAAGATAAAGTAGTGCGTGACTAAATTGCTTACTATTTTTTGAATCAATTGATAAGATATATCTTTAGTAATGTCGGTCAAACTGCTGCAATTAACATGCTTATTGTCTTCAAATTAAGCTGTCATTGAAATAGTTTTCTCCCCAAACAAAAAAGGAAATCATAAAAAACAGGAAAACAATAGGAGAAGCTGGCAGTTGCCTACTCTCTCCAAATGGTAGCAATTTCCCTTCCAATTTGTTTTATTAATAAATCATACCATAACTAACGATAATTTATTTTAGGGCATTGTCTTAACCAATAGAAGTAATGTGTCGCAGAGAGCAACCAGATTGACTGAATCATATACTATCTGTCGACTCAGTGCTGTGGCTGTTATGTTTATTGCGAAAACTCCCTCTGCTCAGGGCTGCAAATGACGTCATAGATCGTAAGTCCTCGGGCTGCATGGAATGCCTTCTGTCTACCCTCCCTGTCCTGCTTGGACTCGAAGGTCCCGATCTGACGGCTGGCTCTCTCAAGCACCCAATACCTGGGAGGGGTACGCTGGGATTAACTTTGAGAGGTGGCAGCCTTCCCGGCCTGGTCTGAGCTAGTTCGTCTTCCAGGATAAATGGGGCAGACCCTCTCCTTTCCCTGCACCTCTGGCGTCGGTGCATGGCAATCAGGCCTCCTGGACCATCAAGGAAACCCTTGGAAACGGCTTGTTTAAGAGCTTGTCCTGTGGTTTCCTCAGCATCGTCGTACTCTGCGGTCTCCTCCATCAGATCACACTGGCTACTTTGTAAGTTGTTCGGGCAACTTGTCGCTGGAAGTGAGGGCTTGTTTTCTAGGAGTTCCGAGACGTTGATTGAGTGGACGGTATGGCATTTACGGAGAGGAGGAGGCATACCTGGAAGTGAGCACCTTCTGCTTGACATAATAGCTGTCATGGGTAACACATTCGGGCGTGGAGTGTTTATTTCCAATTGCCCTTCAATGGGATTTGAGTTTGTCACAGCAAGTTTCTGCCTAACTGGCTGGAAAGGGGAGGCTAATCCCTGCAGGGTCGCTGTGTTAAAAGCCTCTGCACTCTGCCGGCGTTGCAGAGGTCTTCTCGGTGGTTGTTGTGGAGGACTTGGTGTTCGATCAGGAGTACCTATGACCTGTAACTGTAGGTCACTTAGGCTCTTGATGGATGTTTGTGATGGCGATGTACTGCCTCTCTGTCCGGGTGATTTAGAGCCCTCATCCGTCAAGGACGCACAGCTCCCTCGTCGGCCCAGCCGACGCTGATAAACGGCAGAGGCAACCTTAGTTTCAGATTCACTAGGGGATTGGAGGATTCTTGGCGACTGTGTCCGGTGTAAAGAAAAATCATTGTCGGTACATGGTCCTTCAAATGACGCAGAGCGTTCAAGATGGTGGAAAACAACAGTGGAGAGCTCACTGGATTGATTCTTTAAAGTCTCGTCTTGATTTTGAACCTGATCTTCAGGTGGTTTTAAAGTAAGTGACGGAGGAACATGCGATGGTTGGTGAACTTGAGACTCTTGCTTCAGGTTGATTTCAGAGGGAGTGACGCACATACCATACGGTGGACTCTGTGGAAGAGTTGGGGGAACATCTAGGTACTGTCTCGTCACTGGCTCTCGCGAGCCAATCCCTTTATTTGTGGTAATGATGATCACCTCTTTACCCTGAGCTTTGCAAGCATCCACAAGCAACCTCAAAACGTCAGGGTCTCCTGCATTGACGGCGTACACCAGGGCAGAAGAGCCTTTCTTATCAACTATCCTGACGTCAGAATTATATTTCAGAAAAACTGACACCACTTCGGTACCAGCATGATCCAGGCAGGCGTACATTAAGGCCGTTCGCCCGTGTCTATCCTGGACGTTAGGGTCGCACTTGTTCTCCAAGAGGAACTTGACGATTTTACTCTTGGTGCTGCTCTGGGTGTCTTTATACGTGCTAATGCAAGCCACCATGAGGGCCGTTCTACCCTCATCGTTCGTCTTGTTCACATCGGTACCCCCTTCGATGAGTAGCCGCATGAGGCGCAGCCTACCCAGCCAGGCTGCCTTGAGAAGGGCATTGCCATCCGTCTGTATAAGCGCTGTCTCCCCTAGAACTCGTACGGGTTTGGAGGTCATATTTACGGCGGCCACCGCTGGAATTACGGTGGTGAAGTCCTTCATGGGAACAATCAGCATCAGTCAGTCTCTGGGAGAAAATTAAAATCCCCACTCGGACGAATCAAGTCTGAATCCACTGATCACCTGATTCCCATGAGTTAAAAAAGGTCCAAGCATTTCGTTCGTAGTCATTTCCCCAGCGTGAGGCAAATCTATCTCAGCGACTCGTCAAGCCTAGTCCATCCGAAGAGTTCGTGAAAACATAAGGGTTTTGTTGATATTTACGGAGAAAGTGAGACAAGGAATTTTGACTATCTCAAGCAATTTCCTGCAGTCAAGGCATCTCTGGAGAAAATGATTACTTTCATAATATGTTGGCCTTTCTCGACATTATTCAAATAATTACAGACTGACTTTGTTCATCATTCTGATCCATGTGTAATGTATAATCCAACTGTGCCACATCAAGGTTGATATCTCATTAACATTCGTACTCCCTGATGAATTAAATTAGTATCAAATCCCGAAAATGATTTAACGAGTGTCTCATTGGGGTATATTCCAGCCGGCGTTCTGATACTGATGTCATTACACTTGCTGAGCACGCTATATACGGCGGGGTGCTTGAAACTTTCCTATCAGTCACTCCACAAAGCAGATTAATCCGTGCGGCGTGGTGTTCCCCAACGATCACATTACCATGTCAAGCTCGTGAAGTTGACAAGATAAGAGACAAGCTTACATTGATGAAACGTCCGCTCGCTATCCAAGCCGTAATCGTATTTACCAACGACAGATAACTGATGACTGTTTTATGGGGTCGTGGAATCACCCCATAAAACTGTACACAGACGCGACTAAAGTGGCGTAATTCAAGCTCCCAAACATTGGCACAATTCCTGATATTTGATGACGTCATTACTTTCCGTGCACACCGACTGTAAGCACTTTGTGTGCACTTGGACAAGCTGGAATGCCCCAGAACGAAGGAGTGTGAAACATTCCTGACGTCACTACACTCGATGTTGACAACAACATTGCCCAAGTCAGGGTTTGGTTATCTGTGGAGACAAAAAGGAATGACAAATAAATTTCATTTAGTTTTTTTAATTTGCGTGTTACGTGCAAGGACGAGGTCTGCGAATGCGTCAATGTTTTGGATGCCCCGGGAGATGATGTTCTCGACTGCGTGCGGTAAAAGCAAGTCCTAACCAAAACAAATTAAGGTGGATAGCTTTAATTATTGTCAGACAAAACTTTATTTTTTATCTAAAACCCATTTCAATGTAAAGTCTGCACTGATAAATTTTGTCTGAGAATCTTTCTTGGTTGGGCAAATAGAGTTTGATAAGGTAATCTAGCGCCCGTATAAATTCATCACAAGTGTTTAGAACTGTGCAATATCTTGTCATACAGCATTAAGGAACGACAACGATTAAATAAGGGAACATAATTATTGCTATATGTTGGCCGCTGTTGGGCAACATCGTGTTCGCGCAATTTCTTTAACAATGAAAACAAGTTATAACTCATGTTGCATTCTCCCTTCCTATTTAGGACTGAGGTATATTCTTTCATCTAATTATTTAACTGGGTGATTGTTTGTACTGAAAAACACAATCAAGTTTGGCTCTATGTTAAAAAAAACCCCAGACCTTTACGGTAGCGGTAGCCCATACTCTAGCTGTTATCACAAATCAAAACCTAAAGCGGTATTTTGTATTTATTCGGTAATAAATCAAAACCCTGCATTAACCCATTCTCCTACGGTATACCCCCTATTACGGTAACCCAACTGATGTCCATGCCCCCCGGGTGCCCCCCCCCCCATTTGTAATCTGGACTTTTGAGATTAAAAATTACCAGAACAAAATGTTACATTTTATGAGCTTTTCGTAGTAATTTCAGTGTTTTTAAAATATGTTTTACTATTTACACGCAGAATGTATTTTGCTTTACCTCAACACGTCACAGAAGAGCGCTGCAAAGGGGCCTGTTTAGGAAAAATACAAACGGAAACTTCATTTTCAATTGGCCAAAAGTGCCCCCAGGAAAAATGGTGCCCTCCTTGTGTCCCCTAAAATTGTACCCTAGTTACGGCGCTGCCATACCCTAACTGTAATCCTTGCCCTAAATGTAACGCCAAACCCAAACGGTATTCCAAACCAAACTCCAAGCCAAATCCCGCATCGAGACACACAGTCACTCACACAAAATCAAACCGCAAACTTATCACCACAACAATTAGTTTTACGGACCCGGTTTCACAAATTGCCGTTTACGAAAATCCTGTGACGCGTCATACAATGCCCTACTTGACAGCAATGCTATCCGAATCGTCTCAGACCTGAACAAATTTCAAAGAACTAAATGATTTATGATTCCTCTTACATTTAATTTCAATCAGCCTCCTATTTTTCCCACGAGACATTTGCTGAGCTGAATAAACACACCTGCTACGGATGGCTGAAACAACGACAACTTTGTGTTGAATAAGAAAATCTAAACGTGCCACTAAAATACGTTTATGTATACAGCAGACGTCTGTTACGTGCAGTGGTACCCACTTCAAAGATAGTTAAATATTGGTGAAGATCGAGAAGAGAAAAAAGTACTTGAGATGTTAATAAAAAAAGCAGGAATAAAAACATACAAGCATAGTTGTATGAAACATAGAGCATCGATTTTGGCCCAGTCTTGACAAAACTGGGTAAACAACAAAACACAGTTTGAACAGTTTGTATAGATTTGACCCTAGGAATTCTTACCCTAAAGTAAACGAGTCCAATCAAATTGAAATAATAACAATATCAGAGAAAACTACTAGAATCCTGTGAATGAAAACAGTGGCGCAGTTCATAAGTGAAGTCAAACAGGTCCATCTAAATCCACCATGCAATAGCCGTCGTCCGATACCGTTCCCACATTTCTGCTTAGCAACGGATATTAAAAATCTTGAATACACTTCTGCTTGTCACCCTTCACTGAGAACTAGGATTACCAATTACTGTATGAAGACGAGCAATAGTAAGAACATTGTGGCCACTTTCCTGAATTTCAAATTGTTTATGTATTGAGTTTTTTTTTTGAAGGACACTTCTGTATCGGAGAGTTTTCACGTCACCAGTCTCTAATGCATACCACTCGTAACGGCCTCAAATGGAGTGCAGCACACGCTTGGGAAATTACCAAAACGAAAAGTAAAAAGATGGACAGATATCCATAATGAAAAAAGGGTTTCCCAGTCGAAAGCAGATGCCGTGTATGATTCGCCGACTTCTTTGGAAGGTCTTATTTATTAGGGCTGATTGAGGGGCAGATTTTGATGTGAAGTCTGAAATTAGACGTGAAGCGGCTCGAGTAAGAGCTGAATCAAGACAGAAGCACACGGATTGAAACAAAATGGCTGAAAATAACGTGTTTGTGACTTCTACTTGTTTCGGTTTAGACCTAAAACGGCGTTAAAACGTTCAACTTGGCGCCAATAATCCGAGTGAATACAAAAAGGGGCAGAGAGTCAGTAAAAAAACAAATAATGATAAATTAAAAAGATTGTTTGTATAACACACAGACACGCTTACAGGAGACATGGAAATTTATCCCAGCTTATAGCTCCGAAGTCATCCAATTTGCAATTGTAATCCAAATTGGCCTTATTGTGCAGTAATGGATTGCATTACTTTATAACATTGTTTATTACATTATTTCATTGTTTGTTTGCTTTCATGTAAGAGCTGAATGTTATTATGCTCATAAATACTTTTATAATAGATCATTTTTAATGAAGCTAAGTAACTATAAAAATAATAAAAAACAAAATAACAAATAGATAAATATAATAAGAAAATAATTATAACCTAATAAATTCATTTTGAGAGACACTGTGTACCAATAGTACCGTGGTTTGTATCTTGGAGAGAAACGCAAGAAATGTTTGCGACGATAACCATTATTGTACCTTAATTTGATTCAAAGGAGTTTATTATTCCAGAAGCAGTTTCTTCAACTTTACCAACAATGTACCTTTATCTTGATTCAAAGAAAGTAAGAATACCAGAAGCAGTTTCTTCAACATTACCAATGATGTACCTTATCTTGATTCAAAGAGAGCAATTACACTGAAGCAGTTTCTTCAACATTAGCAATAATGTACCTTATCTTGATTCAAAGAGAGTAATTTACACTGAAGCAGTTTCTTCAACTTTACCAACAATGTACCTTATCTTGATTCAAAGAAAGTAAGAATACCAGAAGCAGTTTCTTCAACATTACCAATGATGTACCTTATCTTTGTTCAAAGAGAGTAATTACACTGAAGCAGTTTCTTCAACATTAGCAATGATGTACCTTATCTTTGTTCAAAGAGAGTAATTTACACTGAAGCAGTTTCTTCAACATTAGCAATGATGTACCTTATCTTGATTCAAAGAGAGCAATTACACTGAAGCAGTTTCTTCAACATTAGCAATAATGTACCTTATCTTTGTTCAAAGAGAGTAATTTACACTGAAGCAGTTTCTTCAACATTAACAATGATGTACCTTATCTTGATTCAAAGAGAGTAATTACACTGAAGCAGTTTCTTCAACATTAGCAATGATGTACCTTATCTTGCTTCAAAGAGAGTAATTACACTGAAGCAGTTTCTTCAACATTACCAATGATGTACCTTATCTTGCTTCAAAGAGAGTAATTTACACTGAAGCAGTTTCTTCAACATTACCAATGATGTACCTTATCTTGATTCAAAGAGACTAGGCACCAGCTTTTCCCTCCCACTTTATACGGGCTTCACGCTAACGTGATCAGTAAATTGATTCAGGACGAGACGTTGACATTATTTTTTTTTCGCAATTACATTTTCTTGAGATGGATGAGTTTGGACGTGTGTTCACATAATCCAATTACCCGTCTCGCCGATCATCCCGATACCGCCGTAATAAGGGCGGGGATCCTGAAGTGGAAATCATAGAAACATAAAGTGGGATTCTAATCTGTTTAACCATCTCGCATCTCTCCAAATTGATAACAATTTGTGAATTTTAAGGTTTATTTCGAAGAAAGGCTATCTTCTGACCAACTGGGTTATGGACTAGCTAATAATTGTTATAAATGTTATAGGGTGAACAGATTGTAACAATTTGGTTTTGAAGTTATCAAGAATGAATCACCCTGAAAAACATTGATATGCTTTTCAGCTTTAGAAAATAACTGATTATGCGTCCTGTCCATGGCATATTTGTAACGTCACTCAGAATTAAAAAAAACATAACAAAACAGCCATCTAAAACCGATTGGTTGTCTTCCAGTTCCGTCTTATGATGCTATCAAATGCGTAATTAAGCGTGGCTTTAGTCCGCCGTTTGCTTATATTTTTTACTTCTACCTTTTAATTTTCTTTTTATATTGCAGCGCAATTATATTGGACACTACAAATTTCACTGTTTTCAGAATGTTAATTCCAATCTTGTAATTTACATTGACACATCATTTAAAATTGTTTGTAAATCAATAACAAATGGTTTATATTTTGTCCGGGGATTTTGCGCACTTTAATTAGCAATATAAATAGGTAGGACGATTTGAGGGTTCTTCAAAGTGCTATTTTCTTGACTTTATTCAGACGGAAACATTTATCTGGAGGATTTGGTACTGCTATGATTATTATGACGACAGAGCTTTTAGGTTGAAACTGATAAAGTTAAATTTATTTCACACCAAATTTAACCCGATCAAGTGCCTTTTAATGTTGCTTCGAAAGGAGAAGATTTTTTCCAACAAATATCTTTCCTTTTAAAGCAAAAAATTACTGCTTAAAATAACAGTTGCATGAAACCGAGATATGACATGCCATGTTCCTTCATCTTGTTTCTCCCATTCAAATAATCGAGGCTTGGCGGGCAAAACAGTCTGGTACCTCGCTTAGTATACCGAGAATTAGTATGCATTATTATTCTAGCAGTCAGGGAACATGACAAATTTTGTCAACCTGACAACGGTCTATACCCTTCTTAAAACAGTTTAAGGGGAAGGTGAGTGATTTATATCCCGCGTTAGTTTCAACTCGACCCCACCAACATCTCTTCTTTTAAATTGATATAAAGACGGATATTTTGTTTCAAAAACAGTGTTTCCCTTTCAGAGGAATAAATTATTGAATACATTCATTCCACTTAGTCCTATTTATAATATAAAAACATAACCATCTCCGATTTCAGTGTTCTGTTTTTAATTTGGAAGCATCTGATTGCAGTCTTTATCGAAACAGTCTCCCTGCTCGGATCACGTTACCAACGTCCCCTATTCACGGCAACTTCCCGGTGGAGGTTTTAATTTCACTCTTGTAGCTAAATATAGAGAGTTCAATTTTGTATAAAAGTAGATTTCATCTGACAGATGAAAGGAAGACGTTCGAACGGGACGGTATATTTTCTCCACAAATTGGACAATGGACATATCAGTTTCCCGCCATTTTCTCGGTATATCGTCTGCTACGATCGTAACCCAGCAGAGTGCATTGAAATGAAGGTTTTGTATTTCAAGATGAACGCCTCCCTTACGATCCGATCGGGCGTGGTTCGATTCACACCGATTGAGCCTGTGGGTATTTGTTCCCGCATGGCTCCCATTAAACTGGTATACGGTGCTTTGTAATCACACATCGGTATAGACCATGCAAACCTCTAGCATCACTCGTTTACAAAAGAGCTGCAGGTGATGAACTTCCTGCAGGCACGATTTGTACACACGCTCAGTGGAAGAAAATACAAAATCTTACTGTAGGGAGGTTGTTTAGTCCGGTGGGCTTTGAATGTCTTGATGAGAAGTAACCACCTAGGTCTATCTAAACATGTTATGTATAGGCACTCGAGAGCAAGAAAAAAAACCATGTTGGCAATTTTGAATTTTGTGCAGAGGGCGGCCATCTTGGATTTCAAAATGGCCGCCATTTTGGATATTTTCTTCAATAATCTTGGCTACGAAAGCAGTACATAGTGTTTTGGTGGCTAAACATACATTTACCCCCAAGAAAGTATATTAACATACATCTGACATGACAAGAGTAGTAAATTAGTGTTTGTTAGTCCAACTGATTACAAAGGTTACATGGTTGCATTGGCTCACAATAATAATTTCTTTCAGTTAAAAATAATTACCACATTTAGTAATTAAAGGCATCTGAATTTATTTGACGTGCATTGTCAATACATTTAGCCTAAAAATCTCTATTCTAAACGCTCCTAGTAAAATGTTAGCAGTACTACTCATTTTGTTTGACTCTCTTTGAATCAAGATAATGTATGGAACATTAATCATCCCATCTTCTCATAAACACAATGCTAATGAAATCTTCCCAGCAAAAGACAAATGTAAATTTTACTAATCTACATCGAGTAAAATGCCCAATCTGACGTCATTGCATACAAAAACGTGTCACTCGGCGGCCTGTTCGTAGCTGTAATGCAAACGTTATTCGAGTTAATGGTCTACTGAACGTCTCTCTGTGGTTCTACTTTATGCAATGACGTGCTTGGGCAGGGAAAGCACTTTGATGTTGACCAAATGTGTAAATATCCCTCGCTCTTTTCGATTACGAGTGAGCGGGTGTCTTTTCTCAGTGTGGTTCAATTGAGGATTCACATTGTATGTATGTCTTAGGATGCAGCCTGGAATAAATGGATTATTGTTTTGTAAACTGAAAACAAGGGGGTGATAGACAATGGCGTAGCCAGCATTTTGTTGCAGGGGTGGGGGGAGTGGGCGGCAAAGGGGGCACATATACTTGTACAGGGGGCAGTTTCAGTTGAGGTCAAGACTAAAATTGCCTGATTGACAAATTTCAAAGTGCCCAGAGGCTGACGTTGGGGAGGAGGGGGGGGGGGGGCGGCAGCAGGAGGAAATATGTTCTACCCCTTTGCCTCCTTCATGGCTACGCCATTGGTGATAGACATGTCAAATTAATGAAACTGCCCTTGATTCGAAGAGATCAAAATAATCTATATACGGTGATATTATGGCGCCATCATGAGTTGAATAATGTGCATGATTCATGCCTTGTACTGTGTTTAACGATCGAGGGGAATTGAAATGGGTTGCCATACGAATGTGAACTTAACAAATGAATGTTTTGATTAATATCTAGCGTCAATGTTCATCTGAACTGCAACCATAATTAAAGCAGTAAAGCCACGACTACGTTAAAGGTATAGGTCAAATTATCAAGAAAGATACAAAAACAGTCACCTGTGAAAGTTTCATTTGAATACAGTGCCTACTTATTGAGAAAACAGCAAAAACACTATCACGGTATTTTCATCAAGAATGTCGAATCAATTCAAATTTAGCGAGGTGACAGCACGGGTACCAACCGCATCTTTGGCCGTGTTCAGGGCAGCATTCAAACGGACATCACGGCAATTTCCAAAAGAAGCCTGCAGGTGATCCTTTGAGAATCATATTTTTACATGCTTTTATTGATTTCCATAATCAACGGGGGAACTTCGGACGAAATCATTTTGCAGGATGCTTACTACCATTTTAAATAACAAGTAGTCTTCGGATAAAATTTACATAATTTCTTTTCGGGGCCTAGAATCTCAGAAATGAACTGAACATCTCCGTTCGGCGTCATCAAAGGAGCGTCCCCGTATGCGGACTCTGAGTTTATGGCTTTTGAATACATATATTTTTCTATAGACTTAGTTTGCAGATGGTTAACTGACTATTTCCTGGATAAGGTTGTTTCTGTGTGTTATAGTTCTTAGGAAGAAGATCTTCTGATATGCTGGAATGCGGCATCTGAGAATAGAGTAGCACTCATTGTGTTTATTTCTTCTTATTAATTTTGTCTAAGGAGTCACGTAATGTGGAAGATTAACAGCAACCCCGTTGTGAACAGCTAGATATAGCACACTGCTAATCCTCTGTATTTTCTTCGTTTTTCCAATGTAGGCCACAGAAGATTTTGAAGCATGACCAAAGTGTGATCCTGTACCTTTAAATAGAAACATGCAGTTTCCCTTGCCCCATTGATTTATATTATTGTATTTCAGCCCGGGCTCTGCGAATGGATAGCAATTGTCACTTCACCAGAGGAAAAGATAAAAAAAAGAAAAAAACACAAAAATGTCTGGAACATGCAGGTGAAGCGTACCGATGCAACCTTTTCCGGTTTTAATCTTTGCGCCGTTCTGACGGTCTCGTTCACGAACTCAATTACTATTTCACTTGTCATTTCAGATATAGATGGAATTCCTGTGCACGTGGCTTGACGAGTTGGCTCGTTTTGGTTATTATTCTCTCTGACAGACAAAACTAGGTTAATATTCTAAATATATATAACTCCAAACGATGGTCGTGGAGCGAGTCGAGGCATGGATGCCCATGAGATCAAGACGATACACGCATCCATGTTGGTTGCCGGAGATCCAATAAAGGTTACCTTGTCTTGTTAGAACAAAACAAACGAATGAAACCATCCCTGTAATGTTCCGTCATGGAAGACGCTCGAACATGGTCGTTTACCTCTCCACAATAAACTCACACTGCAGTGAGTGTCAGATGTCAGTAATGCATCGGTTATACCCGCCCACGACCTGACGATCCTAAGTTTCCTAAACCACTTCTTCCCTCATATTCACATACATTTATCATCTCTGCATGTTGACTACAGGAAATGTTGATCCGCTAGAACGAACTTAGATCATTTATATTCATCTTCACGCTTTCTATAGACCACACCGAATATTGTTTAACAAATTATTTTTTTAGCAGAAAAATAAAGAAATTTAAACTTAAAAAACCCTGAAATTTCTAATGTGATTTACAAATAACTAGGAATTCAAAGGGTGAATAAACAGACACCCTGTGCCATGAATGTGTCATCATTTGGCCTTTTTCGAAGCAGGTCATTTCGTAACCAGATCGTTTTATACCCAGTTCGTTTCGTACCCAGGTCGTTTCATACCTAGGTCGTTTGGTACCCGGGTGGTTTTGTACCTAGGTCGTTTTATACCCAGTTCGTTTCGTACCCAGGTCGTTTTGTACCCAGTTCGTTTGGTACCCAGGTGGTTTTGTACCTAGGTCGTTTTGTACCCAGTTCGTTTCGTACCCAGGTCGTTTCGAGGTCGTTTGGTACCCAGGTGGTTTTGTACCTAGGTCGTTTTGTACCCAGGTCGTTTGTACCCAGGTCGTTTTGTACCCAGTTCGTTTGTACCCAGGTCGTTTTGTACCCAGGTCGTTTGTACCAAGGTCGTTTGTACCCAGGTCGTTTGGTACCCAGTTCGTTTGGTACCCAGGTCGTTTCGTACCCAGGTCGTTTCATACCTAGGTCGTTTTGTACCCAGTTCGTTTGGTACCCAGGTGGTTTTGTACCTAGGTCGTTTTGTACCCAGTTCGTTTCGTGCCCAGGTCGTTTTGTACCCAGTTCGTTTCGTACCCAGGTCGTTTCATACCTAGGTCGTTTTGTACCCAGTTCGTTTGGTACCCAGGTGGTTTTGTACCTAGGTCGTTTTATACCCAGTTCGTTTCGTACCCAGGTCGTTTTGTACCCAGTTCGTTTCGTACCCAGGTCGTTTCATACCTAGGTCGTTTTGTACCCAGTTCGTTTGGTACCCAGGTGGTTTTGTACCTAGGTCGTTTTGTACCCAGTTCGTTTCGTACCCAGGTCGTTTCGAGGTCGTTTGGTACCCAGGTGGTTTTGTACCTAGGTCGTTTTGTACCCAGGTCGTTTGTACCCAGGTCGTTTTGTACCCAGTTCGTTTGTACCCAGGTCGTTTTGTACCCAGGTCGTTTGTACCAAGGTCGTTTGTACCCAGGTCGTTTGGTACCCAGTTCGTTTGGTACCCAGGTCGTTTCGTACCCAGGTCGTTTCATACCTAGGTCGTTTTGTACCCAGTTCGTTTGGTACCCAGGTGGTTTTGTACCTAGGTCGTTTTGTACCCAGTTCGTTTCGTGCCCAGGTCGTTTGTACCCAGTTCGTTTCGTACCCAGGTCGTTTCATACCTAGGTCGTTTTGTACCCAGTTCGTTTGGTACCCAGGTGGTTTTGTACCTAGGTCGTTTTATACCCAGTTCGTTTCGTACCCAGGTCGTTTTGTACCCAGTTCGTTTCGTACCCAGGTCGTTTCATACCTAGGTCGTTTTGTACCCAGTTCGTTTGGTACCCAGGTGGTTTTGTACCTAGGTCGTTTTGTACCCAGTTCGTTTCGTACCCAGGTCGTTTCGAGGTCGTTTGGTACCCAGGTGGTTTTGTACCTAGGTCGTTTTGTACCCAGGTCGTTTGTACCCAGGTCGTTTTGTACCCAGTTCGTTTGTACCCAGGTCGTTTTGTACCCAGGTCGTTTGTACCAAGGTCGTTTGTACCCAGGTCGTTTGGTACCCAGTTCGTTTGGTACCCAGGTCGTTTCGTACCCAGGTCGTTTCATACCTAGGTCGTTTTGTACCCAGTTCGTTTGGTACCCAGGTGGTTTTGTACCTTGGTCGTTTTGTACCCAGTTCGTTTCGTGCCCAGGTCGTTTCGAGGTCGTTTTGTACCCAGGTCGTTTGTACCTAGGTCGTTTTGTACCCAGGTCGTTTGTACCCAGGTCGTTTGTACTCAGTTCGTTTCGTACCCAGTTCGTTTGGTACCCAGTTCGTTTGGTACCCAGTTCGTTTGGTACCCATGTCGATTTGTAACCTTTGTTGAAACCACGGCTTCGGCTTAGGCTCAGGATTAGGCTCAGGCACTCATTTTGAAAACATTCACTTTCGGTAGGAGACTTTAAGCCGAAGCTTTAAGCCATGGTTTTGAAAATGACCCAAGTTTCTCCATATTAAGGTCACACTTGGACAAATGGGGTTTAATCGCCGGTTAAAAAGACCGGAAATAGACGCAGATGCGGGCGATGACTTCATACGACCTGTCCGGACGACCACATGACAGAGTTGATAACTATAGGGTTTAATAGCCGGTTAAAAAGACCAGGCGATGACTTCAAACGGCCTGTCCCGTGACAAAGTCCGGACGACCACATGACAGAGTTGATAACTATAATAGGGTTTAATAGCCGGTTAAAAAGACCGGGGCGATGACTTCAAACGACCTGTCCCGACACAAAGTCTGGACAACCACATGACAAAATTGATAACTAGACATCGCCAGTGAAATTGGAAACCTGCAGTGATATAGAGTGATATCACTGTACAGCCACTTCTCCAAACCCCACTGGGAATTTCTCTTCAGCTTAAAGCATCGTTAGCAAATTCTCTTTTACAAGAGGAGGCAGTTTTCCAATTTGGTTTGGTCATTAAGAGCGATACCAAATCATCGGTCTTGTCTCCTTGTCCGGGAAGATGCGATGCTTTTGAGGACGATCGATTCTCAGATGGCAACTGCACTGTCAGATATAATGTTTCTTGTAATCAATTACATCTTAATGAAAAATCTTCAATGTTTGCTTTCATGATGTCGGGTATTTCAGTCTTATCACCCAAGAGAACATCTATGACGAAGAACTGATTTGAAAGGCGGGGATGTGGAAGGAAGAACAACAAAAAAGCTAATCTCATTTTATTAATATCAACTCGATTCAAACTTATTTCCATATAAAAAAAAGTAAATCAAAGAGAAAATACATGAGGACGTATCAACAAGATGTAAGAAGCAAAAATAATGTTGGTACAGAGGCATCTTCTAGAAGCCTATAGGCTTGTGTCAAGATGCCTTGGGCGGACTACAGAGCAAAGACATGAACAAAAACATACCACGGACAGTTGGATCCACTGGGACAGAACCCTGAAGCCTGCCAACTTACAGAAAAGCTGGGACAAACTTAACAGATAATTTCCAGCTATCTCGGCCTAAATGAATCTCCCAGCATTTGAGATTGTGGCTAGGAACCACGTGGACCGGCAACTTGACTGACTACTCTCGCCATGCGTTAAAGCAACCGCATGACATCAGGCTGCTCAATCCTCACACCATAATAACTCGACGGACTCTTTCTTGCAGCGATGCGGTACATTATAATTTAATTAAACCCGATGGTTTTTCCCTTCACTTCTTCGATAGCGGTGACCTTGCCTGCGTCCCCAGCTCGGCCCGGGTTGTTTCCTGGATCCAGAATAATCCTGTAACACTCTGAACAATGGCAGACGAAATCAATTCCTGTTTGTGATTTGTAGTTGCCCAAAGAATGTCGCTATTTGTGTTTTCACTCATTCTTGAGGAAAACCAAATAGTTATTTTTCACCGGGATAAATTTTATTATTTGTGTTTTACTCATTTACAACGATTTGTGTTGCGCTCTGGGTAAAACACGAATGTTATTATTTATCCCCGATGCAAATTTAACTTCTATTAAATCGTTGTGGTACCCGCTGCTAAACTATAGGTTTTAAACTGCCTCTTGCTACCGGGCAATCTCGGTAGTCTAGTTGGTAAGACATCTGCTCCAGAATGATAAAGATCTTGGGTTCTAATCCCGTCCGGGTAAATATGCCTGTGTTTTTTCAGAAGACCTGGGAAAGTACTGAGTATACAGTGCTTAACACACATCGGTGCATGGGTAAAACACATATAATATTCTTTATCCCCGATGCAAATATAACATCTATTAAAAAAAATAATCAATATTTTGTTCAGATGATGTACGTTGAATCCGTGAAATTAACGGAATCCTTATTCTTTTTGAAGTAATTCAAGAAGAGTTGTTGACAACACGCTGTAAAAACGAGCATTGTTGTTTTTGTAAAAGAAGAATATATTAAGTATTCAATCCTCGCATCAACGAAAACTTAGAGAGCGAAGTGTTTGTGATGATAAACTTACAGGCTTCTCAGGCCCTTGAGCGATACCTTCGGCAGTAAGAAGATTTCTTAATGGTTTCATTGCAAAAAAATTACTAATATTATCTACAAATATACGTAGGACCTAGGCCTTGGCTAAAGATGGTGAATGTGTAACTATGTTACCAAACGACACTCTGTGTCCTCTTATGGTAACTGCGGATGAGATATGATTAGGGGAGATGTTTCAAGCGGGCATTGGAGGTTCTATAGTATAACCAAAGCCTGTAAATTACAGGCTCAATACCATGGGTGTCTCGATCTCACTACCCATTCTCAGGAGATCTAAAGACAGAGTTTGCTCCTTTGTGTAATTGGAGTCCTTGGGTAGTTACTATAGTTACGCATTGACGCTGCGTACGAGTTTATTTCCAGCAGCAATTGTACCATATTGCTCGGCTGTTGTTCAGAGCATTTAAAGGGGGGTACATCGTTATTTTTATGCTTTGCTCATTTTATTATCTGATGATTTGATATCTCAATTGATCGGATTTTTAAAGGAAGTATAGTTTAGTAATAAATTCGAAGATATCTAAAGTTGAGTTTTCCCGCGCTAACATACATAGTCAGGTAACAATATTGACCTTTGTTTACGATAGCAACCTTGCGTACTCTGGGAATAAGGCCGTTCTCCTTCACCTCGGTGAGGAACGTGCCGTTGGGAACAGGTGGACACGTTTTTGTGCAAGAAATTTAGGTATACGGTTAGTCATTCAGTCAATATTGGCTCACTTCACGATGCACAGCCGACTTACACGCGCCCATCCTGCCCGCCATTTTGGGAATCGAAAGGTACACCAATGAATTGACTTCCCAAATGGCGAAAATGGTATTAGACGCGCATTCTGCAGAGTTGCGAACTTTAATCAACTCTTAGTCAAAAATTCGCCAGTTTCTTTTTCTCAATTTTGGGTTGAACAGAGACAAAATGACTAGAGCGGGATTTGAACCTGCGACCACCGGTTTAACGTACCGACGCTTTATACCAACTGAGCTGATCCAGCTCTAATGTTGGCGGTCTCCCTATTTTGTCAATATCTTTGGTTCTGGGGGTATCCCTTTAATGTTTATTTCAATGATATAATAACAATACTAATTAGTCCATAACAACCAGTGTACCTTGGTATAATTGAATAGTGGCTTTGGTAAGTTACCAATTTTGATACGAAAAAGAGAGAGATAAAGTTGTTGCTGTTGGGAAGCTCTCTTGAGTGCAGTAATAAACAAATTGAAGAATCTTCGTTGGTGAGAACAATAATTTTTGTTGACAGCCGTCAGATGCACCGCGTTTTCTCTGAGAAGGTCTTACACAACTCACTTTCAGCACCGCCCCGTGCTGTTCCTTTTTTCCTTTTTTGTTTTTTTTTTTAATCCCGGGGGATCTCATTTATTGTCCATTCTTCAGTTCACTAATAATGTAACAATGCAGATTGTAATACAATCATACCTGTCTTTACAATATACTGAAATCAAAATGAATACAGCAAACGGCAGATGGACAACATAGTCCCTTTTAGTCTTGGCAAAGTCTGGAATAGTGTTCCCATTTTGACCAAAATTTGTTGATGTCACCTTTAACAACAGACAGGTAGGTCTCCAAGGTGTAGTGCTTCTTAATATCCTTTTTGGTTTTTTTAGAAATGGAAGGGAAGGACATTTCTCATTCATTTTCATTTTGTATATAATGGAAGCGACAAATTAGAAGAATTAAATTCAGGCCTTTCGAACCGGTACTGGCTATGCCAAATAAAATAACTTCATTGTGTAAGTGGAGCCTAATGTCCGTTGTTTCTTCAGTGCAAGAGACTATCAGAGCTCCAAAACGTTGTTGAATAAGAGCATGTACAGAACAGATGGATTAACGTTTCTTCTTCATTCTTGCAAAAAGTACACACTTTGGAGACAACCGTTTTGATCTTATATAGGAAAGAATTGGTGCCCAATGGATCAAACGAAACTGGCCCCCGCGCTATTCCTACTTAACGCATCCTTTAAAGGTTAATCCATAGAAACAAATCTGCAGAATTTTATACAAAAGATATTTCCCCGAAGGTTTTGCTTCGGGCTGGAAGGGTTTAATCATGCGAGCATGGGGTCCCTTCATTTGAACAAAACAGCTTGAGGGAAGAGGGGGGACGTTCGAGCTCGACGGATGAACAAATAAAGGACCATTATAGACCGATATAGGATGAACAATCGGGTAGCATTTTGAATGTCGATGGAAAACAATTTTTCCATCTCATTCAAAGAATATTTCTTTTGTCAGGGATAGGTTTTCTAACTTTGAAATCTCCCTGAAGACTTCAACTCTGTTAGGATACTGTAATGATAATAATATTGACTTTATCAGACAGTGCAATATGACTGGTTAGGTTCACTTCGTTCATTTCTTGGCACACATTGAGGCGATTGAACTCCGGTTAAAGAGTCGATATTAGAAGGAAAAGTACAAAGTTCGCTTTTAGGGAGAAAGCTTGTCTAGTTTTAAATTGCCGCTGTCCATAAATATCAAACTGCAATGTACTCTCACGCACTCTGGATAAGGGAATAAAACAGTTTTATATTTAGTTTATGTTTATTTCGGATTTGCAAGGCCATCTGTTGGCAGAATAAGTCCGGTTTATATAAAACCTACATCAATATTAAGCCAGGTCTAGTTTTGTTTGTTGCCCTAAATCCAAAGTCTGTTAATTTCATCCAGTAGCAACCCAATATTTCAAGACTAATTTATAGCCCCTGACTTTAACTGTTTTTCATTAATACCGGAGACAGTTTAGGCATTCCTATTGGTTGGAAGGTGGTCACATGACCGTGTTTACCGGGTATTAAACGGCTGATAAAGACACGCTGGAGCTGCTGTTTAGACCGGTTATTTTAGTCTGGTTCCCTGCTTCGATTCTCTAACACTAGAAAACGTATATGAAGAGGCGCGAAACAGAGTGCAAAGCTGCGCTCCTGAACGTAACGTGACAGTAAAAATCATGGCAAAGCGAGCAAGGTTTGTTGTGTCATTTTTCTCAGACATTGTATTTCTTGACAATAAAAGGGCATTCATGAATGGGGATAAAAGAGTTGTGACTCGGTCTTAATCAGCCGTTAAAAACCGTGAGTGTCGCGGTCGTGCGATAAACGCCATCGCCTTCGGGCTTGGGCCTTTATATCACGCGGGCCGCGACACTGACGGTTTTAAACGGCCGGCTAAGACCTCGTCGCCCAAAGTTTTCGTTACTTCCAGTTCTAAAGTTGGCGTTTTTGCGTAAAGTTATACAAAAAATCACACATTTTATCGTTCAAATGCGCTTCTTTTGACACAAACTTGTAATTTTGAGACGACCTCGAGTCTTTGAAGAACGCGCAAAAGACAAGTTCATTTAAACTATAATACACAATCCTCATACAAAAACTAGGTCCACGCAATTCCTAGGAGCTGCTCGCAATCGGTTATAGTTATAGACCTTTATCATGCTGCCACCATCTTGGTCATGTTCCATGTATCCAATAACAGTAATAGATGCTAATATTCATGGTACAAAAAGGAACCAGACTATTTGCCCTTCCAGCCTCGGTTTGGTTACATTGGTTTGAATGGGAAAAATCAAGATGGCCGCACCATGATAAAGGTCTAAATATGCAGTTTGAGTGAAGTGGGCGTGGCTTACAGTGAAGTGACGTCACACTTACAAAAAGGATACACCAATCATATGCCAGGCATTTGAATGACATGGTTGATTTACTTGAAAACATCTACACGATCTCGTACCTTCCCGTGATGATATAAGAAATGACAATATTGTTGTGTCCCGTTTAATAAACTCGGATTTTATTCTTCCTCTCAAGATATCAAGAATTAATATTTTACCTTTATCCTTATTCTGTGTATATTTTTTTTTAAGATTCAATGCTTCCTCTTTTTCTTCTCTGTCTTCTTTCCCGTCCCCTTCTCCATTATTTTCTTCTACGTCTTCTTCCGTTTCATAAGAAAGTAATTACGGCCACAGGGATGCTAATTTCAGAGCAAAAAGCGTCTCTGAACTCGTTAAGTGACATTTCAATAGAAACTTGCTCAGCGGTGCAGCTTCCGATGCGAGCAGATTGCGTGCGAGCCCCCGGCGTCTTACAAGGTGACAATTGAAGATAATCAACCGGACCTGGCATCGATGATGTGAGCGCCGAGTATTGTCTCAGGTTTCCCCTTAGCAACAGCTAAGACGTCCTTATCCGCGGGAAGATTACGGATTAAATCTGCCAAGTCCGAGGAAAGTCTCCTTTTGATTTTCAATTTTTGAATCGTCTCTACTTTAAATTCCAAAAATAAAATCCACAATCCCAAAAATTGTATTTAATAACATTTCACCTGAATTTCTGCAATTAGTATGGTGTCAATAATTTACAAGCACCTGGCAAAAGGAAAGTTTTTAGATAGCAAACGTTTACGCTGCAGACGTAGACTTATGCAATTTACGATTATTATTTAAAATTATGACACAGCGATAAACTACAGTCTAGTTTTCGAGGCAGACGAATATTTCCATTTATTACCAACAAACAGACAATGTTATACGTGTAGCTGTGTACTGTTTTTAATGGCACCCTCATTTAAATGACGATTGAAAACGGATTTCAGGTAAATTGATTCAATTTGGTGAAGATTTCCCCCAAGACTTTGAAGTCAAGTGCTCCTCTCCAGAATAAAGTTTATTCAACTGAAAAAAAATCTATCTTGGTTCAATTCCAGTGAATCAATTCGTAATCTGTAATTCACTCCATTGCAACTGAAGTTATTAAAGGTTCAATAGATCGCACTTCAAGAAAAAGCGTGTTGATTTGGAAAGCAATCACACAAACAATCACACAATGGCTCTAAAAATTTAAATTAAAGGGGCTGTGTCTTCATGATGATAGCAGTAAATTGAATAACCCAAAATGCTACTATGCGCGCGCGCGCCCGCAGTCGCATCAAAGTTTGACAAAGACGTCACCCTTTGTGATGTGACCACAAGCGCGCGCGTGTGCAGTATCTGGGTGAGAGTTCATCTTTCCATGCACAGCCACAGACCTGCAATAATCATGACCCCACAGCACCTTTAAGTTAATTTAAATTCAGTTCCACCTGCCCAGGGCCTCCTTGTTAAACTTCCCCGTGGAGAATTCATGAGGATACCAACCAAGTGCCAATCAACCAATCAATCGTAAAATTTATAAGGCGCCGTTCCAACAGTCATTGCTCATGGAGCCAAGTACCAGTCACAAACAGTGATGCAAACAGAAGAAAACAATCAAGCAAGCAAGCATACAAATCAGCCAGCAAGAAAGCACCGAACCAGTCAGGAATTCAAGCAACCAAATAAACTAGTAAACAAACAAGGCAAAAAGTAAAACAAAAAAGTCTTCACTTCAGCTTTGACGTTGTTTACTGGTTCAATTTAAAGACATCTTGAAAGAAACTAATATAGTCTTAGGGTAACCTTCTTTTCACACCCCTACATAATGCAAGAATGCTCCTGCTTCAACTACTTTCACGGGGTGTGTGGCTTGTCAACACATTCGGGCGCCACAATCAATTCAAGCACAAGATGATGAATAATCTACATGTACACCCCTTGTTAATGGCGTGTCCCTCGGGTAAACAGCTGGTCTGTACTCGATATCCAGACATCCCATTTGTCCGACAAAAACCGACAATGTCAGATCCTCGTTGGATGATCTTAGGTCACACTGAAAGATGTAACAACATGTTTGTAGGACAGCATCGACCCCGTGGGGATTCTCTATGGTGAATAGCCATGCTACTCGTTGACCTGAGTGCTCGCTGCATCTTTTACTCAGATGTATTTACAGCCAAAGTGAACTTAAAGTAAACCACTTCATACTGCTAGCTTGAAGGTTCTGTTTAATCACTCTTTTTCCTGAACAGTTCGCCTACGCTCGCCGCATCAGATCTAACCTTTGTCCCAGATTTTACGGCCCTGCTTACCAAAGATATCTGTGCTGACGACGAGGCCCGTTAAGTCCATGGGTTGTACAGCGAAGAAAACCCTGTTAGTGTACATCATGGGATTAGGCCCGATCCCATCAGCCTCCCCAACACACTATATCCATTCTTTACGGTGTCTTAATAATAACTCGTCTTCTTGTTCATGTATTACTAGTGTATAGTATACACATATGGACTGGCAATGAGGACAATAGTACACGTCTATGCACCCCGAGGGCCTGTGAGTGACCAGGAGAGGGTCCTATTTCCCGAGGCCGAAGGCCGAGGGAAATAGGACCGTCTTCTGGTCACTCACAGGCCCAAGGGGTGCATAGACGTGCACTATTGCCCGAATAATGCCAGTCCATATGTGTTTTATAACACACCTCAGTCTAAAATATCATGTGAAAAAATTTTTTCAGGACGCACAGTTTTACAACGGTAAACTGTTATGAGCATTGTAAATCTTTTGAGGGCGCTGTTTACCAGTCAATAGTTTTTGGGTTTTTGAAACTATTTCCCGCTTTGCAAACTATTTCCCCCAAATGAAGCGCGTGCGGTGCGTTAACGCGCGTCAAGTTCACGGTGGTGCAGATTTCATGCAATAGGCTATATTAGTTCACCCCACGTGACCGTGTTTCAGCCAATCAGGATAAAGAACCAGGGAGAGGTGTGTTATAATTAACCATAGTTCGACTAACTCTGATCGAACCCATGCTATAGTCAACGATGGCTGGACTAGTCTAGTCGACTATAGACTGTGTCTCGCGCGTATTCGAACATTAGGGTCCGTTAATGCGCGTGACTTTGTTTCCTTCACATGTTAGGCCTACAGCAATGTGTATGGGACCAAAATGGTCCCAAAAATGTTCGAATACGCGCGAGACTCACGGTCTATTCGCGACCAGCCTATCGAGGTTGGCGGCATTGCTGGTTACCAATAGCTCTTGCATGAGCACAGTGCAGAGGGGACCAGTTATCAGAGAAGTTATAATGTTGATTTCGCCATTTTCTCACGGTCGCGTTGCACGTGACAAGACTGGAGTCGTTCGCGCTTCAACTTCAGCGCGCATGCACTATGGACGCCACTAACCAACCACTAGTTAACCATTGGTTCTTGATTGAACTTGCTCTAAGATTTCTCCTCAAATTGATTGATGAAGATTGTCAAGTTAATTCATGAAGTCTTATAGTTAATTCCAGTAGCACCGGTGGGGGTTTTCGCGAGATGAAATCTCATGAGACACAACGCTGATACCATAATCCCATGAGATTAGGAAATATCCTCTCTAATACCTTCAGGATTATGTGTGGATATCGTAAATTTGCACAGTATTTATTACAAATGACTCTCTGTGGCAAGATTATCCTTAAAAAAACCCAACTCCCTTGAGTGTTTACTAGGATCCTTCCTCAGTTGTATTTTAACAAAATCTAACACCGCGTGGTAGCTCAACACCCAAACTGTTGGACTCTGATTATGGTGGTATGCCTGATCCCATGTAAAGCATAATCAGTTTACTAGTGCAGTCCTCAGTCCAACACCATTCTGTAACTCAACACCCAAACTGTTGGACCCTGATTATGGTGGTATGCCTGATCCCATGTAAAGCATATATCAGTTTACTAGTGCAATCCTCAGTCCAACACCATTCAGTAACTCAACACCCAAACTGTTGGACTCTGATTATGGTGGTATGTCTGATCCCATGTAAAGCATAATCAGTTTACTAGTGCAGTCCTCAGTCCAACACCATTCAGTAACTCAACACCCAGACTGTTGGACTCTGATTATGGTGGTATGCCTGATCCCATGTAAAGCATAATCAGTTGAGATAAGCGCGGTCTTCAAGTTAAAAAGAAGCAATCAAAACACAGTTGGATGTTGAAGGGTTTGTGATCGCACGTCAAAGAACCCAGTATACATTCGTTTTTAAGAGAAGGGGTTTGCCCCAGTGTTTTCTGGCATGATTGGCTGCAGATTGCACCACTTTGTAAAACTTGACAAGGTGCTACATAAAATAGGTCTCATATTCATAACTCGACACACCCGTTGTAAAAGCAATGGATATTAGCTGTGAGTGTTCATCATTATTATCATAATTATTGAGGCGCTGTTCAGTCTGAGAGTTAATTGTGGGATAGAGTGGGGAGAGCTTGTTGTTTTCTGGTTCATGTACAAAGAATAAACACGAGACTACTGGGTACCAGACAAGGTACAACACAAACAAATAATTTGTGATGCAGAAATATTACCAAGGATTTTGAAATGTTAAATAGGCAATTTGCCGCAATCTCACTCGACCTCAATATATCAGGTTGAACGCGTGGTGGAGGGTCTAAAGCGAGTGATGGCAAAACACTCTATTTGATTGCGGGAAATCACGCCGTGAATCACCCGCGACTATTCCAGCACTCATCGAGTGCTTAATTCATCAATCAGTTCCAACCTCATCTTCCAAATGGATCTAACTTCAGACAATCACCAAGTTCTAGAATGAGATGATAGCCAATCCGGAGTGCCCTTTAAACCGTGAGATGGGTCCGTAGAGGAAAGATTTCGAGCAAGCGGATCTTATTGTTTGGAGAAATCGTGTGATGCATTCGAACCAGACTGAAAAGTATCTTCGACATTTGTTATATAAAAAAGCAAACAGAGCGAAAAAAACCAACCAAACAAACAAACAAACAAACAAACAAACAAAAACAAACAAAGTTAAATTGTATCATAGTCAATTAAACCTATGTTTCTAGACCAGACACAGTGATTAAAACTGGTTTTGTTCATAAATGTGACGTCGGACAATTTTCAACTTCTATTACAAAATTGCTCTGTTTTTATCGAGCATTACTTTATTTTTTTTGTTCTCTGGAAAATTATTTTCCAGATGAAACTCTCAAAATGGAAGAAACATATTTGAATCTTTATAATTCTCGTCTTACTATCAAATAATATTTTCTGAAATTGTTGGAATTCCGTTGAGGGTGAATAACTCGACGCAACTGACTTGAAGACGAACTCAAGGAGGGGGAGGGGATTAAAAACACCCCTGACGGTCACATGATATCTTGATCATAATAAATAACAACTATTGTCTGAGGATTAAAGAAAGAAAATCTTGGCCCGCTCAAACTTCCTGAGTCACATTCACCGCAGTCTATTTCTAGATGATATCTCATAAACGATCGAATTCAGTAGCAGGGAATGTCTATATTTAGGAATGAAGCTTTTCAAAATCTTTTGATGAACAGGATGGACAGCTCTGAAACTAGAGGCGGAACATGACAATGGTTCCATAGAATTGTATTTGTTCTGTTTGTGAGAATGAAGTAATATCGTGTGTCTTAAAGATATGGCATTGGCGGGATTTTCGTGGCTAAATTTCTGAGGCAGAAAATGTCCCCTGACTTCTAGAAGCTCCTTTCCTGAAATGAATCCTCTCTGAAAAGAAAAATCGATTGCCCATGAGATGTCATAACTAAGCAGTCATTGATAAGGTTATAACGCTGTACTTTATCTTGATTCAAAAACAGTAAATATCCAAAAGCTGGGGTTTTACCAACACCGCAGTACTCTACCTTATCTTGACTCAAAGAGGGTAAACATTCCAGAACCTAGGTCATTGCCAGCATATACAATGCTCTACCTTATCTTGACTCAAAGAGAGTAAACATAAAAAACCGGGATATTGCCAACACTAAATCGCTCTACCTTATCTTGACTCAAAGAGAGTACTCATTCCAGAGCCGAGGTCATTGCCAGCATATACAATGCTCTACCTTATCTTGATTCAAAGAGAGTAAACGTAGCAGAGGTATTGCACACATTACCAACGCCGTGACTTATATTGGTTCAAACAGATTCATAAACACACCGGTTGCTGCCGTAGACAATGCTTCTTTAAGATCGTACATTATTGAGCCGAAGACGCTTCAGTTGTCTCGTGTCTCATTTGATATTCCGCATGTGTGAACACAGTGTTAGATGACAACTCCCAACAACCACGCAGCGTGCCGTACAGGTGACCCCTCGTCAAAAGCAGATTAAGAAACAGGCCAACGGGTTTTAAAACTGTCGCTTGAATAAAAACCCAACAGTTGTTTATTTACCAAAGCCAGGAAATGCATGATGAACTACACAAACCATGGAAAAACAGCAGATGGCGGGACTATGTATCTGTTTCACATTATCGACAAAATGTTATTTGACGAGGGTGTCTTTCTTAAGCATGTATACATATTAACTGAAAAGGAACTACAAAAGACAAACATTGTAAACTCTTTTTATATGTGTGAAGTATTCTTTGTGTGAGTTGTATGGATTTTATGACAGTCATACCGTGATGTTGATACTTGTCTCCATTTATTTATTGATGTATAAACCTTTCTGTTGTTGATAAACAAACCACGCTGGTTGGCATAGACGGCCAAATGGAGCAAAACATTCAAGTCTTTGTGCTTTGCCTAGAGCCTACGATGCAGTGGTGCCTAGGATCTAAGAACACCGATGCCTAGAGCCTACGGCATACTGGTGCCTTGGGCCTAAGAACACCGATGCCTAGAGCCTACGGCGTACTGGTGCCTTGGGCCTAAGAACACCGATGCCTAGAGCCTACGGCATACTGGTGCTTATGGCCTAAGAACACGGGTGCCTAGATCCTACAGGTGACTGATGGGTCTATGCAATGCTGGTGCATATGGCCTGCGAAACATAAGTATTATAGTCAAGTACTTTTCCAGTCGAGTATCAAGTACTGCCAAGCACTAGGGTGGCCGAGTAGTACTCAAATACGAGTACTCGAGTGTATTCGAGTGTGAATACAAGTATCCGTGTACCAATTATTCTGATATCCAAGTATTGAGCAAAACAGCCGAGTACCAAGTACTTGGATCTCCGAGTACGAACACAAGTACTTTAATTAAAAAATACTGCAAAATGAGGTGTATATTTTGGTTACATTTTTTTGTCTTTCGAATAATTTCTGGACGACAGTGCTTGTTATGATAACTATCTTTTAAACACGAACACATCAACTTTAATTTTGATTTTTTTTCCGGCGCTTGATTCTTCTGTTCCTTGCATGAACGCACGTAGGGAAAGTGGAAAGGGAAGTGGTATTTTAGCCACGAGTACTTAAAAACGGAGTCCGAGTATATTTTCAGTCGAGTATCGAGTACATGACAGCGTGTACAGATTATTTTTCAGTCGAGTATCGAGTACCGGTTGGACTTCGAGGGGGAGTATTTTTGAGAATACGAATACGACTGTGATACATCAAAACGGTACTTGAGTCGAGTACCAGTACCGAATGCGAGTACTACAACACTGCGGAACACTGGTGCCAAGGGTCTATGGAACACTGGTGCCTGGTGCCTATGAAACACTGGTGCCTAGGGCCTATGGGACACTGGTCATAGCCATAAACCGAAGTCACTAATCATGTTGATAAGTGATGACGTTTTGGAGCCGGAAGTGCAGTGTATCGAATGTTCATGTACATGTATGTATACCATTCGTTTACATTGCGCTTTTTGCTCCAAAACGTCATCAATTACCAACAAGATAATTTCAGACGCGGCATTACTTGGGGGTATCAATCACATATGTCGTATTTTTGACCACATGAGGGCGCTTTCAACGGCCAGTTTCCTTGAATCACAATAATAACAGTATTATCTTATTTTGGCTGCCTGTGTGTTGTTTTCTTGTATCAATGGCCAAGCGAATATCATAATCATAACAATAATAACAATTGAAAGAACAGTTCGTTTTACGTGTTTTTGCATCACGTAAATTTGGTAAAATACTGCGAATTCCACTGACCCCGTACGGCCATTTTGTTTTGCTTTAGTTATGAATGCAAGTATTCACCAGTCATATTTCAAGACTTGACAATAGGCCACTTAGGGTTTTATGTTTGCTTCTGTATTGATTATGAGATCAAGCATTCTGATCGATAACCACCCCCCCCCCCCATCAAGGAAACCATCTCACCAATGGATTGCAACTGGCATCGAAGCACGACGGTTTCCCTGGAGATTAAAGATAATTTTGGGGACTGTTTGGATGCAAGCGAGCGTGTATTTCACAAAGTCAACCCTCGGCTAATTTCACCTTCTTATTGTCGAGAAATAGCAGCCATGGAAACCATGCAGTTGTTTTTATAAATAAATAATGAAACGGTGCAATTGATCAAAATGCCACAATATGGTCATTAGTCAATAACAGTCGTTAAGAACTATACAAATGGCATTTGAAATGCTGTGTCTATTTTTATTTAAACTTGAAAAAATAATCTTTTTAACTTTTAAATAAGAATTGCATGTTTGCATATAATTGTTTATTTTTTATCAATCGACTATCTTGCTGTAAGCAATGAATCAAATTTCCTTTTTATGAACCTATATAAAATAAACACGAAATATTAAAATGGGAGATTATAATCCAATGAATCAAATTTCCATTTTATGAACCAATATAAAATAAACATGACATATTAAAATGGGAGATTGTTAATCCAATGAGATAAAATGTCAGGCTGAAAAACCTCCACGGTTTCCATGAAAACAACCGCTAAACAGTACATTTTTACAATAATATTTATCCCGAATGTATTCCAGGCAATAGTGTATCGGCCTTATGCCTTCTCAAGTCCCACACCACCGGACTTTGATTCGCTTACTTAAAACGGTTGTCTCATGTCGGTATGAAATTCACGGTATCCATACGAGGGTGCAGGCGTTACGCAGGTATACTCTCGGGAAGTGCGAGTGTTTTTTTTTTTTTTTATTTTTTTTTTTTTTTTTAGACCGCCGGTGATGAAAAGTCACCCTGAAATTTGCCTTCTTAAACGTTCATGACGACTGGTGGTTTAGGATGCTCAAGTTTTTTGGGAAACAAAATCCACATTCAGGTAGTCAAAGTTCCCATGAAAACAATCTTGTAGCCTGAAAACAATTCAAGGCATACCTCGGACAATCAGAAGTGTGCCATTCTAACCTTGCAGAACATAAAATGCACGATGATTTAAAAAAAAAAATCTTTAGACAAACAATGAATAAAAGTTGAACAGGGGCTGTCAAGGAATCACAAAAGTAAAAAAAAAAAACTGTCAACGAGTGATGTGTGCAACCAGGTACCTTATAAAAGTGAAAAAATATAATAATACATAAAACATAATACATGATAATATGTACTTATATAAGCCTATTATAATTGTCCTCATGATTTAAAGTTAGTAATCTACCCGGTACTGCATCTCTTTGGAACTCCTTGCCTGGTGCATGTTTCCCAGCATCCTATAATTGACTGTTATAGCTTCCATTCTTTGCACAAGTCAAGATATTTGTAATAAAACCAGCCTGTGAAAATGCCAGCTCATTTCGTTGTTTCATTTGCGAAAAAAACCGGTAAAAATACATTCAACATTTTTGTACACACTCCTATAGGCGGATTTTTCGTCTCACTGAGACGAAAACTATTTAAAAACGGCAACACCTCAGGCAGAAATATTTCACGGAAAGTTTTCTACCATTTAATATCTTTATACCATGTAAAGTTTATGGGAACATTTATGTTTTTCTTCTTACTAACGTTGAGCTGGGGCTTTAAGAAGAGTATAAATTCTTCCCGTCTGCTCCCCTGAGATATTTTCATCTTGATGTTTTCTTCTTTCTAGCCTCTCACCAAGAGTGGCTTTTCAGCCTTGTTTGAAGTGAACTTGCATAAAAATTACAAACAAAATACAAAAGTGGGGATTTAAAATAGGCTGCATTTAAGATTCAAATCCAGCACTCTAAAACTAAAGTTAGTCAGAACAGCCTTAATTAGCCATTTTAGACCATTTTGGACAAATTTTAGTCGAAATGTGGTCTAAAATGACTAAATAACGCTATGTTCACTAAGTTAGCTTTTAGAGTGAGAGAGCTCAAAAGACTTAAAGACAAGTCTATGCTGCCGGTCATCAGCTACATTTCACATCGAAATTAATTCCACAAGTAATAAACGTAGTGTGTTATTACAACATCCATGCACGGGATCACACATTCGATATTCTAATAGAAACAGTTTTCCTAAACTCGTTTCCAACGCAGTCGCCCGCGGGTTGAACCACAGCAATCGTGATACCAATTTGAGATCTCATCTCTGGTCATATCAAGTCGTGGATAACGTCTGTATCTCATTTTGGCCCTGCTGTCAACGATATAAAACCCCAAGCGCTCGGAGCAATACACAACACCAACGGATGAATATTTAAAGCTGAGCTTCAAGGTTGAATTCAGTTTTGTGATTTTCTAAAAGATAGTTCTTTGGAAAGTTGGGGAAAAGTCAAAACGTTAAAACGGACGGTGTAAAATGCCGTTATTTGATGTTCCTTAAGTGAAAATTTTGTCAAAATCCGAAAAAAGTTCGATTAGGCCACATTTCAAATGTAAGTGTCTGTACATTTTTGTACAAAAACTTAAGGTACTTCTGTTTTTTAAAGGAAGTTGATTTCCTCCCTGAGCGAAATGCATCTTGAAATTTGCACTTAAGAGACTTAAAGCAAAACAGGAAGGATCTAAAGTGCGTTGACATCGTGACTCAAGGATACCTCTTTCTTTGTCATGTACCCCTTATGCACTATCACTCACAGATACGGAATCAACCAGAACGGAAAAAGGATCTGACTATTGTAGCGCTTAAGCCTCGGTTTGGATGTATTTTTTTTTAATTGTAAGATTGGCTCTTCGTGAAAACTGGGACTGAGAACGAGGTCTGTGTGCAGAGCCTTGTGTATCAAACCAGTGGCTCAAACCAGTGGCTCTTCGTGTGAAATATAAGTGTCTGTACATTTTTGTACAATAACTTTCAGTTCATTTCTAAATTTCGATGATATTCAATCAAAACGGCATTGAATTTAACATTTTGGATGGCGCGAAAAGAAAAAAAAATCATATTTGGAATGTACAGACCCATTTGTTGTTGATATCCATTGACGCCATGCTTCAAATTTCGCTTGAAAGAGTATCAACTAAAATGGCATTTTACACCATTTTAATTAAGGTTATAAAGACTTGTAAGTTGTCCCCGCTATTATAAGGACTCTATCTGATGAAAAATGAGTGAATCACAAAACTGAATTTGACCTTTGAAACCCTCTTTCAGCCTGACATCGAGAACATTTTCAGCTCCTGTTTAGTCTTTCATGATGGTTGAAGATATTAATGTTTCTCCACGTTTTCATACTCACATGAACTTTCCTTTAGGGAGTGCAATATTCTGTAGCCGTCGTTTGATGCAAAATGTGCACAGCAACTCTATCAATAGCGATGTGCTCATTATGAACAAGTGAACATGATTTTTATTGGATTTTAGAGAAAAATTTAAAAGGTATTTACCCCGTCTCAATCAAGTAAAAGACATGTTTCTTTAATTAGAAATTCTTTGTTTAGAGTAGAAGGAAAAATTTCTCATCATAACGGAAAGACTTTTATGTCTGGTTCCGTCGTAAATATACGCCCAAGGGATCTGGCATTTGAAGACAATTTTTCCGATACAATTTTAAAGAAAAACATCTGAAAGGTGCTTCTATTTCTTAAAGGAAGTTGATTTCCTCCCTGAGCGAAATGCATCTTGAAATTTGCACTTAAGAGAAATAACGCAAAACAGGAAGGATCTAAAGTGCGTTGACATCGTGACTCAAGGATACCTCTTTCTTTGTCATGTACCCCTTATGCACTATCACTCACGGATACGGAATCAACCAGAACGGAAAAAGGATCTGACTATTGTAGCGCTTAAGCCTCGGTTTGGATGTATTTTTTTTTAATTGAAAGATTGGCTCTTCGTGAAAACTGGGACCGAGAACGAGGTCTGTGTGCAGAGCCTTGTGTATCAAACCAGTGGCTCTTCGCGTGAACTATTCACTTATTATATGACACAAATTGTGTCTTCGTGAAAGTTCAACTCGGTAAATCTTAAAGATGTTTTCAGTGTGGTAATTAGTGTATTACATATTAAAAGGCGTATAAACGTTGGGACAATTTGATGTCAATGAAAAAAAATAACCCCCAAAACAAGTGCCTTTATTTTGTTTTGACGATTTTTTTCCTGTCGTTAAAACGGTGTCGAATTGTGGCGTGTCGTGGCTGAGTGGTTAGTGTGTCGGACTTAATCTCTGGTGGCCGAGTCATCGGAGTGTGTGTTCGAGTCCCGGTCATGACACTTGTGTCCTTGAGCAAGGCACTTAACCATGTTTGCTTCATAAAAGTTGGGGGGGGGGTATAGCCTTCTGCTCTATCAGCCAGGCTTCTGATATATGATACCCAAGCCTACATCCTTACGGACTGTAAAGGGGTTACCCTGTTTCAGCCCCAGGAGTAGGTGGCAACGGCCCCTGGAAGACAGCTGATTTGTAGCCTTGAGTGGTTTACTGACCTTGTGTGTCAGGCGACTTCCATAAAAAATAAAAAAAATAATAAAAAAAGATTACTGACAAACGAAGCTCCTCCATCCTCAGCTGTTTTTGTAGGGGTTGTTTTCCTAGAGGAAGCGTAACTTTGGGACGGATTTTGATGGTTTGGAACAAAACTAATTAGTTTTTTTTTACTTCGTATTATTACCAAGGCAATGAATTGTAGTCTTCAGCTATAAAGACCGAAGGGCAACATTGGTAAAGTGTCTGTAAATGCTTCCATTCATTGCACAAATCAAGATATTTAAAATAAAACCAACCGTTGAAAATGTCAGCTCATTTCGTTGTTTCATTTACGAGAAAACGTCATAACTGCATTTAGCATTTTATTATACGCATTCTTAGGCAGAGTTTTTGTCTCACTGAGACGAAAATTAGTTTGTGCTTCTGATTTTCATCAATTATTAAAAAACCGATAACAGTTCAGGCAAAAATATTTCAAGGAAAATTTTCTACCATCATTATCTTTATACCATATAAGGTATATGTAAATCTGTGTACAATATCTTTTTCTTTCTTACCAAATGTTGAGCTGCGGCTTCAAGCCCGGGAAAACAGACTAAATTTTGCGCCGTAAATAATTGACGGGTAAAAACAATGGTCTTCATTGGAGATTCCTTCTGGTTGACGTCTTCTGTATGCCAAAACGTTATCAAATCCCAATTAACTAGTAGTGGCGTGTGAAACCATGTATATACATCATTATGTAAGCGGCGTACTTTGGGTGTCAACATCGTGGCTTACTTTGACATGGAATGTAATATACAGAACAAAATCTTGAAACTTCAAGGTACATTTTCAAAAACTGTTTGTTTGCACGCCCTCAGCGACGGTATGTTGGTATGCGATATTGACACCCAGAGATGGCGAAATAACGTACACAATTAAATGAAACTCAGCACCCGTGTAAAAACTCGTTATTTAAGAACTTGATAAATGCTCTATAAATAAATGGATGCCCATTATGTATGATATATTACCCAGGGCTACAAAGCCATATACTAACAAATGATCATCTGTACCTTGTAATATTACGTCTCTTCATACGACGAGTTCAATTTACTCCTTTTCATTAATTGACAGTCATAATGAGTGTGCTCTGTTTTTTTTTTTCTTAAAAAAATAAAAAAAAAAATAAAATAGTTTTCATTCAATTTCTCATTTCACATGAACAGTCACAACGATGCCATTAGACTGCCGCTGCTATTTACTTAGCATTAGACATATTTAGGACAAATGTAAAACGAAATGATTAATTAATAATATAAACAACAAAACAAAGAGTACATCGCACACATTTATAGCTGTCGTACATGGTGATTTGTTCGTAGCAGCAGAACAGGCAATAAACGTGACTCAAAGTATAAACGTGACTCAATTAATTATCTTTTTCTCACTCTATTTGGCAAAGCAATGTTTTATTGTTGCTCGCTTGAGGGCACACGTGGATTATAACTCGCTCTCAGTGTTCGTTATATGACAAAGTGGAAAGTTAATGTGATCGACTTGGCCCATTTCTTTATTTGTTTTATTCACTGATAATTTATTTGTAAACTCCTCTTCCAATCACTCTTGCCTCCATGTTTTACTTTCTGGTTATAAAGAAGACAAATTTTCAAAAGTGCTTAATACTCGTTGGGTTTTCCTATAGGGCTTTCTTTTGTAGATGACTGAGAATGAAAATATTCCAATCCGGGCTCCTCTACGAACGCTCAACGATGATCTCCTCTCCCACGAAAATGACGATCATTATTCTAACTAATTGTCAGTTTTGGAAAGTTTGCAAGACAGGTTCGATTTCACAGGGAGCTGCGATTGATCTTAACTGTGTATCAATCTTAATTGCTAAGCAAAGTGTGATGTCGCAATACAAATCACTATGGTGATACTGACAACTCATCTTAAGATGAATCTTGGTATTTTGTCAAATCGGGGGGGGGGGGGGGTGCATGGTTTAATACGGTTGTGAATAAGGCCGATGTCGTTCAATGACTGACGACCAAATTGACTTGGACCCATCAGGGCCGTAGAAATAACAGAATATATTTTCACTACGTCGACCTCTTCACCAATTCATGTCCAATGATGAATTGCATCTACTTGACATCGTGACAGGTTACTGAAGCGAAATATAATTGTTCCGACAGTAAAAGACACCCCGTTGTATATAGAGAGATGCTTGAACCACTGTCAGGCATAACCCAAAGGAAAAACGCGTACAAATACAAAGAACTGATTTAACAAAAAATGCGTAATTTTGCTAATAAAATGAGCCGGTGTGACGGGAAACTGGACACCCCTGTCACCCCCCCCCAAAAAAAAAAAAACCCTCACAATTTGTACTTTACGACTCGGCAAGAATGATGCATCCCATTATGTGATATCTGCCCTTTATATGAAATTATATTATTATTCATAAGTATATCATTATCGACTCACCTGTTGTAATGCAACTAGGCAGATGCTGAAAACGGAGACCAGCCGAAAGCTAGCAACATCTACAAACGGCAGTATGCACAACTAACTCCAGAAAATAACATGGCTTGGTTGGGTTGATTGGTTACCACGATAAGCAATGCAGCGCACGATTCGTTAATATTCAGTCTAATATATCAACAAGGACACAGTCATTGTGTTCAAACCATACGTAGAGTTGGAAGGGAGATGTATTAATAGTCAATTGCAACGTGCTCCGATTAAAAATTCCCGAGCAATTAGCCATCGCCAACTAATTCCGTGGCTGATTTTCAGATCACCTTGGGCCTGGCATGATGAGTACGGGATCACTCCGTTGCAAGCTCGGCGTCTGCGGCAGTGTTCATACCGTTGCTACGTCAAGTTCCGCCGGGCGGTACGCAACGTCTGCCCACGCGTGGCTTATTTCTCGTCACGTTCACCCAAGGCAAGGAAGCGGACCAGCACCGGGGGTGGAGACACACAGAAAACGCTCCAAATGCAATTTCCCACCGACTCCTCACACAGCCAGGATTCTCGGTCCAAACGAGATTGACCTTTAGCTCAGGGGCGTTGCCCATGGCAACTGCATCCGCTGTCTGCCAATGATGATATACGGGAGTCTCATCACGCTGCTCTTATTGTGTGCGAGTAAACACAATGAACTTAGCGCTTTGGCTAAAATAAAACAAACAGTAGGATCGTCTCAAGCTAGCCGTCGATGTAAGACAGCTTTTTCTCAGTAGATGTTTTATTCACGCAAAATCTTATTCAAGGGAGGCGGGAGTGGGCGACCAATTGGTCAGATTAATATGCAAACCTTATTATTGCGCGGGGGGGGGGGGGGGGCAGGGGTGGCGAGGCAGAAGAAGACAAAGTAAACTCGTCTGTTACAGAAGAAGTTTTTGTAACGTCGCGGAAAAATATAGCAATGAGGGACGTTCCCAGGTCATAATATTATTTACTTTCAATATCAGCAAGGAAATTAATCTGTGAAATTGTTTTTTATATTTACAAAACGAGAGCCACTTAAAAGAAAAAAAGAAAAGAAAATTGATCATGACTTGTCATTTGTTTTCTCTTGTAATAACCAAAACTGAGAGTGATCTGTTCTTAACCGTTTGAACGATCCGGCCACCTGTTGTGTCACGCGTAAGGGAATGTTTAACAGTGTGCGGTTATTTTCTTGAAAACCTTTTGGAAAGAATTCTTCAGCTTCCAACTTAAATTGTCACATCTTTATTCTCTTTTGAAGAGCATGACATAATAATACTCTAGTAGACTGGTTGAAATTACACTCCAGACGCACATGTTGATTGAGTGAGAGTGGATACCGGTAAAAGGCCCCTTTAAGATGATTATAACCCAAGAGGGCGCTATTGCTATAATGTATTTCTTGCTTTATCTAGATCGTTACAATGTTGATGCTTTTTGTTTTGTTGTTTGTTTGTCTTAAGTTTGGCAGTTCAACACTCACCATTGATTTGAGGAACACATTAAATAATTGTTGTTATTTAAAGGAATAATAGCTGGTATATTTGGTTGTTGTTTCTTGTCACCCTCGGCATAACAACAACTTAAAACGCCTTGATCTTAGACGGAATTATGTTTCGATGCGATCATAATTTTCTCTTGCCCTCAGAGAATAAATGAACGGACCCGAAATGTACAGGGCAAGACTCGACAGCCAATGCAACCGTCGTGTTTTCAGGAAAAGCCAAGCTTCAGTGAATGTAACAGGCTTCTTTTTATGGTATAGTTAAAAAAATACTGGGCAGTTTTTTTTGGGGGGACAGAAGTTCAAAGAATCAATTAGATAAAAACTTTATTGTCCCACCATGGGTGATTAGTGTGGCCTTTCGACAGTATACAACGAGCTGTAAAACACAGAACACCTCTGCAAAAACTGGGGTGTTAAATTGATTCTTTTGATATCTTTAATGTGACACTACCAACATGGTGTTAGTTATCCCCATTGCTTTATCGTTGGTAAAACACCAAGATAATCAATTTAACACTCTGGTTTCTGCAGTTAAAAATGGTGTACCGTCTGTACACTGGTATTTAACCCAATTGTTTGATTGTAAGTCGAATATGGAAATCCCATGAGCAAAGGATCTGGACGACCTTCAGCTGCAACTTATATCGATTCCCGATCGATCGATCAGACCTCATTATAAATAATTCATTGAGCTAACGCAGTGTGCGCCTTACGACACCCCGAACTCCTTCCAAACAGAAGGTAATCACTCACAGGGTATTGTCAGGTTTTTTGCTGTCTGGGTGTAGTACGAGGAGATAGATTCTCCTATGCGAGACTAAAATGATGGCTGCCGACTGCCTTGACTCCAGATTCAAGATGGCGGCCCAACTACCGCTGCTGGTTGTTTTCTTGCTCGCCAGGTTACCGACCGGTAAATTAGAGGTAAGTAATTAATTAGCTTTGCTTGACTCTAATTAGCGGTTGTCGATCAATTAAAAGTTACGTAACTGCAATTTCGACCAATTGAGCCCTAGGCTTATACACTGTAAAATTAAGTTCTGTGCTGGAAACCGCTTGTGCCTTGCTAATGTTCATTTAGTGGATTTTCTAACCTATTTATTGGGTTTATGAGTGCTTTCTTGTTAAACGTGTGATGTAAATAAATGATAAGTTTTGCATTTCAATGTTAAGCACAATTGAAGCATTTTTACAAATGGATTTGGCAATATTATATTATGCATAGGGTACTTTATAACTCTTCATTTTTTCTGTTTCTTTGAAAGTGTGTGGGTCCAAAAGGTTCCGTGGGTCCGGCAGGACCAAAGGGTTCCGTAGGTGGTTCAACAAGCAGTGATTGGTACAACGTATCGCCCGTCCGGAACTGGCGTCAGTGTGTCTGGGATTACGGGAGCGGAACAGATAACGGTGTCATTTATGTGAGTACAAAAAAAGACACCATTCCGGGGAATCTTATGACATTTTCTTAGTGTAAAAGAGTGAAATGTTCAATTTCACCCAATTGGTTTCATTTCAGCTCTTTTCAGAGTGAAACTCACAGTGCACTACCCTTTTTGAGTGAAATTGGAGCAAACTTCACTCTGATTCAAGTTGAAAATACCCGTCGTTCACTCTAAAAAGAGTGTTGTCCGCCATAATATGGCTTTTTGCAAGAGTGGTGTGGCGGACAAAATGAGTGGTTTATCACTTTTTTTACATTTAGAGAGTGCAGGCAAACTGCTGTTGTAGTTTATACTACTTTTCCTCAGGGTTAGCTAGCAAACTCTAAGGCTAAAAATGTTCAGGTTGAGGTGCTTTTAGGTTTCAGCCTCTGGTGTGACATGATGAAGCTCCTCAAAGCGGTCAAAGGGGCGGGGGGGGGGGGGGGTCTGGAGCCCCCAGCTACAACCCTTGCCCCCTCAATGAGATCGACAAAATGCAAAAATGAGTTTTTGAAAAGTGAAATAGCCAAAAACAAAAAACTAAAAATAAAATAAATAAATAAATAAATAAATAAATAAATAAATAAATAAATAAATAAATAAATAAATAAATAAATAAATAAATAAATAAATAAATAAATAAATAAATAAATAAATAAATAAATAAATAAATAAATAAATAAAAGAAGTTTGAAATATTTTCTTCACAGGGAAAAGAACAGATTAAAGACGGAGTCATTTGAATTGTATTATGCTAGAAATAAAGCCTTGTGTTTCATCAACAATAATGAGCTAAAATTTAATTATTAGCAGCCTTTTCACTAAAGTCGGGTTCCTTAGTTTGTTTCGCAAGGTTAACTTTTGAAGTATTCTAAGTATTGCCTGCGAGAAATTTATATTAAGTATATTTTCTGTCACGTGTTTTAGCCAAGCTAAAATAGTCTGTATTTGTATTTCTGTATTTGTTCATGTATTGTTTATCTAATTCTGTCTTGTAACATTGCTATGTAATAGCCTTTTTCTGTGGTTTTTATCAAAGTGGAATCTGTTGTAAATGTTGTCATTTGGTGTTGAATAAACGGAGTCGTATAACTCCATCGCAAAAGAAAAAAAAAAAAAAAAAAAAAAAAAAAAAAAAATAAATAAATAAATAAATAAATAAATAAATAAATAAATAAATAAATAAATAAATAAATAAATAAACAAATAAATAATTAGTTAATAAATAAATAAATAACGTAATAAAAAAAGTAAAAAAGAAATAAATAAATGGAAAAAAATTAACAATTGAAAATATGTCTATGCCCACGCTTGCCCCTCCCCCACCAAATAAAAATGTCTGGTTACGCCACTGCTGGGCAGGGTGTGGTCAGTTGACATGCTGGCAAACCCACTATTCCCCCCACACTATTGAGTTATGCGCACCTCCTCCCTCTGATGTACAATTAATGTTCAGTAATGGTTTAGTACTGTGCATCCACACTGCCTTAACAATAAAATAAACCAATTAAAAAAAAACGCCGGTCTGTCCGTTGTCCTATAATCTCATTACCGTGTGTCGTCACAGACTACGTCATCAAGTCCCACATGAGGGAATAAGGAAAACATCCCCAATGACTGATTACCGGTATATCAATCAATTAGGATGCAAACATCAACATCCTTTAAAAATGCTTCGCTTGATCCGCTTAAACTTGATGCATACTCTGCTCTTAATGTCAGTTCAGTTTAGTTTGATCAAAGTTGCCATTTTGTTTTAAGTTTGTGCTCAAGTGTCTTAATTTCCGTCAATAATGTTGAGATTTGTTCTTTTCTCCGTTGCTCCCTAGACATGCCAGTTTCAGAAGCTGTACGACACAAGTTCTCTATTTGTAGCTTTCAGTGGCTGTACTCGTATTTGTTGTTGTCATGGTTGTTGTGGCCGTTGGTACTTTAAGTTCGATGGAGCCGAGTGCAGCAATCCTCAGGTGATTGACAGCGCCGTGTACCTGGCAGATATCTCAGGTGCTGATCTTCACCGTCAGCGGGTCGTACAAGGTTTGTTTTCTTCAACCACTTTAGGCCCTTTTCGAAATACGGCTTCATCAGCTTAGGCGCCATCTTAGGCTCCGTCTGTAATTTTCAAAATGTACACTTTCTGTACGGGACTTGAAACAGGCGGCGGGTGCCGAAAGCCTGAGCCCAAGCCAGCGCCGTCGTTTCGAAAATGTCCGAATAATATAGAAAAATATCGAGCATTGATCGGTTAATTTTGAGTTGCCATTGATCGATTCAAATAAACTGTTGTTATTATTTCTTTGTGCCCCACAGGGTATTGCAATGGCCTAAGTGCTGGTTGGATTGATGTGTCGTTCAACGTGGGACCATGCAGTGGATACGGTACCAATGACTACTTCACTGGCTGGAATAGCGTGTCTCGTGTGGTTATCGAGGAGATCCCAGCCTCACCTTATGGTTAACACCGGACTTTTGAACGCTAGGTGGCAGCAGACCTACCAGGTAAATTTCCTTTGTTTGCACTGTTCTTAGCATGCGCAGATTTTACAAGAACAATGGATTTACCTGGTAAGTCTGCTGCTACCTAGCGTCCTCAAAGGTCTCCCGTTAAAGGAGGTGTTGTTGACAGCGCACAACAATGGTAATCAAAGACCAATGTCATGTCCGCACATTATATGACCCAACATAAACATGAAATAACAAACCTGTGAAAGTTTAAGCTCAATCAGTCATCACTCGTGTGATCTAAAGAACTGTAGTATTAAAAAAACAACAACAAACGAACAAACAAACACAGAAAGTTTCTCACAATGAACATAAGTTGTGTGAAAATCGACGAATAAGTTTATAGTTCCAATCTTACCAGTGTTGTACACATCCTATAGTGCGTGAGGGCGTGTATTTGTTTGAGGTGAGGGACTAGGTGGATTGGTATTCCATTATTTTTGACCCAAAATTTGACTTTAGAAAAGTATTAAACAAAATTAATTATTGTAAAAGGTCGTTCCTGTGGGACGGGGCTATTGTTTATCTCTCATTCCGATTTTAATTTAGTTTCTGTTTCAATTTATATTGGTTTTCGGATTAGACAGTAGGCCCTAGTGTAAATATTGTGCAAATTATAGGTGATAGTTTATGATTTTGACTCTGTCGATAACTATGATTAAAAAATGTTGTTTTATGACATGTAGATATTTGAAAAGTTATTAAAAATAATCAATATGGTTGAAAACTATTCGATAAAGTGCACGACTGGAGTTTATCAGAAAGCAAAATAATGGGGTCGAGGCGAATCATGACGTCAGAGACCCGCGTGTGGTTCTGAAGAGGGTGCTCTTAATATTGCAGACAGTTCATTCAGAGCCGTATTAATCGGAGACTCAGCGGAACCACGGCTTTGGCTTAGGCTCCGTCAGCCAGTTTGATCCTCCGCCGCGGCCCCCCTACCGAATTGAAAGCGAACGTTTTCAAAATAGATGACGGAACCTAAGCCGGCGCCGGCGCCGGAGCCTAAGCCAAAGCCGATGTAGTGGTTTCCTTAGAGTATGCCACAATCCCAGAACGAGGCACGGCTTGTTCTGGATCAATGCCATGGGAGACTTTAGAGACGTTACTGGTCGCCCCAGTGAGCGGTCTTGCTCTATATAGATGTTGCGTGACTCCGGGAAGAGTTCACTTCGCAGCCATGTTGGGTCCAGCCATGTAAAAAAAAAGCAATGGCTGACGCCTCATCTTCTGAATGATTTCCAGGGTCTGTTTTGTGCAGCATCAGACAACGGCCTCGGGTGACGTCACGTTCTAGTCACTGAGAACAACAGAATGGGACCGCTGACTGGGGCGCCCGCTAACGTCTCAAAAGTATCCCATTACGTCCCATTCAGCCGTAGTCAAATATTGACCCTCGACGAACCAACAACATTATTCTTCTAGTAACGACAGACAATCACAAAAGCACCAACAGTGCCGCTTCATTGCTTCTTTTCCAGGAACATCTAAAATCAATGTTCAAACAAACCTGGTTAACAATGAAATAAGAAAATACTGGCATCGAGACTCGAAGGAATGAATAATTTGTAAGAATTAAATCTATATTTCTTTATCTAAATCAGATCACAAAATAGGCCCAGACGGACACTTTGGAATTGAGTTCAGTCATAAGTGTTGTTGAATGAGTGTAGACACTTGATGGGTTGTTCGGTAACTCTTGAATTTAGACTGGCCTGATTTCCGTGGATTACGGTAGTTATTATCGAAATGACGGCGTCATTATCTGGATTATTTCTCTGCTGTTTGGTCTCTTTACCTTCTGTTGACTCGTGGGGTTCGGTAAGTTAACGGGTACATCCCGGAATATTGTTTGACGTTGCGATCTTTTTTTTTAGACAAGAAACTCTGAAAAATTAATGATATCTGTTCAATAGAAAGTACTTTTTATGCAATTCGCCCATCACAAGGCCCAGAGGCCACTTGAGGTGTGGGCTACTTTTTGAAGGGATAGAAACCCGCCCCAATACGCAGAAACAAGACATGGCGAGATATAAACGCAAGTCTCTTCACAGCACAGCTAAGAACAGGGAGGGGTAAATGAATCCGTTACCAGACAAACATAAGTGCCTCTGCCCCTATTTGAAGCAATCATAGTAGCGTCTTACTCAAGACACAAGTGTCACGACCAGGATTCGAACCCACATCTTGATGACTTAGCCACCAGAACTTGAGTACTAGTTGCATGTAAGTTCAAGGTCGAGAAACACATCCACTTCATGGGAAGTTAAGGTCAGCGATCATGATACCAAAATAAATATTTACCAAAATCTTCTGAATAACAGGCTTGCTCTCAGGGTCTGCCGGGGCCTCCGGGGCCAGCAGGCCCGCAAGGGTCGAGTGGCGATTCCGGGGCGCCGGAATACTTGGATTACAACAACTGGAGACAATGTGCTTGGTACTCAGCCAATGGCAACGACTATGACTCCAATATTCAGGTATGGTTGCCATTGACAAGGATTTGGAAAGCTCGCGCCTGTATTATTTGAACGTTGAAGTTTGCATTTTGTTGAAGTGTGCACGTTGTTGAAGAGTGCATTTTGTTGAAGAGTGCATTTTGTTGAAGAGTGCATTTTGTTGAAGTGTGCATTCTGTTGAAGACAGTTTGCATGTTGTTGAAATCTGCACATTAAATTGAATTTTCAGTTATAAGTTAATTCAATTAAATATGCGCAAGATTTACAACCGTCTCACGTCGGTTTTTCTCGTGCATATCTTAAATGAAAGCTTGTAGCTTTCTCACACCTATACAAATAGGTATTTAAAACTTTAAATTTTGGGGTTAAATCGGCCAAAAAACCTAGCATCTTTAAGAGTTAGAGACAAACATTGTATCTTATCAAAATGACGTATTGATCACAGTATAGAAGGCTGCGCAATACTCTATTCTGGTGTCTGTAAGGGCTGAGCTATAACGTATCTATTATTTGTTATTGTGTTCAAGTCATGCACCATCCAAAAACGCTATTCGGACAGCGCCATCTACGTAGCTTACGGGGGTAATCTTCGAGTGAGCAGTTGCAGTGGCTGCTGCAAGAGATGGTACTTCACCTTTAACAACAACGAGTGCTCGCCAGTCCCAATTGATGGCGTCGTGTATCAGGAAAACACGTATCACATGAATCTGCACAGGCACCGAAACATAGCAGGTGAGGTGTAGCGTTCGCTCGGCCCCAGCGGTCTCATCCAAGACCGCATGGGATGGGCTAAATTCTTGATCAAATTCTTGTTCAGGATGTAGTTATGCATGATGGGAACTGCTGATCGTGCGCAATGCGCACAATCGATGACAACACGTACATATACACGAACAAGATAACGATAGTTGTTCTATTTGTAAACCAAAGTTGGAAGATGAATTCAAAATTAATATTCAGGTAAATTGTTAATGGTGCGATCGAGCTCTATTTTTAGTAAAAAAAAACATGACAGTAATTATTTCCAATGGATTTACACCATAAAGCTACATTATTGATAGAGGTGGAATCTGTCGTAAACAGGAAGAGGTGACCGGGGGGGGGGGGGGGTTATTGGGTCAAGGGAAATGGTCCAATGAGCATGTGTATACGTCAGCCCATCCCAGCTCCTTTGGTTGAGGCGGTGGGACCGAGCGAAGGTTTAGTGGTACATGTAATATTGACCGAATTTTTGACAGTAGAGGGCGCTTTCAACGGCAAAATTTCTTACGTCACAATAACCAGTTTTTATGTTATTTTGACTGCTTGTATGTTGTTTTCTTGTATCAAAGGACCATTAAACAATAACACTAATTTCAAAAATGAAAAAAAGGTTCCCATCCGCCCTCACGCGGTCAAAAATAATGCGAATTCACTTAAAAATCACACACACACACTCTTCTTTCATTACAGCTATTAGTTTGATTGGCCTTCGTAATTTCTTACTATGTCTGATAAACAAAGGGTCGTTGTGAATCTCAACAACTATATACTCATTCATGTATACTTTTTTATAACCCTCAGGTTACTGCCACACGCTGGGTGCGGGACAAGTCGACGTCCGTTTTGCCGTCGGTGACTGCAGTGGATACGGTAATGCAGACGCCTACTCAGGATGGAACAGCGCCTCTCGTATCATTGTACGGGAGGTTCCTGCTTCGCCTTACGGGTACTAAACTGTGCCTCGAAGAAGCGGACAGAGAATTACGTCGTCGCCTCACATGAAAACGTATGTGGGGTTTACGTCTTTGCCTTACACATGGAGTATTGAAGGGCCCCCATATGGAGGTTCCTGCTTTGCATGACGGGTACTGAAGGGAACAAAGCCTCGCGTAACATCGTCGTGGAGAATTATACTTGACAGAATAGGACCCATCATATAATCGTATGGGAGGTACTAGAGCCTCTAGTGTCATCTCATCTGAGCTCGTTATCGAATTAGACAAACTAAAGGGAGCGAATCTTCTCCTTTCACCTCACAGGAAGTCTATACATAGCCTCACGTATCACCTCATGGGAGGTTTTCGTAAATGCCTTACATATATGGGAACAGAACCTCTCGTATCATCGTACACAGGAGGTCACATACTGAGAAAACTTGGAGCACATCTCGTGTCAACGTACGGGATCCCCCCCTAGTTTCATTGCCTGATGAAGCCTGCCGTGTCTCACAACATCTTGTCACAACGTGGGAGGTTTCGTCAATGCATTACGGATAGTAAATGGGACACTACTTCTCATGTCATCGTGTACGGGAAGTTTACATTCTTAAAGAGAATTAGAGCCTCTCGTAACATCGTATTTGAGTTTTTTTTATCATCATCGCGATGTGGTTACTATGTAATTGTTGCTGTGGTGGCATTACACGAGAGGTCCAAAGAAGAGTATCACGTGTCAGCTGATAATGAGAGGTTAATTTATGTCCAAATCATACAGAAACTTAATGGGAAGCATCTTTGTGTTTATTCGAATTAACAGAATCGGAGGTCCAGCTATGCTTTGCAGAACAGTACACCAAGGACAAACAGCACCAGGAAGGGTTCCAATCTCTACCGTAATTATTGGATACTATACTGAGCAAACCCTCACGCGCGTATCATGGACGTGTGAGGTTCAATTTTGTGGACGTGTGAGGTTCAGTTTTGTGGACGTGTGAGGTTCAATTTGAAGTGGACGTGTGAGGTTTTTGCATGGAAAAGAGACATGTGGAAACTTGTTTGTTCTATTATTCCATTTTCTTTGCTCTTCCGATACCGATAATGAACACACCTCATAACCGCAAAGTGAGATTTGACTGCCTAATTGTCATTGGTTGGGTGTGATGTATTACGAGGTTCTGCGGAATACTGAGCCTGGTTGACCCCTGTGACGTAATTCCACTGTAAGTCACGCCCACTACACACAAACTGGCTCTATCGTTTGCCAGAAGCTCATAGGAAATGCATTGAACTTTTTGTCTTTGATGATTTATGTAAGAACAACATAATTTCTGGGCTTACCCTTTCACGTGTGTCTTGCAAAGACTCAAGGTTTTATCAGAAATATTTGTTTCTTTCATAAGAAATGTCTTTGAACGAAGGAATGAGTGTTTTTCCGGTAAAATAACGCATAAGATATGCCAGCTTTGGAACCGGAAAGAGGTAAAGCTTTGGGCGTGCAGCACTGCGCACGCGTGTTACGTATAATGACTTACCAACATGATAAGTTTCTCCGAGGTTGCCATCTTCCCCTAAAGGAATACCGGTAACACTAGGTTTGAAATATTCCTTATGAGTAGATTCAATAATGGTAATAATATAATTAAAACTTTGACCCTGTTGCAGTGATGGAAGCATAATCATTATTGACGTAACATTTGTTGACAAAAAGCATTCCAGTGCATTTCTGGCAGGCAGGATACTATACACTGGTCACATGGGAAGTTCTACATTTTTGTTCTACATTTCCACATAAATTCAAGAGTTTTAAAAGTAATAGCAGCACAAGTATGTGCCCCCTTTCTTCAAATCAAAAGATACAAAATCGGTAATCTTCGTAAAATGTAAGATTCGTATGTTTTCTTCCATCGGGCTGTGTACAAATCCAGCTCTGTGCCTCTGTGGTTCTTTTGTAAACATGATTTTGATATCACAGCTTACATGGTCTTTACGACTCTTGTACAGCAATAGACTATGATCATGCTGCCACCATCTTGGTCATGTTCCTTGTATCCAATAACATAAATGAATAACAGCATTCATTGTACAATAGGGAACCAGACTGTTTCTCCTCCCAGCCTCGGTTTGGTTACATTGATTTGAATGGGAGAAAAATCAAGATGGCCGCCCCATGACGTAGGTCAATACCGGTACCACAAATGGCAATTGGTGAATTGATAGAAATATGAAAAGAGACTGTAACCATAGAGAGAAATGATTGTACGTGTTTCATGTTTGCCGAAATTCTTTAAAAGTTTTGGATTGTATCCAATACCTATATGTAAATATTGTGCAATGTTCAGCCGTTACCTTTCTGAGACGTAATGCACAGTTACTTTGCATAGACACGTGATAATCGAAAGGATGGGCAGAAAGTATCGATCAAAACAGAAAATAGCCACTGCACAACAATAAATAATCGATACGTCCACTTGGTGTTGAGTGCACGGGAGGCTTCATGAGAGAGCGAACTGTTGAGACCGCAGCGAGTTTTGGTTACATAACCTCATTCGTTTGGTTGATAGTCGAGTTAATATTGGCGAAAAATGACGTCATATGTGACGTTTGCGATCGTAATATCCTGCTGTGGGTTGCTGCTGCCGTGTGTGGATACTTGGGGATCGGTGAGTTACTTATCTTTACTTTAAAATCTTACTGTAGAACATTGCGTATTAAACTCCAACTACGCAATGCCGGTTCTTAATAATACAGTTTGTTTACTTTGCGCCATGTTGTATCGATGAAGATGATAAAATAAATGCACAGCATCTTCCCAGCAATCTTAAAACATGTCAGTCAGCATCTTATAAATGTTGTAAAAATACGCTTTTGCTCAGCTTGTATGTAAACCAATTTCCCTGATATATTATGGTTCATTTGAAATTACTTTCTTATTTTTTTTTATATATAGCTTATTCAAAAACGACGGATGAAATGTACGCTTGTCTGTGTTATGATACATTGTAATTTTGTTAGATTATGTTTTCAACATTGTCCTTGACTCGGAACAAATTTGATGACAGCGTCACAAATTCATTTTTTCCTGCATTTGCTCATTTAAAAAAAGTTTTCTTCATTTTTTTAAAATAAAGCATAAACTGTAAAAGTTTACCAATAATGCTCCTTTGTGATGGTGACGGGTCTTTTATTTCCGACCACAAACATATGTTAAATATTGATTTTATCACCTGCTTTTCTACCTCGTATCACAGTCAAGTCCGGCTCAGGTAGCTTTTCTGTAACTTTTTTGGGATCTCTTTGACAGTCTTGCTCTCAGGGCCCACCGGGGCCTCCGGGGCCAGCAGGCCCGCAAGGGTCGGGTGGCGATTCCGGGGCGCCGGAATACTTGGATTACAACAACTGGAGACAATGTGCTTGGTACTCAGCCAATGGCAACGACTATGACTCCAATATATATGTAAGACATTGACCTTTGATTTTATTTTTTGACAAGAGTTCTGGTGTCTGTTTGGGCCGGAGTTGAATTTTTAGGATGCGGTGGAATTGATGTTTTCAATTAATATTTTAGTAAAGTTTGTTTATAATTTGACGAAGGGAAGACTTAAGATTGCAGGTTTAGGAATTAAGGTTTGTGTTATACATGTGATTGTGTTAGAGTTGGGGCTATAATTAGAGTAGCAGCATTCCCAAGTATATAAATTGCTTTTTTTCTGATGAATTAATTTCATGTATTTTCGTATTGTTTTGCTCTTTGTAACAGTGTATATTTTACACGTTTGTTTTTAGTGGGTAGGCACACACACCGTTGTGGGAACATTTCTACAATGGAACAAAGGTCCCCACACTGTTTTTCTTTGTAAACCTTTGTCCCCACAGGGTCATTCGAAAAGAGACAATAGAACAACAATAGGAAGTCCCCACAACTCGGTGTTCAAAAGTGTGCGTGTATGTTTTTAGTTGGTATGTTTTAGTGTGTATTTTTCATGTTGTCAGACACGCCAAACCACGATATGTTTCACTGTTTTGTCTGAAAATAAACCAGTAAACTTAATCTTAATAAAAATATTAATTGTAAATTTGTATTAATACGAAAATAGAAGTCCTCCAGGGCTATACTTAAAAAAAAATGTATTTACAAAACTACTAGGCCTTAAGGATTAGGCCTAGAGTAGAAACAAACATTCTTTTCAGATTATTTCAAAGGATACCTCGATCCCAGTAAAAAAAATACTTTGCAATACTTTCTTTTGTAAGGGCAACAATTCAACGTGTTTATCATTTGTTTTTCAGTAAATAATTTGCTGTTGTTGTTTATCGTGTTTCAGACGTGCACCATTCAGAAACGCTATTCGGACAGCGCCCTCTACGTCACCTACGGGGGCAACCTTCGACTGTACGGTTGCAGTGGCTGCTGCAAGAGATGGTACTTCACCTTTAATAACAACGAGTGCTCGCCAGTCCCAATTGATGGCGTCGTGTATCAGGCAAACACGTATCATATGAATCTGCACAGGCACCGAAACATAGCAGGTGAGCTGAAGTTGCCCATTTAAGAATCATTGACCAACTGAGAGTAGTTAAAAAGCATTTTTTGTTGTTGTAGTGTTGAAAATAACAATGACCCTCAGCTAACGTCAACTTTTTCAATGACAATATTTCCCCGAAAATGCCTATGGTAAACTTGATACATCAATGTAATTGTTTCTCCTCCCTATTCTGTCAACAAATTAAATGTTTATTTTTTACTATTGTCGGCCAGCTCAGTCCACTGAAATATCGATCAGAATTTGGAAAAATAAGTACCTAAATTTTGGGCACCCCTTTTTCTTACCAAATCACAGGTTACTGCCACTCGCTGGGTGCGGGACAAGTCGACGTCCGTTTTGCCGTCGGTGACTGTAGTGGATATGGTAATGCAGACGCCTACACAGGATGGAACAGCGCCTCTCGTATCATTGTACGGGAGGTTCCTGCTTCGCCTTACGGGTACTAAACTGTGCCTCGAAGAAGCGGACAGAGAATTACGTCGTCGCCTCACATGAAAGCGTATGTGGGGTTTATGTCTTTGCTTTACACATAGAGTATTGAAGAGCCCCATTTGGGTTAACGTGGTCACCCTTAAAGGAGTTGTGTCGTCTGAAACTCAATGGGAATAACTCAGTTACTACGCGCGCGTGCGCGCCGGAAGCGTTCATATCAAAGTTTGACAAAGACGTCACCCTTTGTGATTTGACCGCAAGCCGGCATGTTTGTGCAGCATCGTGGGTGTGAGTTCATCTTTCCACGCACAGCCACAGACCTGCTGTAATCATGACGACAGAGCCCCTTTAAAGCACATCGTGGAAGGTTTCATTCATGAGAAAGGACTCGTCAATTTAGGCTGTCGTCATCCAGTGTAGGATGTTGCCCTCCTCATGCAAACGCCACTCATCTCTATTATTTGCTGTTCTTTGTCCAAACTGTTCCTGTAGAAGATCTCATTTCATCCCTCCATCTTCTTTGTCTGCCTCTTCTCCTTTTCCCTGTCCTTGGTTGTCACTGCGTGAGTCGTTCTGTCCTTCTCGAGCTGCACCAAAAAAGCATCGACGTAGCCTTATCCAGAAGAAAAATAGTTATTGTAAACAATATTAAAGGGGATGTGTCGTCATGATCGTAGTCTGCCTGTTTCTGGGCCCAGAAACATGAACTCTCGCCCAGTTACTGCACGCGCCCGCGTTGACCATCATATCACAAAGGACGCCGTCTTTATTATTCTTTGATGTGACCGCTACTTGTGCGCGTGTGCGTGCAATAACAGGTTGAGCGGTCATAAGTCAGTCTAGCCACAGACTCGCTGTGATCATAACGACACAGCCCCTTTAAGTCAAAGTTTATAGTTAAGGTGAAAACAAAAGATTTTTGAATTGAAAGATTGAAAAACAAAATTGTAAAAAATTGTTTAAAGTGTGCCCAATCTTCCAGGATATTACATAGTTTTGAATGCAATAGTTGTAATTATTAATCAATAAAAGTTCAGTGTGCTTGTGTCAAAGGAATAAAAATAAAGACACAGAAATACTTTAGATATAATTATGACGTCTTTACTGAAGTGGTAAAAAAGCGTTTGAATGAAACTACATGCCTTTAAAAATGGTCGTGCGATGAAGATCGTCTTGCCTCCATACAAAAGTTGTTTTGTACTTGATCATGAAAAAAACAAAAAAACAACAACACGTGAATAGTAACTTTAGCCCATACCACCCAACACGCGTTCTTGTCAACAGAGGGCGGTATTCCCAATATACAGCTCGGCATCACCTATCCTACTACATACTGACAGTACAGTGAGATCAGTGCTCTGCACTCATTGCATCTTGGAGTAACACCGTATCGATGCCAACGAAAGGGATTCCTATCGCAACTGCAGATGTATTGACATGTAATATACTCAAAGCTGTTAAAAGCGACTACATGTATTCTAATAGACCGATTGCGCGACAATGTTTACATGCGGTCACGTGACCCCCTAATGGGTATGACGTTATACAGCTGGTGAAAAAATACGTGTAAAGAGATAGGCCGTGACACAGAGTGAGTTCGAGAACAGTCGATTTTACTTTCGTTAAGCGATGAATTAGTTAATCAGCCCCTTTATTTAAAGAAGTATGGTGTGGCATTTATTTAAATCACATCTCTGTTTCATAATTTAGCAGAATTCTTCTGAAAAGAGTTTTTTTTAGCCATGCACTACCGGCGTCGGACGACTATTATGTAGCCACCCGTCTGTTATTTTGTTTGTAGTGTTGGCCTAAATCACTGTAAAAAAGGATAAACAACGTTGAAAAAGTGAGCATTAATACCTAGCCTTGCAGAATTTCAAATAGGCAAAAGAATCACACAGTTTTGGAAAGCAATTTCTTTGGTGGATTTCAGCTTCAAAACTTTGAAATTTTTGTGTTGAAAAGTGTGGTGTGATCGCGGTCGTCTTGCCTAATGTTCCGTCGTGCGCTGTACACATCGTGCACATTTATACGGTACTTTTACAATTTTCAAGACTTGCTGGAACTGTCCTTACTGGCCTTATTCAGACACTTGAAGGTCTTTGGGACAAACTCTGGAATATCTTTCACAGATTTCGAGCAAGAAAAGCCTCGATCGAATAAACTAAATGCATTAATCATCGTGTACCGTACCACCCTTTCCTATGGAGGATTACGTGTGTGTTTACATTTTTAACCCAACAGGGGTCACGTGACGTAGATCGCGCAATCGGTCTATACATAGGTGGTCTGGCAATTTTTTATCCATAAGCCTTTTCAATCATGCTTCAACTAAATGCATGTAGAACCTTTGCGACCCCCCTCAAAAATATGGAGACAAAGTCCTAAAACAAAACCAACCGTAACTTTTGCGGTAAGATGCCCTTTTTCGGTTTAGCCAGTGCTTTCAACCGACGCTTTGTAATTTCCATACCGCACCTCGGTTGATTTTACATGCAATGAACTTTGAAAGCTTGCAACATCAAGATGATTGAAGGACAACGACTTGAACAGAGACTAACAATGTCGAGCTAATAGCTTGGATCAGCATGTTTTGTCCACCGGATTGTATTTTTATTTTAAGAAAGGATAAGAAAACATAGAATTCACTTCAAATTTTCTTTAATAAATAACACTTTCTTACCTAACAACAACCTTTCATGTCAAGTAATTGCATTGATAATACATGTATTTCAAAAACGGGACAAGATCATCCGCTTGAAAACCCTTATTTTAAGATGAACAGAAAAACTTGCGAAATATTTGTGAAGTAAAAAAACATTGATATTTGATTCCCCTACCCATTTCGCCCCACCCCCACGAATATATTGGTGAGGTAACCACGACTGTGATTGGTCAATATATTTTTGGGAGGGGCTTATTGGAACAGTCTATTAAACGAAGGGGGTGATTTTTATTGCAGAAAAAAATAAATGAATTTGAGTGATCAACAATAACCTACAGGTTCCAAATTGAGCAAATGTTTACAAACTTTTAAACAAATGTTAAGTTTCAACACGGAACTGCTTTCCCCCGTTTTGAAGGACAAACCCCTGCGAAATTTAAAATGTTGGCAGATTCTTTTTAAGTAGAAATTGCTAACTGTAAACGTCACTCATCTTTACGCAATACAGGTACATGTCTATTTTGGTCTCAGATGTGAAAATATAAATTAATGAACTATTTCTCCATGACATTCTTTTTCTTCTCAGAAACGTGAGCACCAAAACTAATGAAAATGTTTCTGAAACCCGAGAAAGAAAGTAATCTCCAAAAAGCAAATAATTTACCATGTTTATGACAACTGAGTAGTCTTAAATATTCATCTTCTTCTCAGAGCTTAGATAATGACAACAAATGAAATTCTCTTAACAAAACAAATCTATTAACAATTTAACAAATCAATTTTCAGAAGAGTATATTTTTGGTTTTCTTTTTTAAACAAAACCAATACTTCATAAATATTATAACAATCTCCCTGACAAAGTTAAAGGGTGCTTTGATAAAAAAACTACACCAATTCATCAACTCTGAGCTTATTTACAGAAACATAAATACAAACCGGGGGGGGGGGGGGGGGTAGGTATTTTATACCATCGATTAAGTCCATCTCTACAATCTTGATGACCTTCTTTGCATAAAGTTCACTTCAGGCCAACATTGATTTGGGACAGGATCGCCGTCTGTATTAATTTAAATAATTTGATACCATAAATATAATGAACATCTTTTATCATACAGTTGTGGTTTTGCCGATGTATGGTTGGTTGAGGTATTCAGTTCTTGTGTTGTTTTTTGTCTGGTCAAAGTGGACCATCAAGGGTCCAGTACTACTTGAGCTAGAGTTTAGAGAGACTCTTCTGTCCTTCTTACAGGAACAGCAACTGTGACCGACCTCCATGAGTTTAGTGATGATCTTATCAATGGGGGATAAGGAGTGCATCCACAGCGGCAGGAACTCCCAGCTCTGTAGCTTCCTCGGGAGGAGTGCCGCCTTCTTAACTTGGAGGATGTTGACCACTGTGACGAAGGTCATGAGAATGAGAAAGGGCACACCCACACCCGCGAGGAGCCAGATGCTGACAAGGGACAACCCAAAGACAAGAAGAGGTACGAGGAAGAACATAACCATGAGGTAGAAGATGGCGAACCATCGGTACTCGGCTGTCGTGTTGCCGAGCATCTTGGCAAGGTGGATAGGCACTTTACGCATGAAAGGGACGGGGTACCACAGGAGGATGCCACTCACATTGAAGAACAGGTGACACAAGGCGATCTGAAGACTATTATCAATCTTATCTCCAGAGCTGGCCAGAGCAGCCAGGAGCCCAGTAGCAGTTGTCCCAATGTTTGAGCCAAGGGTCAGGGGGAACATTCGCTCCAGTTTGATCACCCCGAGACCGACCAGCGGGGTCATGGCTGATGTAAAGACAGAACTGCTCTGCACAATGAAGGTGATGCCAGCACCGACGATGATGGCCAAGACGCCCGTGAAATGCGAGCAGGGGCCAGGGAGGTCCGAGTTGATGGTTTTCTGGATGATTTCAGCGATGCGTCCTTTTAAACAGGAGTGGAGAAGTTTGACCATCAAGACGAGGCATGTACAAAGCATGATGAGGGAAAGGAGGAGGAGGATGCCACCAACAGCTCTCTCTGACAAACCAGAATCTGCGATATACCTGAACAAGTACTCGCCTGAAAGGCAAAATATAAAAAAAATCAAATCAAATGAGAAAGTCCGTGGAAAAGGGTTGAACTGCAAGTTTGTTAAAAACAAAAAAACATCAAAGTGGAACAAAATGTTAACTAAACAATGATCTTTTAGAAAGAAGCTTTAAGAAACAGACATGCAACTTTGCTTTTCCAAAACAAGAGGAAACTGCCAAACACAGAAAACTTTGTACATGTACTGTGTTTTTCAGTTTTCTATGGCACTGAATTTCAAGACATCTTTTTGTAATTTAGAAGCCGAGAGATTTAAGAACACACAAGAACATAGTTTCAAAATAAATTACTTGAAGCATGACTAACCTTTTTTGAGTAGCTTGGCATCAGTTGCATTCAGCTCACCTGTTGCTATTTTGCTCACAACCTTACTGTCAATCTGTTGAGAGAAAAAACAAACCACAAAACACAATAACTAATATGAATTATCAACTTAAAAAAAGAGACATTCATCAGAGACATTCTGGTATTCACCTGACGTCATCATCACAATAATCTTGGTTGCGCCATTTTGGTGGTCAATGTCCCTGTGTGTTATACAGTGCAGTGCGCATTTTAGGCGACGCTGCGTTAACGTGCATTCAGAGGTCAACTGGAAGGAACAGGTTGAGGAACTTTAAATACTTACACTAATGAAAAGCTTTGAGAACGGCTTGGTCAACACTTTCAGCAGTTCCACTTTGGCGCCACCGGTCCCCTTGATGTTGAAACCAGTGACGATGGCATTGGTCAAATGGTACAGGTATCTTGTTGCGACTTCCAGAGGTAGTAGGACGATCACCGACAGCCAGTTGAACATGTCGTGGATGGTGGCCCCAGCGAACGCTCGTCGGAACTCGTCGCGGTCCCCAGATTGAGTCAGGGAGACGATGGTGTTGGTGACAGAGGTTCCGATATTGGCACCCATTATGATGAAGATAGCTGGCTGAACTTCCAAAACTAGTACAAAGAAGGAACAAATAAGATGAAAATAAGTAAATAAATTCAATGTTTTATATTGAATGATATTCTGCACTCCATAGGTGGAGACAACAAAGAACCAGTTTTCTCCAAAACTGTTCCAAATGACACAGTCCCTTTGTGTGGACCCTTCACTTTCTTTATTGATATAACCCAATCCAGAAACTGCTGTGTGAACTGACAAAGGAATTTTCTGCATCTGAAGTGTTGGTAAATAATTTGCACTTAATAGTATGCATTCTCAAATGAAGATGCACAGGAACATCTGTGAGGTTTACTTACTTCCAGCAGCAACGATGGACACGACGATGGATGTAGAGGTACTTGAGCTCTGGACTAAGACGGTGGCCAAGATGCCAATCATCAGACCACAGATGGGGTTATTCAACAGCTCACTCTCTCCAAGGACTTCCCCTGCTTCTTTGCCGCCGAGGAGACGGAATGCAGAGCTCATCAGGTCCAAGGAGCAGATGAAGAAGTAGAGGAGGGCTATGATGCATATCGGTTTGATGCTCCAATCTACAACGATGCGGCGCACCTTTCCACCAGTCGTCAACTCTGAAGATTGAAAAAAAAAAAAAAAAAAAAAATTACAGACATTTAATCAGCATATCCTGTAGATTATTAACAATTGACCACCACAAACAACAACCAGTAAAGCAAACTTCCTAAAATAATCAGTGTCTCGATCAAGTAACCACAACTTCAATTGATGTATTTGTGGTTGATTTGTATAATTCTCTTGACCAAGTGTTATCGTAAACATCTTAATAAAACTGTTTATTCGAAAGAGGTTAAAGTCTGCTCTTACTCTTTGGTTTATAACCACTGAAGAGTAGCTACAAGACTTAAGTTTTGAACTTTAAACCAATTTTATCAGTGGAAAATAACAGAAGTTGATTTGGAGTAAATTTGTCCTTTGACACTGTTTACTCTTTCATCATCAGCGAGGAGCAAAACATTTGTTTAAGAGTCTTAATAGTTCTGATGAAACAAAGAATTAAAATAAAATTAAACAACTTAAATAAACACGTAAGTTAAAAAAACGCTTTCGTACTTTACACAGCTACTAATTACCACACCAAGTACTTTTCACGGCACATGATTGATTATAATTATTATTCTCTTGAAGTTCAAGATGATTTTTCGAAATTTGACCAAAAAAAAAAAAAAAAAACAAAAAAAAACTTCTGTTTATTACGAATAGTTTTGGGATAAAATGTTTCGACTTGTATTCCGAGCTTGAGAATGCCTCGAAAACAGCACAATAAATTATATTAGTAGTATTATGACATTTAATTTTAGAAGTGAAATTATCTATCTAAAACTGCAAAACAGTCAACAAATCTACCTCATTTCCTCCCCTAAAAAATGTCCTCTTTTTTCTTAAAAGGAAGCTTTTACTTTCGTCCGGAAAAAACACAAAAAAACACACACAAAAGTGTTTTTTTATAAGTTATTCGCGGAACTGACTACGTAGGCAGCATGACGCATGCTGACTAGTCTGAAAACATTTCATTCAGACAGAGATTACAAAGCCAATAGCATTGAGACGTCAGGGTACCGGATATACAGGTTATAGTGCGGTTTGTGGTGTGACACACCGGCCCATGAGGACAACACGTGAACAAGTCGTACACACACGGAAGCTCGTATTGCAAAAGCACATGGTGAAGAACAGATGATTGGAATGTCATGTTTGTAACTGTATATCCGGCCAACACCACCAGGGAGCAAACAAAGAATTGATATTCTAAAATGGGCGAAATAAAATTTCATTTTCTGGCGAACAAAGTTTGATTTTTAAAATAGAATACGTTTGAAAACGAAGTGTACACTAACTTCTGATCTTGATTTCTTGTTAAACATTAGCCTAATGTATTGCGTAAAACTGTACGCTTCTTCCTTGGTAGCACGCCTCGATTGTGTAAACCTTCTATAGTATACAGAGTATTAATTTTTAAATTTCACATTTCCTGGTTGGAAATTTCAATTTGAATTTTCGATTATCATTTTGTTTCGCATTGAGCAGGGTAATATAAAAAAAAGTAATACAACCAAGTCGTTGACACCCGCGTCATACACTACGAAGGCCTTAAATCTAAAATTTATAGGCCTATATCAATTTCAAAATGAAAATGATCCAAGGCTGAAGATGTACCCGACATGCTGCCTGAGTCTCTGAGACTGAGTAGCCTAATGAGTAATGTTAATGATTGTTAATCACTAAGTAACTAATAATTATGTGCTATAATTTAGACAGTTTTAAATTTAACTAAATAATAAAATACTATAGTATTACTATTAGTAGTCTACTAGAGTAGTACTCCTGTACTACAGTACTAGTACTACCTAGGAAAGATTGTACCCCAAAACAGAAAATACTTTTTCAATTTTTTCAAAGCCAAGCCAAGCAATTCCCAAGATCGAGCTGCGAAAAAATGAGTAATTTTCAGAATAAAGATTTTGCTCAATCAATTTTACCTGACCACTTCACCCCTGAATGTTGGACGCGGGTTGGTGCCCAAACATCCGTTTCTTCAACCTCTTCTCCCTGGTCATGCTGGTGGTGGTCCATCATCAAGACCATGTGCTGCTGGGCCGCATCACCGAACATCCCTCCCGTTGTCTTGTTTTCAACATTCACACCACCCTCACCAGCAGTCGCCGGGAATATAAACTTGCCATCCACCAGGGTTGGGGACTTTGGGCTAGACACTGGTGTCACCTATTGTAGGATGGGTGAAAGTTTGACACCATCAGACCCCATCTGAATTCATTGTTTGGGCCCATTTTTTTTTAAATATAAATTTCATTACTTGCGCCAAAAAAATGATTTTACTTACCGAAACTGTTTGCGAAACCCACACGATTTCTTCCTTCGGTCCAGCTTGTCGGGCATACACGGGCGGTGGTCCGTTTATTACTGCTGTCGGCAGTTGCATGATAACATGCATATCGTCAGGGCAATCAAAATTTGCCATAATATTTCAGACGAAGAAACACCTTTATACGAATCTTCTTACAAATAAATGGAGGGGAACAACCCGTCAGACTGTCATCCATTTACAATCTGCCGGTTTTTAGAAAGCGCGTAGTATCTAAATGTTGAAATTTCCTGGATTTCGCCTGAACGAACCAATCAAATTGGTCCTTTTCCTTTACGTCACGCTTTCGATGGCAGCGCCACACACACGTTTCATTCATAAAATGGGCACATGAAAGGCACATGATCGTCAACTGCTTACTGTGCAAAAGACACACACAGTACACAAGGTTCAATTTCATTCACGTGTACGTGTGCTGAATGATGGGGTGTTCTATTTTTAAAGGAAATAGGAGTTTCCATTCGATACAAGGGGGTGCTCTTATATACTTGTTTTATTTATTAATTGTTTCAAATAAAATAAAATATATGTATTTGTTTTTTGGGGGTGGGAGGAGATAAATCAGTTTATAAACAATAAATTGTTGATTATTGTAAATGAAAAGTGGGATTATAAGACTCCTAAAATGTCAACAAAATGTATTAATGTTACAATGTACCCTGCAAAAAGTGGTTTGTCCCAAAGGGGTTTCCTTGAACTATTTTGTTTAACTGCATTTCCCTCCAATTTACCAACGGTTAGCCCACGACGGAAATCCTTGTCTTTGTGAAGCGACTAGGCAGACACTGTGTGTTTTGGGTTGGTGTACATTGTAAACAAAGACACACAACACTACCGTAAGCAGAAGTGAAGAGTTGGAATGAGTCGTCAATACGTCGCAGAAGAACGTTTCAAAGTTCAGTTCTTTTTTCTTTGTGTAAAATTCCAGGATGAGAAGTTACGCAACTTTAAGAAAACGGGTACAAAATACCCAAGCACGGAAATCACCCCATTTCAAGATCCCCAACAGGATGTAGACTTCTATAAATCTTGAGGTGGGGGGGGGGGGGGTGGATGGGGCGGCACAAAGGTTGCAAAGGTAACTTGAAATAATTTGAATTCAACTACCTTAGTTATTAAAGGTCAATCTGTTTTATGGTACTTTTCTCAGGTGCTTAGAAGCATTTTTACATTCAAAATTATATAATTAAATAGAAGGCAGGCCTATACTTTAATATTCTAAAGATTATCACCATCCTCTTGTTTCCAAAATCAAAACCAATCTGTGAAAATTGCATTTTATAGAATTCCGGTGGATGGTCACAATTTTACACTCGCTGGCTTATTTCGATTGCTAAAAATAAGCATGGTGATTTGGACTACCCTAGTGACTTTGTCATCATCACTGGCAGAAATGTTTCTGTGTGAGGGATCGGTGCGTATATTTAAAATAATTTAGACCATGTGACCCTTGTTTACAAAAGAGTGACCTAAATTAATTCTTCCCCGTTCAACTCTTGTCCTCTCCATAATCTGGATGTCCGGGGTTGTTGGGGACTCCTCTGAATGTTTACAATATTAAGATCTATTCTGCTCAGTTCTTTCTATGGCGTTTTTTAAACCAATCTCACACTTTTGGTGTAAGTTACGCGATTCCATAGCAGGCTTAATGTCCCTTCACTGTGGAAGTATCAATGACTGATTACGTTCTGCTTATAAACATATGACTAATCTTTGATAACTTTAGATTAAACACCTGAAGTAGGCCTACACGAATAATGGTACTCTGGTTTACAGTCACTCCTTGTTTACAGAAACCAAGCACTGATAAACCATGTTCAATGTTTACACCATAGATCGAGATTACTCCATCAATAATAATGACCTTTGGTCCAGAGTCCTTCAGGCAGCCTTGATCGAGCTCCCCCTCACACCCCCACCAGTCTGACATTTCTACTGTCGTAATGCTTTTCAATTGGGAATTTTGTTTTGTTTGAATCGATTAAAACAAAAAGGGAATACCTGAACAATTTTTTTTCGAGGACGGCAGTTGTGATCTGCAGAAAAAATGCCCCCTCCCCACACACCGCTAGCGCCCTCACAAAGCTTGCGCGTCCAGTCCCAGCGCGTGAGATGGTGGTGAGACGAACACGTAGTCTTTAGAAAATGGACAAAATGGACACGCTGGATCCGTGAGTATGTGTGTGTGTGGGGAGAGGGGAGGGATCGCAGAGCTAGCGCTGCGTGGGTGCTCAGTGAGAGCAGCGTGGTGTGCTATTTTCGAGTTTTTCGCCCGGCTTGGGGCAATGTTTAATAGACCGATTGCGCGACCTACGTCACGTGACTCCTGTTGGGTTAAAAATGTAAACACACACGTAATCCTCCATAGGAAAGGGTGGTACGGTACACGATGATTAATGCATTTAGTTAACTCGATGAGTGGCTACATAATAGTCGTCCGACGCCGGTAGTGCATGGCTAAAAAACCTCTTTTTAGTTGAATCCTGTTAAATTGGGAAACAGAGATGTGATTTAAATTAATGCCACAATACTACTTTAAATAAAGGGGCTGATTAACTAATTCATCGCTTAACGAAAGTAAAATCGACTGTTTTCGACTTCACTCTGTGTCACGGCCTATGCTTTTACACGTATTTTTTCATCAGCTGTATGACGTCATACCCGATAGGGGTCACGTGACCGCATGTAAACATTGTCGCGCAATCGGTCTATTAGTAAGCGAAGCTATCGCACAGCCTTAATGAAATTAAGGCTAAGAGAGTCCTTCCACAAGTCCACTGACGGCCCCAAGTTCGTGGCGCAGGAGGACAGTGTGATACTGTATAGGCATACTGTCTCATGTCACAACACACTGAAATAGTTTAGTTTATAATTATGTCACTCTGGCGGCTGTTTACACAATGTTTGTGCCCCTATCCGATTGACTTGTTTTTCGTTTTTGAAACAATGGAAATGCTAACTTACGAACGGATACCCACCCTTTAACGCAAAGGAGTTTTTTAGTGCAGGATTCGAAGTCATAAAATCCATTTTTGGGATAGAGCATTATGCTATCACATTAGAAAGGGGTTCTTTTGAACTATTTCTTTGCAAACCAAAAACACAGTTTTCAAGTTTTTATTATTATTGTTAGGCTATTTTTGTGAAAAACGAATACCTGGAAATTTGCAGCAGCCTTTGTTATAGAATGCAAATCTTGGATACTGTACAATGGATCGACGACAATATTAAGATACATAATATTTTCAAGCAAAATATTCATGCCTAGCAAGGATGCAACAACGTAAGGTGGATGAATGTGATTGGATATAAAGCGCTATAGTAAGACTCGAGCGAAACATTTTCAAGTTCGTCATGGCTTGACAACTGAGGGCGCTGTCTGTTCGCTATTAAAACAGAAGGGTGCGCTACACTAAATAGAGAGATCCATGCCACAACTTTTTCTGTAAATCAAAGATTTGAAGGTCCTTGCTTTTATGGATTGTTAAAAAATGGTCCAAGCTGGTGCCCCTGGGGTTGTTAACTTTCCTCCTGGAATATTTTGGGTAGACTGGCCCTCTACAAATGGCCCTATTTTGCTTAACAGTGTAGGGTCATTTTTTCCAAGATGAACTCTGGCCGTTTTACTCGTTCAGGAGTGTTTTTATTTTGGTCAGCCTAGCAAAAATTCTCAACGGCCAACCTACTAAAAATTGAAAAGAAAAATGAAGTTCAGTTGTCAGAAAATATATTTGATTTGTTTTCTAGAGGCTGAGAGACTTTTAAGTATTTTTTGAGTATTTTTGAATATTTAGCATTTAGCATTGGTTACTATTGGAGCCTATTTAGTGTGGTGCACCCAGAAGGCGAGGCCGAGGGTTGAGCGTGGATGCATAACAAAACCACAATCTTGCTGCCCGAGATAGTATCAAATGTGTAAAAATCGTTCATTATCTTTCAGTTCAGTTGTCAATTAACTATACTTATTGTATATACAAAATAACAAAAAGACCACTTTTTGCTCAATCGAACAAAACTGACTTTCCTTTTTTGACAATAAGCAAGTAAACACAATTGATGGCATTTTGCCACAAAGCAACCAGACATTGTGAATTATCGAGGACAAGGTTACTGGCATAAATAAAATAATTGTTTAATGATCACATACTTGCAAAATTGCACAAGATGGCGGACTGTATTAGTTTAAAGTGAGTTGGTACGTGTTGATTCTGTGTATGGCTCGACATTATGAGTTGAATTTAACGGCAGCGTGCTGGTGCGCTTGTTGACGGCGTCATAGTGGACCGCCAGATTATGTGCAGTATTCCCATTGTGTAGGGGCAAGGTATCTTTACCTGGGTCTCCATCAGTGTTATCGTTCTTAATACACGGACAGCATCTGCCAAAGGCTTGCATCACTCTAGAGATGACCCTGTCCAGGGGTGCCAGGGAGTGCATGAAGAGGGGAAGGAAATCCCAATTGCGGAGTTTCTTGGGAAGGAATTGAGGTTTCTTGTCTTGCAGGACGTTCACGACAACAACAAATGTGGACACGAGGATGAACGGGATGCCCACGACGAGCAATAGCCACATGCTGATCATGGATAGGCCGAATATCAACAGAGGTATCAAGAAGAACATGACGATCAAGTAGAAGATGGCAAACCACCGGTACTTGGCCGTGGTGTTCCCCAAGCTCTTGGCGAGGTTGATTGGAACCTTGCGCATGAAGGGAATTGGATACCAGATCAGGATCCCGGAGATGTTGAAGAAGAGATGACACAAGGCGATTTGGATGCTGTTCTTGAGTTTATCCCCGGAGCTTGCCATGGCCGCCAGGAGACTGGTAGCCGTGGTGCCGATGTTGGAGCCCAGCGTCAGGGGGTAGACTCTCTCCAGTGTGATGACTCCAAGACCGACTAAGGGCGTCAATGCGGACGTGAAGACAGAGCTACTCTGCACTATGAACGTCACGCCGGCACCGACGATGATGGCAAGGTAGCCGGAGACCCAATGCCAGGGACGGGGGAAGTCTGCGTTGATGATCCTCTTGATGATGCCGGCCATACGGCCCTTGAGGATGGAGTTAAGGAGCTTCACCATAAGGATGAGACAGGTGCAGAGGAGGATCAGCGTAAGGATGAGAAGGATGGCCCCTACTCCCCTCTCAGAGATACCAGTATTGGCAAACATGTATTTACCTGTAAGTCAAGAGGAAAATTATGCATAGAATGGTGAAGAATCATGACTGTATCAGTGCCAGATCCTTGGATCAAGGTTCGGAGATGGAAAGAGGCATTTAAGGGTTTTATGCAGCTGTTGTTTGAATATAGCTTGGTCATTGAAAGGGAATTGTGAGTGTTAAAAGGACACTTGTAAGATATCTCACATTTTTCAACTCCAACCTCCATGTATTCAGTGATCATGTCCGGGGTATCCGTGAATCCAGCTCCGGTCACCTCGCCGGTCATTGTCGTAGGTGGCGTCATCGTAGTGTTGACAATGACAGCCACCTTCTCTTTTTTACACCAAACTTTAAGGAGTTTGGCCTCGCTGGGATCAATGTCACCAAGAGCGATCTTGGCGACCACCTTACTGTCAATCTGTAATTACAAACAACAGATTGATTCATTAAGCCCCGCCCCTAAACATATTGACCAATCATATCATTGGCTAAATCACCACTGTACATGTGTGCAGCAAAATGAGCTTCTCTTCAACGCCACACGACATGAACGCGGGCTATAAGTACGCGTCCGCTTGTTTACAATTTTTAATAGGATTTTATCGTGTCGGACTTTTGTTGGACTATCGGTGGCGTACGCAAGGCTGTATGGGGCGGGGCTTATTGGATCGGTTTAATGCGGTTTATTGTTTGATAACAAACAATAAAAATACAAATAAATACTCATGTTCATGTTCGGCATAATAATGTGTTATATCAATTATAATTCATTATCAGTTGAAAAAAGCAAGTGATACCATGAATACCCTTTATTTTGCTGGCTAAAAATCCAATGCCCAAACGGGATGTTTTAGTTGTGTATGTCATGGTGTTCCTCCGGAGGGGGGAGGCATTACGTCACTGACGTCATTGCAGTGATCCTCTTTGCAATTGGTTGCGTGGGCATCTTGATTTCTTTGGCAAGTTGAGTACCAGCGATTACTGTGTTGTGTGTTAAATCCGCTGCATGCAAATCTAGCATTTTTCCCCCAAGGTGGACATGGGGGCGGGGGGTTCGTAGTAATACCTCCATGATCATACTCACGTTAATGATTTTCTTGGAAAACGGCTTGGTCAACACCTTGAGAAGTTCAACTTTAGTGCCCTCGTTTGTCGTCATATTGAAGCTGTTAACGATGGCACTCGTGAAGTGAAACAGGTAGTGAGTTGCCACTTCCATTGGTAGCAGGCAGAACACGCACAGCCAGTTGAACATGTCGTGAATAGTGGCCGCGCCGAAGGCACGGCGGAATTCATTGCGGTTGCCGGACTGTGCCAAGGAGACGATGGTGTTGGTCACGGAGGTACCAATGTTCGCACCCATGACGATGAAGATCGCCGGCTTGACTTGCAAGACTATAAATTATCGAAGGAAAGAGGTTTGAAAAGAAATTGTGTAAGCAAAACTTAGCACTCCAACATGGCGTCTGAAAACGTCAACTCAACAAAGACAACGTTAAACCATCCTAGTCTGAGACAATGGCTCTAAAACTGTGAACCGGCTTTGGCTTAGACTTCGGCAGCCATTTTGAATCAGTGTACACAACTTCAGCTTTAAGTGACTAGTGGTGCCTAAGCCAGAGCCGGGGCCATATAGTCTTACTTCCAGCCGACACGATGGAGACTACGATGGACGTGGATGTGCTGGAACTCTGGACCAATACCGTGGCTAGAATTCCTATCATCAATCCGCAGATGGGGTTATTCAACAGGGTGCTGTCTGCAAACACCTCACCAGCCTCCTTACCTGGTGAGTCAAAGAAAACAAACAAGAAGGAGTCCAGGGACTAGGTTGTACGAAATACTTATCATTGTCAGCCATCTTGATTATCTTCTGAGATGGAAGGCCAACAAAACAGTCTGGTGTCTATTTATGGATTTTCCAGCAAAGCTTCAAGTTTCACTGTTCACTCTGTATGAGAACCCGAAAAGTTGCTACGGTGTGATAGACGTTCTTATAACAAACACACAATCTCCAATTGTTTTGTCTCACGTTTTAATTCTGATGTTACCAGGGCTTTCATCACTGTCCATTTAAGTCACAAATATTCAGTGGCATGTCAAGCATCTTTTTTTTGCAGGGGTGGGGGTGGGGGATTGCACATATTTTGAATAGAGGGGCATTTTCAGTTAAAATGCCTGATTATGGCAAACTTCACAATGTTCAGAGGCATGATAGGGTGACGGGGGCAAGCAGGGGGGGGGGGCAAGATGTTCAACGGGGTGGGCAGCTGCCCCCTTTTCCCCCACCCCCTTGGCTACGCAGCTTTCCCGTTCCCGTCTCACCTCCAAGAAGCCTGAACGCGGAGCTCATCAAATCCAGCGAGCAGATGAAGAAATATAGCAGGATGATAACGCCGAGAGGACGGCCAATCCAGTCCACTACTACACGTTTAATCTTCCCCATCGTCGTTAACTCTAATTATTTGAAGATGGATGAAAGAAAAGTTGGCAATAAAGTTATAAGATCGGGGCTAAAATTCCACAGGAATTTCCCGGGGTTTTAATTCAGCAGTGTGAAGAGGGCTATCCTGGAGTGCATATAGTAAACATAACTTTAAACATAAATAAACATAAACATAATATTTTATCATAGGCCCTTTTCGAAAGCGCGTCTTCGGCTTATAGGCTCCGGCTTAGGCTACGTCAGTTATTTTGAAAACGTGTGCTTTCGTTACGGGGCTTCAACTGCAGACGGAGCCTAAATCTGGACCCGAAGTCGAAGACAAAGCCGTGTTTTCGAAAAGGGCGATAGTCACCACTCTGATCAGGGCCCAATTTCATAGAGCTGCTTAAGCAGAAAACAGTACTTAAAAGTTTTCTGCTAAGCAAAGATAAGCAGGATACCAGCCACAGATTGTACATGTGACATGCTATTTTGGATGGTAACCTTATTCTGGTAAGAATAATTTTGTTTGTGCTTAGCTACTTTTTGTACGACCCATCAGGTCGAATCATGATAAGGTCAAGAAGCTGACGTACCGGACCAGGGTTCACTGGTCTGTTCCAGTTCGGTAAGAGCCCATGGGTCAACTTCTTCATCAATCTCCCCTCCATCGATGAAGGAATGCACGGACTTTCGGACTCGCTTCTTGAAGCTGCCCGTGTACCGACGTACTCCCCCGGCGACCCGACCAAAGCTCCGCAGCCTCTCGTGGCGTGGATTGCTCGGAGTGTCCGGCCCCACAACCTGTTATTAGCGGAAATTTGATTCAACTCAAATCAATTACATATTATTTATGACACGTGATTTGTGGAAACTTTTGCCTAAACAAAAAAGTTGTACCCATGGCTTTTAAAAGAAATTAATGGCACGGAACAAGTCACTCTACATTTTGTCGAGGCGTCATGTGCCCAGAAGAAGGACGCAATTCCCGCAAACGAACGTTCTGCCGGTAAAAGGGCTTGTGTGCAAAATCGTGTTTCAAGAAAACATGAGCGCGAAGGTTTCATCGATTTTCTGCCATTCACATTAGTCATAAAGGTTAATTTCTGCATGTGAAGGGGACACACATTTGGGTGTAATTCTAGCAACAGACAATGTTGCAGTAATGCCAGATTTGTTTTGCCAGGAGCCTCTTTAATATTGTTTATGACCTTCTGTTACTGATGGGACAAAACACTTTGTGTGCGTGGAAGAGGGCGTGGAGCCTTACGCCCTCTTCGCGGGCACACGACGAAATATTATTATTTTCAAGGCCTCCCCTGATTGGCCCTTAAGTTGTTAACATTTTGAGTGTCTGTCAAAATAGTCCGCGTACTATAATGGTAATTTCAAGAGTATTGCAATGCTATATCTATATAAAAAAATGTATGTAAACGAGTGAACATTTCGCCCTCTCGCCTGTGTGGTGTCAATTTGGCTCTCTTGAGAGTGGAAGTCACCCTGCGTTTCCCTTTTGGATTGAAATTAAAGTGAACTTCACTCTGATTCAAGTTGAAAATACCCGCCTTTCACTCTCAAGAGAGTTGTCTGCCGTATGGCTCTTTGCAAGAGTGGTTTGGCGGACAAAATGAGTGTTTTTTCACTCTTTTAAAGAGTAAACTTAAAAATTCTTCATCATTTTCCCCAATAATTATAAAAACACTTCTTACCTTTATTCTCCTCACAGAGACATTGAGCTTGCAACAACTTAACAATATAAAATACTTAATATTGATACAAAGTTGTCTCGTTTCTTAACCGTACAGTTGATCACTGGGAGGGAATAATTGATTAAGAGTATAAAGTTGCATCTCCTCTAATTATTACGTTGGGGTTTATAAAAGCATCCAAATTTTAAGGTTTAAAGGCTTACAAATTCAATTCATAGGTCTATGCCAACAAATTAAAGTTACTGAAAACTTCATTTCCTGCCGTGAATATCTCCCGGCATCCAGACTGGGACTGTTTGACGTCGGCACGTGCAGCCCACCGGACCGTGTAGAACCCCTTCCCCATTATGACGATCGACCGTCACCGTAGGGAGTCCTATATTAAGCATGACCCAATGAGTCATGAATTACCCCTTCCCCTTCCTCTCTCTTAATCATAACCCCCCCTTGTGTCTGCCTGGAATGAAAACAATTCCACTGATCAGGCGACATCCTGGTCTATAGTTGACTGTCTTCCGTTGTGGTTTTCAAGACGGGGTCCAGACTGGCGTGAAGGATTAGTCATTACAATGACAGCCATTTTGTGTTTTTCCCAGTACAATTACTCTGTAATCAAAGCGAGGCTGGAAGGCCCCAGCAGTATGCAAATATATTCCACCACGTGATCAATGTCTGCTTGGTTCTTTGCTTTCTGTTGATTGATGTGAGATCATATGTTTTTGTAAGACTGTGATCACGAGCGTTGACATAGTAACGCTATTTGCAATGCTATCAAACAGATTTGGACGAGTTAATTTTTCGGTCTGTCAACAAAAATATGGTAGAATGAAAACAAGTCATCATGCTATTTGTTCAGTAATGCCCAAATTTTTGCCCAGTATCTTGTTCTCTTCAATGTAAATTCTTGTAATGAAGAACTATTCTGAGTATGGCATTCAGGGTTGGCTCAGTGGTTTCTTTCCTGCCTTCCACCTCTGTGACCCCGGTTCGAATCCACTGACTGGCACCTTGCATGTGGATTGGGTTTTCAGTCCCTACACATCTAAAACTGACATATTTTCTTTATCATCTTCTCTACACAGGTATCTTCAGTACTACGGGTCACAGTGCTAGTCACTTTTGAGGGTCCCTTGGTTTCATTACCAGAAAGAATGGCAGTGCCGGTTTTGAATGTTTCCATTCTTGCTAAAATCCATATCCCGTAACAAAACAATGTCAATCTTCCCCGGTATTTCTGGCAGTGGATGTTTTACAGTGCCTTTTACTGCTTGCAAAAAGGCGCCATAATGTTGAATGTCAACAACTCCTCCTTCACAGAAAAAAACCCTCTCAGCTATGTGTACAGTTTATGTTGACATTGTGAACCATTAGAGCAAGAACACTGTTCGGATAATTAACTACCAACGTTATTAGTCAGAATCTTGTTGTTGCATCATGATATGTGCTTAAGTTTGAAGACTTACATTCGTACAAAGCGGCCGACAGGGCACTGTTTCCGTTTGCACAGCGCCCTCAATGTTACGAAAAGACAACCGATTTCGCCTTTATTGTTCAAATTGTGTAGGGCATCCTCCATGCGCACCTGTCTGCTGTTCAAGTTTTTCTTTTAAAGTATTTTTCTATAAATTCGAATGTTTTGTGAAAACCAAACAATTACTTACAATGATGTTAGGTCCTTTCTTAACGTGCAATGTCAATTCACTTCTCTACAGTGTTTGGCGTTTTACAAACTTGTCCTCTAAATAGTAAGTTGCCTCAGTATCAATATCTGAGGACTTGTAGAAAATAAACTTGCTGTTTCCTCGAAAACCTTTTTTCAGCTGACAATTTTCCACTAATGTCAATGTAGCGCGTAAAAATGTCAGGGAGGGATGCTTTTATAAAAAAAAACCTTTTGCTGAACGGAATTCTTGCCAGGTTGATCGCCTTGATATTTCAATATGTTTAGCTGTAACCCCTTCTCCTCCATTATTAAATTTGAAGGCGATAGGATATGACAAATTAACGATTGTGTAATTTCAGGAAATCTATACAGAGACCTGGGCCTTTGATGTTGCAGAGGTTAGGGATGACGCTTCGGATTTAATGGTTGAGTATATTTTATTTCTGAACAAATTTTGTTTTTCTTTCGAGGTGTCTGACTTGGTTTGATTTCTTCATTCATAGTTTGATGTGGTTGAAGTATTCTTATTTTTAACTGCTAAAACTTTTAAGTCAACCTTTGTGCCGATAAACCTAGAGTGAAAACAGGCTCGCCCTGGTGTTTCTGGTGTGGGGTCTGCAACAACGCAACAACAATTAAGGTGCTATAAATTGGTTCTCATAATTCAAAATAACTCTGTACACTTGTCGTACACTAATGAACAGTTTGTAATGTCTGGCGATAAAGCGCCGGAAAAGGGTGTATTAAATTATAATTACTGTTATTTACAAGGCAACCAAAACTACTAGGGCTCTACTCCGATCAAAACTTCTTGAGAGACACTTACCAGATCTTCGGTGTCCTCCGTTCGCGGCATGATGAATGAATAGCTTAGATGACCAAATCCTCACGAAATAGGCCTTCCTTGTTCAGCCAGCGATCCAACCGCAGTCTTTGAGCGGGTACCGGTTCGGTATGAGACACCTAGGTCAGAGCAGCTCACAACACCGGCAGTATCAACCCTTCAAAAGAGCATCCCCTCTCCAACAACTCTTATTATAAACACCCCCTTCCTCTTCAATGAGTCATGCCCACGTACGTGTAGAAGCAGACTTTAGAACGGACCACTGGGAGAGACGACTTTCTAGTTTGATAGATCGGAAACTTTCAAACGGATATCCAGAATTTGCCACAAAGTGAGGCCACTGTGCTATTCTAAGTAACTTGAAATCATGCCAACAAGAGAAACGCACTCTAAACAAATTCAATATCCGAAATTAATCTCTGATTGTCTTGGCACTTTCGATTGAGGCTCAAATTGTGGCCGAACAGTTGGTTGAAAAGTGTTTTTTTTAAGAGCTTTGCTGGTGATATTTAGAGCTTAACCTTTAGTCTCTGATTACAACCACGACCACGAATCCCTCAGTTTTATCCAGAAATGCGAATGGTTGTCAGTTTAAATTACCAGGCTGTGTTTAGTAGATTAACACTTTTACATTACCTTGCATCGTCATGTAAATCTGAGAACCCTGCAAGTTTTTAAGAGCATTATACGCAGGGCCTGTTCCGTCAAGAAATACAGGTTCGATTTTGAGGAGCGATTTTGAGTCTCCCCAAATTCTATACGAGACCCCTCCCCTTTTTTTAAACTACGCCCATCTAATAAGCTGGGAACTATTGGCCACGCCTACCCACTTTCTTCTGTTATCCATGTCGTCGCAATACAGGATAGAAGCTTTCATCTTTACGTGCATTTATTTTCCAATAAAAAATATTGAACTTTTTTTGACAAACTGTTGGCAGCTTTGGCTTCATGATGCATTTTATTGAAGCTTAGGTTTTTAAATGAATAATATTGTTTCAAAATGCAGTATTATAAGATCATCTTGAATGATATAAATAATATAAAAATATGTTCAAGCTTTTTGTTTACCTTAAGCGTCAAACACTATGAAGGAGTAAAAATATAAAATGTTTAAACAACAATAATAAACGCAAACTAAGTCGAGAATATACTGAGAAAACGAACGATTTAAAGACTTAACCCTCGTATCACCACCTTAATGACGTCAAAGGTTTACGTGGCTTGACGTCATAAGACCCCCCAGTCAGCCATATTTGAAGTTCAGAGGTCAGGGGGTTTTCCTTGATAGTGATTATGTCTATGATAAGGGATCGAAACTGCCTTCAAGCTGTAATAAGCTTCAGTCATTCCTTGTGACGTCAGTTTAAATCAACTTCCTCGAAGTATTTATGGACCAGCATTATAGCAACAAAATATAATTGTCCATCTTGTTAGAGTTATTTCAAAAAAGTAAATCAACTTAGGGAAATATCTAATTTCCGTATATTTTCCTAATATCATATCATTGTTCATTTTTACGCAACATGACATAAATATTGTAGCACCTAAATGATTGTCAAAACATTTGAAAAGAACATAAAGAAAACAATCATTAACGCACTACACATTTTGCATAATCGGGGATTTTCCTTGCAAAAAGAAACGTCAGCAATTTGGGCACACCCGAAATATCACCAAAAACAAAATGGCAGTGCACTCTGAGTGAGATAATAGACCCGTCTTATTGTTGATAAACAAACCGCACTGGTTGGCATGGACGGCCACATGTAGCAAAACATTCAAGTCTTGTTAACAGACGTTGCGACCAAAATTCAACATTTTTGCAAACTTTCTATTTAAAGAAAATACATCCCACTATTTGTCGGTTTGTTTCCAACAAATTCTAAACAATTTTTGAATATTTGTGTGACAAACTGTGATTATCTGTTTTTGCTTTGCATTGATGGCTCCCCGTAGTTTTTCCATCTTGGTTGGCAAAAACTCGATCTGTGACGTTGCAAAAGAAAGGTCAATAGAGGTCACTGACTTATTCTTCTTTTTCTTTTACAAACCAAAGATGATTAGTTTTAAACCGCTGCAGTTTAACTTCCTTACTCTGCACCCAGTTATTATGCACGACAGCCGCCTTCTCGTGGTGGTTCGTATAAAACTGAGGATTCATAAAGTAAAGTTTCCCGTTTGGGAAAATCTGGGATGACATGACCGTCTTTCTCAATCCAGGGAACTTCTCCTCGATTAGCATCTTATTCATGATCACCTGATCTGAGATACTAGTCTTCGATTCGTGCAGTCGACGGAGCCATTCTTTTACAAATTCTTTGGTCTTGTCTGTACACCTAAAATAAACAAACCCTGCGCAGTAAGCGACGTATGGTTTGTGCTGGTCTTCCTCAACAGCTATGTCAAAGTCCCCGTCTAGATACTGGAAAGGTTCCTTAAGCCACACGGTGTCTACGTCACTGAACAGAACGTGGTGACCCTTCTGCAGGAGCTGGTAGATATAAGCCGGCCGCTTGTTCACCATAGCGTTATAGATAGGCGAGTCCCATTTCAGTTGATGGGCGGGTGTTTTGAATCCCTCGGAGATCACCACGTGGACGTCCGGTCTGTCGTAAAGAAACCGCTGGGTCTCCTCGTCCTCAGCCACCACCAGGATCCGTGGGTTAGTCCCCACCCGCTTGATGCTCTCCAACCAGTTCTCGGTGAAGTCTAAGAAGGCCTTGTTGGTGGTTGCGAGGACGACTGGGCGTGGGTCTGAGACTGCATCCTGCCAGGGGCTCTGCGTAGCCCGCATTCCCGGTAGCTTCGGTGCCTCGACAAACCGAACTAGTGTGGGGTCGAAGTCTTTTAATCGTTTCACATTTTCAGTGTGGTGTTTCCAGCCTGCAGGAATGATTGAAATTTATCAGATGAGAAGCTATGATCTGGTGAGATTTCTTTAACATCAAAAATATTACGATTGCAGTTTAGTCTTAAATATCCGAAGAAGATGGAGTCTTGATGAAGAAACAAATGCTGAAAAACGTCTTAGGCATTTCTTAGATTATTCACAAATTTACACACAAAAAACCTCAAGAATTGATTTTACCTAAATTCCAAATGTCTTTCAACGAGTAAAGAAACAGTTTGATCTGCTGTTGCAAAGTATTTAGAAAGTTTTCGTTTGCGTTCTTACCGAACCAAGCCAGCGATCCGAAACATAGTGCTGCTACAACCAAGGTGGCGAGCCTACTTGTATTCCAGCGTCGACAGGTAAAAATCAACATGATCTAAGCAAAGAAAGAAAACAACATTATATTAAACCATGGCGACCAAACACTATCTCAAGAAAAAAGGTTCCTCTTTTTAAGTTTAATAATAATCTTCATAATTATTGTCTCCTTTTGTTGTCATTATAAAGGCATATTGCACAAAATCTAGTCGACGGCTAGCATACTTCAGTTGTTTGTTTATTGACAAACAAAGATTAAAGAATATAACCCGTTTAGATTATAATGTAGAAATAGCCCAAATAAGTATTACAATACAATATCATTAAAGCTACCAAGGTAGTGGTGATTGGAGAAACACAAGCTGTTTCATACATTGTCAATTTTAAAAAACTAACTCCTAGCCCACGTCAGAGGGGGCAATTTATTCCCAAAGTCGACTTTGAGGAAACCGACTACACCGCTTACAAAAGAAACACTTTCTGGCGTGACAAAATACACCGTATCCGACCTCCACTTTTTACGGCGTTTGTGCGATTGACCTCTTTGATGAATGTTGGACTTTTCCCCCATAAATAGAAAATACTCCAGAGAAACTGGCAGTAAATACGTTAATTATTAACCTTTTAAACAATCAAGTAAGGTACTAAAAATATTGACGGAGAAATAGAGGAGGACAGACGCGTCAAGTTTATCTTGGAAGTATTTTACTCTCTCCAAGACAATAGACCTTTTATGCATGAGATGTCATCACTTCCCTAGAGCAACACACAACAGCGCCCTCACTGAGGCCATGGTGGGCTTACGTTTAGTGTGGGAAAAACTGATGCATAAGGTCTACTACATGAAGATTTAGAAAGGTGAAAGTGTTTTTTATTGCCTGAACTGGTTGCCTATGAATTACTATGTGTAACATAACGCTAATTTGATAAAATGTTGAAAACTTGTTGACAATATAATTTATCTAACAAATTTGTACAGAAGCCTAACCTACCTTTTTGTGTAATATAGTAGTTAATTTTCATCAGATCCTGCCTGCCGTCATTTCCCCTTGTATCGTTGAGATTTCAAATAAGCGTTGTTTTCTTATCATGTAAGTTGTCTTCATGAATGACCATCCAAAGACACTGAGGCTATTAAAACTCGTTGTGTGTTTGTCTACGAAATTACTCGAGCCAATACAGACGAAAACCAATTACAACAGACGGTCAGTGTTCACTTCTTATCGTTGGATAGTCATTGTGATAATTTAACATCTACAAATTGTCTGGAATTGGAGACATTTGTCCAGGTAGTAATGACGAATCTTGGAACTTCTGCATACTAGCTGTAATGTACACATTATTCAGTGTTAAGATCTTGTACGTACAGCTGAATAAGAAGGTATGTACCGTAACCATGAAAGCTGTTACGTAACTGCTATAGTGATGCAAATAGCGCCCTCAGCCCACCTTGGGCTTCGACCAAACAAAAAGGAAAATTTTCCGGACCAAGGGTAGTGGACAGCATGTCTGAATGTTTGCTCAAAGATCACCGACAGATGAATTAAGTGGGTCGTACAATGGAAGTAGAGAATGCCTTACACTTTCATGAATACTTAATTGATCGAGATGGCAAATCGATTAGACATTTTTGTTTATATGTGTTCTTTTCTATTTCATTTGTTAATCTTGGGGTTTTTCATTTATTTTTTGTTTGTTTATTTCCGTTTCCTTCTCGCAAACACATGAAATGAAACGGGTATAAACATTCCCCAGTTTGTATTTATGTATCTCTTGACTTCGTTAAAGCATGTGACATTTGGATCCACACGGATGGAGTATGTTGAGACAATATTCCAGCAAAGTCGAGTTTCCAGGCGTAATGGAAAAAAAACAAAAGAAACGAAACAAATACAATTCGCAAATATGTAAATTTTTTAATTGCTACTCTGTAGTGTCACTGTAAAATACACACCGCTGAACGCTAATACCTGTATCGCCGAAATTCCACATATTATAGATATTTTATTTGAAACCTGATGATTTATAAATTGGACCTATTCTCCAAACCATCTTGTAGTTCAACATGAAATTGACTCATTTTGAGTCTCACATCGTCGTCTGGGTGCACCACACTAAATAGGCTCCCATAGTAACCAATGCTAAATGCTAAATATTCAAAAATACTCAAAAAATACTTAAAAGTCTCTCATCCTCTAGAAAACAAATCAAATATATTTTCTGACAACTGGACTTCATTTTTCTTTTTGATTTTTAGTAGGTTAGCCGTTGAGAATTTTTGCTAGGCTGACCCAAAATAAAAATACCCCTGAACGAGTAAACTGGCCAGAGTTCATCTTGGAAAAATGACCCTACACTGTTTAGCAAAATAGGGCCATTTGTAGAGTGCCAGTCTACCCAAAATGCTCCAGGATGAAAGTTAACAACCCCAGGGGCACCAGCTTGGACCATTTTTTAACAATCCATAAAAGCAAGAACCTTCAAATCTTTGATTTACAGAAAAAGTTGTGGCATGGATCTCTCTATTTAGTGTCGTGCACCCGTCTGCTCTTGATGCCGTAGCACAACGCCCTCTCTCACAATTGGAACTAAGTTGTAATTACCACGAGAGGGCGGTATTTGAGATAACCAGTTTATAATCAAGAGCCACGAATAATCGGCTGTAGCCCGAAATAGACCGATTGCGCGACCCGCGTCCAATGACCTCTTGTTGGTACGGTACATGATGATAGTTGCATTTAGTCTATTCGAATGAGGCTTTTCTTGCTCGAAATGTACCAGAGACCTTCGAGTGGCTGAATAAATCCAGTAAGGACAGTTCCAGCAAGTCTTGAAAATTGTAAAAGTAGGCCTACCGTATAATGTGCACGATGTGTACTAGTGCACGACGGAACGTTTAGGCCACTACGACCGCGATCACACACTTTTCTACACAAAAATTTCAAAGTTTTGAAGCTGAAATTATCCAATAAAAATGCTTTCCCAAACTATGTGATTCCTTTGCCTATTTGAAATTTCGCAAGGCTAGGTATAAATGCCCAGTTTTCCAGCGTTCTTTACCCCACCTTTTTTACAGTGGTTTAGGGCTACATTACAAACAAAATAACATGCGGGTGGCTACATAGTCGTCCGACGCCAGTCGTGCAAAACTCAAAATAAACCTCTTTTGTAGTAGTAGTTTATGAAACAGTAATGTGATAAAAATCAGTGCTACAACATACCACCTTAATAACATGGCATCTATTAGAAACAGTGTGTTATTATTACCAAAAGTCGTTTTTTGGGTGTGAATGTCGGTCGCGGCATGTATTTGCACGTAGTTTGCCACCAGCTCAGAGTATTATGACCCACAATAGGTCACGTGATAACATGTAAACATTGGTCGCGCAATTGCTCTTTTGTTTCTAAATTGTAACAATTCTACCCTGAGGAAATTATGATAATTGTGATGGCTATACCGATGTAAAGTAAACTCTCTAGATATTTCGAGTGTTGTTATAAAAAAATAATCTGGACTATTTGCTTTAAGAGGCCAACACTCTGTGAGTCCTAAAAAATAACCTCTTCCGGATCATGTAGACTTAAAATCTATTTGATTATCTACTAACCACATACTGCAGTTTCGGAACCGTTCAACTTTCGGATCGTGTCCGACAATCCAGTTGTTATGCACGACAACAATGTCCTTCTTGTCCTTTCTCCATTCTTCATTGAAAAATAATTTCCCATTTGGAAATTGATTTGAGTTGAGTACCCGGAGCTTCAGACCGGGTATCGCTTTCCGTCGGATCATCATATTCATAACCACTTGATCCGGTTTCATGGTCTTGTCGTTGTCCATGAACCGGATCCACTCTTTGACAAACTGTAAGGTTCGTTCAGTCGGTCGAAAATAGACAAAGCCGGCACAATATGAGGCTGGCTGGTGGATGTCCTCCTCAAGTGCGATGTCAAAGTTACCCTGGAAAAATGGAAATGGGTCCCGCAACCAGAAAGTGTCCACATCGCTGAATAGAACCTCCCAGCCCTGTTCCAGTAGGTTGAGAATATATCCCTGTCGCTTGTTGACGAACTTCTTGTACGCTTTGGTATTGAAGACGAGCTTTCCAGCAGACGACATCCCAGTGTTTGTCTTCAAGACGTTCAGTCCGGTCATGGTCTTACGTGACAGATAGTTGAAGGCTTTCTCATCCTCGGTAACCACCGAGATATTGGGGCAGGCTCGCGTTCGCCTGATGCTCGCGAGCCAATTTTCCGTGAAGTCCAGGTAAGCAGCATTTGTGGTAGTCAGAAGGATGGCACCAGCCCGCCTCTGAAGATCTGAGGCGGTGCACTGGTATGGCTCCGGGACACCTTCAGGAGAATTCTGACCTGGTTGTGTCGAGGCATCGTGACCTGCTGGAGGGTCTATTACCACTTGACTCCTCATCACTTCATGGTCGATTTCTTCCAGTTGAAACTGTTTGTACATCACTTCAACTCGTAGATTTTTGTCATCCTGGTATGCATCTGGCTTCCATGTACGGGTGTTAATACACGTGGCATTGTTTCGCACGGTCGACACTGTGGACATGAAAAACCACAAATCACATTGTTAATCTGAATTATTCAAGAATTATAAACCAAGATATCCTCAAGGGTGTGTGTTTCCCCACACAGAGCGATAACAGCATACCAGAATTATAAAATCGTACATTAGAACATCTTATTAATTTATGAGCATAGGATACAAATCACAATAGTTTGTACATCAATACTATAGTATAAGTCTTGACAAAGTACAGAAAATAAATATTATCGTTGTTCCTTTGGAGTAGTAGTTTTTAAGTTCTTTTTTGATCAGTGAAAAATATGGCGTATTCTTGGTCATTTTCCTTTTACAAATAATACATTGTCGAGCATGATGTAAAAAAATTTGTTTTATCCTTGACCCACGAAGCAACTGAAGTCCAAAAGAAGATGGTAGAGGCACATGAGCAAAACAAATGGATCAGGGTCTCTTCATTGTTACAAAAAGTACATACATTAGTCTCCCATTTGTTAATTTTGAAAAGAAAATAGTGCCTAAAAAATGTGTGTTAGTCCGGAGATTAGTGGAACCATCTCAACGTTGTGTTTATTGTGCAAATCAACATTAAAGACTAACGACCATTTAGAAAACTATAAAAAAACAATTTTCTTAAAAGTTAGGCCTACCTGTAGGCCTGCTGTCATGACTACGAGAAACTGGTTCTGTAAATACTGAAACAGCAGTCTGAAAACAGCTTACCGCCATTGCGTTTAGACGACTTAGTTTGAGCGATGGTATGGTCGATCCCGCCCATAAGGTAAACATACTTACATGCGATGAAGATGTACACGAGTGCCAAGGAGAACGTCACAAACACTAGCCCGTTGGCTTTGAAATTCATACTGTCCAAAAGAAAAGGAAAGGAAGAAAGAAATTAGCTGTTGGAAACTGCTCACCAACCAAACTGACCCTGGTGGCAATGACCCGACGTTTCGACCCCATCTCGCAGAGTCTTTCTCAAAGGCTAAAAATATGGCAACACAACATACACACCCATGCAAGACCTGTATTATTATAATGTAACAGAAGCAGTGGTGGTGGTGGTGGTGGTGGTGGTGGTGGTGGTGGTTGGGGGGGGGGGGGGGGGATGTCAGTTGACGAATTTTGGTTGTTGACAGACTGACAACCAATCAGATAATTACTAATGTGATTATACAGATACACTTACCTCACTGGTTTCTAGAAGTTTAAATTAGTTCATAGTATATCTTGAACAAGCTCGCAATACTAACAAGTGAACTTTTCGTCAAACTATGGCCAAACAGTAATGTACTCGTCATGAGAAAACGCACGAAATATTTTGTTTTTGTCAGAGATTTTATGCTCGTTCAAAATGACTTTTTCACAAATTGATGAAAGAAATTAAGCATGGATGACAGTTTTCTTGCCGTTGGCAGTACCTCCACAAGAATGTCCCAGAAGAAAAAGAGACTGATGTCAAGTTCGTAGAAATTAAACTTTCGTGATGAGAATAATTCATAAACTTTCCCCAATCATTACCAATGACCATTGTCTTTAGAAAAAAAAATACTTACTCTGGTTTCGTTTTTCCTTCCATTAAAAAGTTGACATCGTTCTCAGCTGGGACTCTTGCGTGGAAGAATTGACATGCCGTCTTCAGTGTATCTTGACTGGGAGGGCAGCTAAACCATCACTTCCATTTTAAAGTGGATTCTTGACTGACGAGATGAAGGCATGGCAGTATGCTTGGATTAAATACACATACCTTATTCGAGGGCCATTTTTGGTGGGTGGTTGTTGACTAACTGTGTACATAAACTAAGCACTTGTTGGTTTTGGTTCCAAGCATTTTAAATCTGTTGTAACAGGCATAAAATCGTATAAAAGAACCGGTATTATAAATCGTGCATTGACGACATACTATGGAACGCCTGCCTTCAGTTTCGTCAACGACGGCTACCTTTGCTATTCTAGTAAGGTTTGCGGTGACACCGTGTAATAATCTCGTATGAGTTGGGGTGGTTCTTTTTTTATTACACAACCAAACCTTACTAGATTGTATCTCCACCATGCAAAGTTTCAAATCCTACTTTATGTGTGTGTTGCGTTGTCACTATTTTAGCCTCGGAGAAAGTCTCTGCTAGGGTCGAAACGTGAGGCCGTCACCGAGTTTTTGGCTGATCTTATTATGTGTTGCTTTTTGACCCTTTTGGCGTTCCACAGCGCTATAACCCCCATGATGTTTGTCTACCTGGCTAATGCCCATCGCAAATTTACCCATACGGTTAATCAGTAACTTGCTGTGCCCTTTCATAGCGTAAAAACCTCACGGTGTGGTATTAGAGATATGCAATTTGACATTTGCAGGAGCAATTAACACTTGTATGTTCCCCAGTGTGTTTGAAAAACTACACACACGTACCACTCCCCACCACGACTAAAGGTTACTGTGAGATAGGTCTCTAAAAGGGGCGGGGCTTTTATATATATATATTAATTGGGGTGAGCAAAGAAAATTTGGCTGATGCCGGACTCGAACCTGCGACGTCTCGAATACCGTACGAGCGCTCTAACCAACTGAGCTAACCAGCCCTATGTTGGTGTGCGGTCCTGTGCAATGCCAAACCAATTTGCTCGGGGGGTCTAGTCAGAAGCCAAAACGTATCTGCCGATAAGCCAGGGATCAGCCCCCGGGTAAGATGCAAACATGGAGTTCCTTCCTCCATGATGCAAACAACCTGGTAAATGGCGGTAGCAGGAATACACAACGAATGGATACAGCTTTTTACGTGGATTTACACAGAAATGATATAGGAAACTGACAGGGAAATATGATATAAATTGGGATGAGCAAAGAAAATTTGGCTGATATTTAAACCATTTAGGATGTATCTACTTATCTTTATTATTCATAAATTATGTAAAGCTTTGTTTGAAAATAAACAAAAATATACGGTAACTGTGGACAATATCAGCCAGAACGACAACTTTGCCCCAACACGAAATTAATGCAAGTTTGAATTATGAGTTCCCCAACACGCGCATATAGTTCATAATTCAAAATGATATACTGTTTTGCAACTGACAGTGTCAGCAGCAATTTTTTTTCTCCACATACATTTTACATCCATTCTTGGCGGAGAAGATAAAAGCATTTATTCCCAAGCAGGCCATTAGTTACATATTATATTCTACACTATCTGTAGTACCATATCATAAACAAATAATTACTTTTCAAACGGCGGTCAACTTGGCATCAACCGTCAACACTGGTAAGAGCCAAACCAAGCCCTTAGTGCATGATTTCGATTTCATATTATATCCATATTTGAAGTCCCTGGCTTAAAACATGAACAAATACGAAACACATCCTGGTCTATTAAAGATATTTAATAGGCCCTACATGGTGTTACCGTAATTCTGTATCTTTTTTTTATGTACGAAACATAATTTATATATTTGTTTAAGTCCTAACCCGTTCCGCATGCTCAACATGACAAACTACGAAACTCCAAATTAGTTTCTCTCTACAAGGGTACCCTCACCACGAATGGACTTGGACCGACATAATCTAGAAGTTCAACTTTGCACGTTTACTAACTATAGTAGCCTTATCATCACATGATGGTGTGTTATTATTAAGTATGATTTTACAACAGCTATAATGAAACTGATTGTTTCAATGTCCTTGTAGCGTGGTTTCCTGGTCGGTGCTGTGTTGTATTTTAACATCTTTTATGAACCTTGTCATAAGTCATTTTCAGTTCTTTCCGGATTGGTTTCATTAGGCCTACACGTTGTGAAGTCAGAAAAACGTGTACTTGGATTTATAAGGATTTTGGCTGTGAGAAGAAACTTGGAAGACAAACTCTCTCTTGTGGCAAACTTTATGAAGGTTAAAGCAGCATGGCAGGTATGGTCTATTCATAGCATCTAGACTTGATTACAAGCTGTGATTGAGCAGGTATGATTTGCAGTCATTGTGTTTGTGGTGGTTAAATCAACTCAAAGAACTGGAAGGAGATGTATTTCTGCTGCAGGAGAGACAACAACTATGATCAACTGGATGAACCGAACTCAGAGGCGTCGCCGCTTGTAAGGTAGGCTACGATTCGAATCTTCAGAGGTTTGCTGAGAAATTGGTCGTATATACAGTGATTTTTTGATGAACATTTCTTAAGAAAATAGACAAACGTAGGCCTGCTCATGAATTTGATTGTGCACCCCCTCCCCACGAGGACAAGGACGTTATCTCCTTCCAATAATGTGCAGTTTAAGGAGTGAAAACCAACTTGTAATTTTTCACGGACCCGTTCAGTCTGGCCCCTTTTATGTAAGACGACAATCGGTTTTCATAGCTGCATGGTAAACAAGGAACGTGACAAACATGGCGCGTGAAAGGTCAATGGGTTCGACAAACTCTGCTTGCGAAACAAATGGGCCCGAATTAGCCTTTTTGAGATATGGTGGACACATTACGAGTGCACTATTTGGATTGGGTTAAATCTGTCTGTATACACCCAAACCAAACAGTTCACCCATAGTGTCCGCCATATCTCAAAAAGGCTAATTCATGACACAGCTCACTACAGAAGTCTGGGCTTATGAGGGCGCCCTGTAAAGCGCGTGATTCTATGCGCGTTAAATAAAAAAAAAACCGTAGAATTCTACAGTAAGCAGTGCACCCTACACAAAGAGTAGCTAAGCCCAAGAAAATTATGCTTACCAAAATACCATCAAACTACCATGTCACACGTGCAATTTGTGACTGGTATTCTGCTCATTTCTGCTTAGCAGAAAACTGTTAAGAAATATTCACTGCTTAAGTAGCTCTATGAAATTGGGCCATGGTGTGTGACCTTAATATTATTCCTCCATAGTGTGACCCCCTTTTTGATGAGGGGGGGGCCATTTTGTCGAGCCTTGACTGAGGTAGTGTCAACACACTTTCATTGCCCTCTATTTAATCCTTTTTGCTTGTGCCTATTCATTTTGTCTTACGGCTGAAAGTCCATCAAATCTCAGACACGGAAGTCGAGTAAATGAAGATTTGATTTCTCTTCTTATAGGAATGGTAGCGGCTCTCTAGTAGACGGTGTCATAGCCTCCCGCCGGTCAGCCACAGATGACCTCAACTTGTGGACTAATCCTGATGACGTCACGCATAGCATCTCAGAAGACGATCAGCGGCTGTCCGAGATGCTGGATGAGAGACGAAAGGCAACTACAAGAGAGGTGAATTGGAAACTTCGAAGACATCTTCATCATTTTAGAGTTTTAATTTATTTATTTTTCATCAAAGATAAAATACTATACAACAAAGACAAGACTTTGCCAGAAAGGGCACAGGTAAAAAATAAATACAAATGGGCAGTAACCGTACAAAAAGATTGACAACATTGCACAAAATCAGCTGTAGATCTATTCGTTTTAACCTTTCAATCTCTTAAGAAAAACTCTTCGAAACTCGTTAGAAAAGAAGACGATTCATCAGTACCAATTTTCAGACACTCCATTATCAACCCTCCCGCCTTCTGGCAATGATGCGCTGTGGTGGATGATTATCACTAGGTACCTTCCCCCCAATCTCTACACAGAGCCCAGGCGCCAGTGCTCCCCCGTGACTTCCCTCTCAAATCACCCCGGGCAGTGCAGCACTCTTACCCCGCACCTGAAATTATTGAATCCCCTACTTCACCTTGAGTCCATGCGAATTTGACATTGATAATGGCTGCAATCTATTCCGATTATCGATCCAAGTCTGTCCCGCGATATCTATTACACTCCCATTACCGAATTGAACTCTTTTCTAATCGATGGCGAGGGCCGGATTTCACGGGCACCTCAGCACAAGTTTTTGCTTACCTTATTTGCCAAAAACTGAAAGCACCGGGGTACCAAGCAAACACAGCAACCATCGCCTTACATTTAAGCTGGTAACCCTATCAAATGCTTCTTATCTGAGCACTTTTGCTAATAGCGGAAACAGATTACCAGTTAAAGATACATTGTGGAGTAAAATGGTCTGTGTCTGGCATCCTGCTGTATTTGATGAGCAGTTGGTTATTAAGTAGGTTTGGTGTGGGCCATGTTTCTGCTAAGCCAACATACTGTGCTTAGCAAGTATGAGTCTGTGGAACCAACCAACAATTGAAGAACAAGCAAGATACTCTGAGCAGCCAACGGGTCCACAATCCTTTGACTGGTTTCCTGCCAATACTACGCTGAAGCCCATGCATGAGATTGGGACCTGGTAATTATCAATATAAGTTATCAATTAAAATGGATTATTTCCTCTATTAATCGTACTAGGAGGAGCTGATGTGGCATCAGAAGGTCGAGGAAGTAAGAAAAGTGAGAAAGAAACTGCAAGACAGGTGGAAACGTATCTTAACGGAACTCGGTAATGTAAAAGGCTAAAATATAAGATAACAGCACAAGTTGACAAATAACAATTACAACATTAACTTTAAGATTGCCCCGTTAAATTTCAGTCTTCCGAGATTAATGTTTCATTGTAGTATTGTTTACGCTTGTTTAACCACTTCTTTTGACCCGCAGGTTTCGCCGATGAACTAGATAACTTAGTTGCTGTGAGTTCGGTCACTAAGACAGCAACTCCAAACACCTCCGTCAAAGCCTACCATCTTCACGATGTGCTGGTCAAGGAGACGTCAATATTCGGTGATGGACCTGTGCAGAGACACCGATACGCAGTTATACTGGTCAGTTTGAAACTTTAACAGTTTCTTCAAGGTAAAATACAGGATTAGTAAAGCTGATAGTGCAGTGTTCTTACTGTGTGTGATTCGATATACATGATATACAAACCTGTGAAAAAGGTGGGCTCAATCCGTCGTCTAGGTCAGGAGAAAATAGTGAAAAACCGTGCACTGCACTTTTCAGCATGTAAACACATTGTCCTTTATAATTGCGATTGTTACAACCGAAATTAGAATCGGGGTCTCAAAATTGTATTTTCTTAACTTTGAAAGTGTTTCAGACAATTATTTCTGTGGAAGATTTGTACTGGTATGAACTTCATAATCAGTAAGCTTTCAGACTTATACTAATAAGAATTAATTGGATGGATATAGTATACATAGGCGTATGGAGACTATTCGGTTAAGTGGGCAGGGGGTTGATTTGCCCGAAATTTTACATAGGTAAGAACACAAGTACCAATTTCGAATAGCAAGTTTCTCCCCTTCTTTTCTTCTTGCTTCGCCCGAATTTCCCCCCCCCCCCGTTTTTGCCCGAATTTGGGGGGGGGGACAACTGCCCCCTCCTGCCTCCTGGCTGGTTCTTCTATGGATGAATACCAATCCTGTATTCTACCTTTAAAAAAACTCTTCACATTTTGAAACGCATTGTATTCCTCTTTGCTTGGCCACGAGAGCCTCCTGTTAAACATTCTCAGACAAGTGAGTATTAAAGATGAGTTTAATACTGCACTTATATATCATCGTCTCTCAAGCTTCCAGAATGCTATTATGTTTTGTTTCTCAAACAGTCCTAGGGCAGGTACGACAAACAGCGCCCTCCTGAATGTTGTTGTTGTTAGAATTAAGGGTTTGTGTTCATAAAGCCATTTGAACACCGCCCTCTTTTGGGGAACGTTTGCTTCAAAAGCAACAATCCGAGACACATTTCCCTGGGACACTCCCAGCCCCCCCCCCAGTTCAATGTTGACCACTTTTGACGGCAGTAACTTGAGCATTTGCAGCATGTTAACAACATTGAAACGGTGGAACGAGGTTGTGGTATACGCAGTCCCAACAATTTTGTCCGTGATTGTAGGCCTAGTCGTGTTAAACCGGATCAAAGATTTAGATTGTATTTTAACTACTTAATTCAGCAGTTTGTCATCCTAGAAAAGAATGAGATTACCGTGTTGTATTTTAAATTAAAACTCCTAAAAAGACAACCGAAATGGCCTTTCGTCAAATTCGATCACATCGTGTTATCCTCACTAGACGGAGGACAGCACGCTGAAATTAATTACCGATGTTCACTTTACTTGGGTCAACAGAGGGCGCTGATTATGTCTGTTAATATTGTTGATGTAAAATACTGCATGTCGAATTTTCTCTACAAAGCTGGGTTGACATTATAATTATTCCTCATGTAAATGATAGTTTTTTGTTTGTTTTCTTATAAGGATCGTCTTCGAGACTTGGATATAACCGACGATTTCCTTGAAGCAGCAAAAGAACTCTTTCCGAAGAAAACCGAAAAGTCAAGAAGGCATAAAAAAACCAAAAAACGAGAAAACGGCGAAAGAACTCATAATTCCGAACACGCGGAAATCACCGAAGAGACAGCGAAAAGTCCTGAGGATGGCCTGGCGAACGGTTTAGAGACCTTGGATGCAAAGCGAGAAAACGGAGTTGAAAAATCAGTGAAATTGAAATGAAGTGTTTTTATTTTGTTCTAGTTTGATAACAACACCTTGACTTCCTTTATCCTAAGGAAGGAAAAAATATGACCAGATTATAACAAACTTAACCTTTATTGCGGAGGTTGGCTGTAAACTAACAATGACTGTAAGTGGTGTTTCCTAGGCACCAGACTATTTCCACCCAACCTCTGTTTGATGCAGTGTATTTGTATTGACAACGAAGGTTTAAGGACAAAATATGATATCATGGTGGCACGAAATAGCCGTTGAGGGGACATTTTCTTTACTTAAAGGGGATTGGGTACTTAAAAGACGGTGTTTGTTAAATTCTAGTCATGCTTATTAATTTTATACAAGTTTATGCTCAATATTGATATTATCCATTTGTTGTAGCTAAAGTTTCACGATTTGGATGGAAAACTGAGATGTCATTTTAATGTTTTCATATAACGTGAACAACACCACACTTGTTTGTAATCATTGTCTTGAGAAAAGCACCGAGAAAAAGGAGAGGGGAGGGGGAGGGGGATCCAACTCTTCAAGATGAAGCCGAAGACGCATGGGTTCCAAAACGACTTTCAGGAATACCGTGCTTCCAAAATGATTACTAGAGGGCGTTTTCTCCTCTTCCCCCTTCAGAAAATCTAATTCGCATTAATTACGTTTTGGGGGAATTTTATCTAAAACATTTATATTTGCTGAAATAATGTATATCACATAATAATATGAAATATTCACATGTATTTGTTCCATCATAAAAAATAGGACATTGCCTTGATACGATTGTCATCAAGTTTTGGATCATTGCAAAATATGACAGTGACATTTTATTTTCGTATAGCTTTTGATCTTACCAACCATCTCTGGACTAACCCAATCTGAAGTGCCGTCATTTCCCGCGTAATTCTGTGTTGAGTACGCGCCATGTTGGAATTACAGGCCAGCTGGCAGTGGGTGTATTCCAAGCACCAGCGAACGCACTCAACGGGAACTTTTCTGTCTGAAGTGCACCGGCAAATGGGCCCCGAACACGGCGAATTACAGCGGCTAATTGGCCCTCGTAGCAGCGTAAATATCCTCGTATTACACACGGTGTTTTTACCGTCAGCAGAGAGCCGTACTAAGAGGCACTACTGCTGCTTTGTACGCCAAAAGAAAAGTCAGGAATTAGTCAAATGCTTTAGCCTACACCGGTCGTATAATGGGCACAGTTTTTTTTTTAAAAAGAGAGTATGGATACAGTGTTATAAATACCCGGTATGCTTAGAGTGTGTGACAGTGACACTTAAGCTTTGATAAAAAGTCAATTTACGCTCTCGACCCGTTCAACACTCGACACTGAGCCTGGGACGGCGGTACCAATCGCCCCGTCTGTGTGTCCCCCTGCCCGCTTCTGCTGATAGGAGACGCAGAAATGTTACTTTCGGCCTAATAAGACACGAGTGGCCTTTCGGGTCGGGCTATAAAATCTGGATAGGGGTTAAATGAATGAGAAATTGGAACGACAAACAAGGGTGTTATACCAATTTCCATCGAATTGAGGTACGTAAGAGTGCACTTCACGGGTTTTATTTGATGGTGTGCAGGCTCTATACGTGCTCATCTCAGGGGAAAGATCCCCAGTGATCCAATATTCTTAGGCAGAGCTCAAGGGGGGAGTCTAAGACGATACGGTACTCTCAACAAAAATACAGTAAAACGAAGAGTTTCCATCACCACTTGTGTGCATACTTTACGGGAATCACGTTATATTTATGAAAACCGATCCCGGTGGGTCTCGCTTAATGAATGCGTGTCCACGCCGTGGTTTAAAGTGTTGGGAACAGAATATCACTTTCAATTTTGACCCAGAATTACGGCAAATGGATGAGATTTATAGACTGTGAAATGACATTATAATCTTTGGCTCAACGTAACCAAAGCACTTAGTTCAAAAAAATGGGTGGGAATTTAGAGGACGCCCTCTGTTGTTAACCACGGCTTTAAATTGTGTATTTTATGACCATTTTGAGCGTTTTATCAGTCGAGAACACTTTATGTTTTAATATCAACCATCTTGGATGCGTTTTCTGTAATAAATGGTGATGGCGTAACCATTAACAGAACTGAGTTACATTTCTCAGTCCCCCTTTTGTTCTAACTAATGGCTCTGCTGAAGTGTTACAATTCTTGTTTTAGTACAAAAAATACAATCTTTCATAAAATATTGTTAAAATATTAACAAAAAACCACGCTTTGCAGCGTAATAACCTTTCAAACTGTACCACAAGTTTTCCAGTGCAATTCGCCATTTCATGTTTGAAGAACCACTGGAGCCCGGTCACGACTTTGTAGATTAATTTTGTTTTCTGAGACATGCAACAGTCGTTCACGGGCTGTACTTTGTTGCTGAGAAGTCAACGAGGCATTACTTCAGCTTAACTTTTCTTGAATTATTCATTGAATAATTCAAGTTTCTAATTCATCTGAAACTTGCAACAGTCGTAGGGTGTGACGCTAATAGGAGTGTATTTGAAGGTTTCAATCATACCGAATCCTTGAAGAATTCATGTGTATAGTCAACCTGAATGGCATTAATATGCTTCAGTTTAACCGGTGCTGAATTATTCATAAGTTTTGTTTGTTTTATCGAGACAGGCGACAGTCGTAGGGTGTGGGAGACCTTGTACTTCAATGAAGTCTAAAAGGCAAGCACCGGGCAGCCACCGGCCAAATATGACTGATAACCGGCGACTGAATTACCCATCTTACTCGATTGCGCATTTCGCTCGGAGGAGGGAAAATTGGCAGGAGTCTCATCCGTCGGCACGCATGATGGGACGGCAGAGATGTTTCCATCCACTCTGCTGGTGATAAAGCTTCCTTAATCACTGTGTTACAGATACGCCCGGATTAATCCATTTGGTTAATTAACGCCGGTCTCTTACTTATCGGTGTCTTTTGAAAAGGAGCGAGAGGGTAATCCAATAATCGAGCACCACAAACCCACCGCTCTCTCTCCCCATAGCTCTGAGCTTCAGGAGTTTTTTTTCTCTCCAGCGAAGTCCCAGACCGGTGATATCCCGCACCGAGACTTGTCCGGAGTCGTGTACACTTCATGGGGGGTTGGCAACAGACTCGACCGCACCTTACCTTCCCCTGAACTGCCCTCTTCCTACTACGGACAATGATATTTTAATAGGCCAGCATTTCCCAGTAGCGACCCAGAACTTAAATCGGGGGCAATTCGATTTGGGGGAAGTCGGTAAACTGTTGGCCTCTTTTAAACTCCTCCAGATCGAGTGGGCAAATTCACTTTTAGCGGGGGAAGCAGAACGGTCAGCCACCCTTTCGGGGCTCGCTTATCCGACCTAAGTGCCGGGGCTAATAGTATTTTCTCTGCCACTTTCAATTTGGGCTGAAAGGATTGGCCCCTCCCATCCCGCTGCGCTTGTAACTGCTGTTGAACTTAGAGATATCAACATCTCACTGGCTTGATGAACTACGTCAGTGAAGCCCAGACGGCTATTCCAGTACTGCGTTACGGCGTGGCTCAGTTGACCAGTTGTGTAAGAGGACGATGAGGTTTTGAATATATCTGAGGAACTCGACGATACTAATTTGATTTTAAACGCAACCGTTGCTATCGAATCTAAAATTGCTTTCTTTTAAATATAAAACTTCAGTTCAATAACAACACAAAGCTTGTACATCATGTAAAGCATCCGAAAACGGTTTTCAATATTTTTAAATTAAAAATCAATTTGTAACGACATCTTATAACCACAGTCACCGTTAGAAATAGCCGCTCTGTTTGCTGCACAATCTATAAAAACCCCTCAGTAAAAAAATGACCTTTTCAAAATAAAGATGACATGTTTGCAAAGTTACTTCCCTAAATTGAATACAAGAAGAAAACCCCCCAGCAGTCATGATAAAAAAAAACCCCGTCCCCGACAGATACCTACCAGCGATCTACCGGGCAGAAAAGTATTACCGGCATATTGGCTTGCCCAGCTGTGCAGGTACTTAAACAACGGGTACAGAGCCAGTATACGAAGGGTCCATCCCCGCTAGAAACCCGCTCGCACTCCGGGGCCTAATTTGTCGTTTCAGATGCCGTCATTATTAAGAATCGTCAGTACCCGCGGATGGGAGAACCTTTTTTTTTTCTCTTCTCTTGTATAAACCCTGGTTACCCGCATCTGAAATCGGCCGGTGATTATCAAAACACAACCCGCGTAATCATTACAAATATGGCGGGAAGTCGGATGGCTGGGAGTCATTTTGTTCATTGATACGGTCATCAGCTTTGAAGCTATCAAATTACCGGCGTACACGTGTAGCTGTTCATGGGTATTTTTCAAACAGAAAACTTGATGGAGCATGATGAAGGGGTTCCTTTTTAACCTGAATCTATATTTAATAATCGCAGGCAGCGAAAGATGAAGTGGAAATAATATCAATCTATTTGGTTCACCCCTCAAAAGGCGGGCCCGCGCGTGTGAACCATTCGTCAACAAAGATTTTCCCGCGTATTCTTTTATGAGCCCCGGTTTGTATTTCATCCCAAACTCGATTATTGTCTTGGGACGAACTCATCGGGGTTGCAAAAGGCAGTTCATGTACGGGGGAAGTGTGGAACCGTATCTTGGTACCCTGCTATTGTGATACAATATTTCAGGTTTGCATGCCATTATCATGCCAATAAGTATTAATAAGAATTCCAATTATGTAAATAGTCACCCAATCAATAGTTCAGTAGGACGTCAATATACCCCTTTCACTGGCCGCCATCTTGGATGTCAAACAAGAGACGTGTCTATATACGCTCCACGCACAACTCTTAGCCAATGATGGGTCTAAGCTTAGTTCCGTCGACCTTTTTAGTGGAGGCGCTGTTTGAGCTTGTGGCGTCATTATGTAAGGGGTCAATAGACTTTTATCACTATACGCATCCATTTTGTTTTTTCTCCCAATCGAATCATAGCGAAACTGAAATGGACATAGTCTGGCCTCGTTCTGCTACAATAGCAGTATTCATATTTTGCTTTATTGGACGTGACAATAGAATCATAATCCATGAAACGATACCAACATGTCAAGTTAACCGTCGTTTTGTTCATTTTAAACAAACATAAACATTATCATAACTATTATTTATAATAAATCTATTGCTACTACCAAATAGTCTAAAAAAAATTCCCATAAATGTTTTAAGAGTGACCAATTTTTATGAAACTGAGCTCATTTCATTGCGTTTAATTAGTTAATTTGAATGCATGCGCGTTTATTTAATGATTATCTAATGTATGGTATTATTTCCCCCTTAAAATGGATTCTGCTCATCTGATATACCTTAGTCTGAATACATTCAGTGAATAAACATTCAAATTCGTGTAATAAAAATTTAAGCATGATGTAAAAGTGTCAACAATGCATGTTTCTGAATCGGCTACGAACATTCCCGCGTGTCCATGTGAGGGTGGGCCCACAAAGAAAACCAGTGTCCTTTACACACTCTTGTGAACAAGAAGACGATCTCAGACAACAAAGAGAAGTAGATTTCACCCCATTCTTTCTCTCCCCCGCCACCTCCTCCTCAAAATCCTCACTTCGTTTAGTCACAGATTTCTGGATTAGTTTCACTGTTGATTAATAATCTACATCGGGTGCATCGCCTGATTCTAAGCTGGGTGTTGCTGCTGGTGGGACGGCCGGGGAGGCGATGGTCCGCATAGACTCATTCTAATCAATTAAGCTAAACGGTCCGTGTTCATCAGAGATTTCCATTGGTTCCCATCGATCCTGTGTCTTCCTTCATCATGCAGAGCTCTCCCCTCCGTCTCCTCGACTATAACCTCCCGCCGTGAACGGCCGGACGGGGCCGACCCGATTTAAACGGCGAGAAGTTGTCCACCTTTAATATCTACAGACCACACAACTATGAATATCAATTCCATGTAGTACAACGCCGCATCGTTAATCTAATCTCTTTCAACAAAGTAATGAATTTGAGAATTTACAGTGATATGCCGAGAAAAACGCCAAAGGAAAGCTACATTATTAGTTTTAGAAATAGTGCATTCGTTTGTTAATCTAGTGTCAAAAAAGAGTGACTCAAAAAGGTGTATTCAAGATTTGGTTATTGTTTAACACAAATCGTTTACTAGTACCATTTCCAACATTTATTCTTTATGTAATTTACATTGCAGGCAAATATCATCGCTATTATTCGACGAAAAGGAACGTTTAAAGCCTCCCCTTTTCAGATAAATTTGATACCGTGTATATTTTGTAATTTAAGTACGGGTAAAATGCTTCATAATCCATTTAAAATATTTGGACTGCAAGGACAGCGGCTTGCTATTAATCCTGATTTTGTTTTTCATCGTGTGCTATCGAAATCCCCCCTTTCTCACTCCTATGTCATTCTTTAAAATAACTAAACTAATGATCGTAAATGCACCCAAATCGAACCTAACCTGTCCAAACAAATCTCCTCATTACCATAATTTCTTAATTAGCGGCTTTTAGCTTCACAGAAGACTGTAAAAATAAAGGCTTAATTAGCGGTCTGGAGTGTCTGTATGCTGTGTGATGTCTTATTGATTATCGATAATGTGTTTTTAGCGGGCAGATCCTGAAGGGTGACGACATTTCAGGGGTAATTAATGAGAAATCACTGCCTGAGGTAATCGATCTTCATCCATAAATGGTTACATCACCAGGTAGGGTTAAGAAATATTAATTGAAAGCTTAAGACTTGAGTTTTTGTTTATTTATTATTTATTTATTCATTTGTTCAGTCTTTAAAAAAGATTAGAATAGATTTTGGTTCGTCATAATCATCGGCTGGAGTAATTTCCATTTAACAGTCATTAAGTCTACCAGAATACCACTCATCCTTCTCAGTATTTTGTCTCCTCATTGCGAATAGACCTTTATCATGGCGCGGCCATCTTGATTTTCTCCCATTCAAACCAATGTAACCAAACTGAGGCTGGAAGGGTAAATAGTCTGGTTCCTTTTTGTGCAATGAATATTAGCATCTACTACTATTATTGGATACAGGAAACATGACTAAGATGATGACAGCATAATAAAGGTCTATAGATAGATCTTGAAAAATAATTTGTCCTCTCACACACACACAAAGTCCTCTCTGCATATCAATAAAACTAAAAACTGTAAAGGTAAAAAAAACTATAAAAAAAAAATAAATAAAAAAAAATAAATAACAGCAACAAAATAGACAGTTATAAGTCAGTCACTTGCACTAAAATTTCCAATTTTCCCCAATCCTACTCCATCATCTCTCGATCACACACACTCAAGTTGTGGGCGCTCCAGTAAATTGAGCAGCCCCAGTATTTTGTGTGATGTAATTTGAATCATTTTGCCCCACTAAAATCCGCTGAATAGGCCCCTCGATCGATCAGGCGAAATGGAGACGGCCAGCTCGATTGGTATTTACATCTAAAGCCCGTGGAAAATCTGACTTAAATCAACAGCGGTTCGAGAAAGAAAAAAAAACCTCCAGCGTATCCAAGCTCCCGCGCTTTTTAGAAGGATTCTCATACCCGTGGATGGATATCAAGCCAACAATCGCGCGCCTGTTTATTGAATTGAAACGACTCCACGCAAATATTGTGTTACGCCACGGGTTCCCAACTTCCAAGCATAGCCCTCTATTTAAAAAGGGGGTTTAATAAATTTCTACCTCAACTCTATATATCCCGATTGATTAACAAGCAACTGTGCGAATGCGTCTCTTATATCAGTCTCAATGAATGAAATATTCAAATACACCGTCATGCAGTGATACCACATTAAAGGATCCGGTTCAAAATACATTATTCATGTCAAAGAAATACATTATTCATGACCCGCAAAAGATACACTATTTTATTTCAATCACATCTTCCTGGCGATGAAACCAAAGGACCCTCTGAAGCAACTAGCACCGTGACCCTTAATACGGACGATACTTGAGAAGAAGTTGAAGAAATGTCCATTGTGGGAGAAAAAAACCCCCAAAATATGGAAAAGGGACTGCAAAACCCAAATCCACATGGAAGTCTTTGTAATTCTTCACATAGCAAAACGACCACAGGCTCTACTAAAAAGTGAAAAATGTTTGCCCTAGAGGTTCTCCTTATTTATTGAGTTCATAGCTGCCTCCAAATGCCTGTTCTTCCTTCGATCGACGGCTGAAGACACCCCAACCACCTCGCAAAAGTGCAACATGAAGTTTGCCGTAGATTTAAAATAATAACAATAAAAAGTTCCCCTTCAAAAAGATCCCATTGGAATTCGCACCCGATTTTGTGAGTTATTTTTTTTCCACACCCGAATAAAATATCCCCCACAAATCTGTGAATCATTATTATTATTATTATTTAAAATGCTGTGGGGAAAAAAGTATCGATTTTTTGGACATCGGTTTCTAACCCTTGTTTGGAGTCTCCAATTCAGTCTTACTTCCCCCCCCCCATTCACAAGATTTCGCCCACTCCTATTGAACCAGTTCTACAGCGTGATCGTTGTATATTTTACTCCGCTCGGGGACTACATAAAACTGAGTATACACCATCATGAATCCAAGGGAATATTTTCACAAATCTATTCTAGGACCAGAGTTGGCGTTGTAAATGAATCAAGTTGTATAGTGTTGTTGGTTTTTTTCCCCCCAATTGATGTAGTGTTGCTTTTTCTTTTTGGAGTGGTGATATATGCAGACCCTGTTTACACAAATTCATTGGCACGAACCAATCAAAAAAAGGGACATGGGACTTTAAAAAAACAAAACAAAATGTATATTTATATACATGGATATATAAATTTCAACCAATTAGAAAACGCACAAACAAAAAGTAAGGGAGTGGGAATTTTAAACTGTTCATGTTGGTTAATGATTGTGTACGGTAAATATATGTTTTATGTATGCGACATTATAATTCAGAAGGTTTTAAACAAGATTTAATAACTTTTTTACTCCAGTATGAAACATGTAACTATCAATTTAACAGGCTCTAAATCTTTCTCATTGTGCCACACTACCCGTTTCCACAGTGGTCATCGATGATGTCATGTTCCGTGGTCACGAGGTTGAACTCTCAGGCTCTCCAGCCGTTGCAGCAATCAGTCCAGAGTTGAAACCCAGACTTCTCATCGTGCAGTACCATAATGAAATCTACACAACATTACATCAGCAGAATTGAAAATAAATCGGTTTTCAACATTCGATTTTCCGTGTCTCCTCCCCCACTCTACCCAACCGCCTTAAACATGTCCCGAGATGTAAAAAGCCCATTTTACATTGTCGATGATTACACTGAATTCCAATTTCATTATCCCGAATTCATCCTTAAACACCGCCCTGAGTACAGCACCAATCAGTTTAAACTCCCTCAAAGGTGTTGGCCGCACAGTCTACTCGGTCTAAATTTGTTCTGACCTTGCACGACTCCACAGCTCACCGTAGCAACTTGGAGCCAGTTTCCCGCCAAAATGTTGTCACCGCGTGCGAGCAGGCGATAGCGTTGTCCCGCCACTCTCCCCCCCCCCCCTCGCGTCATGTACACATCCATTAACCGAATGATTTCAGAAGTCGTGACAATATCGCATTGAGGTGTATTTCCTTGTACGCTGGGATGATCATAATCCGCCATGAAAGCTTCCCAATAAACCAGGTTCGGAATGGATCTTTAGGACATGTAAAAAGTCTAACCTCACGGCACTGTCACCCAATACACTCAGAAAATCATCTCGTACTTCTAGAAACCGTCTACTGTATCGTCGTGTTTAAACTCCATCTCGTCGTTGATTTTTCTTGCATGAGGCAAAATATGGATTTATCTCGTTGCAGGTTTCTTCGGATTTCTTTATTATGTTTCTAGTACTAAAATCTCTGGGGACATCAGTGTCTTAGCGAGGTAAATAAGGGGGAACCTAATTACCAGAAAGTCTCGACATAAAAATGATTTAAAAATCCTCCAGACCTTTCATGTTGAATCAGAAGAATTCTCTCTCCAGTGAACCGAATTACTGCTTTGTTTGGGGGCCGGTTGGTTGTTTCCATCCTTTTCAGGATTAAAGTTGTCATCAAAATAAAAACATTAAGACGAATTTTGTTTTCTGAATTGTGCATAAACTGTTTTTTATTGTTTCCAACATAACAAGAGTGTTTATAAGAAAGAAAAAGGACATGTTCGAGTTAATGTTCCATGTTGTGTTCTGATTTACGTCCATTACGGGTTGCGTAGCATTACGTTGGTCCTTGGAAATAAATACGTGTCCTAAATAGAGTACGCATTACACATTTATGTACATTTGGTTATATTACATATATATCTTTACATATTTGAAGATATCCAACTATCAAAAAAGAAATCATAGATCGTTCAAATGATATTGTTTCAGATACTTCCAATTACGGTAGTCTCCAAGCAAGAATAAAGGAACATGTTTGGCAAACTGCTACATAAGTGTTCTTATTTTCAATTACTTTGAACCGGGATTTAGCCAATTAACAATACGTCGGTACAATTTGCGGTTTTACAATTGTTTTGTCCTGAATTGTTTGCAGCTGAAAACAAATATTTTGGTTACAATTGATGTACCTAATCTTCAGATAAGGGGTGTTGCTTTAATAGTTGCAAAACCAAGGTTAATGAATGCGTAGTTTTACATCAGAACTGTACCAGATGTGTTTGCAAACATGGAAGTACTGCCACTTTAAACCAGAGGATTGTCACCTCTAAAATAATTTGATATTTACACGTACAAGATTGACAGTAAACAAATATTTTATATGTAACTTTTAAAAACTATTAATATACCGAACTATTTCGGCGATTTCAGATTTATTTGGCCCCAATATACAAATCATAACACTGAACGAGGCTTGAGCAAAAACAATGGACTACAATTGATATTTCACGTTTTCCCATTGCTGCGTACATAAACGAAATTCAAAATGGAGGGAAAATACATGCTGCCCATTCTTCATACAAATTAAAGTTAACAGGAAACGTCGACATCCAAACATCATGTGACTCTCCGATAAGCCTTTAACATCAGGTCATTTTCGGGGATTAGTTAAAAGTCTTCAAAAATCTTGGTATACAATTTTGGTCTTGATTTGCGTAAAAATAGTACTCGAACTTGATTTCTGTACCTTAAACAAGTGTTTTTTTACAAATTATTATTTCGATAAATTAATCAAGCTGCTTTGATATAATGTTACATACAGCTATGTTAACATAATCTACAACACATGAAACGGATACGTTTTTTTGTAATTCAGTCAATCTTTTTTCGCTCGCTGAGTGATGAATATTCATATCACGTCCACGGTGAACATTCAGTCTGTTGGGTCAATATTCATAAGATGGTGACGCATACCTATACGTCACTGATGAATATTTATAGACTGGTAAATACTATTCGTATACGTCCTCGTTGAACATTTAGTACGTTGGGTCAATATTCATAAGATGGTGACGCCATCGTCATTGATGAATATTTATGAACTAATTAATACGTCCACGATGAACATTCAGTCTGTTGGATCAATATTCATAAGATTGTAACACATACCCATACGTCATTGATGAATATTTATAAACTGATGATAAATATGGATAGATGCTAGTTGTGAAAACATCAGTTTTGTTCTTGCATTGACTTTACATCCCGTAAACATTGTAATGATTTTGGTCCACTGATTTTGACATATATTTAAACAGAGTTTTAAATTATTTGGTCTCCATAACCGCCACCGTATTTTGCGTTTAGCATGTTTCGGTTAACATTAGTACGAGATTAACACGACGCATTATCTTTTGCATTTCCTGCGTGAAACTTTCAATGACAACAACAAAATGCATGGGCTATACAAAGACATACCCCCAAAAATATATAAACATAAATAAGTTAATAAGATTATTACTGAATTGCAGAACTACAATCATAACGTTTTGGTCCTGATATTTAGCCAGTTTAAAAAAAAAGAACAAAAAGAGCTCAATTTTGATATCTTTGGAGAAACATCATCCACGAGTATTTATCATTATGCATCCATCTTTGAAATGCTCATCATTGTGCAACAACACTCGTGAGATCCAATTCTCGTTTGATAAACAGAGTGCCAGACTTGTTTGCATCCAAGCCTCTGTTTGGATCCAAGCCTCTGTTTGGATCCATTGATGTTGATGAAATAAAAGTGACGATGGCTTCACATCGTACAGGTCTTATCCCCAAATTCAATGATTGCACTAACTTTGTTTTTGGTCCACTTAGTTAAACCGTTTGTTGTGAATAAAAAGATTCAAAATATGACACACTTAGCTTCACATTATGCGATAAATTTATATTTTCTTATCCATTAGAATATACAGTTACACCAAATAGACTACAGGTATTTCAAACAATAAAATGGCCTTTAACAACAAAGCAATGTTAACACTTTGAATATCAAGTATTTACAACAAGAATTCTCTATACTTTAAATTTAATTTGGTTTCCATGGACGACAAGTTAGAAGATGGGCCTTCTCTTTATACTTCCAACCCCATTTCGGCCAATCACATTGTGCTTGATATAGAGGTCTACCAACACGTTGTAACCTCGGGTAGGATTAGGTCAATTATTTGGTCTGAGTTATCTGAGTTCATTGGTGTAACGGTTAATGCACCGGTTCCACTGGGTGGCAGTCGAGGCCTCCGCGTTCATTGGCGGAGGAATACCGGCTTGTGCCGTAGCTCTCGTTATCCTCCGACGGGTTGTTCACTCGCTCGTCGGACGAACTGTCGTTCATGTATCCCTCCGCCAACATGTCCTCATCCATGTCGTCATCCATGTCGTCATCATCCTCGTCGTGTACCCCGACTCCCCCTTCACTGCACTCGTCCCCGTGTATTCCCACTGTGATGCGTGCCTCGGTGTCTATCACGGGTTCCAGTGGGGTAGGACCGTCAGGTCTGACATCATCGGGGCCAGTCGATACCTCTTTCTCCCCCTCGTTACCCTGGGGCTCTTTCACTTTCTTCCCCCTCTTCCATTTCATTCTTCGGTTTTGGAACCAGATTTTGACCTGTTATAAGAAAATAAGATTTATGAAATTGAGTTCAACAAATCACCTGAACTGCAGAAGAGCTTCTGGTAGCGTTTAGAGCTTTATATATAAGTAAGATTTGAAACTTTGCACGGTGTGGGAATAAATCTAGTACATTTTGCGGTAACATGGTGTCTCCGCAAAACTTACTAAATTGCTTATCTATAGTTTTAAGTAAAAGCGAGCTATTTATAAAGGATATACATTCCATGCAACTTTCCTACAACGTCGACGTGACGAAGTGGGCTCCGTTAGAAGTACCCCCAAACACGCCAATACATCAGTTTGACAGCAACACAAAACTATCCTAATCCCACCACTAGAGGGCCGCGTTTTTTTTCTGTACACACGTTGAAAAATGAAAACAAGCTCGTGACCGAATGAACTTTTGTAATAAATTCCTTCAGAGTAAAGTATTGTATCGTAAATGAATAATGCCCTGTTCTGGAAACCCCATTCAAAGATTCAACCCTGAGTCGGGTGACAGTGTACCTTTAGTTCCAATTACTGACTAATCACGAGAGGAGGTCTGCATGGCCATTATTTTACGCAGACGTACACGCTCGCTATAGCATAAGATACTCTTGTGAAAGAGGCCGTCTTTAAATGTCAGTCTGGGAACTGTGTTCATTTCAATTGACAGGAACTTGCCAGTGACTTAACAAAGTCCACAAAAACAGAATATGATGCCACGGATAATCGATGCCAAAGTATTGTCACTCCGGAATTGAACTGTGGACGATATAGCCCTGTAGGGTGTCATCAGATAATTACCTGTACTTAAGCACGTCAATCCCATTCACGGGGCTCCCGAAGGTATGTCATAAATGACCAAAACCATACAATGCAAAATACTACGGATATCGCGTTTCTCATGAACCGCTCTTCAGCAGAAAGAGCCGGCTGGAATAATGTAATGACGTCTCTGACACGTCAGCAAATGGGTCATGTTACCCCTTACCTGTGTCTCGGTCAGCATGAGGGACGTAGCAACTTCAAAGCGCTTCGGTCGAGACAGATACTTGTTCTTCTTGAACTGTAGCTCTAGTTCCAAGAGTTGCTGGCTGGTGAAAGCGGTCCTTGGACGTCTGGTCTTGCCAAGAATTGTGGGATGCTGGTGACCTGGAAGGCACAATGGAGAGGAATGCAAAGAAATTGAGGATAAAGTTTGTTTGTAGTTTTAAACGGTATGATGTGATGACAACAACTCCGAGCAGGTTTGCCACCACATGCCAGTCACGTGTTCAGAGAGGATTCGCCAGGTCTTCAACCCACCCGTACGGCTGTTCCACTGACCTGCCTGAAAGACTTGGAGACTTTAGAAATGCCATCAGAGACTTGTTGACAAACTCCGTGGGGAGAATAGCGTCGACCCATAGGTAGATGTGAAAAGAGCATACACGATAAACAGAGGCAATTTGGGGTCATCTCGACCCGTACATAGTAGATGCGAAAAGTGCATAGACGTGGAAGGAGCCATTTTGGGTCCTCTTGATATGTCTTGCTCGTAATGGTGGAATCTACTCATTGAACAGGGGTCGATGTCTCGCAAAAAGTAAAATGAACTGTTTCTAGGGTTGGTTACGTGTGCATATTTTGTTGTAGATTGTTTCATATTGGTCGACTGATTAATTTTTGTTTGTTGATTTATTGACTGATTAGATTGGGATTGATTGATAAATTGCTTGATTTTTTATATTCAATACTTCAAAATGCATTTGTTTCTTAATTAGGTTAGTTGTCCATTTTGCATTATTTTGTGTGAATTTTGCTTATTTTTAAAATTTAATTTGCACTAAATACTATGATAATTGTAACCCTATTTTATTTCTAAACAGCCAAATCCAGGTTTCAGCCGATGCCCGGTATTTTCCATCATCATCTTCCAATATTTCTACCACCTCATGAACAGTTTTGTTTCGCGAGAGAGAGAGAGAGAAAAAAAACATCGACCGGCTTGCATGCAGCGATGGTTTCACCGGGTGAGCACCTTCTCCTCCACCCGGGAGTTTTCGCTGCTGACAAGGTCGATTGTTGTCATAGCACCCTAAGATCCGTGTTATCACAACGACATCCACACTCAATTACCCTGATTAAATTAACGTCCTTGTTGTTAACTTGAGCCAAATGATAACATAACTGCTCATCTTCATCTTCTCTCTCCCTCTCCCCCCCCCCATTCTCTTTTAGTTTCTCTTCTTCGAGTTCTGCATCACTTGTGGCACTTGAAGATGGGATGTATGGCAAGCGCCCGTAAACACTAACGCTGACAGGTCTTCATTAAGAAAATTGCCCCGTCTGAATGCGATGAGTTGGGCGATGAAATATGGTTTTATGAGACCACTCTTTTATCTCTCACTACCTCAACAGACAGACGGACCGTCTTGGGGCGCTTCGAGGTTGGGTCCTCGTCTGATTTATGATTACCCTTAATGTGTTATGTATAATTTCTGCTTGCTTAAAGAGTACACACATTCGTAGGTGGATAATTGTTTTTTTTTTCTTCTTTCTTTCTTGTAGTCAAAGCAGAACATTTTCTTTTCTTTGTTTCCTCTGAAGGATTGTCAATTATCAAACCCTACATAACTTGTTATTAACGTATTTATAACCAGTCGAACTGCCCCAGATGTTGTCTAAAAATGCGACTAGTAAGAGGGGGAAGATATTTTTTTTTGTATGTGATTAGATAATATTATGATGACTCATCGTCAATTTGAAAATGTTGCCAAGAATTGCCACAATGCTAGCTTGCTGCGTGTGTGTACACTTGAGGTACGCGTCTGAATGGCCACGGCATGCGTAGATGAGGTGTGGGTGGGTTGAATAAAGTAAAAATCGAGGGCAGCGCGGGCTAAGCGGCTACTCGGCACCAGCAAATTGCTCATCATACCTGGGGAATAATTGTGATAATTTTTCCCCTCGAAGAAATCACAGAACAACAAGGGGGGGGGGACTAGAGCAGGCAGTTGCAGGAGTCCTTTCTCTCGCCCACGAGTATTAACACTAAACCCCGGCTACGTCATTCTTCAACCCATATTCCTTTTGTGGCTAGACTCGCCATTGAAACCCGTCTTTGTAGGGTAGCCTCTCATGCTGCGTAACGCTAGACCCTTGGATACAGTCAGCGTTGAAAGACTTCACAATAGCTGAACCTTATTAAAACATCCGTCTCATCGATCCTTTGGAAACACCCAAGTGAAACTACCTTGCTTTCCTCCTCACTGATAATGAATCTCTTGGCTTCAATAGAAACGGATTAAATTAGGGGCAGTTTAGGATCCGTGTGTGTTTTACATTCAAACGACGAGCTAACTTTATTGCCTGTATTAAGGAGGAATTCCCTGAAGTAAAGTCGCAATCCAAGCACATGCAAGCCTAATAATCAAATACGTCTATAGCCTAAAAAGCGATTGATAAATTTCATCACTGAGCTGCCCAATGGGAACGCAGCCGTGGGTTTGCTTGACGACCGGAGACTGGGTTGACTATTAGCATAATTATTTAACAATTAATTGGCATTAGGTTGGTGTGTAAATTGCGACATTGTATGTAGTTGGGTTACAGCTCATTATCACACCATGCTATGCTAATTTCCAGCAACAACAAATAAAGTGTCCATAAGCGATAGTAGGGGGAAAACACACACACAAAAAACAGTCTGGTTCCTGGCGACAGATTATGAGGTGTATACAGGGAACACGACGATTATGGCTGACACATTATGCATGAATATTGAACAGATGTTGGGTCAAAATCTGAATTCGTAGTCTTCCTAGCAAACCAATGCACAATTTGTGTGTGTAATATTGTGTGCAAATGGCGCCCATAGCCTCGTTTCCACTCAGCGTTCCTGTAAACAATGATAACACAAGTGCTTTAAATGTTTGTTTCAAGAACTAGGTCTTGAAAATCACTTATGTAAACTGTAATCGACTCATTGGACATCTCGTCGGTGTTGAGGAGCTTTGTGTCAATGATTAAAACTCTTGAGCAGGCAGACTTCTTGAAAATAAACAACCCTAAATCTAAACCAGATCACCCCTATTGTTTTCTTTACCTGTAAACTTATTACTATTACCACTTAAGCCAAGGGATTCAGCGGTAGACAGGTTTCAATTTCTTTAAATAAAATACCTTCAATTTTTTATTGATTAAAATCACGTACACCCCGAAACCTCCAGTTGTTGTTTGTCGTTTTTATTTCCTTGTGTATGAAACCTGACATTTGGGGCTGAGTCCAGCCTGCCGGCCCTGCAGCGTCTCAAGCCCCGCTGATCGGCAGAGAAGATGCGCCGGGTGACACCCCGTTTAACTTTCAAGACAAACAAAACACGGCAGCCAAGCCATCAGCCCAATTTATTTGAATCAAGTTTGCAATAAAGTGCATTAAGCGCTATCTGTGGTGAAGTTCTGCCCCCTTACGGCCAGGAGATATTAAATTTGTGTATTGCGTGCCCCCGGGCTTCAGTTCTTCGGTTACCAAAATAGATGTCTTTTTTTTCTGCTGGAGAGGGTAAGAAAACCTGGGTATTACAGTCGCCGTTTAATAGATTTTTCGGTTTGTAATTCTGGCATTAGCCGAATGGAGGGCACTAGAGAGATCGTGACGCTCCGTTAACAGCGGGGCACGTTCTCAAGTCTCTAATGAAGTGGTTACCGCAGGGTGGGCCAGACTCAATGATTCGGATCTTCGGAAAGCTTTTTAATGAAATTGTCCAAGTCCTTTTTTAAATTACCACTTTTCTTCTTTTTTAAAAGTTTCCCCGTGAGTAGCTTTCAGTAAAATACAAATTATTCAAAACAAGATGGAGCGCTGATTGAGATGTCTTGAACTGAAGAAAAAAAACCGAGAGAAATTGGAGAACATTTGCTCTGTTTGTTCTGAAAAGAAAATGCAGTGTTTGTTCTGAACAATATTTCGGCGAGTTCAACTCGTTTGTTGATGTTTGTGAGCCGACGCCGCGAACCTGCGTTCGATGTACTTTTACATTTACGTCGTAAATTGTACGCTGCTTTTACAAATTGCTGACAATATTATTTCCCTTTGCCACTTTAAAAAAACGTTATCAAGCGTCTTGTTTTTCACTCATACTTACAAACATATTATATACAGTGATTTTTGTCTATAGGATCATTAATATTTCTTTGTTTTCTCTGTTCTTTCATTAATAACGAGATGTAATAAACTGAAATATCAGAAATTAATAGTGAAAGAAAGCATCGGTTTTTCCCCAAGGAAATGGGGCGACTTTTTCGTTCTCTAGTTGGGGACGGGTCAGTCCACACATGTTAGTGTTGAGTAATAAAAGAACGATCGATTTAGCTGTGATTTAGGCTGATCATAATCAGTCTGCATACAATCTCTATCCCATCGATTACGAGACGTCTAATGACTCATGGTAGTAAATGGACACTGACAAGCAGGCGGTAATTATTATTAGAAATGATACAAACAATCTCACTACTTGAGCGCCCCGTCGACGGGGTAATATCTCCCCCCCAAAAAAAAAAAAAAAAACCAAACCAAAAAAAAAACGGCCTGCACAACAAGCAAGCGAAACCGTTCACCACGATGGTGAGAGAGAGAGAGAGAGCTAGAGAGAGAGCGAACGAAAAGCCCGCTATCATATGGTCGAGATTTTTTTTTCTTTCTTGCTTCTTCTCGTCAATAATTATACTGCCGGCGAATGAGAAGGCGCGCTCCACAGCGGGTCACCCAAAACCAACAGCACGGAATCTAATAAGCACAGTGCCTAATGTCATTTGATACCGGGGCCGCGTTTCGGCTTGCACCAAGGGAGGAAATCGCAGCGAATTTTGGAGGTTTTAATCTAACGAAATGATAGGCTGTCAAGCGTCCAATGCCTATAATAAATTGGTTCAACACGTTATAAGTGTCCATTGACTTCGCAGGGCATGCTAGCTCGAAGCTTTAGACGATATTTACTCGCGAGGTACACCACACCGTATTATCTGTCTTATAAAACATTCACTTACTCGAGTTACGGTTGAGGCAAGTAGCTTTCCTATTTCAAAACTTAAACATCTTCATATGAGAGCTGTATATCCATCCATCACTTAAATTTGTTAGATATTCATAGATCTAAACCCACTGTTATTATTATTTTTTTTAACACTTTTCAAGTCCCCTTAATTCAACCTCGTCTACCTTCTGACAACCTCATCACTGTGCGGTCTCTCCCCTGTACGATGTTATGACAGTCAACACCAGTCTGTTTAGTTTCGTAAAATCAGGATTAAATGTATTTCTTTAATAAAGGTGCAACTTGTTAACCTCGTTCTTTTTACACAACTCTTTGTATCTACAACTTTGTGTTTGCATTCATCTTAAATCAACCAAGATAAGTCCAAGAACCTCGTGAGTATCTCACAAACTGTTGACCGTAGCTGTCTTCAGCCCGCATCTTTTCTCCTCCCTACTGCCTCCTCGCCATCAATCTCCTCTCACTCGCTCTTCAACCCACACCAGCAGTAAGCCCGTGTCTTCAAATTCCAAAGGGACCGAACGGGAAATTAGGCTAAGCATCTAGAAAGACATATTAAAGGATTGTGAATATGTCAGTATACTGATCTTGCCTAAGCCGCCAATTCCCATGCCACTTCATGTAAATGTAAGCTATCGTCAGTAGATAGTTAGCGGCGGGTTCAATCCATTCAATGCATGTTTTATGTGAAAAAAACCTACCACAGACAATCGCGCTATATACACCTGTTCCGAGGGCAAGGCTGTGTCTGACAGGCGGCTACGGCTACGGCAACGGCTGGATCGCCGGGTCATCGTTTGTTGAAGTATAGGACGTCCTTAGCAACAGCCGCAGCCGCAGCCGTAGCCGTAGCCGTAGCCGTATCCGTAGCCGTAGCCGCTAATTTGGATAAGGCCTTATTTACACCATCAAGAAAAGAAAAAAGAAAAATAATTTGTACAAAAACATTTTTTATCTAGAAGTTCACTCGTAACGAAATAAAACTGAGTATCATTATTTAGTATCTTATTGATCTGTGGGTCCCGTATAAAATAACAACTGAATTTGTCCTGATTACAAAAAAAATACAAAGATAAATAAAAAAGCGTCTCTTGTTTTTGCTCCATGTATCATCTAAAACCCCTCAAAAATCAACCCAAACCCCAAACGCAAAGACCTGTCAATTAGTTACTTTAAATGGAATTGCAAAGACTCAAATCGTTTTGCCTTCATGAAAAATGATACTTCTACTAAAGCTCTTCAGTTAAAGCATAGAGCAAGGACTTTTGAAGATACCTAATTCTTTTGAAAAAACAAATGTGGAAAATATGTTCATGAAATCGGTAAGAGCGAAAAAATAAAATTCAGATTGTTTGTAGACTCTAGCCTAGCCACAGGTAGAACCGTCACTCAACGACAATCAGAAGAGGCAAGAAATCTAACAGTGTACTCCGATGAAACTAAATTTCTTCTATAAAAACAAAAGTAAAATAAAGAAAAAGAAGAAGTTGAAGAAGATAAAAACGTGTATTTTGTGTACTTTCTTTCAAAGTACCCTTTCTGAACTGGTTTGTTGTGTCTATACAAACTCAATAATCATCCCAGCGATTGAGCTGACACTAATTCGGAATGAATTAATTTCGATTATTCTACCAGGCTGAAAACAAGAATGATTTAAATCGTTTATGGAAAAAAATCTCAAAGAAGTACACGTCAGCTTAATAAAATAGGCTAAAGACGGTGCTAGTGAAAATGTGCACTGAGCGTCTTTAGGACCAAAATATAAATGAGAGCGCGTAATACAATTAAGGATTAGTGTAATCGACGTGGACGGATGTATCCTCGGCCGTGGAAAAGGCATACGGTTTCACGGAGTCGAAATCTAGGGCAACGTGAAATTAATTTTCGGTGCCCAAACTTGACAGGGACTCCGAGAAGAGGTAGCTCTATCTGAACGATATAACCAATGAGGGTTGTGAGAGGCTATAATTGCGTTAGGCTGATGGACTTGGCGTTCTAGGGCGAGAAAAGAGGATTATGCTCGCCGTGACGGAGCGAAAGATTGTGGCTCGGGTCCCGGTCATTTTTCCGCCTAATTGAATGCTAAGAGACGAGGAAATGGACGATGATATCTAGCAGGTCGTGGGCTCTATTGGCGATGGCGGCTCACTGCATCATCACCACAGCTCGCCAAGTCAAACTCTACTTCACTTATTGATGACATCTATACTGTCATTAAAACGGGGAAAAAAGAACATGTAAGGATGTCTCGCAGTCGCGTAGATTTGTGTCCGTCGTAAAACCACGTCGTGTATCTTTGATCCCTTTATATATAGTAGCTCCATATAAGCTTTAAAAATCAAAGCTTTACAAAGTTTCTTCGTGAAGATTTCAGATTTTGTAAACGGAAATGACTTTGAGAGGTCGGTCTTACTTTGAAAACTTCCGTGAATCTTAATAATTCAGTCGCCGCCGCAACTGGTTCGTTATCCGTCCAACACCCTGTATCTGAGTACATCAGTATATACATGATAATCGGTTCCTCGAAAGAAGGAGCCAGGCTGTTCCACTGGCTGCCTCGATTTCTCCAAATGCGAGGGAAAACAGAAACAAAACCTTACCCCGACAAAAGGGAACAAGCATAATATTTATACGTGGGAGTATAAATACATCTCCAATGATCAGTACTTGTTCATGTCGGTATTATTGGAATTTCTTTAAGACCGATTAAATTTTGTTTTAGTGTATTTCAAGAGTAGAATCCAAGCTGCCTGAAACTCTCGCCGCCCACCCACCATTAACCACAAATTTCCGACCCCCACACACACGGAGAAAAGACGAAGAGATAACCACAACGTTTGAAGAGGTAAAGTGAAACTTGTTTTCATCAAAAGTGGTTAAGCAAAAAAGATCTTTCACCCCGAATCCTTCGCCATGGTTCTGGGAATTCAGAAAAAATAGAAACAGAAATTTGTGTTGAGGAAAAAGGTGGGCGGTCTCTTGGGAGTGGTAAACGCTAACCAAACATTTTTTTCTACAATTGTCAATTGCGATGTATGTTGATAATCAAGGTAAAACCATAGGCTTAGGCTGTGTCCAAATTTACGGCTACGGCTACGGCTGGATCGCCGCGTCATCATGCGTTGAAGTATATGACATGGTCCTTATAGCAACACCCTTAGCAACAATAGTAGCCGGTAGCAGCTAATTCTGATACAACCTTAGTTTACTCTACCGAACCAGTTTTGAATCATTAACCGTATCGTAAACCGAACATTAAGCCGTATTTAGCTGAAACCGAGATTTGGCAAGATGCCAATTATTGAGCCGAAAATGTCTGTGGCTGTAATTTGTCAAAGGACATTCCCGTGAGAGAAATACTTTAATAAAATCAAACATGACTCCACAGATAAAGAAACATCCAAAGTCAGATTCGAACCCCATTTCTCGTCTTGGATGGTTTGTAATTAGTCCACCATCTTAAGCTAATGTCACCTCCAACGAGAACGATAAATTGAGTTCGAATTCAAACAAAAACTCACAAAAAAAACCTTGGCACCAATTATTCAACATCTTCAATTGTCTGTCAGTCTTAAAATTAAAGCTAAAAATAACGGCTTTTCATTTGAAATCTTTGCAATTGATTTCTTTTAAAGCATCAGCATCAAATCGGACTGTTCCTGCTTTACAATTCCACCTTTTGATTATTTACGAATTAAAGCGTCCGGGTCTAATGAATTCTAAAGGTAGCCTTAATTTTCATTTTTCTAGACAAACAGACCGGTACGTAGTTGGACCAGAATTCCAGCTTTACGTACGGATCGTTTGATCTTGAACTCCATGTTCGAAGAGCGGCTTATTCTGCACGTACAACAACTGAGAACAATCGACTCCCAAACAATACATGCTTTTCCAGATCAAAGTAAATTGATTTTAGACAGATCCAATCCTTTTGGATGATTTCTTTATTATGACTTGTTCGATCACGTTCCCCAAATGACGAACAATGGGATAAAAGAAGGCCAGGGGGAACATAATTTTGAAGGGATTTTGCACAAAAGTTCAAGTTGTAACTAAGATCCGAGGGAAAAAGGCTTAACTCAAAATGTAGATTGATGTCAATTGCTCAATGGTCTAATAAAACAATTTAACAATGTTAGACACTCCATGTCCCGAGATTTAAAAGACATAATTTAGAAAGCTTTCGTACTTTTTTTCCGAACAAACATTTTATACATGCAACTTACAAAGTTTGAGCCTTGTGCATGCAATGTTTATCAATTTGTAAGGTTTAAACTAACTACAATCAGTCGTTTTGGATGGTACTGCTAGTGGTGATTCCGACGGCTGTTCTCATGGTTATTGCGAGTGAAGGACCCAAGATTTACACTTAAATCGTTCATAGTACACAATGAAATGTTACTTATAATTGTAAGAGATAAATCAAGAATGTGTGTAATTTATATAACCATCTTGAATATAGGTTCAAGTCCTGAAACTTGTTCTAACTATTTCACGGTATCAAACGCCCCGATACGCTCTTCTTTCGTTGTGTTAAAAAAAAACATGGAATGTCAAAACGGGCACCTGGCCTTGAACAATGTTCCAATCAGAACGTGCACGGACCGACTGGAATAAATTTTGAATGTTTTCGTCCATACAGTGTGAAGAAAAGAGCTGAAACTTTCACAAATTTGATTTCTTTGTATATCTTTTGAGCGTGATAAAGCATTGATCCATTTATAAACATTTCACCAACTGCACTTTACCTCTGATTGCGTCAATAATGAATGTGATCATTTACTCGCCGTTTGGTTTATTTGGGAACGGGAACAACCTGCAAAGGTTAAAGGTCGAGCTTCAGACTAGACATGTTTTTATTTCTGCGCACCCATCTTGTTTGCCCATCACTCAGTCAATGTGCGCCAACCTGAGGCCGAGGGACAAAATAGCAACTGCTGTTTGCTATAATGCAAATCTCTAGCCAAAGCTGTTAATGACTACAGGGTACAAGACCGAGATCCATCCAGTGTTAAAATTGATTTTGCAATCTTGCGTGATACCCTCATAATCAATGAACCCAATGTTCGACACGGACAAACAAATTTTCACTTTCATAATTTTATTTAATATAATAACACATCATCTGTCTTTCACTTGGAACTCGGAAACTTTTTTGGACGTTTTTCCCGTTTGTATGGAGTATTTTGTTCAAGGATTTTATAATAATCTTGAGTACAATACAGTTGTATCAATATCAGCTATAACCCGCCTGTGTACTTTTGGCCTTTTGCTGTCGTCACGTAACGAAACGTGTCATATGAACACACGCAATGTATAAACTCGGGGCATTTTTTTTTATACTTATAATAAACGTGTATAGACGATAATGAATTTAATATAAATTATAGATCATAGAAAAGTCAAAAGAGAAAGGCCGACGTGAGTAAAAGATTGTTTGCCCAATTTCCCGGCTACGGTCTTCGGCGATGGGAGAAACAACTGAACAAGGCCCATCTATCCTCAATTAAATTTCATTTGCTGCAGTGATTTGACAGATACGGCGTTCAGGCACGTCTTTGTAGATCCTGATGCTGGTGCATTAGGCGGGCATCAGTGGGGCATCACCGGTCGCCGGCCACGCTAAACCCGCTGACGTTTGACGGTGGGCACGCTCGATGCGTGCCAAGCCCACTAATGTTTTCTTTACATCGGGGTACGGCACTTTATTGGCGAAAGTAAACGAAATTAAGGCCGATAATGGTGAAAATAGCGCCCCGATAACCATCAGCAGGACAATGTCAATTTGACAAAGCAAAATTGTCTACTTTTATCTAATTAGTAGATTTTTTTTGTCTCAAAGCTGAGATGGCTTGTGAAACGGAGTGCATTTCAATTGCGTTTTGTCTCATTGTATACGCATCATTGAAACATTAGCAATGAGCGTTTACCATTAATATACACTCTGTAACTTTGCATCCACGAAGGCGCGTTTATAGTCCAATGCGAGGACTAGACCGTCCGGTCTCAACAGTAATTACTTTTATACAACGGGTTTGTTCGAATGCGCCATGCAATAATGTATTCTTGGGCAATGTGGAAAGCCAGTTGTAGGCTCTGTCCCGACGTTTCGGGGCGCCGAGCGGCGTGTCTTCATCCGGTCACTATACAGTGTGCTACTTTATGTTAAGTTCACTGACCATACTTAAAATTTTGACTTCAATAACGAACGTTTTAGTCATGTTTCCAAAAAGTCTCGCCAACTCTCTAAAAGGGACTTTTAAAAAAACTTGTAAATTACTGTTATCTATCACCGTCTAATGGCAACAAAACATTGTTTATATTTTACTCTGTTGCAAATGGTTTACGAAATTGCTGAAAGTCCGTGATTAAACTTGCTTGGTTTAACCATGGAAAAGAGGTATAACAAATGGGGCGCGGCTGACGATTAGTTGCCGGTCAAATCGTAGGCAATCGACGGTGGAGATTGCCTAGGAGTGTGGTCTCATCAATTAATGTCCGCACCCCGTTTACTCATCATCGGTTTCCTCATCGTCAAGTTAGCCCCGAAAGACGTCGTGCTATAAAACGATACACCAATCGGCAAACAAGGCTGGACCGACTCCGAGGTTTCTTCTTTCACTGCCGGGGCAGAGAGCGTCCCTGTAGCCTGCCGGAGCCACTGGGAGAAGAGGAGGGCCCGGAATGAGCCGGAACCGGATGTACGGCCGGGCTCTTGTCTGTTTAAGTTTCCCTTAACGGACTGATTTAATTTATCGGTGAACTAATTAAGAGACGTTTGTCTGCCTTGTCGGTTTATAATCACAGGGAGAGTCTCTTTTAGGCCCGCACGCTCGTCAAGTTACTCTTGTTTTCATTAATTTGTTTTTATATGGGTCGCCCGATACACTTTCATGGAAGTCACGTTTGGAAATTAACCACAGCGTCCAGCGAGAAAGAAAATGAACCACGTTCTACAGCTCATCCATTGATCAAACTCACTAATCGAGATACACTGACAATTAATTGAAATGTTTCGGAGTCATTTGAACTTTACATGGACAGAGCATTGGAAACATTGGTACAGAAGACACAACATAATTAGTGTCAAACAATAATTATGAGATACCATTGTTTTGCAGTGTCAACAAAACTTTTCGCAATGAAACGTTATTTCACTTTTATTTCAGGGAAACATTTTTGAGGGTAATCAAAATGATTTGATGAGTGCTGTCCCCCGTAAGAGAGGGTTGTTAGTAACCTTTCTGCATCCACATTTTGCACATCACTCCAAAATTTGGTATACTTGGTGTCGAATTAAAAAACAAACTGCGGGCTTCGAAATTCAAACTTAAAATGGATTTCCCTATATACGACTCGTCTACGTCAACGAACTTCTCATTTTTCAATGAAAAATTGTCAAAGTCCTCGCAAAGAAAGCCTCGTATTTTGTTTCCGTGTGCAAGCAAAACCGTAGCGTAGCCCTCCACCGTCGCTCGTGCCCCCGCGTCCAGCCCTCTCAATTAAAGTAGCCTCCATTCGTGCCGTGTTGATGTGCGACAGCAGTGAAGAGGCCCGATGACGGTAATCGTGGAAGATTTGTCGGGGATGAGCCGGGCTCAATTTTCCCAGTAACCCTACCATTAACTTCATGAAAAAGATAAACGACACACAGCTAGGACAGCAGTAATAAAAAAAAAAGTCTTTATGGGCAATCTGAGAACTGCCTACTACCGCAACTTAATTGGTTTAGTTGTGTCGAGGATCCTTAACTCCGAGGCGACAAAAAGAGCAAGGAAAAAGGCTCAAGGACCGGATTATCTTACCCCCCTCCTTCCCCATGGTGGAGGAAATTTCCACGATCAAGTATTCATATGTTTGGAAATCTAGCGGGGAGTGAGGAGATTTCTCTCCGTCTAAGCTGTGTGCGTTTAGGTCCGATCAAGCGAGCCGCGCGTCCACCAGAGGGGGTCCCGAGCAGCAACGAGGTCGTCCCCAGGGGGCGCACATTAGCTGATTGGATCCGAGGTGGTGATAAAAACCAACCACAAGGGATTGAGTGTAAGGGACCGTTTAGTCTAAGATGATTAATTACAACTATGCCATGTCATCATTGAGACGTATACTGACATGTTTTGCTATTATTTTAGAACATTCTCGATCAATATTAGCCCAATCCACTTTAGAATCAACGATAAACCGCTATATTAGCAGAAATGTCTTAAGCAGAGTTCAAAACAATATGGATGTCGACGGGAAAAGTGCCTGTGGCTCTTCATGTTTGCAGTTGTGGGAACAATGTCTGATTTCAGGTAGTTGGTGTCAAGTATACAAATTCACTACGGATAAGGTTGTTTTGCCCACTGGTCGAAATGTCACGCTTTAGAATGGTTTGCAAAGGAGATCCAGGAGACTTTGGAAACAAAAGATAGTGAGGTTATCTTTCATTTACCACACGTCATTATGTTACTGGCTGATACACATGTAGCCACTGGGTGTCATGTTGCTACTCGAAAAAAATAAAAATAAATAAATCGCAGCATATACCCGCGTACGTCGTAAGTGTGCTCTGCTTTCGACTGATTTCGAGTGGTAAAATGGCCCCCTAAATTGAACGTTCTGACTCGGATAACAACTCTCACCAAATGCAAGCTGGTGACGTAACAAGGACTCTTGAGGGCGGGCTACACCTGATTATTTCATATTAATAAAGTAGGCTGGAAATATACTTCACTGTGTCACTCGCCTACAGTTTTCTCGAAATAGACTTGCATGCGAAGGTGTTTTTTTCCCTTCATTTTGTTTATGTTTTTTTAATACAAGTCGCCAGACACACAAGGCCAGTAAGCCACTCGAGGTGTGGGCTACAAATCAACTGTTTTCCCAGGGGCCATCCCCACCTACTCCTGAGGCTGAAACAGGGTTACCCCCTTTACAATCCGCAAGAATGTAGGCTTGGGTATCATCCATCAGAAGCCTGGCTGGCAGAGCAGAAAGCTCTACCTCCCCAACTTGTCCTTAATTATGAGAAGAAAAAAAGTGCACCATTGCTCTTGGGACCGGATTATTATGCGCCATGCAAATGTTGACTTAAAATTGTTGTCCGGAGCAATATTTTTCACACAATATTCACTTTAACCCAGACGGCATCTGACAACATTTCGACTTCTACCGAGGGCAAATCTCGTCGTAGAAGTCGAGAGAAATTCATCCTTCTATTGATTTCTTGGTCCACAATCAACCGTTAACTGCTATTAAGGGCGCCGTGGAAAAATCAATTGAACTTCGTCATCATCGTCGGCTCGGAATGCACTTTGACCCCCCCCCCCACTTGGTGTCTTCCGCGTTTTTCTTCTCTCGACACACATTGATAAATTTCGTGGTTTAGGCTTGAGATCGCGTCTATTTAGAGGGACACGTATCTTCGGTTTCCCCCGATCGATCTCCCTATCAAAAGAGACGGGATAGGCAGGCATTGCCAAGAAACAGATTAAAGTAACGAGATCGCAGCTAAATAACACAATCTTTTGTCCGTAAAATTCAATAAACGGTTTGCTCAGAAATGCAAATTGCTGTTGCTTTGCTTTCCTCATCTCATTTAGCTGTAAGGTGAGAGACTAGAGCTATACGGCACATCTCTCTACAGGGCTGTGATCAGCACGCGAAGGGAGGTTTATGATGCTATATGGAGTAGAATATCACCGGGTTGTTCAATAACTGGGCCCAACATTTACATACGTGCTTCTGACAGTGGTTTTCATCTTAAATTTTGTACGAACTCCGAGCCGATGAAAATGATTGGCGGGTTGGAAGATGTCCAGAGACTCAGGGGCAATCAGCGCTGCGTAATCAGGCAAGAGAAACGGTCACAGTGGCTTCATAATTGCCGTTGGTACCCGTAATCGTATTTGCTGAAAACTTTTTAATCTGCGGCAAATCAGAGCGGTCCAGGGTGAAAATAGAGAGGGGGGAAGAAGACGAGAGACAGAAAAAAATAGACCATGCAATTGGTGAATGATGAGACAGAAGCGACGACGAGCCTTGTGTACACGAGTCAATCAGTTGGTAGAGAGGCAGTGTGTGATGGAGCCTCTCGCCCCAGCCGCACGGCACCCGTGCCTCGTGTACAGACAATGACACGGAATCTAATTTAGAATTACAGATGATAACCTTAACAAATCCAATGAAAGAAACACCAACAACACTCATCAATTTGAAGCCAACCCTAAACACAGGAAAGGCGAGCGAGGGATGGTGTTCAGCCCTGCACCCCGTAAAAAAAAAAATAATTACACTAATGGCGATCTACCAGTTTTGGGGAGTCAATTCACTGCCGGGTTCACGACGCGCTACCTGTCACGTTTCACCATAAGTAGCTAAATATAATTTAGGGTTATGTCTATCTTTGCCGGAAGAGTAAAATCTCTGAAAGCACTTAACAGGATTCAAATAATTTTTATAGAAAAGAATGTCGAGGCTTTGTACGTTACAGACCTTCAGGGCATTGTAGGAGGTGTTTACAAACACAAGATAGTCAGACCAATGGGTCATGGAAGTCAGCCATTTTTATAAGTTTTGCTTTCGTGGAAACACCAACAATGAGTTTATAATAATAACATTTAATAATGACTATCTTGTTTACGGGAACCAGAAACTTAATGGGTTCAAGAGTGCATGCTAAAAAGTTTACGGGAGCTTCAGATTTCAAGCGCTTTGTGAAAACAAAACTTCAGAAAAATTCGCTAAACATTTTCCACATTGGAAACAATTCAGTATTTCGCTTAACCATTAATTATGCATTAGAGTGCACATAGTCGACTGACTACTAGGGAATGTTATATCCTCTCTAAAGAAACTTGCATGTCAGACTTTTTTTAAGATTACAAAATATAACTCCTTCGAATAATTACTCTATTATTTTTGTTTTTCTTCTTCCAGAAACAGACAATGAAAACAAGAACATGACGAGTGACAACCTCTGTCTCTTGGTCCTCTGTCGTGACAAGGCTGTTACGCCTCGAGGTCGATTCCTAATTTGAGAATGATGTTGATTAATTTAAGACAACTCCCTGGTCCCAATGGCTATTATGCGTGGGTTGTTATTGATACCCGGGTACCAGTAATTGTTATAGCTTATTGACTTTAATTAAAACATTGACACCATTAAGGCCCATCTGTATTTGCGCTTAAACTCACACCTACTCCATAATTGTTTCAATAGTTTGTCTAAATTCCTGTCTTTGGTTTCGCTCTTTGGTTTGAACTCTCTTGATTGGTTAAGAATACTCATGACGTAACATGATTTGACGCTCAAATGAATTCTCAAAGTAGAACCTTATAAAACCATGTAAACCTGAATTGAAAATAAAAAAATGTTTGCGACATTTTAGATCATGATAGAGAATGATAGAGATACTACACCTTCGTTTTCATAAATTAATGATGACATTATATAATGAATTTCACCACAGCGAATGAAGTTGCACAGCTGTTTCGTTAAGATTACATTGTACCGGTCGTAGTTAATGATTCACCATCTATGAAAATGTAAAAATTTCATATTTCAGATGCCTGCAGTGGTTGTTATTGTGTGCGTTACAGCATAATGACTCCGATGTACGCCTGTTTATGTTTTTCAAATCAGCAATTCCTACTACACTGTCACAGCTTTGATAAATTGCTATCAACACACCAAACTGTGTCGGCCAAGTTCGCGCCATTTTCAGATTTCTCGTCAATACATTTTTGTCTTTACGACACACGAGAGAGGGAGAGAGAGAGAGAAAGAGAAAAAAAGTTCCAATCCGAAAAACCGTCTGCACTGGATCAGCAAAGGGTTTATTGCTGGCAGACGAACGATTGCGATGTCTTTCATCCCGTACAGACAAACTATTATCAAAACGGAGTGACAGAAACAACCGGCCTGTATTTAGTTATGGGGATAGTTATTGAGAAGACGTCTGTCGTCTGCCTCGTGGCTGTCAGTACGGAGGACAAATTTGGCGGCATTTAGAAATCGTTATATGGTGTAATCATGCCTACGCGGGCTGATGGCTAGGCTCACACTCAGGAAAGAACAGGCCAACGAGTCGACACTTCAGATCGTGAGTGATTTGGTCCCCCCCTGTATGTCTTCAGGGGTAATAACGGCGCCATCGTCCTATCCCACACCAGCTTCTCGATTGAAACCCTAGCACTATCAATTTGTAAAATTAAAAATGGCTCCGAGGCCTTCATCACTTTCCTACAGTATCGGAATGGAAGATAATGTTATTACACCATTTAACGCTCGGAGAGCCACGCATACACACATCTACACACGAAGCCAGGGTCCCCGTAAAATATGGAGTAATCATACCATTTGAGTTCGCATGAATTGATTAAAACTTTCAATAATCTTCAACACTGCAGTATCGCTTACCAAATCAGTTTGGCGGAGGAAACAAATTTCACTCGGCCGTTTCGGGCTGGCACGATAATGCTTCCCAACGTACAAAATCAAATTAACCAAATGGGCTCCTACTGTGTCGAATTTCATGGTAATTTGTAGTAATCGTGGGCAAGGAATTTTCTTTAATGCTCACTCGAAGTGACGGGGATCGATCCAGGCCCAAACAAGTTAGCACCGTCCGTCTGTGTGACGCATCTTTCCAATTTGTTCCGAACGGACAAGAGGCTGGAGAGTGGGGATGCACGTCAAACAAAATTATTGGCGCGAAACGGTCGCGGCCTCATTATCCATGACAAATATTATTCCTCTTTCCCGCCGTTTTTTTTTTTTTTTTGCTTTGCTTGAGATGCCTGGCTGGAAAAGGTGATAATCTAACCGGCATAATGCTTCCGCTGCCACCAGTCAGAGGTGTTTGCTTGAGGTGTTTTTAACAAACCAAAATTAGAGAAAATTTATAAGTCGAAAACGCATAATTTGTCTTCGGAAAGTCCGGTGAACGGCAGTAACCGCGTAGTACCCATAAAAAAAAAACCACGAAAATGGAGGCCTGATATCGGCAAATGCAAACTGGAATATTCAGACACACTGCACTTTATTGCGTTTAGAATTAACATCTAGGTCAAACGATTCAAAATAGAAATCTGATTGGAATGGAGGGGGGGGGGAATCATGTGACAGAGTTTTTTTGACTCCATTAATGGCAAAAACAGTCGCAGTACTCGCGAGGGAAACAGTGTATACGTCCATCATGCACAACACGTTCATTTTCAGTTCTAAGAAGTCTACAAGTCCCCGATTCCGCAGGGCCTACGGTACTGCTTTTGCGTTATAGACAGAAACTCATGCTGTTTACACACACGCGCTAAGGGTGTAGTATGTCACATGACTATGTATTTATGCTCGCCATGGAAATATCTTTCATAATATTTCAATTGTTTAGCTGCTGTAGTAAAAACATTGCTACAACCAAAGGTCTGCATATTGTTGTGGTTGGGGAATAAACTCAAGTCCTCGGTTGATATCCCACACAGCGATTCCTCCTTGGACAAAATATGAAAAAAACTTTAACGTCATTTTTGTTGGTGAGCACCACCCAGTTGATATAATATTCACTTGTTGGATGTACAGGTGTGTGTTTTTGGAAAACAAGATGATAGGAATGAATACTCCCCCCCAAAACAACAAACAACAAGAAGAACAGCAAGAAGAAGAACAACAAGAAGAACAACAACAAGAACAACAACAACAAGAACAACAACAACAAGAACAAGAACAACAACAAGAACAACAAGAACAACAACAACAACAACAACAACAACAACAACAACAACAACAACAACAACAACAACAACAACAACAACAACAACAACAACAACAACAACAACAACAACAACAACAACAACAACAACAACAACAACAACAACAACAACAACAACAACAACAACAACAACAACAACAACAACAACAACAACAACAACAACAACAACAACAACAACAACAACAACAACAACAACAACAACAACAACAACAGCAAACAAAACATAACAAAAACAGTGATGTACCGTACCTTTAAAAAAATAATTCACCGGCGGGTGTTTTTATTGATTTACGATTGTCCCTCTACGGTACGTATAGTGATTGATTGATATTGACGATATTGGATAAATTTACCTCAATGTACACGTCTTAATAACGGTAAGTTACGGTCAAAGCCGGTTACGTTATTTGATATTGAGACAAATATAATGTCTACACACTCAACCCCGCTCGTTTTGCCAGCATGGAGTTTAACAGCAGCTTGTAATCGCGCGTGGAAGGAACGAGTTTACCAAATACACGGTGAGATTTGGTCGGGTTAACTCGTCTTTATTACATGTAAATATAAACTGATTCCTTTTTACTTCATTTCCCTCGTCAGATGGGGTTCAGTTGTCACTGCGTTAACCCGACCACCACGGCGATGCCGTGCGCCGTCTTGGACAACCTAAGCCCTCCAACCAAACCAATTTTGGCAATTTGTGGTAATTTAAACGGGGGCCCCATCGAATCGGATCTTAGTCATGATTCTCACGGTGAGTACCTGGCGCATTTTGTATCTCCGATCGCAGCAAATTAATAAAAACGACAGGATGGCGATAGGAGCGGGCGGGCTAGAGCATCAACCCCAGTCCCTCCCTCCTCCTCACCGGGGGAAAGTTTGCTGAAATCAAGACGCGAAACCCGAGCAGCGTATATTCAATAAATAGCAAGTGATGTCTGGATAAAACGGAGAGACTCTAGAGAGAAACTTACTCCATCATTACCAAACCCAGTCTCAGAGAGAGAGAGAGAGAGAGAGAGAGAGAGAGAGGAGGGGAAAAAAAGATGGAGACGGCTTGGCAGAAAACAAAATAAAATACGCACTTCCTCTTTCAGCCTTGTGCTGCCGGCAGCGTATGCCAGCAGAAGGGCCAGCGGGCTTCGCTGCGCCATGTTAAGCGGAAATCAGCGGAAACCACACGGCAACCGGTATCGCCTTCCACGTTGCACTATCTTGACAACGGTGCTGCGCCACGGCTATACATCCAGCCGGATGAAGGAAAAAAATTATCCAACTCTTTTTATCGAGTGCAATCTCAATGGCGTTTTTCTTCGCCCTCTCTCTTTATTAAAATGTCTCCTCATCCTCATTGTCTACCTGGGGAATGGATGAATGAAGAAGCTGAGGGAAGGTCTGGCAATAATGGCCATGTTTGGGTTGTACTTAAGAGCAATATCGCTGGAGAAATCCCAAGTGAGACTGGCAGTATACACACGGCAGGGAAAACTGCAGCAACTCGCGAGTCATTACACAGGCGAGGGTTTGGTGTTTAGCTCGTAATTGGCATCGTTACGGGGCATTACTGCCGGGCCAAGTGGCTAGTTATTGAGGAAGTCTTGGATATCTCTTCGCTATTTAGTCAAATTAATCAATGACAACACAGACGGCACTGAGGGTCGCTTAGAAGTTAATTTGGCAAATCATTTCTCGTTTATCACCGCCACCATTATGGGTAGTCAGTGCTGATTCTGTACACTTTGATTAGGATTAGAAAAGATCTGTGTCTCATTTTATATCATCTTATGCATTCTTTGTGTGGATAAAGGAGGCAATATTCTCATTTTATTTTAAGTGATATCAAGAATATTTCCTCCACAAGAAATGGTTAATGTTATTAAATGTTTGCTTGTCTTAAATAATGTGTACCGTTTGCGGTTTGAAGTGTCCATAGTGTACTGATTAACGCGAAGGCTCGTCTTTTCAAACATAATCTTAAGGGAAACCTTTTTTCCAAAGAACCACAATCCCTGACCCTAACCTGCCCATTTATACCTATATACGTCACCAAACGCTCTCTAAATTGACCTAATTGGTAGATTCTGACCTGCTCACATCACAAAGATCTCAACCTCGACCTCAACTTTTGTTGTTGACGCTTTATTATCCGATGACTCCATTGCCAGGCAAGCTATGGAGACTTATTGTATGCGATATCAATAAGCAACGTTAAACAAAGGGTGACAGACAACACCTCCCTTCCGGCCTCACTTTGGTTACCAAGATGGCTTTACCTCGATGAGGTACAGACACCGGCGTAAAAGGTGATCTTAACTGCCCGTGAAGGCAGATTTGTAATGTGATTACCTAGGCAGTGAGTGATGCAGGAGTGAACGTATTATCACTGTAGTATAGCGAGCCTACGGTAACGACAACGCAGGGCAGATGGGCTTGGTGCCATTTTGTCGTAGACTAATTGATTTCACTGATGACATTAACGAGCTTACTGTACAAGAAGCCTGGCAAATTTGATTAGAATTTTACAACTGGAAAGTGAGCAAAGGTGATTTGTTCTTGTAATTTTGACTGATTTTGATGAAATTGTTCAGGGATTTGTTATCAGTACACTGTTGTGATCGTTGACGTCATCCTTCTCGTTTTTAATGTCACCCAAGAGCACCATCAACAATCCTTAATCATCACCATCAACTTCAACAGCCCACCGTCACCCAGGCCTCCAAAAGTGAACCCATTGTCACCCATAACCACCGTTAATACAACTTATGTAAACACCCAAGATCGCCCATCAACATTATACCACCATCACAATCCATAATCTCCCAGAGGTATACCAGTCTGCTCATAATTATATAGCAGTGTTTCAAATCAATCTCAGCAACACGACAATTAATCCATGAAGTTCAGAAATTAAAAGTAATTTTCCAATCTAAATGGTTTCCCCCCCGATGGTCCATCCACGTTATCGTAATTGTCTAGAAAATAACACCCCTTTACACACACACACACAGGAAATTTCTCCACTGAAAAAATCCCACTCGGTCACCGCCATGGGCTATGTAACTTTTCCCCCTTTATCCTTTTGTCCGTGCCCTCCATATTCTAAGATCTCTCGGGTCTCTATTATGGAGAATTGTGCCAATCGCGGACCACAACTACCCTCCTGCCGTGCGCCGGCCCCACCCTTGAGGGGGTTGACACGCGACCCATCTAGGCCTTCACCAGACCACCACCCGACGCGTTTGAGATTGATCAACCATCAGTATAATGGCACCAGTAATGTTCTATGCTTTCCCCCCACTCTGTTATCTCTACAAGAACTTTCACTCAATACTTCGGCTGAATTCATTTGCCTTTATAACATTAATGGATTTTATCTTGTTACAAATCGCCGGCAAATTAGGGTATCGAGAGGGGTCTATGGGCGCGGTGTCTCCCCCGATAGACGCTCCCGACTCCCGCTGAGTCTCTTCATTACGTATTCATGACGAAGAGGGGCATTGGTGCTAAAGCGTGGCGTTACAGTCGAGGCTGCAGCCACCGGTCGCGTCACGAAGGGTCGTGATGGAACTGAAGAGTGATGGACATTTTGCCAAGGGCTGCTGCGGCAGTCAGCTTCACAACTGTGCGCAATCAATTATTCTTACGAGATCAGCCAGTTTTGGTACGAGCCTCGCTCTGGTCACGGCTATCTATACACTAGAAAACAAAATGGCCGCTTGACTTTTCAAAACCAGACTGCCTTGAACCATTTGCACAAATAAAAAGTAAACAATAATGGGACATTGGACTAAATACATAATACACACCAACTCTCTAACGCAAGTTATTTGGGTTAACTATCATATTATTTGAATTCAGAGGCAAAAAGGTCCACATGAACTATACATTATGGCGTGTGATATTGCACATTGCAAATAGCTATCATTTATGTGAGAAAAAGTAAGACTACGTGCGGTATATTAACCGCTTTTGTCTAAAGGCAAGGGATACCTTTGGTATTTGGAACTGGACGTTTATTTCAATCCTATATAATTGTAGATATATACCATAAAACTAAGCTGTAAACATTTTGTTTCAAAAGATATTGGCGTTCTTGAGATATTGGCGAAAATCTGGAGCGGTTATTTCCACGCAGAAGGATCCGAAAATGCTGAAACTTCACGTTTTTCATTACGTGAGAAACGAAGCATGAATCGTTTCCGAGATTCAAATTTTCGGGTAGAAAATGATCTCTTTCTCTAAAACCACATTTCTTCAAAGGGTTCTCAGTGCTTCATACTATCAACAGCTCTCCAGTGCTTCTTACCAAGTCAGCTTTTATGGGCATTCATTTGAGGAGTATAATTACCAAAGGTATACCTTGCCTTTTATTCATACTGCGTTGCAGTAGTAACTACCACCGAACGTTGCCAAGGCTCTGCACGCCCATACCGTGGTCAAAAGTAAATTATCAGGCAAGCCCATACCTCCTTCCTTTCTGTCCTCGAGGGCCCGCCTCTCAAGATCTCCCCTGAAAAAAATCTCTTTGGACGTATTTCGATGTCCACACGTACCAGCAATCAAATAGTCAGCAAGTAAACAGTGCGCACAAACAGGAGCCGAATTCATAGCAATTTGTTTTTGGAACCATAATCATACGCCATTGGTAATTTATTACAGTACTATTAAGCGATAACAGGCGGTGTTGTCCATACACTACACCGACACAGTCCAAAGTGTAACATTGGCAATACACCGGTCGATTTCACCCACCTCGACCAATGCATCTCTTAATTGGAGTTTATGAATCTGTAATTAGAAATGAAAACACCGGTCGTATAATAAGAGACATCAGCTATCCGTCGGTGGGAATGGTGAAAGGCGTGTGCCATGCCTCGGGCCAGATAAATCTATCCTTCCTTTTTTGTTTTTGCAGCAGAAACTAAAAGGTCCTTTCGAGTGGCCCCTAAGTCTAACAACGTCTGACTAAATAGGAATTCATTAGATCAATTTCCACCCGCACTTGATGAGATGGATTGGGTAATTTCTGGTTGGCAAGAATCACTTTAAGGCAATTGTCTTGTTAGAGTTGAAACAAACAGGCTTAAGCCGCAGAGCAAACAACACGAATGAAAATGCTTGAACCTGTCAAACTTTGGGATGAAGGTTACAAAAAAGTGTTGCTTTTGTTCATCGACTTTGCTCTCTGTGGAATTCAAGATATCATACTTCTTTAGTTTCCACGGGAATGATGTAGAGTTTACTACACAGGAGGGTGTCTCAAATTCAATCAAAATATAATCTCAATATTTTGAACCTTAAGCTTGCCCTGTTTAGAGTGAAAGGTTAAGTTCTGTTTCCAGGTTAATTATCTTATCAGTAAGTCCTCATTAATTTTATTAACTATTTTTGGGGTTGTGAAGCTTTTTGCGCTCTTTTTTTTGATCAGTCTAATTTACAAAGAAGGGCTCACAATCGTTATCTGAAAGAGAACATCATTCAAACCGTTCTTATTTACGACAAACTGATCTTGGTTCTCACGTTTTCGACAAAAGAGTCGGACGAAAAGGGAGAGAAAAAGGGAGAACAAAATCTGAAAGAAACATCGGAAGCTGGGAAAACGGAACTTCAAGTCACTGCCACCGTGGGTTTAAGACATTAATTGCTAGTTCGCCTGGGGGGCTTATATGAAACGACCGGTGACTTATGATACGGTGTGTGTCTCTTGAAAGGGAAATAGACGCCATCATTACCTGAAAATAATCACTCACGATCTGCCCATCTACGAATCACGATACGCCATTAATGAAGAATTATGTCCAATATTAATAAGCCATTTCAATAATCATCTCATTGTCGTATATCCACCCGTCGTCAGTATTGCTAAAACTGTTCCACGGTGGGCTTTAAAAAAAACAGAGCAAATGTCCCGGGATAATCACTCCAAAAGTGAAGTTTCACAAACAACTGTGACACCCCCAATCAATGATGCAACTCTTTATTTTTTTATGGAGGATTGGATACTGAACATTTGTTTAAATTCTTTTCAAAATGTTCCCCTTTTTTAAAGTCTGTCTTTCTGTTTCCAGTAAACACACCATCGGGCTTATTTCGATTCCGGCAATTGATTTAAGCAATGGTGATTTGGGCACCTTCAAATATTATATTCATGATCGTGACAATATTTCTTACGGAAACCTTTTTTTCTTGATGTTTTGTACTGGTATGAATTTTATAATCAGTGATCTCTCAATTAAAACTACATGTCCCCCCTTTTCTTTCCGATTATTGCTAATCTTGTAGTTTTTCTTAAAAAGAAAACAATCCCTGCACAATAAAAACCATAGTTTCCAAAGACTGGATTGTCCAATTAAAACGAAAGTTGGAGTTTGAAGTTTATAAAATGCTTTTCTCTCTAGTTTTTTTTTGCTTTGAGACCCAAAATTGAAGAAGGCATTCATTGTTTAGTCGATGTGGAACAATTTGCAGGGTACAGGCGTGTTTGTCTTTTTATCAGCTAGGTGTACATCGCGTCAATCATCGACGTATTAAGATTGTATGTTTCAGGTCGAGAGCCCTTCAGTTTTGTAAAAATTGTTTGGATCAATTCAACTTTCTCTTGTATGCAGACTTTCATTTTTGCAATTGCACAAAAGAAGTAATGTAATGTTTTTCAGCTTTGTATGCCACTATTTATGAAAGGAGGAAATCAGCCGATCATCTCTGTACAGACTTTTGTACATTTTGCCATCACGTCGTGAGTTTTGCTTGAGGCAGGCTTAGGCTTATGATGTAAATTTAATTTATGTTTTTACAAATGGATATAAGAAAGAAACAAATTAAGTTGTTGTCTGGATTGTTATTTTTCTCTCAGTTGCTTTAGATAACGTCACCCAAACTCAAATTGCAAGGAGAAAAATGGCACCGGTTGCTAAAACAAAGAGGCGACCGATCAAGCATCTTATCAATTTTTAGTTTTAACGAAAACATTTATGCTATAGGTGTAATATTTGGCTGATTAGTAGCATATACCCGACGTTTCATGTCCAATCTTCATCAACTAATGGGATGGCCTCTATTCACAGAAGACCATGGGACCCTAATGGTCGAAACGTCAAAATGGTTATTGTTCATTACGGAGTACCGTGACTAAAACTAAACTGACGGCTAATCTGGATGGCGCTATAACATGATCCTTGTATTCATCACATAAAAATGGCTGGAATAAAAACACAAACGGTTAACCACATTACGCACTGTGCCCCTCTGCTGTACATTGTTTGTGACATAATTTTATACTATTGCAAATTAATTTCCTGTCGGTTAATGTTCGTGTACCAAGTGGGAGGAGTTGTTTGTAAAACAGACTTGATTAATTTACATTAGACACCAATCGAGTTGAGACTGGCCGGTGAAAGGTTTGTACGACCTTGCACCGACGGAGTCCCGTGTCAACCGACAATATCGAAATTACTGTAACACTTCGCATCATCTTTCCTTTGGCAGCCAATTAATAATAATGTCCCTCAGCCAATTGGCCTAGCGTGTAATACCACTGCCGGATATAGCTCAACGCTCGTGTGCACACGATCTACACAGTGAGCGTCAAAATAGGAGCTCCGTTAATTGTCAGAAATCGTCTCCTGATTGCCGTTCAAAACACGACTATTGATTTTGGTTGTGTGTCAATATTACTTCCCAACTATACAACGCTAAGGCGGCCACTATTTTACACTTAACTGGGGTTGTGGACGCCGCCATCCAAAAGTTGGTTTCTTTTTGACGATTGGGGATGAAGGGCGCCAAGAAACCCTTTATCAAAGGCACAGTGAGGAAGGTCTTTTTGTATGCGTTTTTCGGTTGCCATGGAATCTGACGGACCATTGTAAGTAGGCCTTGTAATTAAAAAACCGTGACAAGAGGAAGTATAGGTTCAGTTACCAAGTCATTTATATGGCTACGTTATGTAGCAAGTGTGCCATCTCGACAGACGTTAAGGGAGCTGAAAAAATGCATATATTATTGTGCATCACATTACACTTTTATAGGGCACGGACCTCTACGGGGAAAATCTACTTGCATGGTAAATTAATTATAGGACTGCCATAAAGACACGTCTTAACACACAATCTCAAAATGGAATCACATTATTACCATTTAAGAGTAGTTCTGCACCGGTTTTCTGTGAACCTCTGAAAAGAGAAAATTATTCAGATGAACTCTGGTACTGATCGAACCAATTTGAAGTGGTGGTTGGGGAACGGGTTTCATATGCCCTTTTTCAAATCAACGGCTTGCGCTTCGGCTTGGGCACCTGCTTAGGCTCCGGCTTACGATCTGTCCGCCTGTTTGCAGTCATGCACCGACAGCACGTGTCAACAAAAATAATCGACAGTGCTAAGCCAGGAGCGTTCGAAAAGGATCCTTGAACTGCGGTACCATTCCAGTTGTATGGCTTCTGACTGGCACCCCCGGACAAAGATCTCAACATAATAGGGAGACCGCCAACATCATGTTGTAGCTCAGTTGGTAGAGCGCCGGCACAATCACCCGGATGTGTCGCGTGTTCAGATCCTGTTCTATCCTTTATCCACCCCCAAGTTTAATTACAATTTATCCAGTCAGTTTCCCTTGTGGTTTATTACTAGTAAAGACAAGCTCTTGAAGCAAGGTTTAAAAAAAAGTTGATTAGATTTAAAATATTTGTCATTTTGAGCAAAGGTGCTTTGTAACGGCTGGACACCAACACACCCCCACATCGTGGCGTCCCATCATCGTAACAGTCGGTACAGCATCAATGTATGCATAACTGTCATGCAGTAAGGGTTACTTGTGGACTGAAAAGTGGACTGAAAAGTGTGATGGGGGTAACAGCAAACACATAACAACCCATCACATAAGATGAAAGACCAAAACATTCAGTGACACCTATTCAGTTTACCCAGGAAGTGCTGTCAATACACGGCCCACCGCAAGTCAAACAGAATCGCTACGCGGTAGGCTTCATAGTTTCAGTGGTGTGTTACAGGAATGTTGAGATGGGGGCGGGAGGGGGGCGGGGGGGGGGGGGGGGGTTTACAGAAGTACATCAACAGATACAAAGACTTAACAATAATGTGTACATAAAGGTGATGATATTCGTGAGAATCGTCTCCAGTCAGTCCCAACAAAGATTTCATTCAACTAACCAGAATAATAATATAAAATGCACGCCAATTTTTTTTAGCGAAACCTTCTACATGTTCTTATGTTTCATACATGATATTTTTTCTTGCGTGCAAATCAAGAGAATATCGGATCCAAGCAAACGTTTCGTCTAAAAAAACAAGGCTTTTATATACTTTTAACATGCATTACTACAAAGCATAAACTAATTTCTTCATGAACTGTAAGTTACGATGTAACAAGTAAGTTTAGTTCCTGGAAGACTAGATGAAATGATGCTGCTAGAAAAGAGCCTGAAAGTTCAAAATGGTCAGCCATCAATAACTACAATTTTTGCAAGAATTGCTTTTTGTTCCATGCTAAATTAACCAACCCAGTTCAGGCTTTGGAGACTACCGTCAGCTGCGAATCAGAAAAAGGGCAGCAGATTTTTTAAACGACTAGAGTGTGGACTAAAAGAAAGGTTTTCGGATCCTAACAAAATCATTTATAAACAATGAGAATTATGTACTATTTCTCCAAGTTTTCATATAGAAGGATGGGGTGTCAAATAAAATACATTTGATTGCACTTAAGATTTCGTTTTATGAGAACATTTCCTGTGAATTTGTAATGGTGGGTAATTTGATTTGATAATCACAACATTTACGCGGCATTTCAAGTAAATTCGCACACATTAGTTTCACAAAATACTTTTATACATAATATATTCAGCAGGGAAAAAAACCCACAGTCACGTCTGCATAAAACAATCAATAACAAATTGTAATTGCAGGTTCAGCATTTAATCCATTTCGAAAGAGAAAGTTGTTGCCGTCCGTATTCGGTTTGTATTTCTTGTAAACATACCTTTGGAGTTAGTGTATCGGTAACTACCGCTTTGTATAGGACTATTTGTTGTTCATTCGCTCGTAAACACTATTGATTGTTCAATGTTTAAACTGCACTTTTTGGACAAGAAAATTCGTCAAAGAATATTTCTGCTAAACCGAAGTATGTTCTGTCTAATTTCTCATAATATGAATGAAAATGGACACCTATGTTGTCATATGTTTATCTGTTAACCGAATGTAAATTTACATTAGCACAAACAATGCATACTGTTCGTGGCATAAAAACAAAAGTAAAAAATACAATCAAAAAAGAAGACTCTACCTAAAATGAAACTGTAGACGAATATCCAAACACTTTTGAATAGAAACTTTCACTGCAAATCTAGCATTGGTTGTTTGTGAGCAAAATGAATCCTCACTGCTCCCTTTCCACGAGTAAGAATCCCAACTCGCATTTAGAAAAAAAAAGTCGTCTCAAATTGTGTTGTTTTCAAACAATGCTCGCTCTAGTTTACTTTAAAAAAATTGTCCTTAAATGCAAATGTGAGTCGCTAAAAAGTATGTTTTTTTTAATGAGATATTTATAAAGATGAGTGACTCAGTAGGTTGTCTAATGCAGATGATAGTGGAAAGCCGAAGTTCCAAACATGTCAACGGAACAAGGTTGTGTCAGCTGGCCAAACACTCTAAAACTTTTGGACAAATCTATCTGCATTGTCAACAGAAAATGCTCACCGTACGAATGAGTAAATCTTTGACATTATTGTATCATAATTCTACTATGTTGTACACATGAATGATTCATAGCTGAACTTGAAAGTGTCGGTTTGAAGAAAGAAAAACGTTTGGTTGAGTGTTGTGTGTGCGTTGATTTGATTTCACCTCCTATCGCCAGCAACTCGAAAGTTTATGGGAACAAATCAACTGCGGTGTATGGTGGGACTCGAACCCACGACCTCCTACTTGAAAGGAAGTCAATGTTGAGTAAATTTATCAGTGGTATAAACCATGAGGTGGGAACTCTTGTGAATAAATAACAACTTGAAAAGTGTGCATAGAAGCACAGAAGTGATTTGGGGGTATTTGGTATTGAAGAAATTGTGTAAAAGCTTCAACTTAAGACATGAACTTACCAGGGTAGTCTCCCATTCGAGGCATCATCATACTACCCCGAATGAAATCCATTGGGATACCACCGGGAAGACCAGCTCCATGTGACGCAGCCTTCATCAACATGTGTTCAGAAGCGGCCGCGTGAAATGCACTCAGGTGGGCCACTCCGTGATGCTGACCGTTCAGATAACCGGCATACAGTGGATGAGCGTAGATTGCCGGCACCGCCATCCCACCGCTCACCGAGCACTGCTTGGAGGCCACGGCACCATGGATCGCAGGAGGCTGGATGTTCAATAACCCCGGCTTGGGAATGATGCTACCGGTAGCTGCCAGAATCCTGGCCGAGTTAGCACTCTGGCTAGTCGGGACGTGAGCGTGGAGGTACGCAAGCCTCTCACTGAGCGCAGCGTGAAGCTGCCCCTGCAAACCGGCGTACTGGACGGCGGTGAGCGTGCTGGCAGTTGTCGCTGCGGTCGGACTCCGGGGCTTGACCACCCTGGTCGAGCACGGTGGATCTTTAGAAAGAAGAGCGTCGATTGAGAATGATTTGTGGCCTTCCATTTTCTGGGTTTGTATTGTCCGATTTGGTCAAGAAGGAGCTACTCTAATGCGCCGGTTGGGACTAAAATCTTGTGATTTATATCCCGGCTGAGCAAAACCGAATTCATTGACTGCCGGTAATAATGAGTCGGTGCGCCCGTCAACTCAAGTATGCCGAGAGGTGACACGCGTCCATGGCATATAATATAATAACTGAGCAATACTTAGTGAACGTGAGTAGATATCTGTGGTTTTTAACTATCATCTAGAGATATAAACTCCGTCGGCCATGCCCATATCCTTTGATTATAATAGCCATCCACTTAACGACGTCATCAACCCAACGAGCAACGCGATTGGTCAGCCGCACTCGATCTCATTGAATATCTTGAAGTCAGTCATAATCTGTTGTTGATAGGCGACTCTGCAATTATGAGTTTTAATTACGTGTTGACAAGATCGTAGTAATTCCCAGGCATCAATCGATCCGCTTGCCGCAATCTAAGCTTTTTTCTTCTTCTCCTTCTTGGTTTAGAGAGGCAGCGCCGCAACCACGGTAAACATTCTCTCCGTGTACACGAGGGGGGAACCGACCCTCACCGGCAGCTCCTGATGACTCCTGCTTCTGACTGCTTAAACTTGTCCCAACACTGAAGGGTAATAGCGAAGTCAATAGAGTAGAGCCGAATGGTAAACGTAGGCTGAGTACCCGCTGATAATAATATTGTACTAAAAGATATAGGCCTTTCGTCGTCGTACAGTTTCTATTGTGAGGCACGGGGGCCGTAAGCCAAGCCGAGATGCTTCGAGCCAACGCACGGCTCAGCTAAACACACTGCGAGGACGTGATGAGGCATTGCCACCGGGTGGAATACGCTAGAATCCACCGGCCCCCACTACCAACGATAGACCCCACCTATACATCCGTCCCCTAACAAATTAATTACACAAAATGAAGTCATCATCCACGCCGTGTAGTCAATGTACGCCATTATACCTGCCAATCCATCTGTAAACACTATGGATGTACTGCATCAGCGTTTGTCCAATGCTGTGGCGAGATGGCCAGTCATTATCATGCCCTTCATGAAGTGTTGAATATTAAATTACTATCCACAATACGCCTACCAACTCGCTAAGCATGAAAAGACTCGCTTAGCACGGCAACTCGTGTCAGGTTACGTTGCAGCGCGCGTAGAGCATTCAATGAGTATTGATGCATTATTGTGGCAGAAAATGAATAAAATCTCGATCTGTTCTGAATAACTTGTGGATGATTAAATTGAACGCAATTCTAAGAAAACGATTTTCCTACAAAGCGTGGGGAGATGGGGCAATGGACGAGGGGGGGGGGGGGTTATAGAAATGATTTCCAAGGACCCCAGCCCTCCTTAATATCGAAATATACAAAAAATTGCACTAAAGTGTGCAGTAGGCCTACTTTATAATACTTGTTTGTATTTTATAGGCAGACTCCCCGCTAAATAACGTCCCTGCCCACAATTTACTCCACCCCACCCCCCAGTTACCACCCTTCATCCCGCCCACCCTCACCGACAGACCAATATTTGACAAACCGCACGGGATAAGCGGAAAGAAAAACATATCACAACCCAGTTTATTTTTAGACTCATGGAATCACGTGCCGGGCATGCACGGTTCAGACCCTCGGGATATTTGGATGGATTTTCAGCCCTTTTAAAATTAGAGGGGGTATTTTCTGAGATTAAGTCTAAAATGAAATCAATACTTGCCGTCGGCATTTCAATGGAGTTTTCAATACAACACTCCAAACTGGTCGTGCTTAACGTTTTACCGACACATCAAATTCTGACCGGTTCAAAAACTTGACCGCACCGAAATTAATATTTTGCTTACGAGGTTGTTGCATGATGCGTTGTCATGAAAGCTACATACTTTGAAAATCGTACTCAAGTATGTATTTACCTTTCATTTATTGAACAATGCCTTCACTGAGGATTCCAAAAGTTGACCAGTCGGTATACTTGTACTAGTTTATAAAAAGAAATATGGATGAAGAAAAACATTACCAAAGAGGCTGTTCCCACTCGGGTGTTTCTTGTTTCATTGTGTCTTCTGGGTTGTTTAGAAAAATTTACAAAGCTTGAGGTCTTACGACAACAAGGTTCATCTCCTGCGCTAAATTAACAATAATCTTAATGAAATATGTAGGTTAGACCGAATGTGTAAAAAAAAACAAAAAAAAAAAAACTAAATAAAACAAAATAAGAAGAAAAAGTGGATGTTTTACCCTTCCACCCATCCTCATATTAATCCTTGAATCCTTCCATTCATTCAGAAACCTCCTCATTCAGTTGTCATCAACCCCCCCTATCGTTTTCCTTCCGCCGTCAAACTCTGTGTAGCAAAGCCCAAAAGCATTCTGTTATTTTCTTTTGTCTGTCTGCCTTAGTTTTTATCTTAACAACAAATACCAATAGGAGAGTAATGGCTAAACTTACAGTGTCGAGTTTCGCCACATTGCGTCAAGCTAAACAAATATGAAGGACTGGAACCCGATGCGGTATTGACATTGTAGAGTTCTGTGAATGCGTCGTCTCTTTAGGCTAACAACCCGCCGTTTAAGGGTGCGATTTTGATTCAACCCCCATATGGCAGGGTTTCAAAGCAAATCGTCTTAAGAAATCCTTTTGATTATGCTTCGAGCTAAAAAGTGAGAGAAAGAAGAAAAAAAAGATCACACAGAACCTTCGAAATCATAAATAATTATTTCACTTAAAGATTGCGCGCCCGCAAACTTGGGGATCTAGTTAATGCCAGTTTTTTTTTTTTTCTACTTCTTCTTTTTGTTCTTTTTGTTCTAGTTCTTCTTCTTGTTCTTCTTCTTCTTCTTCTTCTTCTTCTTGTTGTTCTTCTTCTTCTTCTTCTTCTTCTTCTTCTTCTTCTTCTTCTTCTTCTTGTTCTTCTTCTTCTTCTTGTACTTCATCTTCTTCTTCTTCTTCTTCTTCATCTTCTTCTTCTTCTTCTTCATCTTCTTGTTCTTCTTGTTCTTCTTGTTCTTCTTGTTCTTCTTGTTCTTCTTGTTCTTCTTCTTCTTCTTGTTCTTCTTCTTGTTCTTCTTCTTGTTCTTCTTCTTCTTCTTCTTCTTCTTCTTCTTCTTCTTCTTCTTCTTCTTCTTCTTCTTCTACTTCTTCTTCTTCTTCTTCTTCTTCCTCTTCTTCATCTTCTTCTTCTTCTTCTCCTCCTCCTCCTTCTTCTTCTTAATTCTAGTATCATCCACCCGCTAGACATAATAAGAATGTTGAGGGTAATTTCATTCCATAAACGTCGGGTCAATCACAAATATCCCACAAAGGCCTCATACCCCTTGGGCATGTACGGCACGACAATTTAGTGGCTGAAGAACACGACGGCACATGTGTGAAGAAAGATAAATTGAAAATGGCGCGGAAGTTTCACTCCACGCCCTTCGGTGGAAAAAAAGAAGATGTTATCTCAATCCGGGGAGAAAAAAAGATGGAGATCGAGATCAGTCCACTTGGTTAAGTTAGTTTATTGTCAAACCAGGGACCGTGTTTTGTTTTGCAGAGGCGGGTTTTTCCACAAGAGTGACTTCCAATACATCTCAATTGGATGGAATTATGTATCGCTGTTTCGTCGTAGATCACTATCTTTCCAGACCAATGTACTTGATTAATACTTTGGGGGGAAAATATAAAAGAGTTTCCTGGCGATTTTGTTTCTGACTTTAATTTCAATTAACAGAAATGGATGGGTAGTGACGGATCCTGGTAAATGAAGTTGTTACAGACATACAGGTGACTCGGGATGAGGTGGGTAAAACGGTCGGATTACACACAGGATGGGTGGAGACCCCGCGTGTTAAAACGACCCCCGGTGACGTTGTGTTTGTAGTAGGTTGATTCGCCATTGGGGTGGATCGTCTTTGTTGTATTCTATTTAGTCAACTCATCAACTATGTAGTCTTTGCAGGCAGATTTCATCCAAGCTGCTACCAGAGACACACATTTGCTTAACACAGCAGAATCGTGCTTAGTAGAAACAAGTTATCAGCCCCAAATCGGCACTTCTTAACATGGCGTTTAATGGAAGCTCAATTTTTTTTTAAATGAGGCGATGCTTTCTTTCCAATACCAGCGGTTAGATGTGGGGACAAAAGCAAGAGTTTTTGCTCTTGCACTGGGGCAAAACAAAATGTCTTCTTTACTTGATAATGATCCGATGCACAATTCTGTTTATTCAGTAACACTAATATGCCACAATAATGTTCTGATGAGTTACAGGCTTGCTGTTTCCTGAGGTAACAACAAAATTGTGTAAATTGTGTATTTCGAAGGCGCTCATGGACTTCGTGAAAGCTTTCTAAACTTGATCCACACAATAATGCAAAAATGAAATCTTTTAGACATAAGTGTCTTGCAAAAAGAGGCTGACTATTAAAAAAAAAAAATTATTCTATGTATTATCATGGATCACTAGTTGTCATAAGATTGCTACTTACAATAATTATTTTCTTTTCTGGGAAAAAAAATAAAAAAACGCTGAAACTCATGAAGGTCTGTAAATGCATCTACTGTCTCATATTTAGTTCGTCAGTTAGTTATGGTTAGCATAATAGGTTAGTGGCTAGTTATCGGTATGTTATTTAGTTAGCCAGGTAGTTGGTTATAGTTAGTTTAGTCAGTTAGTTCGCTCGTTATTCAGCTAGTTGATTAGTTAACTGATTAGTTAGACAAAGCAATAAAAGGATCTACAAAATAACACTCAAAGACAAGCAAAGAATTCACTTTCTCGGGACGAGACTATATGTTTTCAGTGCGGTACGACAAGCCAGCAATACCTGATAAAATTTCTCTTTATAGAGAAAGCAAATAACAAAAATATGTATCATAATGTAATACATAGTTTTCAAGAAAGATTCATTCACCTTAAGTTAATGAGAATATCTATGAAACGGTTCCTACTTGGTCACGAGCATGGAAAAAATACGTGGTTTTGTAACGCCTGACTTCAAAGAAGAAAAGATTGCTTCATAAATCTTTATAGACTTATTCAAATGTTCACTGTTATTCAATTCGGTTGATAATTTTCAAGTTTATTTTTTCAAGGAGGAGGAAGAACTTTGGCTGTAGTAAGTACTGCCTTAAGTATAAGCTGTATTTTTGATCGACCGATCCACGCGTCATTGCACTTATGGCGGATTTCCCGCCAAATCCAGCTCAACTTTATTTTCCCGCCAAAAAAAAGGGGAAAATCAGCAAATAAGATTATTTGCTAATGAAGTACCCAAGCGCGTAGAGTACATGCTTGGATCCAGTCATGCCAACCGACATTCAAGATGGCTGCTGCATGGATCTGGGGAAGACCGAATTCAATCTTCACTGGTCCTTTGACATACTCGGTAGTTGTTTTAAAATACGGCGAAACTACAACTTCTTCTTCTTTTTTTGCATGAGTTTTAAACAATCTTTCTATGACAAATCCCAAGTATGGGGACTAGGTTGTTCAGTGACAGTCTGACACTTACGCGCATTGCCTGTACGAAAGATTTTCTTTCTGAAAAACTAGCTGACGTCGTGTGAACAAGTTGCGGCCATCTTTGTCTAGTTCCACGTATACGTACACTTACGATTTCCACTTCATTATAAAGGAGCCAGGATATTCGTTTATTCGGCCAGCATCAGTTTTGCAATAGGCATATTTACGAACCATATGCAATGTGCACCACGACGAAAAGGCTCTTATGGTTTTGCAGTTACCGTAATAGTGACAATGTCGTACACAGTTTGTCTAAACGTGAAGTGAATCTATGAGCTTTCTTGAGAAACTTCGACGGGGAAAAACAGTGGCAATCGGGGATCGAATTTAATACACTGCAAAAGATGACATCCATGATGTACAGTGTTATATCATTGGTTTTTTTTGTAGAAGATACCAGCAAGAAAATTTTGTCATGGCTGATTTCGCTTTCAATCCAATTATTTTTCGAGTAATGAGAATTGCAGATTACAGTTGGCAGCGATCATTACTGATTATATATGGATAATGCTATCACCTCTCGACTGAACCTCTACCGACATCCTATTAGAGAAGTTGTGATGGTATTTGCACTGACGGATCATCGGCTTTGCAGAACTATAGCCCGGGGGCTGGCTATACCAAAGATTCCCCATAGCAGTCAAAAAACTCCGGGATGGAAAATCTTTCTAACACAAAAATCTAATAAATAGCACTCTTTGTCCAAAATTAAAGCCACTTTATTAGATTTGCAAATCTTTAATGGAAATATGAGCTCAAGAAGTTAGTCAAGTAAACATGTTTTGTGGATTTGTTTCCCCCGGTACTGATTTGCCACGGGAAGGACGAGATCTGGACTGAGGGTATCGGGCGGTGGTTTTAGCAGCAGGGATTGGCTGGGTGGGTGGGGTCGGGCGACTGTGACCGGGGCCTCTTTTTCAGGAGTATAATCTGCCACTTGCGAGTTTTTTTTGCCCACATTAAAAACCTTATTATAAGAATTATAATCGTATTTGTTTCACTGTTTCTGTTTTCCCTTTACCCTCCACCCTAGCCAACTTTCTACAAGTCTCTAGTGTTTCTTGTTTTATGTTTTTATGTTTTTTGTTTCCTTTTAGGTTTACTTTTATAGCTGGGCACCTTTGAAAAAACAGTGCTTCACTGAAAGGTTTTCCCAGG